>LR738713.1:485296077-485465171 GCA_902687465.1 Secale cereale | reverse complement strand
CCCCCCGGTACTCCAGGAAATTCCGAAACTTTACGGAACACTTCCGTTATCCGAATATAGTCGTCCAATATATCAATCTTTACGTCTCGGACATTCTGAGACTCCTCGTCATGTCCATGATCTCATCTGGGACTCCGAACTACCTTCGGTACATCAAAACTCATAAACTCATAATACCGATGGTCATCAAACGTTAAGCGTGCGGACCCTACGGGTTCGAGAACTATGTAGACATGACCGAGACTCATCTCCGGTCAATAACCAATAGCGGAACCTGGATGCTCATATTGGCTCCTACATATTCTACGAAGATCTTTATCGGTCAAACCGCATAACAACATACGTTGTTCCTTTTGTCATCGGTATGTTACTTGCCCGAGATTCGATCGTCGGTATCTCTATACCTAGTTCAATCTCGTTACCGACAAGTCTCTTTACTCGTTCCATAATACATCATCTCGTGACTAACTCATTAGTCATTTGCTTGCAAGGCTTATTATGATGTGCATTACCGAGAGGGCCCAGAGATACCTCTCCGACACTCGGAGTGACAAATCCTAGTCTTGATCTATGCCAACACCACGAATACTTTCGGAGACACCTGTAGAGCATCTTTATGATCACCCAGTTATGTTTTGATGTTTGATAGCACACAAGGTGTTCCTACGGTATTCAGGAGTTGCATAATCTCATAGTCATAGGAACATGTATAAGTCATGAAGAAAGCAATAGCAGTAAAACTAAACGATCATAGTGCTATGCTAACGGATGGGTCTAGTCCATCACATCAGTCTCCTAATGATGTGATCCCGTTGATCAAATGACAACTCATGTCTATGGCTAGGAAACATAGCCATCTTTGATCAATGAGCTAGTCTAGTAGAGGCATACTAGGGACATACTATTTTGTCTATGTATTCACACATGTATCAAGTTTCCGGTTAATACAATTCTAGCATGAATAAAAGACATTTATCATGATATAAGGGAATACAAATAACATCTTTATTATTGCCTCTAGGGCATATTTCCTTCACCCGCGGCCGGCTGTGCTGCAGCGCAGGCCTCACCACCCCACCGTACTCCCATCACTCGCCTAGCCATCCCTCTACTCACCCACACCTGTTGTTTTCTCTGGGGACGGCAAACGAACCAGTAAACCCTCGTACTCCTCCACGTGGAAACAACTGCCGAGTCTTGCCTGGCTCCGTGTCGTTCCCTTCTTAGGCCTCGCCGTCGTCCACCGCCATGGTGCTCTCGGCGCGGCCTGGTCAACGTGGTCAATGAACGACATCCATCGGAAGTGGATTGTACGTGGAGAGGCTGACAGCTGGGTCCATGGCCACATGCATGGAAATGCCTCCTTATTGCGCTCAAAATAATGATTCATCCACCTGACAGCTAGGACCCACGGGAAGGGCTTCTATATTTCGCGAAAAAAACGTCCCCCCCCCCCCGCTGATAGGTCGGACCTGCCAGCTATATCTTCGCACGCAAGGAAGTGCCTCCTTATGACGCACAAAACATGAATACCCCCTGCTAGCTGGGACCGACCATAGTGGGTGGCCGACTTGTGGGCCTACTAAGTTGACGGCGACAGAAGGTTTTGTCAAGTTAGTCAATATGAACGATTCTAGCTCCAGTGACCGTACGATGTCCATCCAACGGCCATAGTGCTTCTTCAACCTCTGGTCTTCTTGCTCCAGCCGCCCAAAGCAGCACCGGTCGTGCCACTTGCTCCTGCCTCCCGTGGCCGGCTGTGCTGCCGTAGAGGCCTCACCGCCCCCATACTACTCCCACCATTGGCCAGGCCATCCCTCCACTCACCCACACCCCCTGTTATTCTGCGGCGACCGCAGCCTCACACCGCAGCCGAACCAGCGAACCCTCGTACTCCTCTCCGCGTGGGCATCCACTGACGCGTCTTCCCCAGCTCTGCGTCGTCCCCTTCCTAGGCCTCGCCGTCGTCCACCGCCTTGGTGCTCTCGGTGCGGCATGGTCAATGTGGTCAATGACCGACTTCCATCGGAAGAGTACTGTACGTGGAGAGGCTGACAGCTGGGTCCATGGCCGCAGCTCGGTCCACGGCCACAGCCCAATTTTTTTGTGATTTGCCAAGTAAATCGCTCTGTCAGGCCTGTTGGGTTGCAAATCTTTCAAGACGAGGAGAGCTTCATTCGGCTGGCCGAGAAATGGCCTATCAGTAATGAGAAATGGGTTGTACATTTTTAAAACACATCAAACCGAACATTAGTTTCAAATTTCTTTTTTTCATTTCGAGATTTTAAATTGCATTGATTTTTATGCGTGGACAATTTGTTGGATTTTATATTGATATACATTTATTTTTAAAATCAGTTTAAATGTGACTCAAAATTTCGAGATAAAAACAGTTCAGACCGCACCGAAATATGCAAACTTTCGTATAATTTTTTAACCGTGGCCACAATATGGACTGTAATGCTAACAAAAAGAATATGGGCTCCAAAAAAACCATAAGAATTAGCAAATGGGCTGTAAATTATTATTAATAATGGCAGATGGCTTGTATGATGCTTTCCACAGATTTGAGGCTTTCCTAAAAAAAAGGTTGACGCACAAGCAGTGACTATTGGATGTCCATCCAACGGCCGTTGTGCTTCTTCAATCTCTGCTCTTCCTGCTCCAGCCACTCAAACAAGCGCAGGCGGGACTTCCTGCTCTCTCCTCCCCGTGGCCGACTGTGCTGCCGCGCAGGCCTCACCGCCCCATCGTACTCCCAACGCTGGCCTAGCCATCCCTCTACTCACCCACACCTGCTGTTATTCTCCGGCGACGGCAGACAAACCAGTAAACCCTCGTACAGTCGTACTTCCCTCCGCGTGGGAAAAAACTGTCGAGTCTTACCTGCCTCCGTGTCGTTCCCTTCCTAGGCCACGCCGTCGTCCACCGCCCTGGTGCTCTCGGCTCGGCCTGGTCAATGTGGTCAACGACCGACACGCATATGAAGTGGACTGTACGTGGAGAGGCTGACAGTTGGGTCCACGGCCGCACGCAAGGAAATGGCTCCTTATTACGCGCAAAATAATGATTCTTACACCTGACATCTGGGACCCACCGAAAGGGCCTTGGTATTTCACGAAAAAAACGTTACCGCCGCTCACAGCTCGGACCCACCAGCTATATCTTCGCACGCAAGGAAGTGCCTCCTTATTACGCACAAAAAATGAATACTCCCCCTGTTAGCTGGGACCCAGTATAGTGGCAGGCTGACTTGTGGGCCTACTAAGTTGACGGGGACGGAGGGCTTTGTCAACTTAGTCAATATGCATGATTCTAGCTCCAGTGACCGTACGATGTCCATCCAATGGCCGTAGTGCTTCTTCAACCTCTGGTCTTCTTGCTCCAGCCGCCCAGACCAGCTAGCAAACCAACGTCGGTCGTGCCTCATGCTCCTGCCTCCCGTGGCTGGCTGTGCTGCCGCGGAGGCCTCACCGCCCCCTACTACTCCCACTGCTGGCCATGCCATCCCTCCACTCACCCACACCCCCTATTATTCTGCGGCGACGGCAGCCTCACACCGTAGCTGAATCAGTGAACCCTCGTACTCCTCTCTGCGCGGGCTTCCACTGCCGCGCCTTCCCTGGCTCTGCGTCATCCTCTTCCTAGGCCTCGCCGTCGTCCACCACCCTGGTGCTCTCGGCACGGCGTGGTCAACATGGTCAAGGAACGGCTTTGCATCGGACGTGGACTGTACGTGGAGAGGCTGAAAGCTGGGTCCACGGCTGCAGCAAGGAAGTGCCTCCTTATTACGCGTAAAATAATTATTCCTCCACCTGACATCGGGGACCCACCGGACGGGCCACCGTATTTCACGAAAAAAATGTTTCCCCCTGACTGCTGGGACCCACCAACTACATCTTCGCATGCAAGGAAGTGCGTCCAGGCAAAAAAATGATTCACCCCCCTGACTGCTGGGACCCACCAGCTACATCTTCACACGCAAGGAAGTGCCTGATAGTCGGGACCCACCTAGTCGAAGCATACATAGCGTTGTCATTCTGGTCACGAATGTGTACGTACATACTGATCGATATAGAGGCGTGCACGTAGCATGTACACGTACGTACAACGGTCAGGGTGCAAGAAACTAAATACGGCCACGTACGTACATACGAGCGGGGTCTCGAACGCCTACTCGCGTGTACGTACGGCCAGGGCTCGTGTACATGGCTGGGTCGGAACGGAGAAACATCGTCGTCGTCGTGTTCATGGGGAGCCAACCGGCTGGGTCGGAACGGAATGCGTCGTCGTATTCATCGGGAGGGCATGGACGGAACAGCCGATGGAAACGAGGCCTAGCGTACCGCAGAACGGACGAAACGGCCTTGTGTTCGACTGGCCACGGTCGAAACGGGATCGTGTTCATCGGGAGGGGTGTGGTGTACCGCAAAAGGGAGGAAACGGACCTCCTACGGTCGAAACGGGGTCCTGTTGATCGGGAGGGGTGTGGCGTACCGCAAAACGGAGGAAACGGACTTGTGTTGGAGCGCTACGGTCGAAACGGGGGTCCTGTTCATCGGGAGGGGTGTGGCGTACCGCAAAATGGGACTCCACGGGATACTGTTCATCACCACCGTCGACCCTCTCCAGCCTCCACGGGCTACTGTGCATGCATCGTCGACCTCCTCCAGCCTCCACCTGCGACTGTTCAGCCTCCACCGCGCACTACTCCGCCGGCTACTGTTCAACCAGCGCTCTCCACGGGCTCCTGTTCAACCACCCCTCCAGGGGCTACTGTTCATCCAGCCCTCCACCGTCTACTTTTCATGCAGCCCTCCACGGGGTGGTCCTGTTCATGCAGCCCTCCACGGGGTCCTGTTCATGCAGCCCCAACCGGCTTGATCGAACGGGGTCATGTTCATGCAGAGGCAACACCACGGGGTCCTATTCAGCCACCCCCACCGGGAACTGTTCATCCAAACCCCCCAGCAACACTCACTGTTCATCCAGAGGCAGCATCGATCGGCTTCAGTTAGCAGCAGTAGCGAAGGAATCGCTCGATCGGGTTTAATTAACAGCCATCGATCGATCGCTCGGGTTCAGTAACACATAGCCTGCAGTGGACTCGCTCGGGTTCAGTTAGAGCCCAACGCCTCGCTCGGGTTCAGTTAGAGCCCAATGCCTCGCACCCACACGCGTGCGTGTACGAGAGAAACGTGCATCGCTCGGCCCGACCACCCACCGTAACCGGGAACACCCCGATATTTTCCTCGCCCTCGCTTCTACCATGGTTTTTTCCGTCATGGACGGCCCAAAGAATGTCATGCAGCTGCGTCTCCGGCCCGCCCAGGACGAAAAGCCCATTTTCTGTCACGATTTTTTGTCATAGAAGTAGGACCCCACCACATCTATGATGATACCGTGTTTTGTCACAATTATTGTCATAGAAGTGTCATAAGTATGACAGAAAAAAGTTTCGTTCGGCCCAAAATGTTACGGATGTGTCTTTTTTTTGTAGTGATCCCCCGGAGGGTTTCAGCGTACAGGATATTCAGACCACTGTCGTCATCCATCAGGACTTTAGTCAATCATGTACCATCGACAACTGGGTCGACGACCCACGCTTGCCACCCCGGGGTAGCAATGTCTGTGGGGTGGTCCGATTGGTCGAATGTAATGGGGGTCTTGGACCACTTCAGGCACGGCGTTGTTGCCGGCGCAACCATGTTGACTTCTCTGTTGATAACTTTCAGTCGACTCTTGCTTTCGACATCGGCAAAAATCATCAAGGTGGAGTTGATCTAGGGGTAATCTCCGTCCCCTTCCTTGTCCTCGAGCTCCTCGGATTCTTTCTCCTTCTCAGCAGACTGGTCCTTCTGGAAGTTCTGAATCAGGAGTCGACATTGTCGAGTGGTATGTTTGGGGTAAAACAAATTCCCCTCTTTGTCCTTCTTCGTGTGAATAGGACACGGTAAATCAAGCATGTCATTCCCCGCTAGGTCTTTCACTTTCTTGGGGATCCAGGGGCCTTTAGGCTTCCCTTAACCTTTCCCCTGGGTAACAACTGCAGCTTCTCCTGGGACTGCTGGCTCTACTTTGCGTTTCGGCTTCCGATTGGAATTCTGATCATCTTGGCCGACTAATTTCTTGTCGCTACGGAGTCGATCGGCCTCTTCTCTGTTAGCATACCAACTGGCTATCTCCATCATGCGAGTCAAAGACATATCTCCTGTCTGACCAAACTTTAGGGTAAGCTCTTTGTACTGTACGCCCTTCTTGAAGGCGCAGACTGCCTGATGTTCGGACACGTTCTCCACCGTATGATGCAAAGTGGTCCACCTCTGGATGTAATCTCTCTGGGTATCATTCGGTTTCTGAACACAATGATGTAACTCTGCCAGCCCCGTAGGCCATTTGCAGGTACCCTCGAAAGTCCTGAAAAACACTCGGGCCAACTCCTCCCAGTTGAAAATGCTCCCAGGGGCCAACTGATTTAGCCAAGCTCTGGTCGAGCCACCCAACATCAGGGGGAGATGCTTCATAGCCACATCATCATTGCCGCCGCTGATCTGCATAGCTACGCGGTAATCTTCTAGCCAAGTGTCTGGCTTCGACTCGCCAGTGAACTTGCTCACTCCCGCCGCTAATCTGAAGTTGGGGGAATCTCGGCAGCCCTGATGGCATTGCTGAAACACTCGGGCCTAGAGACAGACGCTCTACTGTCACTCGGATGATCCCTACCTTGTTCTTCTCTGTATGCTCGGTTCTTGTCGACCAGGCCTTGCACGAGGATCGATCATGCGTCAAAGCCGGGTCTTCTGGGATCTGTGGGGATCCTTCGCTCGTCGTCATGCAGACGTCTGCCGTCATGTCGCTGGGGCGAGTACGATCCGCTTCCCGGGGGAGGCGTAGGCACTCGGCAGCGATCGTTGTGACCGAGTCGACGGTCGAACAGATCATCGTTCCGACCTAGGTGTTGCTCTTGACGGGGCCCACGGCTCTCGCGCTGCGGAGGAAATCTTGGGCTATGGGCCGAGCAGACGGTGTCTGCCGCCACTGATCTACTGTGAATTCTGTTACGCGACTGAGAAACGGCTGCGTTCTGCTCTCCAGCTGTCCGGAGCAGCGCCCGAATCTGCTGCAAGCCTCTCCCCGCCTCTGACTGAGACGGTTGGATTGAATCTTCGATACGGGCCGCGGCCGTGAGGTTCTGGATCGGTGTTCAGAATACCTGAGGTCTGCGCGGGAACAACTGTCGCGGCCCTCGACTGGATTCGGGAATCAATCGACGGGCTCGATCGTCGAGTGAACGATGAAGGTTTTCCAGCCGCACGTGCGCGGCCATGGTGGCAAGGCGTGTGGCCTCCAAAGCTCGAGCTTCTGTAGTATTCCCCGAGATGGGGGTGTAGAGTGCATCTTCGTTGCGGCGGCAGAGCTCTTCCCTTTGCTCGGCAGTGAGGTGCTCGGGTATGTACCCGCCGTGGTCGTATGACTGACCGTCGTTGCTGCCGCCGTTTCCACCGCGAGTGTACCCTGGCGGACTGCACCATGAGTCGACCATGAGGACCTCAGCTGTGGGGTCGCTGCTCCCGCACTCGAAAAGCGTGTCTATGGAACCAATCGATAGATTGACCGGCCTGTAGTGGTACTCGTCGGGCTCGATGGCCGCGACTTGGGGGTGGCCGTTTGGTGGGACACCGCGTGCTTCACCCACCGCTGCAGCCACGACCGATCAGATCGCTTGCGGAGGCGACGAGCGAGGATGACAGACGATGAAGGAGCCCACCGATATTGATTCGACAGCTGTCGGAGAAGGACGTCGCAAGCACTAGCGCATTCGAGTGCTGCCGCCGTTTCCCTTTGCTCGGCAGTGCCTCGACGTCGAGTGGGGCCTCCTGGAGCCAAGCGGATTCGTCAGCGATGAAGACGAGCACGCCGAGTCGGATCTCACGGCCCAATGTCAGACCACCGCTGGAAACCATGACGATGGAGATCGGAGAAAAACTTGCAAACTCATCGGAAGTCGCTAAGACACCTGCCCCACGGTGGGTGCCAACTGTCTTGGTTCTAAGTCTGATAGTAAGAATAGGGGGTACGTAGGAGGAGGCAAGATCCTAGCTACGGTGAGATTGTACACAAGGTGTTTACGAGTTCAGGCCCTTCTCGGAGGAAGTAACAGCCCTACGTCTCGGTGCCCGGAGGCGGTCGACTGGAATATGTATATGCGTGTGTGTTACATGGGGTGCGAACCCTTGTACCGGAGGAGGGGGTGGCTTATATAGAGTGCGTCAGGACCCCAGCCATCCCCACGTTACAAAGGGTTCAATGTAAATAAAGGCAGGACATTACTGATAACGCATTTAATAAAGGATAGTAAAGGCCATCATTACTATGGAGTGAATGTATGACCGTCTGGTCTGATGGGACCTTTGACTTTCGGGGGTCGAGTGGTTTTTGTACGGTCGAGTGTCCTCATCCTTCCGAGTGGAGTTGAGCCATCCGAGTGAAGGTATGCCGTCGAGTGAATTGCTCTCTTGGGCCATATCAGTCGGCGGCTTCTGTCATCTTTGAATTGTCTCTGAGCTTCTAGGGTAGCGACCTTGGGCAAAGTATCTAGGTCATGCCTGTGACCCCACCCTAGGTCTGTGGCATCGTCAGTCAGAACAAATTATAGCACTAAAACAATCTGTAATTACACATCACAATGGTATAGTTGATATTGCATAAGTCGAGATAATCACTACACAGAGCCTAACTGAAACTAAAATAACTGGAGAATTTAGTAAACAACACAACACTCCAGAGTATCCAAATAATGATAAATTTGAAGTGTAAGGATCTTAACCTAGTACTCATTTTGAACCAGAGGAATACCCCCCATACATATTTTATAAAATAACAAAGATCACATGAGTACCTTAACTTCCAAAAGATCCCAATATTTGGAACCTAGCCAAACCTTTCTCTCTCTCCCATCGAGTCCAGGCAAGGCAGCACAAAAGGCCACAGAAAAGTGGCAATATTTGGAACCTAGCCAAACCCTTCTCTCTCTCCCATTGAGTCCAAGCAAGGAAGCACAAAAGGCCACAGAAAAGTGGCCATCTTTGGAACCTAGCCAGACCATCGACCCAAAAAATCCTAATACTTGGAATCTAGCCAAACCCGAGAGCACAAAAGGCTGTGTGGCCATCTTTGGAACCTAGCCAGACCTGAGAGAAATCCTAATACTTGGAATCTAGCCAAACTTGAGAGCACAAAAGGCCCACATCTTTGGAATATGGTCTGAATCCAACAACATCTACAGACAGAGAAGACAAATACCCTACAAGCCCAGGCATAAAAACAAACATGAACAGATAAAGGAGAGAGAGGCCTACGAACAAACAAGACCAGAGAGGAAGAGGTGGTGAGGAGTGGAGTTACCAAATCGAAACCGAAGTGTAAACGGTGGCTCAGATCTACGGCTTGGCGTCGCCAGAAGCCGCGACGGTCCCCTTGCCAAGTGGTCCCCTGAGGCCCTGCCACCGCATCCGGCGCCGACCACGCCGCGACAGTTGCTGGAACACGGGCCTCCAAGCCAGCGGCATCATGGCACAGCGTGGCGCCAGCGAGAGGGCTGGCTCTGCGATGACGGATTCACCGTTGCCGCCGCTCGGGAGCACGGGTATGCGTCAAGGTCTAGACCTCCTCATCGAGTGGCCGCGGTCCCTGGTGGCGAGGTCATCGGCCACGGCGAGCGGGACGGGGCAGGCAAGGCGGCGGGGCGAGCGGCTCGGAAGGGGAAAGAAGGATGCGATCGAGGAGGTGGTTAGGGTTCTACGGGTGCTGCTGAGATTTTGTACCCAAAAGTGAAATGACTGAAATGCCCTTGCGGGGCATCGATTTTACATGCGGTGGCACAAGATATTTCACCGCGGGAGTTAGTATTCATTGATACAGGAGCTCGGGTTTGATCCGACGGCCGACGGCCTCCAGCGCCTCGATCCAACGGCCAGAAACGCATCAAAGGAAATACAATGGACGGCCAAATCTTCCAAATCACTGAGAACGCCTGGAGCTTGCTTCGGTTCTTGTTTTAGTTTTGGATAGTCAATGCCTGCCTGCCAACTCGTGGGCATGCCAAAAAAGTTGACGAACTTTTTGCTAGCCCGCACGTCAGCCAACTATTGGCGTGAAAATGAACTGGCGAACTAGACGCAACCTGGACGAGCCAAATAGTGGGCATCCATCCAAATACAAGCCTAGCGCCCAGTCAACGGCCTTTTTTTGGCTGGGCAGCTTGCGGCTCAAAACCAAATACGCTCAGAAGCAGAGACCTGTGTGTAAATTTATCACTAGTTATCTGAAATGAGACAGGTGAATATGATTAAACAGACGAGTGAACGTTCGTAAGACTAAGTTGTAGTATTCCCTTTGTAAACTATTATAGGAGCGTTTAGAACACTATTTTAGTATTCTAAATGCTCTTATATTAGTTTACAGAGAGAGTACTACTTAACTCTTCCACATTACAAACCAAAGGTGGATCAGTGTTCACGCCGCTGATGACACAACTATTAGCCATCCTTTGGCATATGTCGCACCAAACCGCCGACAATCATAGGGAGTTTTTTTGTTCAATTGAAAGGTGTCGTGCACAAAGCGACCACTGAAGAATTTGTGTGGGAAATTGAACGCCGCCGGCCCTGGATGCGGGATGAGGCGATACTTCAAACGCCTACGGGATTTACCGGGCTTTCCGAGGAGATAAGACCCCTAATCCTGCTCTGCGAGGAATCTGCGTCATGACTATCGTCAATAGAGTAGCTACAAGGTTGCTCCTTGAGCTGTTTTGGCTAGAGGAGGAAGATGAGAAAGGCTAGCTCTAGCTCCTCCTTCTCTAGATGAATGTGGGATGGCTAAAGTTCTGAACCCCTTGCATGGGGAGACCTGGGGGGTTTATATAGGCCTACCCCCCAGGGGTAGAATGGTAATCCGGTCGGGTGCGGTCCCCGGTCGTCAGCGTCTCTGGACGCCGGCCGGCTTCTCCGCCGGCTCCTGGGCCTCGCCGGTTGGTGGGTCCGCCAGCCGCCGGCTGCTGGAGACATGTCCGCCATATGGGGCCTGCCGTCTACGGTCCAGGGTGACTGTCTTTCACTGTTGCCTCGCCTCTGATGGCGAAGGCTTTGTCGGAGAAGGCATGGCTACAGTCCTGCCGCCTGGCGGGCGTTCGCTGTAGCCACCCCCATCTCATCAGCTTAATGGCTTCACAGATTTCAAGAATGAAAAGCCGCCTGCTGGATGGCGGCCTGCCCTTGGCGCCGCCTTCTGGTGGCTCGTAGACAGGTCTGCCGCTGGTCGTGGGGGCATGGCTCCCCACTGACGTGGACGATGTCGCGGGCCACATGGCTACAATGCCACGTCGATCAAGGGGTGTCCGTATGATACACCCGAACTGTGGCCACGCTTACCCTGGATTCCGGGGTGGCAGGGCCATACTGTAGCCATGCATTGTCTTGTCATGCTTAAGTGGGTGCAGACTTTGAGGGGACGCGGGGCCGCCTGTGAGATATCGACTCACTGGAGCCGCCTGGTGATGGCCCGCCGCCTTCTGGCAGCCGGCTCGTTGGACCAGACGGCCCAACGAGGCGGCCTCGCTTGCGGACAGTTGGAGGGGCACGGTCGGCCTCGATGTTTTGAAGTGTTATTAGTCGTTGATGAAGACATCTGTGATCAATATCTCCGACAATGATGTACACCTTTCCCAGGTTGACATTGTTATGTCTGAGTTGCTTCACGAGGTCCTTACTGTACAGATCAATGTGCTTACGCAACAGCCAATGGTCTCCCCGCCATTCGGTGACAAAGAATGTTTGTGTTTCTCCCTGTGTTCTGCAATGTACCACCCATTATATTCTGTCCTCAGCAACCTTATCAAGGCTGGGCACTCATATCTGCATGACCATGTGTTGTCTACTACGTCTTTCCCCTGCAAAAAGCACAACAAGCGACGAATGAAATAGCTAAAAAAAATTACTGCATCCAAATGAATAGGCCAAACGGTGGATAACTAACCGCGCATCCACACACTATCTTTTGCATGCATTTCGTCATTTCTACATTTAACCTACTCTTCGCGTATCTTATACCAAAATCTTTCTCCCAAGAATATAGGTTAAAGAAATTGTACGCATCTCCTATAAGTCAACTTATTCCTGGGTCAGGCACAATTGCACTCTCCGAAGGATTCTCAGGAAAACCCCCGATAGCTTTCTCAAGAGCCGTCACCCTCTGATGGGCATGGTGCTCTACATGGTCCAACCCTGATCCTGCATGACAAACAAAAATTTTAGCGACACAATGCTCGTCACATTTCTATTGCACAGAAAAAAAGTGCCCCAAAACAATACATAATCAAAACAGTAGAGCACTCTGAGCCTACACATACAAGCTTGTAATACACCACTGATTAGCGCTCACGTGCACACGCCCTACTTAAAATCGAACCAGTACACACTTATATTGTTATGCAGTACCCCATGGGTCCCTGAAACATTTGCACGGCATCCACTTGGAGCAAAAAGATTTGGATGCAACCTACCCACTCAATGTCATGCTGAGATGGTGCAAACATTCAGCTATTATCGGTCATTCGGAATTGATCATGAATTCATCTACAATTACATCCTCAAAAATCATCTGCGGTCATTTATTAGTGGATTATTCCTAAAATGTTGCCAATCATGGTGTGCACTGGAGCAAATTATAGTCACGCACAACCCTGAACTGCAACAACAACAACAAAATCTCCGCTTCACCTATTTGTGCTCCAAGAACATTCTGAGCCCAGGATTATATACATTTAAACTTGTAATGCACCTCTGCTTACCGCTCATGCGCAGACATGCCCTGCTTAAAATCAAAAGGTAGACACTAATGTTTTTCTGCAGTGGTCCATGGGTCCCTGAATCATTTGTTTGGCACCTACTTGCAGCAAAAAGATTTGGAGGCATACATACAACTACCTATGTAATTCAGAACAGATCAACAATTCATCTACCAATGTGCCTCAAACATCATCTGTAGTTATTTAACCCACTGGATTATTCATACAATGTTTGCCAACGGTTCGTACACCAAAAACAAATCATAGTCGTGTACTAGGCTGAAATGCAAACATATCACTGCTTAAATGATTCTACTAATCTCCAAATTCAAGGTTGAAGCCTGAACCTCTAACCACAGATGCAGCAGACCAGTGGCAATGAACCAAACTCGCAATCCAGGAACAATGCCTCACGTGGATCCCCCACACCACGTTAAATGAAGTTATATACAAAATAAAGTACGTAAATTGAAGGGACCTCGATTAGTTTTGAACAACAAAAGTAGAACCTTGATAAGCAACCAGTAAAGATGGTGTCCTGGATTACAAATAGTTGAACTCATAGGTGTTAGGAGCAGAGTAGAGAGGATAGTGGTAGGATCGATCTATTACAACTCTCTGAAGCAGTAGCTGGTACAGATCGAATTACATAGAAAGGGGAATTGTTCTTGCGAGATGAACTAGGGTAGGTAGCCGCCGCCGTCCGGTTCGGTGATCCACTGGATGCCGCGACAGGAGGTCGATCGAGTCTTAAGTAGAGGTTGCAGCTGGGCTGGACTGGTTGTGCCACTCTGGGCCAAAGAAGCGTTGATTGCTCCGTCGGGCGCGGCTGGGCCGGGCCCGTGTCTCGTTGGCTGGTTGGGCCAGGTTAGCAGGGTCGCTAACATCCCCTCCTCCTTGGGATGAGGCTTGCCCCCAAGCCTCTGCTGCGGGAAAGCGAGCCTGGAGAGCAAGTTTGTCTTCCCAGGTGGTGTCGCTTGCGGCGCCTGCTGACCATTGAACTTGGACTTGCTCGACCATGATGTCGTTCTTCTTGCGCCATCTTGATTGCAGCACCTTGATCGGGATCGCCGTCTCGCCTGCGCTTGAGGGAAGAGTCGAAGATGCTGTCGTACCAGGGAGCAAGGCGTGTCGAAGCTGGGAAACATGGAAGACTGGGTGCACCGTCGCCTGTGGGGGCAGTTGAAGTTTGTAGGCGACGTCGTTGACCTTGGCGATGACTTGGTATGGCCCATAAAATTTGTAGCTGAGCTTGTGGTTAGCACGTGGTGCTACCGACGTCTGTATGTAAGGTTGGAGCTTGAGGAAGACTTGGTCGCCAACTTGGAATTGTCGGAAGCAGCGTTTCTTGTTTGCTTGGTCTTGCATAATCTGCCGCGCACGGTGAAGTTGCTGCTGAATGAGGTCTTGCATGACTGTTCTTTCCTCGAGCCAAGTTTGTAGTGCTGGGACCGAAGATGATGTGGATGCCGTGATTCCCCAGTGTCGTGGTTCTCTTCCGAACATGGCCTTGAAGGGTGTCATCCCGATCGCTGAGTGATGTGAAGAGTTGTACCAGAATTGCGCCAGAGGTACCCAAAAACTCCATCTTTTCGGGCAAGCTTGCACAAAACAGCGCAGATAAGTTTCAATGCATTGGTTAACCCTTTCGGTTTGGCCGTCGGTCTGAGGGTGGTTTGCTGTGCTCATCCGCAACTCCGTGCCTGCATATTTGAACAACTCCTGCCAGAAGTGACTGGTGAAGACTGGGTCACGGTCAGACACAATTGCTCCAGGAAGGCCATGCAGCTTGTACAGTTGTTGCATATAGAGTAGAGCCACTTTAGCCGCAGTATAAGGATGAGCCAGAGGTAGGAAGTGCGCAAACCGGGTTCTCTTGTCGACCACCACGAGCAGACAATTGTATTGGCCGGATTGAGGTAATCCGTCCACAAAATCCATGGTAATGAGATCCCACGACTCCTTCGGAATTGGCAGAGGCATCAGCAGACCTGGTGACGCTGTTCGGTCGGGTTTGGCTTGTTGGCAGACTTGGCAGCATCGTACATACTGCTGGATGTGTGCTTTCATCTTGGGCCAAGCGAACAGTCTGCGAACGCGGCGGTACGTCACTGGGAAGCCGGAATGACCGCCCATCGGGCTGTCATGGAATGCAGCGATGATGCGCTGTTGTATTGCTGTGGTTCCGCCGAGCCAAATGCGCCCTCTGAAACGGAGGAGCCCGTTCTGAAGTTGGAATCGCCCTTTTGGGTCTGCTCGGACAGCCAGTTGCTCGAGCAGGCGTTGCGCTTGGGGGTTGGTGTTGTAGTTGTTGATGATGTCTTCGAGCCAAGCTGGTTGACATATGCTAAGAGTGTGTAGCACTTCTGTTGTGTTGGCTCTTGACAAGGCATCTGCCGCTGTGTTCTCAGTCCCTTTTTTGTACTTGATGGTGTAGCAGAGTCCCAGTAACTTTGTGAAAGCTCGTTGCTGCCAAGGAGTTGTTAGTCGCTGTTCTGTCAGGTGTGTCAGGCTGCGCTGGTCCGTAAGGATGGTGAACTCAGCATGTTGGAGGTAGGGGCGCCACTGATCGACGGCCACGATCACTGCCAAGTATTCCTTCTCATAGGTCGACATGCCTTGGTATCGAGGGCTCAGCGATTTGCTCATGTAGGCGATGGGGTGGCCACCTTGCTGCAGGATCGCGCCGATCCCTTTATCGCAGGCATCTGTCTCTATCACAAAAGGTTGGGAGAAATTGGGTAATGCCAGGACTGGTGCTTCAATCAGATGTTGTTTGAGAAGTTGAAATGCTATCTCCGTGGCAGGCGTCCATACAAACGGCACCCCTTTTTTGAGAAGGTTGAACAAGGGCCGGGCTAATATACCGAAGTTCTTGACGAATCTTCGGTAGTACCCGGCGAGGCCCAAAAAGCTGCGCACAGTTTTGATGTCAGTTGGTGTTGACCAGTTGGCCACTGCTTGTATCTTGGCTGGCTCCGTAGATACGCCCTGGCGGCTGATGACATGGCCCAGGTAAGATAAGCTGGACTGGCCAAATTCGCACTTGGACATCTTCACGCACCATTGGTCGCGGCGTAACAATTGCAGGACTTGTCGCAGGTGGTCAATGTGATCCTGGAGGGTCTTGCTGAACACCAAAATGTCGTCGAAAAAGAGGAGTACACACTTGCGGTCGACTGGTTTGAGGGTAGTTGTCAACGCCCCATTGAATGTGGCCGGTCCACCCGCTAGGCCAAATGAAACCACCAAGAATTCGAAGTGGCCTGAGTGTGTTTGAAAGGCTGTCTTGTACTCTTCTCCTTTTGCCAAGCGAATCTGATGGTAGCCCGATCGCAGGTCCAACTTGGAAAACCAGGCTGCGCCGTGCAACTCATCAAGCAATTCTTCAATGATGGGGACAGGGTACTTGGCGACATAGGTGATGGCATTGAGGTGTCTGTAATCTATACAGAGCCGCCATGTCCCATCTTTCTTCTTGACGAGGATGGCCGGGGAGCAGAAGGGGCTGCTGCTCTTCTGTATGATACCTTTGCGGAGAAGTTCTTCAACTTGAGCGTCAATTTCTCTCTTGTGCTCTGGTTTGTGTCTGTATGGGCGAATGTTCACAGGTTGTGCTCCCGGAATGAGTGGGATCGTGTGGTCGCAGTCACGGCGTGGCGGTAAGCCGTCTGGTTCTTTAAACACATCTTCGAATTCTTCTAGAACAGCCTGGATGTCTGGAGGAATGATGGGGCTGTTGGTGTCGTCGCTGGTTGTGGTGTAGACCAGTGCCATATGTGTGATGGCACCTGTATTGCACAGTTGTTGGAGTTGGAGAGCGTTGATGACTGTGCACGTTGCAGAGTTCTCTTCGTGGCCGCGGAGGCAAATCTGGCCTGTGGGTGAGGGAATCTCGATGAGCTTCGCGCGCCAGTCGACCGTCATGGGACTGTGCTCTTCGAGCCAGTCCATGCCCAGAATGGCATCGTAGGTGCCGAGGGCCAGCACCTTCATGTTCGTCGTGAACTGATGTCCTTGGGAGTACCATTGGCACCGCGGCACATTGGTGGAGCAGGTAAGCGCCCCTCCGTCTGCCACGCGCACCTGATACGCGCGTGGAAGGGGTTGGACACCTTGGATGGTCGCGGCCAGCCGCTCGTTGATGAACGACGTAGTGCTGCCGGAGTCCACCAGCATCAACACCTCCCGTCCTTGGATCCACGCACGCAGCTGGAACGCCTTGTTGGATACGCCCCCCGTCAAGGCAGGCTTGGAGATGGCCATGGCCACTTCGTCTGGAACAGCTTCTGGTTGTGCTGTTGTTGTCTCAATGCCAAAGAGCTCCAAGAGTTCTTCGACGACGTGTAGCTGAACCGATGTGGGGCAAGTGTGGTCGGGTCCCCAGCGCTCGCCGCACTTGAAGCAAAGGCCGCGCGCTCGTCGGTAGTCGCGGAGAGTCTTGAGCTTGGTGGCGTCGGCTCGGGCGGCGTCTGTGCCGCGGCGATTCGCGGCTGGTGCTGAAGGTGTTGCGCGCGCCGGTGGCGGGGGCAGTGGGAGCGGGACGTGGAGCCGGGATGACGCTTCCGGAGGGCGCGTTGGTGTGGGGCGCTGCACCTCCGCATGAGCGTTGTCTGCCACTTCCTCCTGAAGCAGCGCCAGAGCACAGGCCGTATCCAGATCAGGTGGTCTCTGGACCATGACCACCGCTCGGATGTCCGCCCGCAATCCTTCCACAAAGCGTGTGAGAAAATAAAATGGGTGAATTGAGTCTGAATAAGAGCTTAAATGGTTAATGATCAACTCAAAACGCTCAATAAAATCTGCTACAGTAGATGTTTGCTTAATAGTGTAAAACTGGCGTATGAGAAGTTGATGGCGATCGCGACCAAAACGGGTAGTTAACAGAGCAGAGAAGGATTCCCAATCGAAGCTATTGAGCTTCTTTTGGACAGATTGGAGCCATATGGCCGCAGCCCCTGAGAAGTTGAGGGCGGCCATGGGAACCCGGAAGGTTCGGTGAATGCCAAACATGGAGAAGTACTGTTCACACATCGTCTTCCACATGTTCGGGTTCTCGCCCGAAAATTGAGGGAACGAAATAGAAGGGTGGGCTTGTCCCAATCCCGCAAGCATTTGACTAGCATGGGCAAAAGGGGAAGACAGGAGTTCGATCTGACCGTTGGTCGGGAGTGGCGGCGGTGTCTGGAACGACACCGACGGCCCCCCCGTTGCAGGTTGAAGTCGCCGCGGTCCAGAGACCCTTGAGGAACGTCCCCATCGCCTTCCGCCAGGCCCAGGTTGTTGGTGGGCAACTCGGGTGGTGGCGCCGTGGTGCGGTGCGGCGGCGCGCCCCCGCTGGCGTTGGTGGAGGGGGTAGGGCGCGCCTGTTGCAGGGTGTTGACCGCATCGCTCAGATCGGCGACGCGGCGCTCCAGATCCGGCCGCCATGCGGCGAGGTCGTCGAGGCGGGTGGTCACCGCGGTGAGGGCCGCGGTGTTGGCCTCCATCGTTGCCGTGAGCTTGTCGAGGTAAGCTTTTGCGGCGGGATCCATGGTTTCGATGAGGTGGCGACCGTGGCGAGTCCCTCTAGTTTCGATGAGGTGAGCCAGATCGAACGGCGAGGTAGGAGGATCTCTGGCGACTGATACCAGATGTTAGGAGCAGAGTAGAGAGGATAGTGGTAGGATCGATCTATTACAACTCTCTGAAGCAGTAGCTGGTACAGATCGAATTACATAGAAAGGGGAATTGTTCTTGCGAGATGAACTAGGGTAGGTAGCCGCCGCCGTCCGGTTCGGTGATCCACTGGATGCCGCGACAGGAGGTCGATCGAGTCTTAAGTAGAGGTTGCAGCTGGGCTGGACTGGTTGTGCCACTCTGGGCCAAAGAAGCGTTGATTGCTCCGTCGGGCGCGGCTGGGCCGGGCCCGTGTCTCGTTGGCTGGTTGGGCCAGGTTAGCAGGGTCGCTAACAATAGGCTTGTGGAGAGGAAACAATAAGTAACTGCTTATTTGTACACTTTTGCTAATTTCTTGCCAGTGGAAATATTTGCAATCTCATTTGTTTTTAAATGCAAAGCGGCACTTACTTGGCTTCCTGTGCGTAGCATCAAACCTAAGTAAAGAGATATCAGGGGATGAATCAGCTACCTGAACAACAAAGAAACATGTGACCAACCGAAGTCGTGCCCAACGGAAATACGAGGCGGCAATGAACACCAAGATCAGTAACTATGAAACAGCACATAAACAATACAACGTCAATCAAGCGAAAATCATGAAAAGAAAAATCAAAGAAAAGGGGAAGAAAAAGAAAGTGGACAGCTAAAATCCAAGGAACACAAAACCAAAAAGCCAAAATACCCCATGAAGAAGAAGCCAAAAGAGAAATAGGAGATGCAAAAGGAGACAAAATCTAAGACAAAACAAATTGAGTGGGATCAGATCCACACCTGGAAGCCTAAGCTCACAAACCTCCCGCAACCAGGGGCGGCGGCGGGGACGGTGAGGAGTGCACAGCGACGGCCAAGTTCCTCGAGCCCGCAATCCAGCAGCCAGGTTTGCGCTGTAAATCAGATGGCTCGCGCTGTAAATCGGATCTGACGGCCCATAAGCTCTAGTGATTGTGAGCACTTGGTTTTATCCCCTTTACGTTTTGGGATGTTCTAGAAGTATCTTTTCTCCATCCCAAGAATCAGATTCTTCAATATAAAAAATAGAACAATCTAGATTTTAGAGAGTTGAGCAAGTATAATATTAATGGAAGGAAATAAAATTTCAAGAATACATATTCTCACTGCTGTTACATATTTTATTCATGACGTGCAAAGCACATACAATTTACTAATATTATAGTTATATATAATGGATTAATGCCTTGTATTACATGAATATATGCACACACTACTGCAAGACTGCTGGATCTCGCCCGACGAGTATAGCAACTAGTATCTTGTTGAGAACTCTTGACGCAAAGAAAGATCGATCCTTGGGAGTAAATGTACACGAGTCATAAAGCGGCAAGTTTATGTAGCTCTTCACTCCGTGTACAACGAAGTGTCCGTCACTGTACAAGTCAGGACGAGTAATATCCACGGAGTTCATGTCAACGACTCTGGTGATATCGTCAGTGGAAGGCGACCACACAATCGTAGTCACTGATGTGAGACAAAAGCCAAACGCAGCTGTTCTAAGCCTCAAGGATGGGCGTGAGGAAAGCTTCGAGACGGGATATGAGCCGAGGGCCATTTGCTTGAGCAAAAGAGCACGAAGCGGTCCGCCGGTGGAAGCAGCCTCAAAGGCAGCATCTGGGACGGCGAAGACGGTGACAGGACCATTCCAAATCGCAAGCATTCTCGAGTCCACCACAACCGGCAGCGCAGACGCCATGCGCTTGTAGCCGAACAGCTGAAGCACCTTGGCTAGATGCTCCAGTTTCTCATCCATATCCACAGCCGATAATCCTGTCTTCATGACCTCCTTCAAGACAGCAGGTTCGGGCTTGAAATCGCTCTCCATCTTGGCCGAGGATGCGGAACAGAACACACCTCCAATGTCCTGCGGCTGGTGGCAATCCTCGAAAGACGACAGCTGCGCTATGGGGCCTGACAGCTCGTGGCGTGGGGAGAAGGACGTGATGTGCTCGGGGCCGGAGGAGGAGGAGGGAACCGTGAGCTGCCTGCCGGTGGACATGGTGGTGTGCTCGGGGCCGGAGGAGGGGGGAACCGTGAGCTGCCTGCCGGTGGACATGGTGGTGTGCTCGGGGCCAGAGGAGGGGGGAACCGTGAGCTGCCTGCCGGTGGACATGGTTCTGCTGCTAATGTGAAGCGCAGCAACGACGAAAGGGAGGATCAAAGCAAGAAAAGTGGGGCAATTCGCCATGGTTGGTAGCTGAACGAAGGCGGGGAGGAGGTCGGCGTCGACGCGTGCGGGGCGAGGTTGATTATGACACCCGGACGCTGGACGAAGGACAGCGTGGTGGCGTTGCGGATCTCCACGGTGGCAAGGCAGCGAAGAGTGAGGAGGGGTTCGACGGTGGAGAGGCTCACGGGAGAGGCGGCGCCGGCGTCAACATGGAGGCGACCGGGGCTCGGTTACCTGGCGGCCGGGAGGTGAGTGGGGTGCTGTGCATACTCCTTTTAGGGTTTTGACGTTCTTAAGACCCAACTTCCTGGAGGCCCATTTCTCCCGCTTTAAAAGTTTCGTCAGTACCAGAAACTTGGGCCCGGCCCATATACGTGCACTTTTTCCTTCCGTGTTTGTTTCTGACAGGAGCGCCCCGTCGGAAGTTTCGCGCGCGGAAAACCAGTCGATGCGGTTGGTTTTCGTTTTTCTCTTTTCTGTTTTGGTTTCCTACGTTTTACAGTTTAGCCCTTGTAGTACTTCTATTTTTCGTTTCTTCCTATTCGTGTGACTAGGAAAAATGCCCGTGCGTTGCAACGGGACAAAAACACAAGCCCCTAGCACAATAATAACCATAGCTGAAGATCCGAACTATACCTATACATGTTCTATACACCGTTCATCATAACACCTCTCGCAATTGAAGATCAAATGTCATTGACTTCTTCCACAGAGAGAGAACTTGTGTCATGGATTTGTTCTACTGAGGTAGAATGGGCCCCTCACATGTCCCCACATGACCACTTAGTGTCCAATCACCGCCTAATGGGCGCCAATTTGTCGCACCACACATGCACACAACTCAAGGCCATAGGTCTAGGCTCGATTATTTTTCTTCATAAATTGGTTTCTCCTCCGTCCTCCTCCCCTCGATTTGCCAACAAAACCAAAACACAAATCCGTCTTCCACCCTATTTGAGCCTTTTTGAGGCACCAACCGATTTGGAAGGAAGCAAAACAGCTCATATTTTCATAGTCCAATAAGACGTTGCACGGTTTGGACTTTAGACTCGAGATGTCTCATATTGAAACTCGCATTCAGCTCCATGACAAAGAAAAAAAGAAGAAGAAAAAACGCAAAACCAAATGAAGCATGTAGTTAGTTCTGTGGATTATAAAAAAACTGATTTAAGTACAATACAACATGAATCACATACTTGCGCCCTGGTTAACATGTTTTCTACCACAGATGATTTACATTGTAACACTAAGATACAAACAACAACAGATGTCCCAGCCTTTTCTTAAAAATGAAATTATTTGCATCGAATAAAGGCATCCTTAAGTTCTCAAGTAACACCAGCTTTTTAAAGTACAATAAAAGTTAAAAAAAATGTAAATACACATATATTCAGTAAACACAGGTGATTACCTAACATATTTATGGGCATCCAAGGTTTTATGTCTGTTCATGGACAGATATCTTGATGAATCAGAAGCGGTGGCAATAGCAGAAGGATTGCTGAAAAGAAACATTATTGATTCAATATTCAGTCAAAGCTTTTTATCACCAAATAGGGACAACCAAAGTGCTAGTCTGGTACTCACTTTCATCCACCACACCGCATGAACAACTTCAGCATTGCACGACAACGAACAGAGAGAGTGCGCAATCAAGAAAAAAGCAGGCAAAACAACAAACATGTGTCCGACTGAAAATGCAACTTTAACTATGCGACTGAAACCACAAGCTACAGGCCTGAAGAAGAGGAGGCACAAATCCTCAACTTAACTAACTGGCCACTTCTATTTCTTGAAAAACATCTCTCTCCGTAGCACAGTACCATCGGGTGACACCAGCCGGCAGCCAATAAACCAGCTTTGTTCGGTCAAAATTAGATCCCAGGTGAATCCCCAAATCAAATTAGGGCAGCACCGCACCAGCATATTACAACCTGATCATAGAACATGAAGCAAAACATAATTGTTGAAGACTGAAGATTATGTGGGCTTGTTGATTCCAGCCTAAAAATTAGAATACTCGAAAATAGGGCGGTATTAAGATGTAGATTTGAGCAAACAGCAAAGTACACATATACATACAGTACAAAATTAAGTATTGCCCCTTATTTCAGTCGGGCTAAACTAAAGTCGTATTAACATAAATTCTAACTTCTTCCAAAGTGCTAGTCTGGAAGTTAGGCCACAAAATCCACTCAAACTGAATAAAGCTACTTTTGAGAGCACATAAAGTACCTCCGATCTCCTCAATTGACCTCTCCAATAGCTTGACTTCTTCACCCTTCTCCTTTTGTTTGCTATCTGTAGGAGTACAAAACTTTGAAGCAAGCCGTTTCTTTCATCGTCAAGTAAGTTTCTCAGCTCAATCAACACTTCCTCCAATATTGGAGTGGCATTACTATTATGGGCTAACTCCTATTTCATAAATTAATCAATCTGTTCAATATGGCTGAGCTGAGGTCGCAAATCAGTGTTCTCTATAGAAACTGCATTTGGTTTGCAAACTGCACTTGCTGGCTGCTCCTCCAACACCAAAATATTTTCATTACTCTTCATAATTTAAGGATGTGCCAGATTAATCAATTTAAACTCACTCGATTGGATTGATGGAGTGTCTAGCTAGTAGGATTAAACAATTGGTCTTTTGCTGATTGATTAATTATAGTGAATCAAACATTTGTCTGAATCTTTGCTTCAATGGATGTGCATGATTAATCAGTTAACACTAACAGTAGGGGAGGACATCCTGATGGAGTGGGCACAACCTACTTAACCCGCAAGCCCCACGAGGCTGATAGAGCGCGTCGACGCCCTGGCTGAGTGTGTTAACACGACAGTAGTTCAATTTCCATAAACCAAACTGAAAATGTGGATGAAGAAGTTAATCATATAAGCTCATTCAATTTGGCCACAGTATATCACCACAATCAGTTGTTGCACAAAACAGGGAGGCACACTATCTCCAGGTAAATGTCATGCTTTAAGTATATGAAGATTATGGATTTCCCTAACTACAGTGTACAGCTGAAGGACCAGTTACTTCAGCAAGCAATTATCATGCAAACATGGAAAACAACCATAAGGTCTTTAAGGATGTCTCAAATTGTTAACACAACCAGAGTTCTATAAACAGAGGTTAAAATTAACATAGATGAAGAAGCTTATCATATAAACCTATTGAATTAGATCACGGCACAATTCACTATCCTCAGAAAAAGGGAGGCATATTATCTCCAGGCCTAGTTTTTCCAAATTAATACCTAGTAAATCACATCATGCCAGCTACTTATCAAAATAAAACCAAGCACGTATTTGCTCTGCTTATCACAATTGCCAGTAAACTAAAGAAACTAACTATATTTAACAATGCGTGCAATGCTCCAAGTTAGCTAGGGACTCAAACCCAAGGTATAGATATATATGCACCTGAAATTGGCTGAATTTTGCCTTGATTTCCCTCTCAAGGGCCAACCCAGAAATAGAGTCAGCAAACTCCGCCCTTGCAAGACCTCGGCGGTCTCCTCTATCACACAGCCGACAACTCACCGTAGCTTGTGCTCCATAACCACCCCTCCAAGACCTCGACGGTCTCCTCCAAGACCTTGGCCGGCGGCGGTCGGTAATCGGGCGGCCATGGCCGTCTCTCTGCGCGCCCGACGACGAGGAGAGGTTGGGGTGGCCGGGAACGGGTAGATCGAAGGCGGGGCAACTTGATCCGGTTGTTGTGGTCGAAGAACCGGTGGTGGGCGTTGTTCTCCGGCGACGGTGGTGCAGATCCGAGGCCATGGCATGCTCCTGTTCGTTCTGGGGACAGAGAAATCGGGGGATGAGCGAGGTGAGAGTAGACGGAGGAAGAGAGGAGGGAGCAGGGCACGGGGGCACTCATCTCCGGCGAGGATCCGGTCGCCGGCGGGTCGCGAGGTTGAGGCGGCGGCGCGCTCGGGAGCTCGGCCTCGGGCGCCTGGCTGCGGGCGCGGCGTACGGGCGGCACTCGACTGGCTTTGGTCCAGATGTTTTCTAACTTGGACTGCGGGTTTATTTCAAAGAAACTGAGGGGCTTTTTTGCAAACATACCGATGACGTAAAATAACGGTTCGGCTGACTTATGTTTGGACTGCGGATTGATTTCAAAAAAAGTATAGGGTTTTTTTGCAAAATGATCTGACGGACGGGCTGAAACCCTATTTTCTTTATTATTAGGTAAAGATAACAGACAGGTTGCCTGGTTGGTTCCATGTTTCTTTCTTGTTTCTCTTTTTTTTCCATTATATATTTTCAGGAAATGAAGATTTATGGGGTAAATTACGGGCAGGGGTTTCCAACACTATCAAATTCCACCTTTCAAGTAAGCAAAACATGAACTTTATCATAAACACCATCAGGCGGGGAGCATGTTGAGGCACGATTGTGAAGAGTCGAGTGGCATGGGTGTCGAGCGTTCAGACACACAGATGTAAATGAAGCCTCTATTACAAGCACGGACGTGGGGCATCTCGAGGCATGACTATGAATCCCATCCATGCCCAGGTCTGAATTCTCCAGAGGCACGGGCGTATAGTACCAGAGGCATGAGTTGTATCAGATTGCTAACTTAGATCAGCGGCACAGTTGTGTAGCTTGTTGTATCAGCTTGGACGTGAAGCATGTTGGTCGTGCAGTGCGTTTGTCGTCGTGGTGGCACACTGCGCCTTGGGCGCTGATGTCTACTACGCAACCTTCTTCTTGTAGACATTGTTGGGCCTCCAAGTGCAGAGATTTGTAGGACGGTAGCAAAATTCCCTTAAGTGGATGATCTAAGATTTATCAATCCGTGAGAGGCGTGGGATGAAGATGGTCTCTCTCAAACAACCATGCAACCAAATAACAAAGAGTCTCTTGTATCCCCAACACACCCAATACAATGATAAATTATATAGGTGCACTAGTTCGGCGAAGAGATGGCGATACAAGTGCAATATGGATGGTAGATATATGTTTTTGTAATCTGAAAATATAAAAACAGCAAGGTAACTAATGATAAAAGTGAGCACAAACGATATTGCAATGCTTCGAAACAAGGCCTAGGGTTCATACTTTTACTAGTGCGAGTTCTCTCAACAATAATAACATAACTGGATCATATAACTATCCATCAACATGCAACAAAGAGTCACTACAAAGTCACTAATAGCGGAGAACAAACGGAGAGATTATTGTAGGGTACGAAACCACCTCAAAGTTATTCTTTCTGATCGATCTATTCAAGAGTCCGTAGTAAAATAATACGAAGCTATTCTTTCTGTTCAATCTATCTTAGAGTTCGTACTAGAATAACACCTTGAGACACACATCAACCAAAACCCCAATGTCACCTAGATACTCCATTGTCACCTCAAGTATCCGTGGACATGATTATACGATATGCATCACACAATCTCAGATTCATCTATTCAACCAACACAAAGAACTTCAAAGAGTGCCCCAAAGTTTCTACCGGAGAGTCAAGACAAAAACGTGTGCCCACCCCTATGCATAGATTCCTAAGGTCACGGAACCCGCAAGTTGATCGCCAAAACATACATCAAGTAAATCAATAGAATACCCCCATTGTCACCACGGGTATCCCACGCAAGACATACATCAAGTGTTCTCAAATCCTTAAAGACTCAATCCGATAAGATAACTTCAAAGGGAAAACTCAATCCATTACAAGAAGGTAGAGGGGGAGAAGCATCATAAGATCCAACTATAGTAGCAAAGCTCGCGATACATCAAGATCGTGCCAAATCAAGAACACGAAAGAGAGAGATCAAACACATAGCTACTGGTACATACCCTGAGCCCCGAGGATGAACTAATCCCTCCTCGTCATGGAGAGCGCCGGGATGATGAGGCCACCGGTGATGGATCCCCCCTTCGGCAGGGTGCCGGAACAGGGTCCCGATTGGTTTTTTGTGGCTACAGAGGCTTGCGGCGGCGAAACTCCGATCTGGGTTATGTTCTGAAAGTTTGGGTATATATAAGAGGTGTTGGAGTCGGGAACAAGTCAGGGGGGGCCGAGGCGGCCACAAGGTAGGGGGTGCTCCCAGGGGGTAGGGCGCGCCCCCCACCCTCGTGGTAGCCTCGGGACTCTTCTGATCCATCTCTAGTACCATGTGGGTTTCTTCTGGTCCAAAAACAATCTCCGTGAAATTTTAGGTCAATTGGACTCCGTTTGGTATTCCTTTTCTGCGATACTCAAAAACAAGGAAAAAATAGAAATTGGCACTAGGCTTGGGGCCGGAGGAGGATAGAACCGTAAGCTGCCTGCCGGTGGACATGGTGGTGTGCTCGGGGCCGGAGGAGGAGGGAACTGTGAGCTGCCTGCAGGTGGACATGGTTCTGCTGCTAATGTGAAGTGCAGCAACGACGAAAGGGAGGATCAAAGCAAGAAAAGTGGGGCAATTCGCCATGGTTGGTAGCTGAACGAAGGCGGGGAGGAGGTCGGCAACGACGCGTGCGGGGCGAGGTTGATTATGACACCCGGATGATGACCCACAAGTGTAGGGGATCTATCGTAGTCCTTTCGATAAGTAAGAGTGTCGAACCCAACGAGGAGTAGAAGGAAATGATAGGCAGTTTTCAGTAAGGTATTTTCTGCAAGCACTGAAATTATAGGTAATAGATAGTTTTGTGATAAGATAATTGGTAGCAAGTAACAAACGGTAAAAGTAAATAGGTGCAGCAAGGTGGCCCAATCCCTTTTGTAGCAAAGGACAAGCCTGGACAAACTCTTATGCAAGGTAAAGCGCTCCCGAGGACATATGGGAATTATTGTCAAGCTAGTTTTCATCACGATCATCTGATTCGCGTTCAGTACTTTGATAATTTGATATGTGGGTGGACCGGAGCTTGGGTGCTATCCTTACTTGGACAAGCCTCCCACTTATGATTAACCTCTAATGCAAACATCCGCAACTACAAAAGAAGTATTAAGGTAAACCTAACCATAGCGTGAACCATATGGATCCAAATCAGACCCTTAAGAAGCAACGCATAAACTAGGGTTTAAGCTTATGTCACTCTAGCAACCCATCATCTACTTATTACTTCCCAATGCCTTCCTCTAGGCCCAAATAATGGTGAAGTGTCATGTAGTCGACGTTCACATGACACCACTAGAGGAGAGACAACATACATCTCATCAAAATATCGAACGAAGACCAAACTCACATGACTACTGATAGCGAGACTTCTCCCATGTCCTTAGGAACAAAAGTAACTACTCACAAGACATAATATTGTTCATGATTAGAGGGGTATTAATATGCATAATGGATATGAACATATGAGCTTCCACCAAATAAACCAACTAGCATCAACTACAAGGAGTAATCAACACTACTAGCAACCCACAGGTACTAATCTGAGGTTTGGGTACATAGATTGGATACAAGAGATGAGCTAGGGTTTGAGAGGAGATGGTGCTGGTGAAGATGTTGATGAAGATAGCCCTCCCCAAGATGGGAGAGTTGTTGGTGATGACGGCGATGATGATTTCCCCCTCCCGGAGGGAAGTATCCCCGGCAGAACGGCTCTGCCGGAGCCCTAGATTGGTTTCCGCCTCGGTTCCGCCTCGAGATGGCGGCGTCTTGTCCCGAAAGCCTCCTACTGATTTTTTTCCAGGTCAAAACGCTTCATATAGGAGAAGATGGGCATCGGGGGCCCACCGGCTGGCCCTCGAGGCAGGGGGGCGCGCCCTGGTAAGGGGGGCGCCCCCCACCCTCGAGGCCAGCCAGTGGCCCCTCTCGTGGGTTTCTTCCGCTAGGTATTTTTTTTATTTTCCGAAAAATATTCTGTGGAGTTTTGGGGCTTTTGGAGTTGTGCAGAATAGGTTTCCAGAATTTGCTCCTTTTCCAGCACAGAATTCCAGCTGCCAGCATTCCCTCTTCTTCATGTGAACCTTGTAAAATAAGAGAGAAAAGGCATAAGTATTGTGACAAAACATGTATGAATAGCCCATAATGCAATAAATATCAACTTATAAGCATGATGCAAAATGGACGTATCAACTCCCCCAAGCTTAGACCTCGCTTGTCCTCAAGTGAAAGCCGATATCAAAAAATATGTCCACAAGTTTAGAGATAGAGGTGTCGATAAAAACAAAATACGGACATGAGGTGTCGTGGAATTAGCACGGGAGATGTCCGGTTTAACGGACTTGATGATGGAACCATCACACGGGTTAGCTTGAAGGGGTTCATAGCACACAAAGGACACAGATGGTTTATACTAGTTCGCCCCCTTCGATGAAGGTAAAAGCCTACGTCTAGTTGGTTTGGTATTGCTTGGGCGCCGGATTACAGGGAGCGGATCGCTTGCCTGTAGTCTCGACGGGTTGATTCTTGCTTCCCCCTGAACCGTCGCCGGGTCGTCCCTTTATATAGAGATGACGCCTGGTCCGGTTTACAGAGTCCCGAGGCCGGCTCATACTCGTGTCCGCCTCGGTCTCTGTCCTTTCTTCCTTATCTCTCAAGTTACATCACTTGGCGGTTTACAAACCATAATTCTATACATGGGCCCTAAGATCTCATGGGCCCTAGCCTTTACTAAATATTACAACCAAACATATTATAATCAAGCCGGTTTACACTAGCCGGTTTATACCTGCTAGTCATATCCCCGACATTAGGCCCCAGAATGATTTGAACTTGTTCATATCAATATCCCTTGTCTTGTATAATTTTCTTCTGTGCCTTCTCATTTTTGTAAACCGGCTCTGACGTCATCCTCAAGAGTCACTGAATCTAACCGTGACATCATCTCCGCATTTAACGCTGCGAGCTGTACTGTAACTTTGTTTAATGTTTATCCCGAAAATCGAGGCGTCAAAGGACCTTTATCCGATCTTTGCTCCCTCGAATCCCGTAGCTGTCGCTTCGTATCTGACTTTCCCTTATAAATACCGCCGTCCTCATTCATTTATCTTCTTCTCGCATCTTCTTCCTCCGCCCGTCGCCCGAGCTTCAAGACGCCATTGACGCCCGAGCTCGAACCGCCGCCGTCGACCGCTGAGTCCGAGACTTCACTGGCCGCTGCATCAACTTGACTTTTGACCAGAGAACCTCCGCCGCTGATCCCTGCTGTTCCAAGGTACATCTTTCTTCCTCACTGTAGATCCATATCTTCTAGGGTTCTTGCTCGTGCCTCCGCCATTAGAGCCTTGATGATAACTTCGTCTTGTTCGCAGAAGTCTTAACCTTTACGTTCTGCCCTTAGATCCTACTGCTTCCATGCTTTAGATCTCGTTATTTACATAACCTGTAGATTCATCCGCTCCGTATATCACCCTTGTAGTTCTTCCCGTATGTCCTTGTATTTATTTTCCTTTTTCTTGCATGCTCAGATCTGTTCTGCCTTAATTGTCTGTAAAAACTTGTTTCTTTCCCTTTGTAAATCTGCTAAGTATATTCCGGTTTAAACTGTCATGCGCAAACCCTGAAAGAACACATGCAACGGTTTAGCTCTTTTTCTATTGCTGTCATGAACCGGTAGTAACATAAACCCCTGTTATTGCCGGGTTATCCATATCATTAGTCCCTTGCTTAAACCGTGGCATGATCTTCGTATGTATCTTCCGGTTTATGCCGTTGTGCTTAAATAATCCGATCTTTATACTTTTACTCTTTCAGTACTTGTCCTTCTGTTGCTATGGCCAAGCAGTTTGTCTCTTGTGACTGGGTTCCTTCCATCATCACGGAAGAAGACTTGGTTAGAATCACTGCCATTGGTACCTTAGGCCCTCAATCCGTTTTGAAGTGGCGGGCTCCAGGAAACGAATGCCCTCCTACTCCCAGAGAAGGGGAGGTTATTGTTTTCTTTGACCACATAGCTCGAGGCTTCACACCCCCCGGTTCAAAAAAATTCCGGGATGTACTTGCCGCCTTTCAACTCCATCCTCAGGACATAGGTCCAAACTCTGTCTCCAATATTTGTGACTTCCAAGTGTTTTCAGAGGTGTATCTGCAAGAAGAACCGTCTGTTGATCTGTTCCGGGATTTCTTTCACTTGAATCGGCGTACGGAATTCACCAGCGGACTGCATCAGGAACTCGGCGGGGTTAGTATCCAGAAAAGGAGAGACGCAGTCTTTCCCCATGCCGCTCTCCACACGCACCCAAAGGAGTGGAACAAATCTTGGTTTTACTGTGTTGATACTTCTCCTGAAGGGGAGAACCCACTGCCGGGTTATCGCGAGCACCGTCTTCCGGAGGATCATCCTCTGCCACAACGACTCAGCTCCGCCGAACGGCCCCGGTTTGCGTCTCAGCTTTCCAGACTGAAAGCTTTTATGGCCAACGGTTTAATTGGAACCGATTTTATGCGCTGTTGGCTCTCTTGGAGTATTCTTCCCTTGAGTCGGCGATCACAGTTGATGTGCCAGTATTCTGGTAAACCGGACGACCCTCAACGGTTTACCAAGGATAAACTTTCTGAATCGGAGGTTATTGAATCGGCTAAGAAGATGCTCAACGTCTCCTTAGAAGACTGCAACAAAGTCGGATTAGCTCCATATTACAAGAAGAACAAGCTGCCTGCGGTAAACCTTGCTTTTTTGTATGTGTTTTTTGATCCGTTTAAATAAACCGTCCTCTAACTATCTTCTTTTATGTCTGAATAGGCCGATGATCCTTTCTGGAAAAGAAAACCTCAGGAGAAACCCGGCAAACAGGCACGCCGGAAGACCTTTGCTAATAAGAAAAGGAAAGCAGCCGTTGGCTCTAGTTCTCACGCCGAGGATGACGATCCGGATTCCGAGGTATGAATTAATCCGGCTATAATTGGCTGCTTGTACTCATATCTGTATCTAATGATAACTTTCCACAGGAGTTGGCTGAAGGTGATAAACCGGCCGAAGTTGAGGTAACTATCCTTTCTTCCGATTCAGAACCACTTCCTCAAAAAAGTCGTCGGACAGTCCGGAAATATCAATTTTCTCACCCTTATGCTCAATTGGATCCTAATTTTCTTTTGAAGAAACAACAACATGAAGCTCTTCACCGGACCACTCGCCATAGCGGCCTGGCAGTGGAGTCATCCGGAATCTCTCTCACTCCGGCTCGGAGGCGCCGTTCTGAGGTTATACTCTCTCCAACCCTCCTTCATCCCAAGGTCGGGCTTATCCGCAAACCTCTTAAACCGTCTGACCCTGATTATCAGGAGACTCCATTATCTTCCTCTGGTGAATCGACTGCCACGCAACTTGCCCCACTGAAAACTGTTCCAGGGTAAGTCTTTTTAACTTTCCGGTTTATGATTACCTTTTGCCTCATAATCTTAACTCATTTTCCAAATTTCTTCCAGCAAACCAAAGCCTAGCAAGAAACCCAAGGCCAACAAATCCACTGCTGAGACTAATATTGATGATCCGGCTATTGATCCGGCGACAACCGTCCCCCCGGAAGGCGAACCCACAATTCCTCTTGAGAATCCTGCGCCTACGGATCATATCTCAGTACCCGAGAACCCTACTGCTGATGATATCCACAATCCGCCAAGTCCTGCCCGGGTCAATTCTCCTCAGGTCAATCCGGCTTCTCCCAGTCCGGTTCATATTGCAACTCCACCAACTGCACCTGCCTCTCCAGAAGTTGTAGTGACTGGGACTGCTTTCACTGCTCCGGCTGAGCCCACCGTTTTAGCCAAGCATACGGCTAAAGCGGAGAAATTGCATAAAGAGAAGGGTAAATGGAGTACTGAGTTATCCGGCCTTGCTGATATGAGTGCCCAGGAGCTCTATTCCGGGTACTTGAACCGGCTCCACTCCAGCCGAGATTATGAAGCGGGTTTGGTTAACATGATGAAAGAAAAATATGAGGTAATCCTTTCCTTCTGACTTTGTGCTTTTGATATGCTTCTAACTATCTCATAGTAGCCCCCAAGTTCCGGTTTAGCTGCGTGTTGAAGGTGAACCGGAACTTTATAACTTGCACAACTGATCTTACATTAGCCCCCAAGTATCAAGTAGATAACTTGTTTATGTATTTGATACTTGTAAGAATTTCTTCTGATACTTCAATTATCCATTAGCCCCCAAGTGTCAAGTAGACAACTTGTTTGTGTGCTTGAGACTTTTGACTTTGAATTGCTGCTTTTTATTGCTTCAACTGCCCATTAGCCCCCAAGTGTCAAGTAGACAACTTGTTTGTGTGCTTGAGACTTGTCTGATTTTCGCTTCTTATCACTTGATTTTACTTGCAGGCTGACTTAAACCGGAATGCTGATGAAATCAATGAGCTTCGGAGCCGTCTTGCTGAAACAGAATCTGCTGCTTCGAAAGCCAAGAAAGATCTTCAGGTGAGTTTAAAGACTGCTGAAGATCTGAAAAAATTCTTTGAAGAAGAGCGGACCACTTTTGAGGTTCAGAAGAAAGAGCTGGAGAAAAGGGTTCAGGATGCTGAGGGGGCGCTTAATCCGGTTACTGAAGAATTAACCGGTTTACAGCGGCAAATTGAGTTAATGACTTCTGCAATCTTCGGTAAGTATGATCCGAACTCCTGCTTTATCCTTGTAATCTTCCATCTGTGCCGGTTTAATTGTGATATTCATATGCAGGGCGCCGTGTTACCCATCTTGGGGATGATCTACGGAAGAAACTTAAGGCCTGTTACACTTTGGTCGAGCAGCTGTATTCCGGCGCTCAAAGGATCATCAGTGCAACATCTTTCAGTAAACCGGCCCCCACGACCATCCAAGGTACATTAGAAAAGTTGTCTGTTTTGCCAGTGCGTCTAGAAGAAGTCAAGAAATCTGCTGCTCGAGCCGGTGCCCTCATGGCGCTTACCAGAGCCAAGGCTTGGGTTCCGGATTTTGATCCGGAAGAGGCTTTAAATGGGTGTCCAAATACCAAGGAAGACGGATCATCATTTACTGTAAAGGATCTCTATGCTTTGACAAAGGAGATGCGTCCTCTTGCCAGCAAACTTGCGGCCGAAGCAGATTTATCCAGGTATCATCCAGGGTATGACTTGCAAAACGAGCGGATGGAGCGGCCGGTTTATGAAACAGTCAATCTAATCCCACCAGTGCGTCCTCATACATTCGCTCCAGATATTGAACCGTCGGAACTCATCAATGAAGAAATGTATTTTCATACTTTAACGAAAATCGACTGGTGCGCCCCGGATTTCGAACCGCTTCAAGAGGAAGAGGAGACTCCGGATCAAGTTGATGGCGAACCGTCTCAGCAGGAAGGAGCATAACTCATAACTTGTTGTAATTGCAGTTCCGCTTTATCAAACAATCTTTTAATCCGTCAGGCTTGCTATGCCTTGTAATAGGATAGCTGAAACATTATCCGCTTTGATCCGGATATTCTGACCTTTTGTTTTAATATTTGCCAAATTAAATTTTGCCTGATGTCGCTTATCTTGCGTATCATCTGTTCCTGCATGAGTAATACTGAAAACATGTCCTAGCGATTTACCACTGGATAGATTAAATTGTTCTCACAATATATCAAACAAGTATATACTTATATTAGAAATAATTTTATACGTGAGACCAAGTATGCTCAATACTCTTAATCCGGTAGAACTTAAAATTTCTTGATGACGACCTTCATGGATCCAAGAACAAAACCCGGGCTTGATAAAAGACACCGGTTTATATCATTCTGAAACTTTGTGCAGAAGTTTGTAGCTTGTTGCCTGATGGATGATCCGGGTTATGATGAACACCGGTTTATTCATGCTGGTATTCATGACCCAGACTTTTAACTTTATAGATATGTGGTCAACTTCTGTAGCTGTTCCACTCCGGTTTAAAGAGTTATAAAACATAAACACCAAAGATGCGAATTTGCAAATAAAACCATGTAATCAAGGCTTTTTAAGAGCTGCCAGGCTCAAAGCAAGGTTCAGCCAATCACTGGATGCGGGAATCCCGTCTGTCCAGAGGGCCGGTGGATGCGGATTATCCGTCTGTCCATAGGAACCATAAGAAAAAAAATTAGCCAATCACTGGATGCGGGTAAACCCGTCTGTCCAGAGGGCCGGTTGATGGATGCGGGAATCCCGTCTGTCCATAAGAATTTTAGCCAATCACTGTATGCAGGTAAACCCGTCTGTCCAGAGGGCCGGTTGATGGATGCGGGAATCCCGTCTGTCCATAAGAATTTTAGCAATCACTGGATGCGGGTAAACCCGTCTGTCCAGAGGGCCGGTTGATGGATGCGGGAATCCCGTCTGTCCATAAGAATTTTAGCCAATCACTGGATGCGGGTAAACCCATCTGTCCAGAGGGCCGGTTGATGGATGCGGGAATCCCGTCTGTCCATATAGTCTTCCATGGCTCCATGAAGTCATGGGTAGGTTTTGAACCAATCACTGGATGGATTACCATCCAGAGGGTTTCCTTGAAGCGTCCTCTTTTGAACCGGATGTCACCTCATACTCTTCAGGGAGTTTTATTGCTTCTGAGTACATATATTCTGCAAAAATCAGTTTTAAACCGGCCGATATGTTTGAAATATAACATATGATAATACATATATGGTTGTCCTCACAAGATATTTGTATTGGAAAAAAGGATGAGCCCCCGGTTTACCGAGGGTGCCGGTTTATTCATTGATCATAATATATACATAGGATACAGTGGAGCTCATAGCTCAAGTATAGTATGGCCGTAAATGGGCGATGTTCCATGGCCTCTTCGTCTCCTCCTCTGATGTCCGTGAGTCCTTGTGTTCTCGAACGTCCAGCAGGTAATATGAGCTGTTCTGCAGATTCTTGCTGACCACAAAGGGCCCTTCCCAAGGCGGGGATAATTTGTGCATATCTGTTTGATCTTGGATGAGCCGGAGTACCAAGTCGCCCTCCTGGAACGTCCTTGTCTTGATCCGGCGGCTGTGATATCTGCGTAAGTCTTGTTGATAAATTGCAGATCGTGCCGCAGCTATATCACGCTCTTCATCCAGCCGGTCCAAACTATCTTGCCTTGCTTGCTCGTTGGCCGCTTCAACATAAGCCGTTACCCTTGGTGAATCATGACGGATATCACTTGGAAGGACCGCTTCAGCACCATATACCATGAAGAAAGGTGTGTAACCTGTGGATCGGTTTGGTGTAGTGTTGATACTCCAAAGAACAGATGGTAACTCCTCAACCCAGCATCCTGGGGTTCTCTGCAAAGGAGTCATAAGCCGGGGCTTGATACCTCGCAAAATCTCCTGATTTGCTCTTTCAGCCTGACCATTGGATTGGGGGTGGGCCACAGAAGATACATCCAAGCGAATATGCTCCCGTTGACAGAATTCTTCCATCTCACTCTGAGATAAATTGGTGCCATTGTCCGTGATGATGCTATGTGGGAAGCCAAACCGGAAAATTACCTTTTTGATGAATTTGACTGTCGTTGCCGCATCACACTTGCTTATAGGCTCCGCCTCAATCCACTTTGTAAACTTATCCACTGCCACTAGTAGATGAGTTTTCTGGTCTTGGGATCGCTTGAAAGGTCCAACCATATCAAGCCCCCAAGTCGCGAACGGCCAATTTATTGGTATCATCCGGAGCTCCTGCGCCGGAACCAGAGCACGTCTCGAAAATTTCTGACAAGCATCACACTTCCGGACCAGATCTGCCGCATCAGCATGAGCGGTTAACCAATAGAAACCATGCCGGAACGCTTTAGCCACCAATGATTTTGAACCGGCATGATGACCACAATCCCCTTCATGGATCTCGCGAAGAATCTCACAACCTTCCTCAGCTGATACACACCGCTGAAATACTCCAGAAGTACTGCGATGATGAAGCTCTCCGTTTGCAATTGTCATGGACTTAGAACGCCGGATTATCTGCCGTGCTTCTTCTTCATCGTCCGGTAGCTCTCCTCGGCTCAGATATGCCAAATAAGGCAGCGTCCAATCTGGAATAATATGAAGCGCTGCAACTAACTGTGCCTCCGGATCAGGAACAGCTAGGTCTTCCTCCGATGGTACTTGAACCGAAGGACTGTGCAACTCATCCAAAAAGGTATTTGGCGGCACCGGTTTACGTTGGGATCCCAACTGGCTTAAAGCATCGGCCGCTTCGTTCTGTCGCCGGTCTATATGATCCACCTGATATCCTTTGAAATATCCTGCAACTGCTTCAACTTCTCGTCTATAAGCTGACATGAGGGGATCTCTTGAATCCCACTTGCCTGAAACTTGCTGTGCCACCAGATCTGAATCGCCAAAACATTTGACCCGGCTCAAGTTCATCTCCTTTGCCATCCGTAATCCATGAAGTAATGCTTCGTATTCTGCTGCATTATTAGTACAAGGAAACAACAAACGGAGGACATAGCAAAACTTATCACCTCGAGGGGAAGTTAAAACAACTCCAGCCCCCGATCCTTCCAACTGTCTTGAACCGTCAAAGTGAATCGTCCAGTATGTAAGATCTGGCTTTTCCTCAGAGGTTTGCAACTCTGTCCAATCATTGATGAAATCCACCAATGCCTGAGATTTTATAGCGGTGCGTGGCACATACTTCAACTCATGTGGGCTGAGCTCAATGGCCCACTTCGCTACTCTACCTGTAGCTTCCCTGTTCTAGATTATCTCCCCCAACGGTGCTGAACTAACCACGGTTATTGGATGACCTTGGAAATAGTGCTTCAGCTTCCGGTTTGCCATGAACACACCATACACCAGCTTCTGCCAATGTGGGTACCTCTGCTTGGATTCAATGAGTACCTCACTCACGTAATAAACCGGGCGCTGAACCGGGTATTCCTTCCCTGCTTCCTTGCGCTTAAACACAATTGCGACGCTGACTGCCCGTGCATTGGCAGCGACGTACAACAGCAACGGCTCTTTATCAATAGGGGCAGCCAGGACCGGCGGCTTTGCCAGTTGCCGCTTCAGATCCTCAAATGCCGTGTTCGCCTCATCACTCCATATAAACCGATCTGTTTTCTTCAGCATCTGGTAAAGCGGAATCGCCTTCTCTCCCAAACGGCTGATGAACCGGCTTAATGCCGTGATCCAGCCAGCGATACGCTGAACATCGTTGATGCAAACCGGTTTAGCCAAAGATGTGATTGCCTTAATCTTCTCCGGATTAGCTTCTATTCCTCTGTTTGAGACCAAGAATCCCAGTAGTTTACCTGCCGGAACACCAAAGGCACACTTCTCCGGATTAAGCATCATCTTATAAGCTCGAAGATTATCAAAAGTCTCTTTAAGATCCTCTATCATTGTCTCCTCTTTCCTTGATTTAACCACAATGTCATCCACATAGGCATGAACATTCCTCCCTATTTGCCCTTTAAGACAATTCTGAACGCAACGCTGATAAGTTGCTTGAGCACTCTTAAGCCCAAAAGGCATAGATACATAGCAAAAAGCACCAAAAGGGGTTATGAAAGCTGTCTTCTCTTGGTCTTTAATTGCCATCTTGATCTGGTGATATCCTGAATATGCATCCAAAAAGCTTAGCCGCTCACATCCTGTTGTAGCGTCGATAATCTGATCAATGCGAGGGAGAGCAAAAGGATCAGTTGGACAAGCTTTGTTGAGGTCTGTGAAGTCCACACACATTCTCCACTTCCCATTCTTCTTTAACACCAGCACCGGATTAGCCAACCACTCTGGGTGAAAGACTTCCACTATGAACCCTGCGGCCAAAAGCCTGGCCACTTCTTCTCCTATAGCCTTGCGCCTCTCTTCGTTGAAGCGGCGCAAATATTGTTTAACCGGTTTATATTTTGGATCAATGTTAAGGCTGTGCTCAGCGAGTTCCCTCGGTATACCTGGCATGTCAGAAGGTTTCCACTCAAAGATATCCCGGTTCTCACGGATGAACTCGATGAGCGCGCTTTCCTATTTGGGATCAAGGTTAGCGATGATAGTGAGCTGCTTGGACGAATCACCTGGCACAGAATCAACTTGCTTGGTCTCCTCCGCCGATTTAAACTTCAACGCCGGATCATGCTCTGTAGTTGGCTTCTTCAGCGGAGTCATATCTGCTGGATCAATATTATCTTTATAAAACTTCAACTCTTCTGTGGCACATACTGCCTCCGCGTAAGCTGCATCTCCCTCTTCACATTCCACTGCTATCTTGCGACTTCCATGAACCGTGATCGTGCCCTTGTGACCCGTCATTTTGAGTTGCAGATAAACATAACATGGTCTAGCCATAAACTTGGCATAAACCGTTCTCCCGAATAAAGCGTGATAGGGACTCCGGATCTTGACAACTTCGAAAGTTATCATCTCTGACCTGGAATCATGCTCATCTCCAAAGGTAACTTCCAAGTCAATCTTTCCAACTGGATGAGCCGACTTACCTGGAACCATCCCGTGGAATACCGTGTTTGATTGTCTTAACTTCTTATCCGTCAGGCCCATACGACGGAAGGTCTCATAGTACAAGATGTTGATGCTGCTACCACCGTCCATGAGAACTTTAGTGAATTTATAACCTCCCACCTGGGGTGCCACCACCAAGGCCAAGTGGCCCGGATTATCCACCCGCATCGGGTGATCTTCTACTCCATACAATGGGCTGCTCTGACCAGCGCAGAAATTGCGGTGTTGCCGGTTCAACCGCGTTAACTGCCCGCTTTAAAACCTTCTGATCTCGTTTACACAGACTTGTGGTGAATACATGGTATTGCCCACTGCTCAATTTCTTCGGATTATTCTGATATCTGGATTGTGGTTGCTGTTGCTGACACTGCTGACTACCCTGATTATTGTGATTACCTTGGCCCTGCTGTTGACTGCTTTGGTTATTGTAACCACCCTGATTACGCGGCTGATTGCCCTGGTTATTATAACTTCCTTGACTAGCACCGGCCCGGTTTTGATAACCATTGTTGTTGCCCCTATATCCTGATCCGGAGCTGTTCCCCTGATGACCTGGACCATAAAACCCTGGGCCTGAACCGCCATTTGGAGGACTGTCATTAGGATTAAAGCGGCCCATCATTGCTTCCATAAAGGGCCTGCACTCTCTTATAGTGTGTTTTGTTGGTCGTTGTTTCGAGCCATGCTTCGGACAAGGCTGATCTAACTCTTGGTCCCAACTAAAAGCCCCTCCGCCGGTTTGTGGAGGTGGGTTGCCCATACTACGCTGAAAACCCCCTTGAACTTGGGTATTGGCTACGAAATCAGAGCCTCCTTCTGCCTTTCGCTTGCCCAAGAAACTTGCAGTAGCCGGGTTAACTTGCGCCGGTTTACCAGGTTTGTTAACCTTCCCTGCCTTGTCTCCTTTAGCTTCTGGATACTTGGTATTATCAGAGTCCCCATACTTTACCAGAGCACTCATGAGAGTTCCCATATCATTGCAATCCCTTTTAAGCCGTCCTAGCTTTAACTTTAAAGATTCAAACCGGCAATTGTTTTCCAAAGTCACTATCGCCGTACTAGGATTGATACCATTCGAAGAGTGCAAGATCTCTGATACTCGCCGCACCCAAGCACTTGTAGACTCCTGCTCTCCTTGCATGCAGGCTGCTAGATCCACCACTGACATCGGCTGCTTGCATGTATCTTTGAAGTTTTTGATGAACTGACGATGTAACTCTCCCCATGATCCGATGGAATTAGGGGGTGAACCCTTTAGCCAGGTCCGGGCAGTACCCTCAAGCATCATGGTGAACTATTTTGCACAAGCTGCTTCATCCACATCGAGCATCTCCATGGCCATCTCATAACTCTCCACCCAAGCTTCAGGAGGTAAATCCGCAGTGTAGTTAGGTACCTTGCGGGGCCCTTTAAAATCCTTGGGCAGCTTGACACTCCGTAAAGCGGGGATAAGACATTGCACCCCAAAAGAACTCGTCGTGACTCTTGTTTCTGCTGTGGCTGTGTGAACCGCCGTCATTTGACGAACCTCCTCCCGGGCTCCTGACCTAACCCGGTTTGCATCTTGAGCTTGAGCATCCGCACCTGCCGGATTATCCTGTCTGCGCCGATGTCGCCTGCGCTCACTGCTAGACACTTCCGGCTCCTCCCAATGCCTAGTGTAACTCCGGCTGGGACGTGGTGTTGAATGTAGCCTTTCCCTGCTATGAGAGTATGCTTGCTGCTGTATTAACGCCGTATTAAGCAGATCTTTAACCCTGCGTGCCTCCAATGCCACCGGAGATGTCCCTTCAACGGGTAAAGCGGCCAAACATGCAGCTGCAGCAACGATGTTATCCAAAGGATTGGAATAGTGACCTGAAGGGGTAGGAACGTGAGGTGCAGACGTGATCCGCCGGTCCTGCTCCGCGGTGGGCTGCTGAACCGGCTCCTCCCTGGCCGGGGGTGCCCTCCGGTTTAAAGCCGGATCATTGCTAGTCCCAGCCCCAGGCGTCCGGAACAGATCCGTCGCTTCATAAACCGACGATAGACGAGATTGGTATTTTCGACCCCTTACTCCTTGCATAGAGGCCTGCTCCATCCTTAGATGAAAAGCCTGATCATTCAGCTCCGCTTGTCTTACCGCTATCATTGCCTTCTCTGCTTTCAGATCCTCCTTTAATTGATCAATCCGGCCTTTTAACTGAAGGAGCTCTGCATCATGCTGCGCCTTGTCTGCTGGAGCTATTGTTGCCACCGCTTTAGCTGTGAACTCCTCGATCAAGGTGGATAGAACGTCAGTAGGTGAGAGGGCCGGGCCGCTCCCCCCTGCACCAGCTTCTGCTGTCGCCCCGTTCACCGTGGGCTGTGAACCGGCCATAAAGACAGCCACCCGGTTTGGCGGGCCGAAGGGGTCCGGAATACTGTTTCCATCGGACTCACCCTCAGACCGGCCGTCCTGCAACTGATACAAAGACTCAGTTTCTCCGGATGAAGATTCGTCGTCCGAGTAGACAACTGTTGCACCATCGGATTCCGATCCGTCCTCGGTTCGAACCCCATGGACCGCTCCAACGAAAACGTGCTTCACAGCGGGCTGAATCCGGTTTGATCTCGCACGCTGAGCCGGCTCGACGATGTTGGAAAAGATGTCTGGCTCAGCTCCCGGTTCGCCGATCTTGCCGACGAAGACGTGGATGCCACCGAAGGGAACCCGGTACCCGTATTCAATTGAATCGGCCTCCGGTCCCCAGCCTGCTTCGTCGATGTAGATCCGGCCGCGGTGACTCTTGGTCATCCGGCCGACCGCGTAACCCTTGAGCCCTTCAAAGCTGCCCTTCAAGAACTCGAAACCATCATGCGGAGGCCCCACGGTGGGCGCCAACTGTCGTGGAATTAGCACGGCAGATGTCCGGTTTAACGGACTTGATGATGGAACCATCGCACGGGTTAGCTTGAAGGGGTTCATAGCACACAAAGGACACAGAGGGTTTATACTAGTTCGGCCCCTTCGATGAAGGTGAAAGCCTACGTCTAGTTGGTTTGGTACTGCTTGGGCGCCGGATTACAGGGAGCGGATCGCTTGCCTGTAGTCTCGACGGGTTGATTCTTGCTTCCCCCTGAACCGTCGCCGGGTCGTTCCTTTATATAGAGATGATGCCTGGTCCGGTTTACAGAGTCCCGAGGCCGGCTCATACTCGTGTCTGCCTCGGTCTCTGTCCTTTCTTCCTTATCTCTCAAGTTACATCACTTGGCGGTTTACAAACCATAATTCTATACATGGGCCCTAAGATCTCATGGGCCGTAGCCTTTACTAAATATTACAACCAAACATATTATAATCAAGCCGGTTTACACTAGCCGGTTTATACCTGCTAGTCATATCCCTGACATGAGGGCATCATGATGATTCTCATAGCAACAACTTATATAAATATGGTCATATGATCATTATGCAAAAGTAACAATTCATCCACAATATCAAGTATGCATCATAACCATTATTGGAAACTAAAAAACTTTGGTCTCGGTCATTGAAGCAATTGCAATTTATCGTAACATCGGAAAGAGTCAATATAAGAGCATTTCAGCAAGCCTACATACTCAACTATCATATAGTCTTTCACAATTGCTCACACTCACACAATACTTATGTTTATGGAGTTTTAATCGGACACAGAGAAAGATAGGGGCTTATGGTGTTGCCACCCAACCTTTTACCTCAAGGGTAATGTCAACAGTAATAGATCATGAAAACTTACATCCAAGTGGGTATATATATCAGGATCTTTCCAACACAGTGTGCTTGCCAAAGGACAAAATGAAAAAGGAAAGGTGGATCTCACCTTGACACTTATAAGACAAGAATAAAAGATAGACCCTTCGCAGAGGGAAGCAGAGGTTGTCATGTGTTTTTATGGTTGGATGCACAAAGTCTTATCATAGAAGAACTTCACTTTATATTGCCACTTGTGATAAGGACCTTTATTATGCAGTCCGTCACTTTTATTACTTCCATATCACAAGCTCGTATAAAGCTAATTTCTCCCACACTAATAAATCATACATATTTAGCGGGTTTGCAATATGACAACTTACTTGGAAGGATCTTTCTCAATCCATAGGTACGTATGGTGGACTCTCATGGCAAAACTGGGTTTGAGTATATATGGAAACACAAGTAGTATCTCTACTTAATGCGAGGAGTTTTGGCTAGCATGAGGGCGAAAGGCAAGCTCAACATGTTGGAAGATCCATGACAATATACTTTATTTCGAATATAAGAAGACATAACCCATTATGTTGTCTTCCTTGTCCAACATCAACTCTTTAGCATGTCATACTTTAATGAGTGCTCACAATCATAAAAGGTGTCCAAGATAGTATATTTGTATGTTAAGCCTCTCTTCTTTTATTACTTCCTATTAATTGCAACGATGACCAAAAATATGTTTGTCACCTCCCAACAACTTTTATTTATCATACTCTTGTATGTGAAGTCATTACTTCCCATAAGATCGATATGATCTCTTTGATACTCTTTTTGTTTTCTTTCTTTTTTATCATGACCCAAGTGAGGAAATCAAGCCCTTGACTCAACACTAATCTTTATTATATAGCTCACGGACTCGATTACAAAGGATAAAGCTCACAAAGCAAAAGCTCACAATTAGATCATGCAAACTTTATTCTAATAGATCAAGATACTACCAAAAGGATCGAACTAAGTAAAACGGTAAAGATAGGAGTGATGGTGATACGATACCGGGGTCACTCACCCAAGCTTGGCAGTTGCCAAGGGGAGTGCCCATACCCATATGATTATGTGTCCTTCTTCGGGTTGGTGACGATGGAGTTGCTGATGTAGGCTTGTTGTTCTTCCAGGGCATGGGCTCACCATCATAGAAGGATGATCGAGTCTCCGGGATACTCAAATCTGCAGCCAAACTCATGTTCTTGAATCTATATTCATACTCACAGTTTTGGTTTTGCAGGTCATAGATCTGAGCTTGGAGATGATCGATCTTCTCTTGAAGATTGGATATGGCTTCTCCGAAGATCCTCGAGTCCATCTTGAGGTTGTTGGCAAGCTTCGAGAGCATCATATGGTTGGCGTCGAGACCTCGTTCCACCATACCTTGGCACTTGAAAACTTGTTGCTCCCTTGCTTCGAGTCTTGTCTCCACGCTCCCGGTCTTCCTCGGCCCTTCAGCATCACGGATGTGCAGCACCCCCTCATGCAACTCCATGGTTTTGGGGTGGTGCAACACCTCCGCAACGTAGGGGTTGATGACCTTCTCGAAGAACGTGTCTTTGGGGGTGTTGGAGGACGCCATGATGATCTAGATCTATCAAAAACAGCAGCTCAAAACGAAAACAGAGGAATTCTGCGTGATATAGAGGTCAAAACCTCTGGGAGTATATATAATGAATTTTTTCCGAAGGAAAGGAGTAACCCACAAGAAAACGGGGTCCAGGGGACACACGGGGTGCCCTCGAGGCAGTGGGGCGCGCCCCTACCCTCGAGGCCACCTCGTGTCTCCTCCGGACTGCGGTTTATTTTTCTATTTTTCTAAATATTCCAGAACGGAGAAAAATTGCCTTTAGAACTGTTTTGGAGTCGGTTTACTTACCGTATCACGTAACTCTTCCTTTTCGGAGGCTGAATCTCCTGGAAAGTGTCCCTTATGTGTTCCTGCGGGGTTATGGTTTCGATAATATTAGTTTCAACATTTATAGGATTACCTGAGATATAATGTTTGATCCTTTGACCATTCACCACCTTCGGATTTGTTCCTTCGAAGTTGTTGATCTTTATGGCACCGGAACGATAGACCTCCTCGATAACGTAAAGTCCTTCCCACTTGGAGAGAAGTTTTCCTGCAAAAAATCTTAAACGAGAGTTGAATAGCAAAACATAATCGCCTACGTTGAACTCACGCTTTTGTATCCATTTGTCATGCCATCTTTTAACTTTTTCTTTAAATAACTTGGCGTTCTCGTAGGCCTGGGTTCTCCATTCATCGAGACAGCTAATATCAAATAGCCTCTTTTCACCGGCAAGTTTGAAATCATAATTGAGCTCTTTGATAGCCCAATATGCCTTATGTTCTAGCTCAAGAGGTAAATGACAAGCTTTTCCATATACCATCTTATATGGAGACATACCCATAGGATTTTTGTATGCAGTTCTATAGGCCCATAATGCATCATCTAGTTTCTTGGACCAATTCTTTCTAGACCTATTAACTGTCTTCTGCAAGATTAATTTCAACTCCCTATTACTTAGTTCTACCTGACCACTAGTCTGTGGGTGATAGGGTGATGCAATTCTATGGTTGACATCGTACTTAGCAAGCATCTTACGGAAAGCACCATGAATAAAGTGTGAACCACCATCAGTCATTAGATATCTAGGGACTCCAAACCTTGGAAATATAACTTCTTTAAGCATCTTAATAGAGGTGTTATGATCAGCACTACTAGTTGGAATAGCTTCTACCCACTTAGTAACGTAATCAACAACAACTAGGATATGTGTGTACCCATTGGAGGCAGGAAAAGGTCCCATATAATCAAAACCCCAGACATCAAATGGTTCAATAACGAGTGAATAATTCATAGGCATTTCTTGACGTCTACTAATATTAACAATTCTTTGACATTCATCACATGATAAGACAAACTTACGGGCATCCTTGAAGAGAGTAGGCCAATAGAAACCTGATTGCAATACCTTATGTGCAGTTCTGTCTCCCGCATGGTGTCCTCCGTAAGCTTCGGAGTGGCACTTGCGTAGGATCTGTTCCTGTTCATGCTCAGGTACAAAACGTCTAATAATACCATCTACTCCTTCTTTATAAAGATGTGGGTCATCCCCAAAGTAATGTCTCAAATCGTAGAAGAACTTTTTCTTTTGATGGTATGTGAAGCCAGGAGGTATAAACTTAGCAACGATATAATTAGCATAATCAGCATACCATGGAGCAGTACGAGAAGTACTTATGACAGCTAGTTGTTCATCAGGAAAGCTATCATCAATAGGTTGTGGGTCATCAAGTATATTCTCTAACCTAGACAAGTTATCTGCTACGGGGTTCTCAGCTCCCTTTCTATCAATAATATGCAAGTCAAATTCTTGCAGCAAGAGAACCCATCTAATAAGTCTAGGTTTAGCATCTTTCTTTTCCGTAAGGTATTTGATAGCAGCATGATCAGTGTGAATAGTTACTTTAGAATCAACGATGTAGGGTCTAAACTTATCACAAGCAAACACAACTCCTAAAAATTCTTTCTCGGTGGTGGCATAATTTCTTTGGGAACCATCTAGAGTTTTGCTAGCATACTGGATAACATTCAACTTCTTATCAACTCTTTGCCCTAAAACAACTCATACAGCATAATCACTAGCATCACACATAATCTCAAAGGGTAAATTCCAGTCAGGAGGCTGGACAATAGGTGCAGAGATCAATGCTTTCTTAAGTATTTCAAATGCTTCTAGACAATCATCATCAAAGATAAAATGAATATCTTTTTGTAAGAGATTAGTCAGAGGCCTGGAGATTTTGGAGAAGTCCTTAATGAACCTCCTGTAAAACCTGGCATGACCAAGGAAACTTCGTATACCTTTGATATCCTTAGGGCATGGCATCTTTTCAATAGCATCCACTTTAGCTTTGTCAACTTCAATACCTCTTTCAGAAATTTTATGTCCCAAGACAATGCCTTCATTAACCATAAAGTGGCACTTCTCCCAATTCAAGACAAGGTTAGTGTCTTCACATCTCTGCAAAACTCGATCAAGGTTGCTTAAGCAATCATCAAAAGAAGTTCCATAAACGGAGAAATCATCCATGAATACCTCAACAATCTTTTCACAAAAGTCAGAGAATATAGCCATCATACATCATTGAAAGGTAGCAGGTGCGTTAAATAAACCAAAAGGCGTACGTCTATAAGCAAAGGTACCGAAAGGACAAGTAAAGGTGGTCTTTTCTTGATCCCCCTTTGACACAAGTATTTGAGAGAAACCAGAATAACCATCTAGAAAGCATAAATGAGTATGTTTTGATAACCTTTCTAGCATTTGATCAATAAATGGTAAGGGGTAATGATCTTTCTTAGTAGGTTTATTTAACTTATGGAAATCAATTACCATCCTATAACCTGTAACTATTCTTTGCCGGATCAATTCATCTATATCATTAGGGACAACGGTCATACCTCCTTTCTTAGGAACACAATGGACATGACTTACCCACTGGCTATCAGCAATGGGATAGATAATACCTGCCTCTATGAGCTTTAGAATTTCTTTCCTCACCACTTCTTTCATCTTGGGATTTAACCGTCGCTGATGATCGATAACTGGTTTAGCATTTTCTTCCAATTTTATCTTGTGTTGGCATATAGTGGGACTAATGCCCTTAAGATCATCCAGAGTATATCCAATAGCAGCTCAGTGCTTCTTCAGAGTTTTCAATAATCTTTCTTCCTCATGCTCTGAAAGGTTAGCACTAATAATAACATGATATATCTTCTTTTCATCAAGATAAACATACTTAAGATTATCAGGTAAAGGTTTAAGTTCAAACACGGGATCACCCTTGGGTGGAGGAGGATCCCCTAGGATTTCAACAGGCAAGTTGTTTTTCAATACGGGTCCCTGTGTAAGAAATATTTCATCTATCTCCCTTCTCTCATTCATATGCATATCATTTTCATGGTCTAGCAAGTATTGTTCTAAAGGATCATTAGGTGGCACAACAATAGAAGCAAGACCAATAAGTTCATCCTTACTGGGTGGTGCCTTTTCAAGGGACTGTCTATGGAATTTAGCAAAGTTAAAATCATGAGACATATCCCCTAATCCAACAGTGACAATGTCTTTCACACAGTCTATCTTGGCATTAACAGTATTCAAGAAGGGTCTACCAAATATAATGGGACAGAAACCATCTTGTGGGGAACTAAGAACAAGAAAATCAGCAGGGTATTTAACCTTCCCACACAAGACTTCAATATCTCTAACAATCCCAACTGGTGAAATAGTATCTCTATTAGCAAGTTTAATAGTAACATCAATCCCTTCTAACTCAACAGGTGCAATATCATGCATAATTTCGTTATACAGATCAAGAGGGATAATACTCGCACTAGCACCTATGTCACATAAACCGTGATAGCAATGATCTCCTATCTTGACAGAGATACCAGGCAAGCCTACGACAGGTTTATGTTTATTCCTAGCCTTGGGTTTGGCTATTCTAGCAGAATCTTCTTGGAGATAAATAACATGTCCATCTAAATATTCTACCAAGAGATCTTTAACCATAGCAACACTAGGTTCAACTTTAATTTGCTCAGAGGGTGTAAGTGTTCTAGTATTACTCTTACGGACTACAGCTGAAGCTTGAGCATGATCCTATATCCTAACAGGGAAGGGTGGTTTCTCAATATAAGCAGTAGGTATAACAGGATCAACATTATAAGTTATAGTCTTTTCTTCAACTTTAATAGGTTCAACCACTTTAACTTCAATAGGGGGATGGTATTTAAACCACTTCTCCTTGGGGAGATCAACATGAGTAGCAAAGGATTCACAGAAAGAAGCTACAATCTCATAGTCAATTCCATATTTAGTGCTAAACTCACGGAAAACAACGGTATCCATAAAAGCTTTAACACAATCAAACTTAGGGGTCATACCTGAATCCTTACCTTCGTCGAGATCCCAATCTTCGGAGTTGTGTTTAATTCTTTCCAATAAATCCCATTTAAAGTCAATAGTCTTCATCATATAAGAGCCAGAACAAGAAGTATCGAGCATGGAGCGATTATTATGAGAAAGCCGAGCATAAAAATTTTGAATGATCATTTCTCTTGAGAGCTCATGATTGGGGGATGAGTATAACATTGACTTAAGCATCCCCCAAGCTTGAGCGATGCTTTCTGCTTCACGAGGCCAGAAATTATAAATATAATTACGATCACGATGAACCTGGTGCATAGGGTATAACTTCTGATGAAATTCCAACTTCAGACGATTATAGTTCCAAGATCCCATATCATCGCATAGCCTAAATCATGTCAATGCATCTCCCTTCAACGATAAAGGAAAGACCTTCTTCTTGATAACATCCTCGGGCATACCTGCAAGCTTAAACAATCCACAAACTTCATCCACATAGATTAGATGTAAATCGAGGTGAAGTGTTCCGTCTCCTGTATAGGGATTTTCAAGCAGTTTCTCTATCATACCCGAAGGGATCTCAAAGCAAACATTTTCAATGGGTGCACTAGGTTGAGGAGCAACTCTTTGATCTTCTGCTCGGGGTGAAGATACCCCAAACAAGCCCCTCAAAGGATTTTGAGCCATAGTAACAAGTGACAATAAATTTCAGCACACTATATAAATTTTTCCTTACCAAATTCCACTTACCAAAGGCGCTTCACTCCCGAGCAACAGCGCCAGAAAAGAGTCTTGATGACCCACAAGTGAAGGGGATCTATCGTAGTCCTTTCGATAAGTAAGAGTGTTGAACCCAACGAGGATCAGAAGGAAATGATAGGCAGTTTTCAGTAAGGTATTTTCTACAAGCACTGAAATTATAGGTAACATATAGTTTTGTGATAAGATAATTGGTAGCAAGTAACAAACGGTAAAAGTAAATAGGTGCAGCAAGGTGGCCCAATCCCTTTTGTAGCAAAGGACAAGCCTGGACAAACTCTTATGCAAGGTAAAGCGCTCCCGAGGACACATGGGAATTATCATCAAGCTAGTTTTCATCACGATCATCTGATTCGCGTTCGGTACTTTGATAATTTGGTATGTGGGTGGACCGGTGCTTGGGTGCTGTCCTTACTTGGACAAGCCTCCCACTTATGATTAACCTCTAATGCAAGCATCCGCAACAACAAAAGAAGTATTAAGGTAAACCTAACCATAGCCTGAAACATATGGATCCACATCAGCCCCTTAAGAAGCAACGCATAAACTAGGGTTTAAGCTTCTCTCACTCTAGCAACCCATCATCTACTTATTACTTCCCAATGCCTTCCTCTAGGCCCAAATAATGGTGAAGTGTCATGTAGTCAACGTTCACATGACACCACTAGAGGAGAGACAACATACATCTCATCAAAATATCGAACGAAGACCAAACTCACATGACTACTGATAGCAAGACTTCTCCCATGTCCTCAGGAACAAAAGTAACTACTCACAAGAAATAATATTGTTCATGGTCAGAGGGGTATTAATATGCATAATGGATCTGAACATATGATCTTCCACCAAATAAACCAACTAGCATCAACTACAAGGAGTAATCAACACTACTAGCAACCCACAGGTACCAATCTGAGGTTTCGGTACAGAGATTGGATACAAGAGATGAGCTAGGGTTTGAGAGGAGATGGTGCTGGTGAAGATGTTGATGAAGATACCCCTTCCCAAGATGGGAGAGTTGTTGGTGATGACGACGGTGACGATTTCCCCCTCCCGGAGGGAAGTATCCCCGGCAGAGCGGCTCTGCCGGAGCACTAGATTGGTTTCCGCCTCGGTTCCGCCTCGAGACGGCGGCGTCTGGTCCCGAAAGCCTCCTCCTGATTTTTTCCAGGTCAAAACGCTTCATATAGGAGAAGATGGGCATCGGGGGCCCACCGGCTGGCCCTCGAGGCAGTGGGGCGTGCCCTGGGAAGGGGGGCGCCCCCCCACCCTCGAGGCCAGCCAGTGGCCCCTCTCGTGGGTTTCTTCTGCCAGGTGTTTTTTATATTTTCCGAAAAAATGTTATGTGGAGTTTTGGGGCTTTTGGAGTTGTGCAGAATAGGTTTCCAGAGTTTGCTCCTTTTCCAGCCCAGAATTCCAGCTGTCGGCATTCCCCCTTCTTCATGTGAACCTTGTAAAATAAGAGAGAAAAGGCATAAGTATTGTGACAAAACATGTATGAACAGCCCATAATGCAATAAATATCAACTTATAAGCATGATGCAAAATGGACGTATCACCGGACGCTGGACGAAGGACGGCGTGGTGGCGTTGCGGATCTCCACGGTGGCAAGGCAGCGAAGAGTGAGGAGGGTTTCGACGGTGGAGAGGCTCATGCGAGAGGCGGCGCCGGCGTTGATACGTCTCCAACGTATGTATAATTTTTTATTGTTCCATGCTATTATATTATCCTTCTAGGATGTCTTATGGGCTTTATTATACACTTTTATATGATTTTTGGGACTAACCTATTAACCCAGAGCCCAGTGCCAGTTTCTGTTTTTTCCTTGTTTTTGAGTTTCGCATTAAAGGAATATCAAATGGAGTCCAATTGACGAGCCAATTTTTTATGATTTTTTCTGGACCAAAAGAAGCCCCCAAAGCAAAAGAGATGGGCCAGGGGAGCCACGAGCTGCCCACGAGGGTGGGGGGCGCACCCTATGAAGGGGGGCGCGCCCCCTATCTCGAGGACAGCCCAGCAGCCCCCTTGACGTGTGCCCTACGCCAAAAAATCCTATAAATACTGAAACCTTCAAAAATTAACCAAGATCGGGAGTTCCGCCGCCGAAAGCCTCTGTAGCCACCGAAAACCAATCTACAACCGTTCTGGCACCCTGCCGGAGGGGGCAATCCCTCTCCGGTGGCTATCTTCATCATCCCGGCGCTCTCCATGACGAGGAGGGAGTAGTCCACCCTCGGGGCCGAGGGTATGTACCAGTAGCTATGTGTTTGATCTCTCTCTCTCTCTCTCTCATGTTCTTGAGATGGCACGATCTTGATGTATCGTGAGCTTTGCTATTCTAGTTGGATCTTCTTCTCCTCCTCTACTCTCTTGTAATGGATTGAATTTTCTCTTTGAAGTTATCTTATCGGATTGAGTCTTTAAGGATTTGAAAACACTTGATGTATGTCTTGCGCGTGTTTATCTGTGGTGACAATGGGATATCAAGTGATCCACTTGATGTATGTTTTGGTGATCAACTTGCGGGTTCCGTGACCTTGGGAATCTATGCATAGGGGTTGGCACGCATTTTCGTCTTGACTCTCTGGTAGAAACTTTGGGGCACTCTTTGAAGTTCTATGTGTTGGTTGAATAGATGTTCCTGAGATTGTGTGATGCATATCGTATAATCATGCCCACGGATACTTGAGGTGACATTGGAGTATCTAGGTGACATTAGGGTTTTGATTGATTTGTGTCTTAAGGTGTTATTCTAGTACGAACTCTATGATAGACTGAACGTTACGACGGACTCTTGAATAGATCGATCAGAAAGAATAGCTTTGAGGTGGTTTCGTACCCTACCATAATATCTTCGTTTGTTCTCCGTTATTACTTACTTTGGAGTGACTCTTTGTTGCATGTTGAGGGCTAGTAATATGATCCAATTATGTTATCCTTGTTGAGAGAACTTGCACTAGTGAAAGTATGAACCCTAGGCCTTCTCTACTATCATTGATATACCGTTTGTGCTCACTTTTATCATTAGTTTGTCACTCCCTGCATTTTGTAACAGGTCATTTGCATCATTAAAGCATGAAAATTAGGACCAGCATTTTTTTGGCATCATTTGGCTTTTATTTGGAATTAAGTTTTTCTCCCTGTGTTTTTCAAGTGCTCTTTAAAGTCAACTACTCCCTCTTGTAGAATTCATCTCCTTACCCAAAACTTCTGCCCAATGATCATACCAAGTGTTTATAGCAGTATAGTATTTTCTTATAAAATTAATTTGGACAAAATGTATTTTCAAAAATTAGATTTCCAAAACCCCCCTGAAATGAGGTTGCACTGCAAGTGCTTGATTTAGGGTGATAAAATTATTTCAAAAAGTATATTTGGAACCTAGTAGATATAGGACTCCCATAAACCACAAAAGTATAATTTTAGAATTTATTTTCCTATTTTATTTAAAAGCTTTTTCTTAAGGCCAGAAATGGTCTTTAATAGGGAAAAATTATTTAATTATTTCAAAAATATTTGCCAAAATTTAGGGAGACTCATAGGACATATATTGTCCATATATAAGAGTTTCAACCCTTGGTCATGTTCAAAATATTGGTCAAATCCCTCAGAGACCCTTTCTGGATATTTCAAGCTTTTGAAATATTTACAAAGGTAATATTCTCTAAACTTTCCAGGGAAATTCTATCATGTCATATATGACATATTTGATGATCTTGCCAAACCCATGCCTTGGGAAGCAAGAAAACATCATCAAAACCCCTCAAAACCATTCTGTCCATATCAGAAGTTTGAGCAACTTTACATTGCCAAACTTGTCCAAATGCTCTCAAACTTGGTACACATGCTGGAATGGTCTAATAAGGCATCTAGACCAAATGGCACAAGCTTTGGAGGAGGGTAACTTGATCAGAGTACCCCAAAACCATTTCTGTTCAAATTCAAATTTGAACAACTTTACATTACTAACTTTTTACTTGGGGCTTCAAACTTTGTGGGCATGATCACAACCCCAAATGATGACACTACACCAAGTGGTGCGTCAAGGGGAGATGATTAGCTTGACTCAAACATGGTGAAACCATTTCTGTTGATTTCTAGGGTTCACCAAAGTTACATTGGCAAGTTTCTTCAAATAAGCCGAAACTTGGTGAAACACCCTATTTCCATATGCCATTTAATCCTGTTAAGTGTCATGGCTATTGGAAGTCATTTGCTTGCCCAAAACATCATTAAACACATTCTGCCATTTTACCAAAACCACTGTTTTGCCCCCTTTTACTATTAACCTTTGATTCAACTTTTTACCACAACATCACCTAGTCACCTTCTACCTCCAGTAACTCTCTCTTGACCAGAGCTCAATAATTGAGGGGTGAAAACCCCATTTTACCTTGCTGGACAGCCCAGTTCTCACCTTCCCTCAGCCTCCCTCCTCTTCCATTGGATAGCCAAGGCATCCAAGGCCTCAGCCCGTTTGTTTACTCCGTGCCTGACCCCGCAGACAAGGTGGACGCGTCCAGCCAGCCAACAGCATGCCCTGGCATGCAATAGGCGCGCTCCAGAGCATGCTACAGTGCATGCCCGCGCAGTAGCCTCCTCCAATCAGCCGCCCCCGACCACCTCGTGCTTCCCCCTCGCGCCATTCGATGCGCCTCGGCGTCCGCAACACCCCCCGGCGCTGTCCCCCTCCTCCTTCTCCCTCTTGTGGATGCCCTCGCACGCGCGCCGGCCGCCAGCGAGCTCCAGTCCTCGGCCTCACACGCGCGTGGCTCTGGAAGCTTCCCCCGCTCCATCTCTACCTCTCCCCGGCCGTGGACAGCATCCAGCAACTCCGCATACGCCACCCCAGCGCCTCCCGAGCCCTGTGGCAACGAGCAGAGGCTCGCTGGCGCACAGGTCCACGGCACCTCGCCATTCGCCTATAAAAGGACCCCCTGAGCTCCTCCTCTCCTCACCAACTACTCTCTCACTCACTCAATCTTCCCCCTGCGCCACTCGCTCCACTCCATACTGGCCCGAGCTCGAGAATGAGCTCGAGCTCTGCCGCGGCGGCTCGCCGTCGTCCGCTCGGTACAGGCCATCCCAGCCACTCCTCTCGCTCGATCTAGCACCACGACAACTCACTGATTCGTTTCCCCCTCTTTTCCATCTCTGCAGCTGCCGGAATCGACCGGAGCAACCTTCACCCGAAGCTCCTCCGCCGCGTGACCTCACCACCGGCGAACCAGGCCCCTCCGGCGACCCACTTCACCTCCACCAGATCGGCGACACCTCGCTGAATCCATCCCTGCCCTCAGCTCGCCCTGCTGTGCCCCGAGTCGTCGCCGGTGAGCTCGCCGGCCCTCTGCCGGAGGGATAGGGATGATAGGTGGGCCCCGCCTGTCAGCCTTCCCTCGCCCTCGCTCCTCTCTCCTCTCACTGACGCCGGCCCCCGCCCGTCAGGTTTGAAAACCCTGGCGCGCGCGCTGGCGCCCGTGCGGTGGGCTGTTTCGCCCTAGGCCTGCTGCACTGTGGCCATTCTGGCCCAGTTGCACAAGGCCCTTTTTTCCTTTTCTTTTCTGTGGGATTTTTTAAATAATTCCACAGGATTAAATATTTATCCAAATGAATTAATTCCAGTTCCTAAAAACTTGTAAAAATCCAACCTATTTAATGATGTCACTTTCACCCATATACATGGACCTTTTCTGTTCTGTTCAAATTTAAATTCATATTTGAACACTAAAACCTCTGTTCAAAAATTCATGTACCCCACTCTGTAACTCCAAAACTCAAACTAAGAATTTTTGCCATCCTAGTTTCCCCTCTAGTATTTGATAAAAATAAGTTGACATTTTTCCGAGCACTTTGGTTTTTCTGTTTTTATTGTGGTCTTATTTTCCCGTTGTTTATTGCGACGATTAGATACCGAGTTTGAAGAGGTTACTGAAGAAGAAGGAGGGGAAGGATTTGAAGACCTTGAAGACCAAGCCAATCCAGGAAAGCAACCCTTTGACCATGATACCCTTGTGTTCCTCGGAACCCATTTATTTCCGAATGCATGATGATAAGAGTGATGGTGGTGACCTAGTTGAAAGCCACCACATGATGCATGCCTTACTCATGATCTTGCTATATGCTTAGATGCAAAGCAAATGATTAGTAGTGATGCTTAGTGATGTGTGTGTGCCATGAAACCTTCGTGATTGCATTCTTTTCAAAAACCCCATCGGGTGCCCCAAATGCCCGAGGGTGATGTTGAGTTAGGTCATCACTTGAGGAAGAAGTGGTGTGCCAAGAAAGATCTTGTGTGTGGGTGAAATGATGGATTAGATTTATGTGTGACTACCGTCCCAACCAAACATGTGCAACCACTCTACCCCTTATGGGACGGGGCATTATTGATTACTTAGGCTGATACTAGCATGGTGCCCACATTACTAGTGACGAGAAAGACTTGAGGTCACTCCCGGGACGGGGTCGTGCTTGGAAAGGCGACCATGACTGTTTTTACAGGGCACCGGACACACCGTTGGTCCCTTCGTGTACGCGTGACATTGAAAATAGGGCAAGTCCCATGATCCATTGTTTGTACTCGAGGGCCGTGCACCAACGAGTGGACCCTATGCTAGTGTCGTCTAGGGAAAGATAATGACCGGGTGCTTCCCCCGATTACTTGAGGTACTGCGGGATCGTGGGTGACACGAAAGCTTCCCGGATCTTGTGGGTAAAGTGCGCAACCTCTGCAGAGTGTAAAACTATTCGAATAGCCATGTCCACGGTCATGGACAGTTGGGTGGTGCTACTTAAACTACGTCCAGAATTTTACAATCTCGGTGAAAGTATGTGTGTGTGGAGTCAAGGTGGTGACTTGACTCGTTGGATTGAACTCTACTCATGTTGATATCTGTAACCTGTCTTCGAGGTTACCCAAATTTATTGATGCATGTTACATGATGGTAGAATATTTAATCTAGCTTGTAGCTAGGTTGCTCATTGTTGTACAATTGCATTGTTACCTTGCGAGTACATTCAAAGTACTCATTGGCTTGCCACTGGTTATTCAATTGGCCATGCATGGAGGAGCAGGAATTTGAAGAAGACTTCTATGGAGACAAACATGCGAACTAGGACGCTTTCCCAGTGAGAATGCCTGTAGGGTTAAGGCAGATGGCATGGGTTCTACTTATCTTCGAAGACTTCCGCTATTCGAGTTATTTGCTATTCAGCCCTTGAGGCTTTATCTATGTAAGACTTGGCCATAATGGTCATAATTTGTGTAAGACGGTATGTATGGATGTAAGACTCTTGTTATTCAGCTTCTGTGTGTTCAGTGAGCATTGATCTCTGGGATCACTGTACACGTGCATTCGGTGGTCTCGACTCTTAAGTCGGGGTCCCCACAGAGCTGGTATCAGAGCCATCCTGACTGTAGGAAGCCATAGTTAGCATGGGCGTTAGTTAGACGAGACTCTTTTCAAAAACCTTCTGAACCTCTCTTCTTTTCTAAACCTTACCCAACCTGAGATATCATCGGCTTATTAACCTCTCCTATTCAACCTTTGTAGATGGCCGCCGTACCTGAAGAGCACCTGACCACTGGGTTTCCCTTGCTTCTCGAGGATAGCCTCCAAGAGTGCCAGTTCCACCGAGCACCCATCCTCACCTACTTTGAGCATTAGGTTAACGACACTGAGGTGGAGTACCATGTGGAAGTGATCGTGAAGGCAAACGATCCTCCCACAAGTTGGTTCTTCGAGGGACCCCAGATGGCAACACTACCTCTCGCTGTCGAGGCTGCTGCACTCAAGGCACTAACCCGTCTCCGCGGGCTTCTTCCGGAGATGGCAGCCAAGATGACAACTCGCTTCTTGCCTTACCGGAAGGAAGGTGAAGATGAAAGCAGCGCGCAAGCCCCTCCACTGAAGGAAGGACTTCCACTTCAATTCCAGACCTACTTCTGCCTATGTGCCGACAGCTTGGCACAAGACTTGGCCTCGGAATCGATGAAGCTCTGAGAAGAACTTCGTAAGACCAAGGCACTTCTTCGTCGAGCACAAGAGAAGACAGATAGGATCAAGAAGGAAGGTGCGCCTCCCGAGAAGTCCGCTATCGCGTACCGAGGCGAAAGGCCCTCATGAGATGTATCTTCCAAGGATGATGAACCACCCCGGCGACGCCGTATGATGGCAAGGGAATATTGCAAGCTTTTCCCTGCACCACCGACAAAACACCGCCGTATCCAACTCCTCCACTCCCCCACACCCTCAAGTGATAAGGGGGCCCAGACAGATGAAGACAAGGAGGAAGACCCAGAAGAGCCAGAATACGCGACCAAGCATTCCACCGCTTAGGCATTATTCACAACTCGGATATGCCAGATCGTGACCTCTACGGTAGGATAGGTCATGTAACCCCTATGCGAAGTCGAGTCCTTGTATGGTTCATATGAAGACATCTAGTGTTTGCTTTTGTTGTGTTTGGATGTACATCGTATTCTCCCTTAGGGAATATGTAAACGACTGTGTCACCCATTTGGATTTTAATGAATGTGTTTGGCCCTTTCGGCCCTTGCATGATTTGATTAGTGTCACACCCACCCCCTTACTAGGCACCCATCTTTATTGCTTTCCCTCTTCCAAATCATGAGACCTTTTACCACTCCAACAGGATGCGTGTTGTAACTCGTACTAGTACCTCTACCCAGCAGCCTGAAGCCGGAGCATCCGCCCAATCAGAGGCCGGCCACGACCAAACCAACGACCAAGCTCCACCACCACCACCTCCTCCGAACATGGACATGTCCCAGCTTCTCCAAGCTTTCCGAGAGGAACGCCAAGCCAACACCGCAGCCCTTCAGATGATTGCTCAAGCTGTCACCAACAACCGCCAGTCGGCGGGGAATGGCAATGGACGTTCCACGTTGGCAGAGTTCAAGAAGCATGCACCGCCAACTTTCATCGAGACTGCTGAACCCCTGGATGCAAACGACTGGGTCCGCACCATTGAGGACTTGCTGGAACTAGTCTGTTGCACCGAAGACCGTGAGAAGGTGGCTTACGCTGCCCACTGCCTCGGGGGGACTGCTAGAGCTTGGTGGGATGGATTCAAGGTCATGCATGCTGGGCAAGACATCACTTGGGACAACTTCAAGGCAGAATTCCGCAAGGCCCGTATTCCCTCTGGAATCATGGCTATTAAAAAGCGTGAGTTTCGAGCCCTGAAGCAAGGAAGTGGAACTGTCAAGGAGTACATGGAGAAGTTCAGTGTTCTGTCAAGGTATGCTCCTGAAGATGTCAGCACTGATGCTGCAAAAAGGGAGCGCTTCATGGAAGGCCTCAATCAGACTCTGCAGTACTCGCTTGTCGTGTGCGACTGCCCAACCTTCCCTGACCTGGTGAACAAATCACTCATGCTTGAAGACAAGCGGCGTGCTCTGGAAGACACTCGCAAGCGCAAGATGGTCAGCAAGGGAAGTTCCAGCAACCAGAAGCCTCGCCCGTGGTAGCCAGCCCCGGTCAAGCCAACCTACCAGCAACCAAGAGCTCCTGCACCTCGCACCAACTATCAGCCTCAGCAGTATGCCAACCCAAGGCCAGCTTTCAACCCCAATAACAGTGGTGGCAACAAGATCAATAATCCAAACCAAGTCACTTTCTTTGGATGTGGTCAGTCTGGACACATCTCAAGGGTGTGCTCCAACAAGAAGCCTGATGCCCCGCGCCCCAATGCGCAGAACCCAGGACAAGGCCGCGAGATGCCACCAAGGAACCCAGCTCCTCGAAACCCGCCTAACCATGGGAAGGGGCGTGTGAATCACGTCACTGCTGAAGAAGCCCATGAAGACCCGGACATCGTGCTGGGTACGTTCCTTGTCAACTCAGCACCTGCAACTGTCTTGTTTGATTCTGGAGCCACGCATTCATTTGTCACTCAAAGATTTGCATTAAAAAGTGGCATGACCCTACACCCCTGAATAACCCCATGGTGGTACAAACCCCCGGAGCAGAGATGAGATCCAAGATAGGCTATAAGGTAGTCAGTGTTATCATTAACGGGGTAGATTTCCTAGTAGACCTTATCGTCCTGAGATCACAAGGCTTGGATGTGATCCTAGGTATGAATTGGCTCAGCAAGCACCAAGGCTTATTAGACTGTGCCAATCGGACTGTCACTATGACCAATGACCAAGGAGTCGAAGTTAAGTTTGCTTCCAACTCCTCTTCTGCTCAAGCCGCTCAAGTCAACTGTCTGTCTGAAGTTGGACTGGAGCAAGTACCGGTAGTATGCGAGTATCCTGATGTCTTTCCAGACGAGCTACCGGGAATGCCCCCTGACCGTGACATTGAGTTCATCATCGAGCTCATGCCCGGGGTAGGACCCATCTATAAGAAGCCTTATAGAATGGGGACGGAAGAATTAGCCGAGTTGAAGAAGCAGCTGGAAGAGCAGCTGAGGAAGGGATTTATCCGCCCAAGTGCCTCCCCTTGGGGGTCACCTGTTCTATTTGTGGCAAAAAGGGACGGTACCATCCGCTTATGCATTGAATACCGTTCCCTCAATGAGGTTACAATCAAGAACAAGTATCCACTTCCCAAAATTGAAGATCTGTTTGATCAACTCAGCGGAGCCAAGGTGTTCTCCAAGATCGACCTCAGATCTGGGTACTACCAGCTGAGGATCAGACCCCAAGATATTCCGAAGACGGCATTTGTAACCAGATATGGCCTGTACGAGTGCACGGTCATGTCCTTTGGGTTAACCAATGCCCCATCTTACTTCATGTATCTCATGAATAAAGTCTTCATGGAATATTTGGACAAGTTTGTTGTTGTCTTCATCGATGACATTCTTGTCTTCTCGAAGACGGAGGAAGAGCACGAGCAACATTTGAGGATGGTCCTAGACAAGCTTCGAGAGCACCAACTATATGCCAAATTCAGCAAGTGTGAGTTTTGGCTGCATAAAGTTGGATTCTTAGGTCATGTCTTGACCGAAGAAGGATTGTCAATTGATCCCGCGAAGATCGAAGCTGTGACCCAATGGCAATCTCCAACGACCGTCAAGGAAGTCAGAAGCTTCCTCGGACTTGCAGGCTATTACCGCAAATTCGTGGAAGGATTCTCTAGCATTGCCCGGCCAATGACTCAGCTCCTCAAGAAGGACAAGAAGTTCAAATGGACGCCAAAATGCGAAGAGAGCTTCCAAGAGCTCAAGAAGAGATTGACCACCGCCCCAGTTCTGGAAACACCTTATATTCACAAGGAGTTTGTGATATATTGTGATGCCTCTCGAACCGGATTGGGAAGCGTTCTGATGCAAGAAGGCCGAGTCATAGCTTACCTCTCCAGGCAGCTACGACCTCATGAAGAGAACTACGCTACTCACGATCTTGAGTTAGCAGCAGTGGTTCATGCCTTGAAGACATGGCGACATTACCTCCTAGGGAAACGGTGTGAGATATACACAGACCACAAAAGTCTGAAGTACATTTTCACCCAGAAGGAATTGAACATGAGGCAACGAAGATGGTTGGAACTCATCAAGGATTATGACCTCAGTGTTCAATATCACCCCGGGAAGGCTAACGTGGTAGCCGATGCCTTAAGCAGAAAGGCTTGCTCCTTGAATGCCATAATTCAAAAGAGGCAGCCAGCCCTGTTTGAAGAGCTGGAACAATTCAGTTTGAAATTGGTCACCCCGGGATTTCTAGATCATCTGGAAGTCAGACCAACCCTGATGGACAAAGTCAAGAAGGCGCAAGGTGAGCACGCAAGCATTGAAGGCATCAAGAAGAAGAAGAAGCTAGGCAATGCCCCAGGATTCTCCGAGGACGAGCACGTGATTGTTTGGTACAAAGGCCGCATCTGCGTACCAAACAAGATAGAGCTGAAGAACCTAATCCTGCAAGAAGCCCACGACACTCCGTATTCCATCCACCCTGGAGGAACCAAGATGTACCAAGACTTGAAGGAAAGATTCTGGTGGCACGGGATGAAAAGAGAGATTGCAACCTATGTTGCAAAATGTGATGTGTGCCAAAGGGTCAAGGCTGAATATCAGCGACCCGCTGGATTGCTCCAACCACTCAAGGTTCCTGAGTGGAAGTGGGATAAAGTCGGAATGGACTTCATCACTGGATTACCATGGTTGAATAGAGAGCATGACTCCATCTGGGTCATAGTCGACCATTTGACCAAGGTAGCCCATTTCATTCCTGTCAAGACTAGTTATGATGGCAACCGGCTGGCAGCTCTCTACATCGATAGAATCATAAGCCTTCATGGTGTTCTCAAGGAGATTGTGTCAGATCGAGGAACCCAGTTCACCTCAAGGTTCTGGAAGAAGTTCCAAGAAGCCTTGGGAACCAAATTGTCTTTCAGCACGGCTTTTCACCCGCAGACCGGAGGTCAGACAGAACGAGTAAATCAAATTCTTGAAGACATGCTCCGAGCCTGTGTCTTGGCATATGGAGCCAAGTGGGAAGATTGCCTCCCTTTTGCCGAGTTCTCCTATAACAACAGTTATCAGTCGAGCCTTCAGATGGCACCATTTGAGGTGTTGTACGGACGCAAATGTCGCACACCCCTCAACTGGTCAGAGACTGGAGAAGGGCAAGTCTTTGGACCAGATATTCTCCGCGAAGCAGAAGAGCAAGTCCAACTAGTCAGAGAATGTTTAAAGGCAGCCAAGTCAAGGCAGAAGAGCTATGCTGACACTCACCGCCGGGATATGAGTTTCCATGTCGGAGACCATGTGTACCTGCGGGTAACTCCTCTAAAGGGAACCAAGCGTTTCCACGTTAAGGGGAAGCTCGCACCAAGGTTCATTGGACCCTTTGAGATCACTGCACGACGAGGAGAAGTGGCTTACCAGTTGGAACTACCACCTGAGCTATCCGATGTGTACAACGTATTCCACGTGTCACAACTCAGGAAGTGTCTCCAAGTTCCAAACAAGCCTGATCTCTACAAGGATGTTGATCACCAAGCTATTGATCTTCAGCCTGATTTAACCTACCGTGAGAAGCCCATTCGCATTCTGGATGAAGCAGAGCGACGGATGCGAAGCCGCACCATCACGTACTTCAAGGTCCAGTGGAGCAACCACACGGAAGCAGAAGCAACCTAGGAACGTGAAGACTATCTTAGATCCGAGTATCCCGATCTCTTTTAAGACCTAGTTTAGGAATCTCGGGGACAAGATTCTTGTAAGGGGGGTAGGTCTGTCACACCCTGCATTTTGTAACATGTCATTTGCATCATTAAAGCATGAAAATTGGGACCAGCAATTTTTTTTGGCATCATTTGGCTTTTATTTGGAATTAAGTTTTTCTCCCTGTGTTTTTCAAGTGCTCTTTAAAGTCAACTACTCCCTCTTGTAGAATTCATATCCTTACCCAAAACTTCTGCCCAATGATCATACCAAGTGTTTATAGCAGTATAGTATTTTCTTATAAAATTAATTTGGCCAAAATGTATTTAAAAAAAATTAGATTTCCAAAAACCCCCTGAATTGAGGTTGTACTGCAAGTGCTTGATTTAGGGTGAGAAAATTATTTCAAAAAGTATATTTGGAACCTAGTAGATATAGGACTCCCATAAACCACAAAAGTATAATTTTAAAAGTTATTTTCCTATTTTATTTAAAAGCTTTTTCTTAAGGCCAAAAATGGTCTTTAATAGGGAAAAATTATTTAATTATTTCAAAAATATTTGCAAAAATTTAGGGAGACTCATAGGACATATATTGTCCATATATAAGAGTTTCAACACTTGGTCATGTTCAAAATATTGGTCAAATCCCTGAGAGACCCTTTCTGGATATTTCAAGCTTTTGAAATGTTTACAAAGGTAATATTCTCTAAAAATTCCAGGGAAATTCTATCATGTCATATATGACATATTTGATGATCTTGCCAAACCCCATGCCTTGGGATGCAAGAAAACATCATCAAAACCCCTTAAAATCATTCTGTCCATATCTGAAGTTTGAGCAACTTTACATTGCCAAACTTGTCCAAATGCTCTCAAACTTGGTACACATGCTGGAATGGTCTAATAAGGCATCTAGACCAAATGGCACAAGCTTTGGAGGAGGGTAACTTGATCAGAGTACCCCAAAACCATTTCTGTTCAAATTCAAATTTGAACAACTTTACATTACCAACTTTTTACTTGGGGCTTCAAACTTTGTGTGCATGATCACAACCCCAAATGATGACACTACACCAAGTGGTGCATCAAGGGAGATGATTAGCTTGACTCAAACATGGTGAAACCATTTCTGTTGATTTCTAGGGTTCACCAAAGTTACATTGGCAAGTTTCTTCAAATAAGCCGAAACTTGGTGAAACACCCTATTTCCATATGCCATTTAATACTGTTAAGTGTCATGGCTATTGGAAGTCATTTGCTTGCCCAAAACATCATCAAACACCTTCTGCCATTTTAGCAAAACCACTGTTTTGCCCCCTTTTACTATTAACCTTTGATTCAACTTTTTACCACAGCATCACCTAGTCACCTTCTACCTCCAGTAACTCTCCCTTGACCAGAGCTCAATAATTGAGGGGTGAAAACCCCAGTTTACCTTGCTGGACAGCCCAGTTCTCACCTTCCCTCAACCTCCCTCCTCTTCCATTGGATAGCCAAGGCATCCAAGGCCTCAGCTTGTTTGTTTACTCCGTGCCTGACCCCCCAGACAAGGTGGACGCGCCCAACCAGCTAACGGCATGCCCTGGCATGCAATAGGCACGCTTCAGAGCACGCTACACTGCACGCCCGCATTGTAGCCTCCTCCAATCACCGCCCCGACCACCTCGTGCTTCCCCCTCGCGCCATTCGATGCGCCTCGGCGTCCACAACACCCCCCGGCGCTGTCCCCCTCCTCCTTCTCCCTCCTGTGGATGCCCTCGCACGCGCGCCGGCCGCCCGCGAGCTCCAGTCCTCGGCCTCACACGCGCGTGGCTCTGGAAGCTTCCCTCGCTCCCTCTCTACCTCTCCCTGACCCTGGACTGCATCCAGCAACTCCGCAGACGCCACCCCAGCGCCTCCCGAGCCCTGTGGCAACGAGCAGAGGCTCGCCGGTGCACAGGTCCACGGCACCTCGCCATTCGCCTATAAAAGGACCTCCCGAGCTCCTCCTCTCCTCACCAACTACTCTCTCAGTCACTCAATCTTCCCCCTGCGCCACTCGTTCCACTCCATACTGGCCCGAGCTCGAGATCGAGCTCGAGCTCCGCCGCGGCGGCTCGCCGTCGTCCACTCGATACAGGCCATCCCAGCCACTCCTCTCGCTCGATCTAGCACCACGACACCTCACTGATTCGTTTCCCCCTCTTTTCCCTCTCTACAGCTGCCGGAATCGACCGGAGCAACCTTCACCCGAAGCTGCTCCGCCGCGTGACCTCACCGCCGGCGAACCAGGCCCCTCCGGCGACCCACTTCACCTCCACCAGATCGGAGACACCTCGCTGAATCCATCCCTGCCCTCAGCTCGCCCTGCCGTCCCCCGAGTCGTCGCCGGTGAGCTCGCCGGCCCTCTGCTGGAGGGTTAGGGATGATAGGCGGGCCTCGCCTGTCAGCCTCCCCTCGCGCTCGCTCCTCTCTCCTCTCACTGACGCCGGGCCCCGCCCATCAGGTTTGAAAACCCTGGCGCGCGCGCGCTGGCGCCCGTGTGATGGGCTGTTTCGCCCTGGGCCTGCTGCACTGTGGCCATTCTGGCCCAGTTGCACAGGGCCCTTTTTTCCTTTTCTTTTCTATGGGATTTTTTAAAATAATTCCACAGGATTAAATATTTATCCAAATGAATTAGTTCCAGTTCCTAAAAACTTGTAAAAATCCAACCTATTTAATGATGTCACTTTCACCCATATCCATGGACCTTTTCTGTTCTGTTCAAATTTAAATTCATATTTGAACACTAAAACCTCTGTTCAAAAATTCATGTACCCCATTCTGTCACTCCAAAACTCAAACTAAGAATTTTTGCCATCCTAGTTTCCCATCTAGTATTTGATAAAAATAAGTTGACATTTTTCCGAGCACTTTTGTTTTTCTGTTTTTATTGTGGTCTTATTTTCCCGTTGTTTATTGCGACGATTAGATACCGAGTTTGACGAGGTTGCTGAAGAAGAAGGAGGGGAAGGATTTGAAGACCTTGAAGACCAAGCCAATCCAGGCAAGCAACCCTTTGACCATGATACCCTTGTGTTCCTCGGAACCCATTTATTTCCGAATGCATGATGATAAGAGTGATGGTGGTGACCTAGTTGAAAGCCACCACATGATGCATGCCTTACTCATGATCTTGCGATATGCTTAGATGCAAAGCAAATGATTAGTAGTGATGCTTAGTGATGCGTGTGTGCCATGAAACCTTCGTGATTGCATTCTTTTCAAAAATCCTATCGGGTGCCCCAAATGCCCGAGGGTGATGTTGAGTTAGGTCATCACTTGAGGAAGAAGTGGTGTGCCAAGAAAGATCTTGTGTGTGGGTGAAATGATGGATTAGATTTATGTGTGACTACCGTCCCAACCAAACATGTGCAACCACTCTACCCCTTATGGGACGGGGCATTATTGATTACTTAGGCTGATACTAGCATGGTGCCCACATTACTAGTGACGGGAAAGACTTGATGTCACTCCCGGGACGGGGTCGTGCTTGGAAAGGCGACCATGACTGTTTTTACAGGGCACCGGACACACCGTTGGTCCCTTCGTGTACGCGTGACATTGAAAATAGGGCAAGTCCCATGATCCATTGTTTGTACTCGAGGGCCGTGCACCAACGAGTGGACCCTATGCTAGTGTCGTCTAGGGAAAGATAATGACCGGGTGCTTCCCCCGAGTACTTGAGGTACTGCGGGATCGTGGGTGACACGAAAGGTTCCCGGATCTTGTGGGTAAAGTGCGCAACCTCTGCAGAGTGTAAAACTATTCGAATAGCCGTGTCCACGGTCATGGATAGTTGGGTGGTGCTACTTAAATTGCGTCCAGGATTTTACAATCTCGGTGAAAGTATGTGTGTGTGGAGTCAAGGTGGTGTCTTGACTCGTTGGATTGAACTCTACTCATGTTGATATCTGTAACCTATCTTCGAGGTTACCCAAATTTATTGATGCATGTTTCATGATGGTAGAATATTTAATCTAGCTTGTAGCTAGGTTGCTCATTGTTGTACAATTGCATTGTTACCTTGAACCAAATCATGGGTTGCTTGCGAGTACATTCAAAGTACTCATTGGATTGCCACTGGTTATTTAATTGGCCAGGCATGGAGGAGCAGGAATTTGAAGAAGACTTCTATGGAGACGAACATGCGAACTAGGACGCTTTCCCAGTCAGAATGCCTGTAGGGTTAAGGCAGATGGCATGGGTTCTACTTATCTTCGAAGACTTCCGCTATTAGAGTTATTTGCTATTCATCCCTTGAGGCTTTATCTATGTAAGACTTGGCCATAATGGTCATAATTTGTGTAAGACGGTATGTATGGATGTAAGACTCTTCTTATTCAGCTTCTGTGTGTTCAGTGAGCATTGATCTCTGGGATCACTGTACACGTGCATTCGGTGACTCGACTCTTAAGTCGGGGCCCCCACATAGTTACCTTGCTGTTTTTATATTTTCAGATTACAAAAACCTATATCTACCATCCATATTGCACTTGTATCACCATCTCTCCCCCGAACTAGTGCACCTATACAATTTACCATTGTATCGGGTGTGTTGGGGACACAAGAGACTCTTTGTTATTTGGTTGCAGGGTTGCTTGAGAGAGACCATCTTCATCCTACACCTCCCACGGATTGATAAACCTTAGGTCATCCACTTGAGGCAAATTTGCTACTGTCCTACAAACCTCTGCACTTGGAGGACCAACAACGTCTAGAAGAAGAAGGGTGCGTAGTAGACATCAAGCTCTTTTCTGGCGCCGTTGCCGAAGAGGTTAGTGCTTGAAGGTATACTTTAGATCTTGCAATCGAATCTTTTAGTTTCTTGTTTTATCACTAGTTTAGCTTATAAAAGAAAACTACAAAAAATGGAATTAAGGTTACCTCATATGCTTCATCTTTTTAATATCTTTTGTGAAAATGATGGGAAGGAAAATTGTGCTCAAGTACTAGAAGAAGAATTACATAGAATGCTTGGCATAAAATATGTGCATGATGAGCATGATTGCAATGTTGTTAGTATGAATTCTTTGAATACCCATGATGCTAATGATATTCAAAGCCACAAGCTTGGGGATGCTATGTTTGATGAAGATGATATGTTTAGTCCCCCAAGTTTTGATGAGCAAATTTATTATGATGAAAGCATGCCTCCTATTTATGATGATTATATTTATGAAAGTGGATTTGGAGATGTCATTACATTATTTAGTGATGAATCCACTATTTCGGAAGAGGTTCCAATTGATTATGAGAACAAAGTTGCTATCTATGATGATTATTGTGATGACTTGTATGCTATTAATAATAATGATAACCATGAAACTTGTCATCATGATTTTAATTTTCAATTGGATTATGCTTCACATGATAGTTATTTTGTTGAGTTTGCTCCCACTACTATGAATGAGAAGAATTTTTCTTATGTGGAGAGTAGTAAAATTTCTATACAAGTAGATCATGAAAATAATGCTTTATGCTCTGGTTATATTGTTGAATTCATTCATGATGCTACCGAAAATTATTATACAAGTAGATCATGAAAATAATGCTTTATGCTCTGGTTATATTGTTAAATTCATTCATGATGCTACTGAAAATTATTATGAGAGAGGATCATATGCTTCTACATATTGCAATAATATCAAGTTTCCTCTCTATGTGCTTAAAATCTTGAAGTCATGCTCGTTTTCCCTTCCTATGCTAGTTGATTATCGTTCCCATAAGTTGTTTGCTTACAAAATCCCTATGCATAGGAAGTGGGTTAGACTTAAATGTGCTAGTCATATTCTTCATGATGCTCCCTTTATGTTTCAATTATTATCTTTTACACGAGCATCATTGAAATCATCATGCCTAGCTAGGGGCGTTAAACGATAGCGCTTGTTGGGAGGCAACCCAACTTTATTTTGTTTTCTTTGCTTTTGTTGCTGTTAGGGAATAAATATTGCTTCTAGCCTCTGATTAGATGTGGTTTCATCTTTTGTTTAGTGTTTTTGCTAAGTAGAACCTTTGGGAAGACTAGTGTGAAGTTTATATGATCTTACTGTGAAAAACAGAATCGTTAGCGCTCGCTAAAGTAGTCTTCAGATTTTACTGGAGAGTGATTTTTAGTTGATTCTTTTTGCAGACGATTGGTAGACAAATTTCGCAAATTTACCAATTTAGTTTGAATTTTTTGGAGTTCCAGAAGTTGGCGAACCCTGCATATTACTACAGACTGTTCTGTTTTTCATGTGTTGTTTGCTTATTTCAATGCATCTATGAGTAGTATTGGGAAGTATGAACCATAGAGAAGTTGGAATACAGTAAGTTTAACACCAATATAAACAAAGAATGAGTTCATTGCAGTACCTTTGAGTAGTGATTTGTTTTCTTATACTAACGGAGCTCACGAAATTTTTCTCAAAGTTTTGTGTTGTGAAGTTTTCAAGTTTTGAGTATTGCTTTGATGGACTATGGAACAAGGAGTCGCAAAGGCCTAAGCTTGGGGATGCCCCGGGAAGGTATCCCCTCTTTCGTCATCATCCATCGGTAACTATATTTGGAGCTATATTTTTATTCGCAACATGATATGTGTTTTGCTTGGAGCGTCAAATTAGTTTATTTTGTTTTGCTTTCTGTTTGAATAATATCCCAAGATCTAAAGTTCTTAAATGTTAGAGAGTCTTCACATAGTTACATAATTATTCAACTACTCATTGATCTTCACTTATATCTTTCGGAGTAGTTTGTTATTGCTCTACTGCTTCACTTATATCTTTTAGAGCACGGTGGTGGTTTTATTTTGAAGAAATAGATGAACTCTCATGCTTCAATTATATCCTTTTGAGAGTCTATTAAAACATCATGGTAATGTGTTTAGGCTATAATACTAGTCTTCACATGATAGACATCCAAGATCAATGTAGTAAAATCTTCACACCTAGTGTATTGAATAGAATGAGATGTTGGATGTTTGATAATTGTTTTGATATATGAGGATAGTGATATTAGAGTCATGCTAGTGGAGTTATTATGAAATTGAGAAATACTTGTGTTAAGGTTAGTGATTCCCGTAGCATGCACGTATGGTGAACCGCTATGTGACGAAGTTAGAGCATGAGGTATTTGTAGAGTGCCAACTTTTGTGTGGAGGTCGGGGGCGCGCGATGGTTAACTCCTACCAACCTCCCCCTAGGAGCATGCGTTGATTGCTTTGTTTTGATGACTCGTAGATTTTTGCAATAAGTATATGAGTTCTTTATGACTAATGTTGAGTCCATGGATTATACGCACTCTCACCCTTCCACCATTGCTAGCCTCTCTTGTACCGTGCAACTTTCGCCGGTACCATACACCCACTATATATCCTTCCTCAAAACAGCCACCATATTATTCCTCAAAACAGCCACCATACCTACCTATCATGGCATTTCCATAGCCATTCCGAGATATATTGCCATGCAACTTTCCACCCTTCCATTCATATGACACACATCATATTGTCATATTGCCATTGCATGATCATGTAGTTGACATCGTATTTGTGGCAAGGCCACCATGCATAACTTTTCATACATGTCACTCTTGTTTCATTGCACATCCCGGTACACCGCCGGAGGCATTCATATAGAGTTATACTTTGTTGTAGTATCGAGTTGTAATATCGAGTTGTAATGAAAAGTGTGATGATCGTCATTGTTAGAGCATTGTCCCATGGGAGGAAAGGCTAAATCAATAAAGCCCCTCCACAAAAAAAGAAAAAAAGCAAAAAAAAGAGAAAAAGGGGAAAGGCCAAAGAAAAAAGAAAGGCCCAAAAAAAAGAAAAAAAAGAAAAGAAAAAAGGGACAATTGCTACTATCTTTTTCCACACTTGTGCTTCAAAGTAGCACCATGTTCTTCATTGTAGAGAGTCTCATGTTTAGTCACTTTCATATACAAGTGGGAATTTTCATTATAGAACTTGGCTTGTATATTCCAACGATGGGCTTCCTCAAATGCCCTAGGTCTTTGTGAGCAAGGAAGTTGGATGCACACCCACTAGTTTCTTTTGTTGAGCTTTCATACATTCTTAGCTCTAGTGCATCCGTTGCATGGCAATCCCTACTCACTCACATTGATATCTATTGATGGGCATCTCCATAGCCCATTGATACGCCTAGTCGATGTGAGACTATCTCCCTCCTTTTTGTCTTCTCCACAACCACCTCTATTCCACCCATAGTGCTATGTCCATGGCTCACGCTCATGTATTGCGTGAAAGTTGAAAGGTTTGAACAGATAGAGTATGAAAACAAGTGCTTGGCTGAAATCTGGGTTGTGCATAATATGAATATTTTTGTGTGATAACGAGGGAGCATAGCCAACACTATATGATTTTGTAGGGATAACTTTCATTAGCCATAGTATTTTGAGAAGACATGATTTCTTTGTTAGTATTGCTTGAAGTATTATTATTTCTTAAGTCAATATAGACTTTTGTCTTGAATCATTCAAATCTGAACATTCATGCCACAATTAAGAGAATTACATTGAAAATTATATTGGTTAGCATTCCACATAAAAAATTCTTTCTTTATCATTTACCTACTCGAGGACGAGCATGAATTAAGCTTGGGGTTGCTTGATACGTCTCCAACGTATCTATAATTTTTGATTGTTCCATGCTATTATATTATCCTTCTAGGATGCCTTATGGGCTTTATTATACACTTTTATATGATTTTTGGTACTAACCTATTAACCCAAAGCCCAGTGCCAGTTTCTGTTTTTTCCTTGTTTTTGATTTTCACAGAAAAGGAATATCAAACGAAGTCCAATTGACGAGCCAATTTTTTATGATTTTTTCTGGACCAAAAGAAAATCCCCCGAAGCAAAAGAGATGGGCCAGGGGAGCCACGGGCTGCCCTTGAGGGTGGGGGGCGTGCCCTGTGAAGGGGGGCGCGCCCCCCTATTCGAGGCAGCCCAGCAGCCCCCCTGACGTGTGCCCTACGCCAAAAAAAATACTATAAATACTGAAACCTTCGGAAATTAACCTAGATCGGGAGTTCCGCCGCCGAAAGCCTCTGTAGCCACCGAAAACCAATCTACAGCCGTTCTGGCACCCTGCCGGAGGGGGAATCCCTCTTCGGTGGCTATCTTCATCATCCCGGCGCTCTCCATGACGAGGAGGGAGTAGTCCACCCACAGGGCTGAGGGTATGTACCAGTAGCTATGTGTTTGATCTCTCTCTCTCGTGTTCTTGAGATGGAACGATCTTGATGTATCGCAAGCTTTGCTATTCTAGTTGGATCTTCTTCTCCTCCTCTACTCTCTTGCAATGGATTGAGTTTTCCCTTTGAAGTAATCTTATCGGATTGAGTCTTTAAGGATTTGAGAACACTTGATGTATGTCTTGTGCGTGTTTATCTGTGGTGACAATGGGATATCATGTGATCCACTTGATGTATGTTTTGGTGATCAACTTGCGGGTTCCGTGACCTTGGGAATCTATGCATAGGGGTTGGCACACGTTTTCGTCTTGACTCTCCGGTAGAAACTTTGGGGCACTCTTTGAAGTTCTCTGTGTTGGTTGAATAGATGTTTCTGAGATTGTGTGATGCATATCGTATAATCATGCCCACGGATACTTGAGGTGACATTGAAGTATCTAGGTGACATTAGGGTATTGATTGATTTGTGTCTTAAGGCGTTATTCTAGTACGAACTCTATGATATATTCAATGTTACGACGGACTCTTGAATAGATCGATCAGAAAGAATAGCTTTCAGGTGGTTTCGTACCCTACCATAATCTCTTCGTTTGTTCTCCGCTATTACTTACTTTGGAGTGACTCTTTGTTGCATGTTGAGGGCTAGTAATATGATCCAATAATTTTATCCTTATTGAGATAACTTGCACTAGTGAAACTATGAACCCTAGGCCTTCTCTACTACCATTGCTATACCATTTATGCTCACGTTTACCACTTGCTACCTTGCTGTTTTTATATTTTCTTATTAAAAAAACTATATCTACCATCCATATTGCACTTGTATCACCATCTCTTTGCCGAACTAGTACACCTATACAATTTACAATTGTATTGGGTTTTTGGGGATACAAGAGACTCTTTGTTATTTGGTTGCAGGGATGCTTGAGAGAGACCATCTTCATCCTACACCTCCCACGGATTGATAAACCTTAGGTCATCCACTTGAGGGAAATTTTCTACTGTCCTACAAACATCTGCACTTGGAGGCCCAACAACGTCTACAAGAAGAAGGGTGCGTAGTAGACATCAGGCGTCAACATGGAGGCGACCAGGGCTCGGTTACCTGGCGGCGGCGATGGCGGCGGGGAGGTGACTGGGGTGTTGTGCATACTCCTTTTAGAGTTTTGACGTTCTTAAGACCCAACTTCCTGTTGGCCCACTTCTCCCGCTTTAAAAAATTCATAAGTACCAGAAACTTGGGCCCGGCCCATTGTTTCTTTCTGACGGGAGCGCCCCGTCAGAAGTTTCGCGCGTGGAAAACCAGTCGATCCGGTTGGTTTTTGGTTTTCTCTTTTCTGTTTTGGTTTCCTACGTTTTAAAGTTTAGCCCTTGTAGTACTTCTATTTTTCGTTTCTTCCTTTTTGTGTGATAACATTCACAAATACCAGACAACCGTCTGGTTGGTTCCATGTTTCTTTTTTGTTTCTCTTTTTTCCATTATATTTTCAGGAAATGAAGATTTATGGGGTAAATTACGGGTAGGGGCTTCCAACACTATCAAATTCCACCTTTCAAGTAAGCAAAATATGAACTTTATCATACACAGGATCAGGCGGGAAGCATGTTGAGGCACGATCGTGAAGAGTCGAGTGGCATGGGTGTCGAGCGTCCTGACACACAGATGTGAATGAAGCCTCTATTACAAGCACGAACATGGGGCATCTCGAGGCATGACTATGAATCCCATCCATGCCTAGGTCTGAATTCTCTAAAGGCACGGGCGTATAGTACCAGAGGCATGAGTTGTATCAGATTGCTAACTTAGATCAGCGGCACAATTGTGTAGCTTGTTGTATCAGCTTGGATGTGAAGTGTGTTGGTCGTGAAGTGCGTTTGTTGTCGTTGTGGCACATTGCGCCTTCGGCGCGAGGCCGCTCCTGCTCGCCTTCGACTCGTTAAATTTTCATAAACATCTTGAAGGGGGGCATAGGTCGGAGTATGTATTGGTCATGCAGCGCGTTCGTTGTGTAGTGTGTTTGCCGTTGTAGTGGCACACTGCGCCTCCGGCGCAAGGCCGCTCCTGCTCACGTTGGGGTCGTTAAATTTTCATTAACATCTTGAAAGGGGGGCTAAGGTCGGAGCGTGGATTGGTCATGCAGCACGTTTGTCATCGCGGTGGCACACTGCGCCTCCACTGCGAGGCCGCTCTTGCTCATCTTTGACTCGTTAAACTTTCATAAACATCTTGAAGGAGGGGGCCATAGGTTGGAGTGTGTGTTGGTTGTGCAGCGTGTTGGTCGTGAGTTGGTCGTGCAGTGCGTTTGTCATCACGGTGGCAAACTGCGCCTCTGGCGCTGTCGGTGTACAAAAAGAGGGGTACACTTTTTGTACCCCTATGATTGTGCACGGGCAGTCTGAGCCACGGGGCCGTCGCACCAAGCATGGCAATGGAGGCAAGCCGGGGCAAGACTGAAGCTCGATGGAGACTGGAGCGACGCCAAGAACAAGACCACGAAGAGCAAGGGGGACGAAGCGGTTTTCCCCGGCAAGATCCTTGCCGGGGCCGGCTCTGGCAGCCCCGGCAAGGCCCTTGCCGCGGCAGCTCGCCCCCCCGCCTACGGAGAAAATCGCCCTTGAGTCCGCCACCCCCACGGGTGGAGGATTCGGGAGATGTCCCCGTGGAGGCATGCAGATCCTTGTGAAGACATTCAAGATCAGATACACGGTAAGAAGACGACGACTCTTGGCGGGATCCCAGCCAAGGGGATCCATAAGGACCCCGGCAAGCACCTTGCCGGGGATGACAGTAGGCGCCGCAGAAAGAACCTTGCCGAGGCCCCAGCAAGGTCCTTGCCGAGGACACCCACGGGGCCACCATCAGGCCCACGCCAACTGGGTCTCCACCGACCCACGCAGCTGCCGACCCAACCAGCTGGACAGGCTCCTGCGTGGCAACCCACATGTCTTCGTGGAGGCCCGCCGTTGCGCCACCTCAGCTGCCTGTCTGCCTACATGGCACCTCAGGCACCGCTGGCCAGGGCGCGTGTCGACACGAGGAGGAGCGGCGACGGACAAGACGGGCGTCTCCCCTCGTCCCCGATAAAGCAAGGACACCTAAGCAGGGCGCATTAAATGCACCTTGTCCTGTAATGCGAGGGATAACCTCGCATTACTGTACCCTTTCCACCTCCTGTGTGCCACTGTGGCGACCCTTTTTCCCTATAAAAGGAGGCCCGAGGCGACCAGGAGAGGGATTCGGCTTTTCGAAACCCCTCATGACTCTTTTGGAGCTCCTCGTTAGCTGAAGAACACCAGCATATAATCCACCAAAGCAGGAGTAGGGTTTTACACATCTTTGCGGCCCGAACCTGGGTAAAGGAACCGTGTCCCGATCGTTAGATCCGCTCTTCTCTCAACCCTGCGCCCCGCAACCGTAGTAGGGATTCTTGTGATCCCATAGGTGTCGATCCAAATACACCGACATCTTTGGCGCGCCAGGTAGGGGGCGCACTTGTGAGAATCGGCTTTAGTGGTTAGTTCGACGCTTCTGCATCATTATGGCGCCCAAGAAGAAGACGACGGTGGCGGTTGGCCAGTCGGAAGCCAGACAGCCCGTCCCGGCGTGGGCGAGCAGTGGACCAGTCGCGGAAAGGACTTGGGGCGCTGCTCGCGAACACCAACGCCATCCCGATAGCCGGAGTTTGGGAGGTGGCGATGCCTGTGCGCCTAGTAACAGGCCGCACTCCGCCAGTTCCTGGGATGGAACCCGGCCCTTCGCGGGTGGCGCGGGGCCTTCCAAGGCCGCAGCCGCACCTCCCGAGGATGACGCGAGGCCCTCCAGAACTCCCACGCCAGCGCCAACAGCACGCTCTTCTCAAGCAGTGCGCGCCAAACGGCGTCGTCATCCTGAAGACCCCGGACGTCGCCATGGGAAGAGCCCCGAGCGCCGCTCCCGGGACGTAGAAGGCCTGCCTGCTCACCGAAGCGCCGGTGGAGACGATAGGCGACTGCGGGATCGTGATGGAGCTCCCCCTGACGCGGTCACGGGTCGAAGCGCGTCACGATCCGTGCAGGTTTCACTACCGCCGACGCCAGCCGAAGCTTTGGCGCGCGTGTAGTTGCTCCTCGACTTTCCTCCCGTTACGGGGAAACTCGACGAATGGAGGGCCACCATCCGAAGCCTTGTCACAGTCGCGAATAGAGACGACCTAAATCCAGCGGAGCTCCCGGGCCGCCGCTTCGATGAGGTCCCACGAACCATGGGCGGGAGAGCTGGCAGCGCCGTGGCTACGGTGCATTCGCCTCCTCCTCGCCCAGTGCCGCGTGCGTCGACCCGTCGGGACGTCACGGGTGACGCCATCTCCATAGCGTCGTCCGATCCGAGGACCCGCGGCGACCAGCGTCAAGTTCTTCAGGAGCGAGCCCATGAAGACGCTCAAACCACCATCGAGCGCCGGCGCGAAACGCGCCACCAGTCAGACAGGCGAGCAGGGCCTGCTGCGGACCGCCCGACACCGGAAAGCCCTGGAGGTCTACCTTACGAGGTGGGCTGTCCAGCTTTCACCCGTGAGCTACGACAGTTTCAGTGGCCCTCTCACCGCACCTTCAAACCTGACGTTGGCGAGAAGTACAACGGCAAGACCCACCCGTCGGAGTTCCTCAGCATCTTCACCATCGCAATGCAAGCTGCTGGGTCTCGCGACGATAAGGTGCTTGCAAATTACTTTCCATTAGCTCTTAAACCTAACGCCATGTCATGGTTGATGCACTTGCCAGTAGACTCTATTTCCTCCTGGTCCGACTTGTGCCATGAGTTTGTTGGTGCCTTTACCGGAGGCCATCAAGCCCATGGCCAAGCGAGTGACCTGCATGTCATACCCCAGAAGGAAGGCGAGACTCTGCGCAAGTACATACAAAGATTCAGCCGGGTACAATACAACATCCCCGACGTTCACCCTGCCGCCATCATCAGCGCGTTCCACCAGAACGTGCGCAACCGCAAGATGCGTGAAGAACTGGCGATGACCAAGGTGAAGGACGTGGCAGAACTTTACGTTCTCGCCGACAGATGTGCCCGGGCCGAAGAGGGGAGGAAGTACCTCGGCGAGAGCGCCGGTGTGGAAACCGACTCCTCGGACGAAGATACCGCCGTTCCGGCGAAGATGGGCCGGAACAGCAACAGGAAGCGCAGGGGGAAGGCCGTATTTGCCGTCGAGGGATCCGATGACGCCGGCTCCGCCAAGAAAACCAAGGCGGGTGACCCTGGCAAGGAAATTGCCAGATGTGTCGCCTGCCGGGCCTTGGCGGCCACCGAGAAGCCGGGAAACTCCAGCAAACGGTACTGCAAGATCCATCGCACCAAGGGCCATGATCTCCAGGACTGCCACCAGGTTGAGCTCCTTGCTGAGAAGCAAAGAGCTGAATACGAGAGGCGGGACAAGGAGAAGGGCCAAGACAGCGCTGAAGGATCCAGCAAGAAGCGTGACGGCCAGGCAGGCCGTCGCGGCAAGGAGAAACAGCAAGAAAGGCCCGCCCGGGGACGCGATAGAAGACCTGAAGACGACGATCACGAAGAGGACGACGAGTCCGGCGGCCAAGAGGTTCAGAAGGCCACGGACGCCATGTGCGTCGATGGTGGCGCCGCGCTGCATGCTTCTCACCGCCAGCTTAAACAATGGGCGCGAGAGATTATTGCGGCAGAGCCATCACCCAGTGCCCAAAAGCCGCTGAAATGGTCCAGCACACCTATCATCTTTGACGCCGAGGATCACCCTGATCGCATTACTGCGGTCGGGTGCTTGCCATTGTTGGTTTCACCAACAATACGCAACCTCAAGGTGACGAAGATGCTAGTCGATGGCGGGGCCGACGTGCCAGAGAGCTCCACCGACAGGAACAAGAGATCAAGGGCTATGCCACCAGGAACCAAGAAGATTTCTGTCAAGGAGGATGGCACGGGAGGGGCTTTTACCATAAGCTCCGCCCTTGACAACAAATAGGAAGATGCACTCGTCACCTTCCTGTGGGCGAATGTCGACGTGTTTGCCTGGCAAGCATCCGACATCCCCGGCGTTCCCAGGGAGATGATTGAGCACCACCTTGCTGTCTGCCCTCATGTGCGTCCCGTCAAGCAGAAGGTCAGGAAGCAAGCTTTGGAACGGCAAGAGTTCATCACTGAGGAGATCCGGAAACTGGAAGCTGCGGGTTTAGTGAGAGGAGTGCTCCATCCAACGTGGTTGGCCAATCTAGTGGTAGTGCGCAAGGCAAATGGGAAGTGGAGGCTATGTATTGATTACACAGATATCAATAAAGCTTGTCCCAAGGACCCCTTCCCATTGCCGCGCATAGACCAGATTGTTAACTCCACGGCAGGGTGTGACCTGCTGTCATTCCTCGATGCCAACTCCGGCTACCACGAGATCTTCATGGCGAGAGAAGACAAAGAGAAGACAGCATTTATCACCCCATGTGGTACGTACTGTTTCGTACGAATGCCTTTCGGGTTGAAGAGTGCTGGCTCGACATTTGCGAGGGCAGTCTAGATTGGTTTTGAACCCTAGCTCCATAGAAATATGGAGGCTTATATGGATGATATAGTGGTCAAAACCAAGGACAGGGTGACCCTTGTACCGGATTTACAAGAAACATTTGTGAACCTGCGCAAGATCAACCTCAAGCTGAACCCTGAGAAGTGCGTTTTCGGTGTTCCGTCTGGCAAGCTTCTCGGGTTCTTTATGTACCAGCGTGGGATAGAAGCCAATCCGGACAAGATCAAAGCTATAGAGCAGATTGAAGCACCCAAACGGGTCAAGGATGTGCGTCGGCTTGCTGGCTGCGTTGCCGCCATGAGCAGATTCATTTCCAAGTCTGCTGAGCGCGCCCTCCCCTTTTTCAAGATTTTGAAGAAGGCGGGCCCAATGGAGTGGACGCCGGAAGCAGAAGCAGCATTACAGGATCTGAAGAAGTATCTTTCCTCCACGCCAATACTAGTTGCGCCCCGACCAAAGGAACCGTTGCTGTTGTACCTAGCGGCAACGAACCAGGTGGTCAGTGCTGCGCTGGTGGCGCAGAGAGAAATCGATGATGAGGTGATAGCAGCGGCGGAACCTGGTGCCACTGGCGTAGAGACGACACAGCCGATTGGAGTGCAGCCGAAGAAGAGGATGATGCAGCACCCGGTCTACTTCGTTAGCTCCCTCTTGCAGGGGGCTAGGTCAAGGTAGTCCGGTGTGCAGAAACTGCTCTTCGGCCTTCTTATGGCCTCGAGGAAGCTGCGTCACTACTTCCAGGCGCACGAGATCACTGTCGTCACTCGCCTCCCTCTGCAACGGATATTGCACAATCCAGATGCAACGGGAAGGATTGTAGAGTGGGCACTGGAGCTGTCCAGCTTCGGCCTCAAGTCTGAGAGTTCCTCGACAATTCAGAGCCGAGTCCTGGCAGAGTTCGTCACAGAATGGACTGCAATGCCTGATGAAGAAGTCCAAGAAACTGCTCTCCCCGGCAAAGAGGCAAGTTGCAACTGGGTCATCTACTTTGACGACGCTTTCTCCTGACAGGGCGCCGGGGCTGGCGTACTGCTGGTCGCGCCCACTGGAGAGCACCTCAAGTACGTGGTCCAGATGCTCTTCCCTAGGGAGGTGTCAACGAACAATACTGCCGAGTACGAGGGGCTGCTTGCCGGTCTTAGGGTCGCGGCGGACCTTGGAATCAAGAAGCTCATTGCCAGAGGCGATTCACAGCTTGTCGTCAAACAAGTCAACAAGGATTACCAAAGCCCTTTGATGAAGGCCTACGTCGATGAAGTGAGAAAGTTGGAAGAGCGCTTTGACGGTATACAGGCGGAGCACGTCCCCCGAGCGGAGAATGACGTCGCCGATTACCTGTCGAAGCGCGCTGCACTCAAGTTACCTGTGGAACCAGGTACCTTTGTGCTCCAGCTTTCTCAGCCATCCGTTGATCCATCAACAGAGCAGAACAAGAGGAGGAAGTCAGGGCCCGGCAAGTACTTTCCCGCCGTGCTCCCCGGAGCCGCCGGCAAGGATGTTGCCGGGGACACTGAGCCCGCCTCCGGAGGGCTAACTCCGGTGGAGCGTCAAGCTTTTGCCGTCGAGATGGCCACTCCCTTGGCGGAGGAAATGCCTTTAGTCATCGCCGTCGAGCCCCAGGCTCCAGCGTGGGCGCAGCATACCATTCGATTCCTTCAGACTGGGGAACTTCCTGAGTAGCAGGAAGAAGCGGAGAAAGTAGCCCGTCGGTCCGCCATGTATCAGTTCGTCGATGACGTCCTGTACAGGAGAAGGCCGAACATTATGAAATTGAAGTGCATCCCTCGAGAGGAAGGACTGGAGCTGTTGGCGGAAATACATGGAGGCATATGTGGATCCCACATAGGGTCAAGAGCCCTTGCCGGCAAGGCATTCCAGCAAGGCTTCTTCTGGCCCACTGCCCTCCAGGATGCGGCGGCGCTGGTCACCAGGTGTGAAGCGTGCCAATTCCATTCGAAGAAACTTCATCAACCAGCTCAAGCCCTTCAAACCATTCCTCTCTCCCGGCCCTTCTCGGTCTAGGGGCTCGACACACTAGGCCCTTTCCCCCGCGCCGCCGGGGGCTTTGAGTACTTGTACGTTGCAATCGACAAGTTCACAAAGTGGCTAGAAGTGGAAGCAGTGAGGAAGGTCACATCTCAGTCAGCCGTCAAGTTCTTCAAGGGGCTAGTGTGCCGTTTTGGTGTCCCCAACAGGATTATCACCGACAACGGCACGCAGTTTACAAGCCGCACCTTCATGCAATATACCCAAGACCTCGGCAGCAAGGTCTGTTTCGCTTCCGTTGCTCACCCCCAAAGCAATGGTCAAGCTGAGAGGGCAAATGCTGAAGTGCTGCGAGGATTAAGGACAAAGACCTTTGACAGGCTGCACAAGAGCGGGAGGCGCTGGATTGATGAATTACCGGCGGTTCTTTGGTCGATCAGGACGACGCCAAATCGAGCCACCGGCCAGACGCCCTTTGCCCTGATATGCGGGGCAGAAGCAGTTCTCCCCACGGAACTCATATACGGGTCACCTCGAGTGCTCGCTTATGATGAGCTTGAGCAAGAGCGATTGCGGCAAGATGACGCAATGCTCCTTGAGGAAGATCGTCTTCGGGCGGCTGTGAGAGCAGCGCGCTACCAGCAAGCCTTGTGCCGCTACCATAGCCGCAAGGTTCATGCCCGAAGCTTTGTGGAAGGTGACCTTGTTCTCCGGCGCGTTCAATCGGCCAGGAATATGAACAAGTTGACATCGAAGTGGGAGGGCCCTTATTGGGTAATACGAGTCACCAGGCCTGGCGCAGTCCGCCTGGAGACCGAGGATGCCGTTCCGGTGAGTAACTCCTGGAACATCGAGCATCTTCGCAAGTTTTACCCATGAGGCGCGAGGCCCGGCAAGCCACCCTTTTGTACAAGCTTTGTCGGCAAGGCATGTAACCCTTTGTACAAAGCCAGTCGCAGACCCTGAGCATAAATAAATGAAGCGCTGGCGCCCAGAGTTTTAGCATGCATGCTGAGTCGAGTCTCATCCTTGGTTAGGGTTGATAGTGCTTAGCAGCGGCTAACCCCTAGCTTAGAGGTCGGGTCTTGGTCTTTCCTCTGTCTTCCTTGGTTTACAGGACGCACAGGCATCCTTGCCGAGGCCACATGGAGGGAGGAGAGAAGAACAAATCAGTATTTGGGCCCCGGCAAGCCAGCATTGCCGGGGGCTACAAGAGCAAGAGTTCGCCCGCGGCAGACCAGGGTTGCCGGGGGCTGCAATCTCAGATAAGTCCTTTTTCCCTTATCATGCATTCTGTTATGGGCTGAGGTATGTGAAACCTCGTTCTTTTCCTTGAGCTACCGTGCTCCCATAACTCTAGGTCCTAAGGCTCGTCCCTAGGACCAAGTTTGGTCGTAGTCGCGACAGCAAAAGGATAGAACGAGGAGCCTAGGCCCGCTTCATCCCTGCCTCCGCCAAGAGCGTGAGAAAGGTCGAGCGAAGTGGGGAAATGGCAGGGCTTGTTGCCGGGCGAGAGAATTTTCATCTTGAGGATATCAGGGATTTATTCCCTATTGTGGGTTTTTACCTACGAACAAAAGGACCCGTCAGACATTCCTTTTTCATTAAAAACATTCCATTCAGGTACAGTCCATAGGGAATGAAAAACATGGATAAGGAGGATTACAAGTTTTACACTTTACAGATGCCCGAAGGCTTACAGACTAAAAAGAGATAAGATGCCCGTAATGCCTTTCTTGTCCCTCTCCTCAGGAGGTAGGTCAAGGAGGCGGGAAGGGCAAAAGGGGCGCCTAGGCGAGCTACGGGTGACAGAAAACACCGAGAAGGCATCCCGACGGCCTCCCCAGGGCTGGACTGTGATGACGGCGCCGGAGGCTGAGCTCGAAGACGAGGCGGCATGATGTCAGTAGGTGACGAAGGCGTCGGTGCCCGCGTACTCCGACATGACGACCTTGCCGCCCACCTTCTTCCTCTTCCTCTTCTGCTGCCTCCCTACGCCAGCCGCCAAGGAGACGACCCCGAGAAGTTCAAGGAGCCGGCGACGCGGATGACGGGGTCGCCGGTGCCACCAGGAGCGGCGCCCGACACCTAGTCGGACCCGTCATCCTGCCGTCACCCGCCCTCGTCGTCTCTGTCGCTATCCTCCTCGTCACCCTCGTTCGAGGAGGAGTCTTCGTCGTCGGAGGAGCTCTCCATGCAGCACCTCGCACGAGTTCCGAGGTGCCCAAAGACCTTGACGGAGAGGTGGCCATCCCCCATCAGCTTGAAGTGGAGGGTGAGCCCGTCCGTCAGGCTGTGGATGCGGGCGAACCTCTTCCATCCTCGACGAAGATACATCACATGAGGGGCGGGGAAGTCGATGACGGCTCACGTGCCACTGATCCCACAACCCCTCATGTGCAACCGCAACACTCCGGCGGGTTCGCCTCCATCTCCGGCGCAAACGGGGTCGGGAGACGAAGGCGATGGCGGCGACCCCCGCATCCTAATGAAGAATTCGCAGGGGTCATCTCCAACATGACCTTCCACCAGAGGAGGAGCTACTGGTGGGGGCGAGGCCGGCGAGCCGCCCATCTTCCTCTTCCCCGAGCACCCCGGCCTCGCCCCCTCCCTCTTCCCCTCGTAGCTGGTTCAGCCACTGCGGGTGCAGGAGAAGGGGGGACGCGCTGTCGAGCGGCGACCCTCGCCGCCACCGTTGAGGGGCCGGGGTTTTTCCTTCTTCATGGCGGATAGAAGAAAGGAGCAGAAGCTGGAGGAGAGAAAAGATGGAAGAGTGCGGAGCGCCGTCCCCTCCCTCCGCCCCTTATAAAGGGGCGGGGCTGGAGCTCGACCGCCTCGCTCGACCAATCAAGACGCAGAAGGCGAGAGGGGCTGGGACCGACCGCCGCCCCAACCAACGACGGCTCGGTTTCCCGCCTCCACCGCTCGCCACCTCAAACACATGGGAGGCACGTGGCGAACATGCAGGACCGAAAAGACGGGTGAGGCGACCTCTCCCCACCCCGTGATCGTGGGGAGTGGACGCCTAGCAGACCGCGTCTCGTCCCAATCCGGTCAGCGGGACTCGCCCCCACGCCGCCCCCCGTTTATGGGGAAGGCGCGTGCCACCTCTTTTCGCATTTACTGCGACGTGACGCATGCGTGTGGAAACCGTCCCACGCATGCCGCCCACGTCACGCGCGCCCCTCCATCCCGCGCCACGCGCGCGGGTCATGGGAGGCATAGCGCGTGGAAATTTTACCACGGTGGGAACCACCCCGCCTGCCCGCGCACCGTTCTGGGCCTGGCCCAACAACGTGTCGCGCTTATGTGTGGCCCAGGCCCGGGGCCTCCTGTCGGTGTACAAAAAGAGGGGTACACTTTTTGTACCCCTATGACTGTGCACGGGCAGTCTGAGCCACGGGGCCGTCGCACCAAGCATGGCAAGGGAGGCAAGCCGGGGCAAGACTGAAACTCGATGGAGACTGGAGCGACGCCAAGAACAAGACCACGAAGAGCAAGGGGGACGAAGCAGTTTCCCCCGGCAAGATCCTTGCCGGGGCCGGCTCTGGCAGCCCCGGCAAGGCCCTTGCCGCGGCAGCTTGCCCCCCCGCCTACAGAGCGAATCGCCCTTGAGTCCGCCACCCCCATGGGGGGAGGATTCGGGAGATGTCCCGGTGGAGGCATGCAGATCTTTGTGAAGACCTTCAAGATCAGATACAAGGTAAGAAGACGACGACCCTTGGCGGGATCCCAGCCAAGGGGATCCACAAGGCCCCCGGCAAGCACCTTGCCGGGGATGAAAGCAGGCGCCGCGGCAAGACCCTTGCCGGGGCCCCGGCAAGGTCCTTGCCGAGGACACCCACGGGGCCACCATCAGGCCCACGCCAACTGGGTCTCCACCGACCCACGCAGCTGCCGACCCAACCAGCTGGACAGGCTCCTGCGTGGCAACCCACAGGTCTTCGTGGAGGCCCGCCGTTGCGCCACCTCAGCTGCCTGTCTGCCTACATGGCACCTCAGGCACCGCTGGCTAGGGCGCGTGTCGACACGAGGAGGAGCGGCGACGGACAAGACGGGCGTCTCCCCTCGTCCCCGATAAAGCAAGGACACCTAAGCAGGGCACATTAAATGCACCTTGTCCTGTAATGCGAGGGATAACCTCGCATTACTGTACCCTTTCCACCTCCTGTGTGCCACTGTGGCGACCCCTTTCCCTATAAAAGGAGGCCCGAGGCGACCAGGAGAGGGATTCGGCATTTCGGAACCCCTCACGACTCTTTTGGAGCTCCTCGTTAGCTGAAGAACACCAACATATAATCCACCAAAGCAGGAGTTGGGTTTTACGCATCTTTGCGGCCCGAAGCTGGGTAAAGGAACCGTGTCCCGATCGTTAGATCCGCTCTTCTCTCAACCCCGCGCCCCACAACCGTAGTAGGGATTCTTGTGATCCCATAGGTGTCGATCCAAATACACCGACAGGTGCGAGGCCACTCCTGCTCGCCATCGGCTCGTTAGATTTTCATAAACATCTTGAAGGGGGGCCATAGGTCGGAGTGTGTGTTGGTCATGTAGCGCGTTGGCCGTGCAATGCATTTATTGTCACTGTGGCACACTTCGCCTCCGGCGCAAGGCGGCTCCTGCTCCCCTTCGGCTCGTTAAAATTTCATAAATCTTAAATGGGGGCCATAGGACGGAATGTGTGTTAGTCATGCAGTGCGGAGGCGCAAGGCCAGTCCTGGTCGCCTTTTGCTCGTTAAATTTTCAGAAACATCTTAAAGGGGGCCATAGGTCGGAGTGTGTGTTAGTCATTCAGCGTGTTGGTCACGCAGAGCGTATGTCGTCACGGTGGTACATTGCGCCTCCGACGCGAGGCCACTCTTGCTCGCCTTCGGCATGGGCGTGAAGCATCTAGAGTCACGGGTGCGCAGCACCTAGCCACGGATGAGACAGGTGAGGCATGGGTGTGGATTTTCTAGAGATATGTGCGTGCACAGGTGTGAAGTCTCGAGAAGCACATGCATGTGGCCTGCAGAGGCACGGGCAAGTGGACTCCAGAGGCACGGTCGAGTGGCCTCCGGAATCATGGGTGTGAAGGCTTTAAGATGGACGGGTGTGTCGCTCGAGAGGCACATCCGTGCGTGATGTGTGTTGCGGCACTGTTCTGCATGCAGGAAGTCATAGTTCCATCACTGTTAAAGAGGCACATTTGTTCATAGGATAGTGGCACTATGATGATGTTGTCTCTTCAACACCAACTGGTGACAAGAGACAAAAAATATTAGATGTTTTCACTGGCACATTCGCTGTAAGAGTCATGGTTAAGCGTCACGTTTGCATGGAATTAGCCTCACTGGCTAATCAAAAGTTTTAGTCTTCATTCTTGCTGAAGATCTTGCTAATCTCATCACCCATTTTATTAGGTTTTACTTCATTCTTCTCGCTAATCAATAGCATGTAGAGTGCCTTTGCCCCCAAAAATGCCAACGGTGGTCGACCACCATGGTGGACGTTTTCAAAATACAATGTTCCACAAAGCACAAAAAATGAATTTTTTTGAACACATATACACATGTATATGATGCACATGCTAATTTTCATAACATTATATTTACACATGTGGAATATAAAAAAAAGACAAATACATGTTTTTAAATGGGCCGAGATTTTGTGTTGTTGGGCCGGAATTTTGTTTTTTTTGTACAGCCTACAAATTACAATACAGACAAATTTGTGCTTTTTAAAAATTAACCTCTGCAAAGTTTGGGCCTAATATTAGTCCACCACTCTCTTTTGAATCTAGTCTGCTTTCTCATACATATTATAATTCATCGAGCACTCTCTTTTCTATATGATGTGGTATGTTCGTCTGTGCTGGTCTTGGACCAAATGTTGCCTTCAGGTGGGCTCCGGTCAAATGTGCGCTTTCGCTTTCTATATGTATGTGCTTAAATACAATTTCGCTGTGATAGAAAATAAAATAATTTTTGAGGTGAGAGTCAATGAGAAGCTGAATTTGACAATATTTTTATCCTTGGTCCAACTATTTTGAGATGCAAAAGAAACCAACTCACTTTTTGAATTTCTTCTGCCATCTCTCGCTCATGACTATTTGGAAGAGCTTGGATGCCTCGTTTGTGTGTTCGAAGGAATATTCATGTTTTGGGTATGGGTTGGTGTTTCTTCCTTTATTCTTTATTATCCCACATGTTTCTGTCAGAGCACGCATAAGTTGATGGTTGTTATTTTCATGCTAGATAGTTAACTAAAAAATAATTCTTATTTTCATGCTAATAGGTAATATGTAAGCTTTTGTGATACTTAAAACATGTGTACAGAATATGGCTGGTAAGCAGAAATAATTTCATTACCCTCGGAGTTCTTATTTTCAAGATAGGTCAACCATGGGCCATTACAAAAAAGGTAAGCAGAAATGATCTTGTTACCTTTGCTGGTTGAAAATAACTTCGAAGTTTCTGGTTTGAATTCTTTGATTCTTGCAGGTAGTTTCTTGCACTGTATTTGATTGGTTTCATCAAATATGGCTGTAAATAGGAACTGCAGTTTCCACTCGGCATCTACTTTGCTATGCTGCATGAAGGTCACTGGATATTCTTTATTTTTCTTGGTGTTCACAACCAGGTTGAAAAAAGTTGAAGAATTCAAGGAATGTCGCTTCTAAAATAAAATTGTTGCTCATACTATTAACTTACATGACAAACAACATCGCCCTTGGTAAGATCAATGCCATTCGAGTATTTTGCAAATTGGACCACGAAGTGTTCGCATTGTGTACCATGGTGTTTTGGCACGCAAACTCTGTTAGGCCTTTCTGCTATCCTTGACCAGGTTGGTTCACTGTTGGCTTTTAGTTCCGTTTCTCTGTAATGCTTCTTCATCTGTGATTATGGTTTGGTTTTGTTGTTGGATGTCGTTGTTGAGAAAAGTAATGCAATAATAAAAAACCAAGGATGAAAGCACGTACAGTTCTTTGTTTCCATGTCTTCTTACCGTTTGTGTATCTGTAATTCATTGAGTCGAGTATGTCGACGGAGTTCGTGTACTTGTTCAACACATAGATTGTGTAATGATAAGTTGTGTTGTGAGGTATCATAATCTGCGGTGTTTGGAGACAGTTGTTAGACGAATTAAATCTCATGTAAATGTGTGTATACTTATATTAAGTGTTAATTCTTAACTTACCAGTTTTTTGTTCAGCACATAGATTGTGCAAGCTTAAGGAGAAAGAATTATGTGTGATACTTATATTAAGGTTAATTCTTAACTTACCAGCTTTTTTTAAAATTATTTCCATCTTACAAGGGGTTCAAACTCCTTCAATGTTTCTCCTCATTGAATTCTCGTAGTCCTTCTTCTATAAGATCAATACCGAGCACAATCTGCAGGAAAAAAGTTGTGTACTTTTAGTTAAAAACATTTTATCACAGTAATGATGCAGGTGCTTTTGTGCAAGTGGACTTCATACTTCTGCAAATTCTGCAGAGAGTATGGCTTTATCGCTTGTGTTGTATTGTTGCTGCTCTGTCCATTCTTCGAACAATGTGTGTGTCATGGAGCCCTCCATCTCTCCATCTCCTTTTCGTAGCTGTTGTATTATGTTTTTTCCTGTAATCCAATCATCTCTCTTTGAGCTCTTATATAGATTCGCTGTTTAGGTGGCTTTAAAGAGGAGCATCACTTCTCTATTTTTGGTTTTAAGAAGAGAAACTACTTACTTTCTGCATTCTACCTGTCCTTCTTTGCTCATTAGATATTCATAAATTGTTGTGCCCTTGTTCATACAATTGAAATATGCCGGCACAAATGTTGGAATTCTGATTTTTCCATAGAGCCTGCTCGATGGCTTCACCGGCCTCTTGATCGAGATTATGTTTGCTGAGCAGATCTTACATGATTGAGCCGTTGAAGGTTCTGGTGATTCTAGCTAAGAGGAAGACAAATACTGCAAGCTTGCCACATACTGCTTGTCTTTTTTGTTGAATTCACCCTCTTCTTCCTGAAGGCGGGCTGTTTTGATTTCATCAAATGAAAAATCCTGCCTTTATAAGTTGATTGTATTGCTTTAGTTGGTCCAGGTCAAGGCTTAAAATAAATTCTTTTATCAACTTCTTCATACTTTTTGTCGTTTTGGGGGCTAAGAAGTCTAAAGAGACAGTACTTGAGGTGCCTTGTTGACTGTTTGTGGTTCATGGAGCAGCATCGTGTTTCCTTTTCTCAAGTATCTTTTCCTGTAAATTCTTCTGATTGCATGTTCCTGGTAATATACAGTCTTGAAGAACAAGGTGTTTATTTTGCTCGGAAAGTTGTCCTTGCCTAGTCGATGTGTTGTTCGTTCTGTTATCCTCTTTTAATCCAGTGCATGTTTGCTCAAGTTGTTGTGTGCTGAGGATTTTGTTGTTGAGTTTTGCTTGTTAGTGATGACCGTTACCTCTTCAAATTGGTGTGGTATCTTGTTGTCTTGGGGTGGTCCATATGGTTCTATTGGTGGATCCTTCTGTTTGTGGTCTACACAAGTTTCTTTGACAACGGCGTGGTTGCTTACATACATAACTTCTTCGCTTCACTTCATATATCAAATAACTTCTTGCTCTTGGGTGGTTCTCCCAATAGTTTTTTCCTTGGGCGCGGGAGTTGGCGAAAATTCTTATAGTACGTAACATTTTGTCCGTTACATTTCTTTGTCTCCGATATTGACTTGATGCTTCAACATATCTGTTAGAATAAAAAAAACTCATTAGTAGCTGGTAGGCTGAAAAAATTGTGAGGATTTGTTTATGAAAATTACACAAGCAAAAATATTACTTATTTGTTTTTTAGAAAGACTAACCTGTTGTACATTTGATCAACGATAGTAAGGTATTGCCTCTGTGTTGGTTGATTAGTTAATATATAATGTTTTCCTCAACTTTGGGACTTGTTCTTTTGTTAAGGGCATTGTTGTTCCATCTTGTGAGTAGTGCTTCACGTTCATGTACATATAGAATGTGCAGTCCATTCTGCATGTTAGAGGAATGATTGGTTATTATTGTTGGCCTTCTGTCATGAAATTACCTTCTATTTCATATATATGAGACGTTTGGGCATGTGTTTAGGAATGGAAGTAGTAAATGTTGCAGGAAAAAAAGAGAGTCAGTGGTGTTTACATGTCTCCTCCCAAAAGGGGCACCTGCATTTTGACATTTTTGATATGGTCGATACTTCTTTGTGAAAGCTGGAGCTCTGTGGTTATATGCTTCCATATCTGCTTCTGTTTGCTTGTTACATTGTTGAAGAATTGTACTGTCCCGGGATATGCAGTTGAAAAGTCAAGGAGTTCAAAGCACTCCTTTTCATGTTAACTGTAATGGTGAAGTAGTGATCGATAGTTTTGTCTTTCTTAAAGCCTCCTAAGGAAACAGGTAGAAGGAGCTGCAAAATGCAAAATAAAAGGAAAACATTTGCAATCCTTCTTAGATTTAGTCATGATTTGTTGGTCATAAAATGAGAACTATAGAGCCGTAATTGGATTTCTTATCTTTAACACGTGATTTGCTTACCATGTCATAATCTTGTAGTTTTTCTCCTTCTTCTATATTGAAAAATCTTTTAAGCCTCGTAGGTAGTAGTTTTATTTCTGATATGTGCTTGATCTTTATTTTTGAAGCACATTGGATTTTCGTCATCGACTGCCTTTATTGAGTGCTGCTTGTTTTGTCATACGTACACAAAAGGTATTTGTTAGTACACTTGTAGGCAAAGTTAACCAACTGATAGACTGATATAAATTTGTTTGAAATGTGATCCTTTGGCGTGATATTTACTTATAGTGTTGCATAATGATAGAATCTTTCATGTTGTTCCCTTGACTTCATTTCTCAAGATCACTAGCATGGGTTCGATGGCTTCGTTGCTCACTAGATTTCCGATTGTGAAGCTTTCGGCCACATGAACTATACTGACATCTAACCTGTCTGTTGTCATGAAAAGCTTATCTCTGCGATGTATATTTTAAAAATATTTTAGTTTACACATTTGACCTATACAAAACATTGGAAGAATGTGTTCTATGGTAGTTACATGAACTTATCGTTCTTTCTTTGTCCATTGCCTACATACAACATTGTACAAGTTTTCCATGGCTTTGCTGACGGGATCACAATCTTTGGTCCCTTTCTCCTTGCCTGTGATGATTTTAAATTTATTGTAAAAATTTCATGTGGCAAAGATAGTACTTAAGTTTATTTTGTGTTTGCTCTTTTGTTGTTTTGTTCTAAGTTACTGATTGTGAGAATGTACTTAGGTTTCCTTTGTCTTGCGTGTTTTGCTGGTACAAGATATGCTTGTCTGCTGTCGTTTCTTTCTTATTCTTTTTCCGCTTATGCCTGCAATCTAGATGTCCTTTTTGGGTTGTACATTCGGAGCTAGATTCATCAGTACCCTTTCATGCAGTTTATGCTGCATCCTTGACCAACGTTGTGTCTTGCTGGTGGACCTTTCCGTCTTCCTTTTTAGTGTTGTCCTGCTTGACTATCTTTTTTGTGGCAGCAATCCTCATTCATAGTAGAATCACCCTTGTATGATGGTTTAGGGTTTTCGTGGATGGTGTCTCATTCTTTCTCTAAAATAGCATACCCAAGTTTTTGCAGGTTTCTGCGTTATCATGGAAAAGTCTAGTTGTAAAATAAATAAATTTGCTACTTTAGTTTGACTGTAGTTGGCGGTTGTGTCTTAGGCAAATAGCGAAATGCCTAGTGTGTCTTTTCAACTATATGAACGTGAAGAGGTATTGTTTTTATGGGGATTTCTGGTGGTTTCTGGGGAAGCTAAGCTAAAATTTTGTAGAACCATTTTATGCAACTTCACGTTTTTAATCGTTGTTGCTGCTCTTGTCTCTTCCACATGTTCTTCGTTGAGTTGAGGTTTTTGGGCCTCCTCTTGTTCTTTGTTTTGCTGTTCATCGCCATTGTCCTCGGTTTTCTCTTGTGGTTGTTCAAACATAAAGGTGAGAAAGTGGGAGTGCATTTCAGTGTTTGCAGAGCTGTTTAGCTGTTTTTTAATTTCATAGGAGGCGCTTATGTAACTTTACCTTTTCATTCGTTGTTGCTCCTACCGCCTTCACCACTATGTTGTTCGGTTTGTAAATGTTTTGGGGCGTTGTCAGCCGTAGGAAGAACATGTTCCCCTTGTTCATTGACCTCCTCCAACTGTGTTTGATGGTCTTGAACGTTGATGCTCTCCTATGTCTCTTGCGGCTGTTCCAACACAAAAAGTAATTAAGTGGGTCTACATTTCTGTCTGGGCAGGACTGTCTACTACTGGAAAGACATCTTCTTGTTTCCTGCTGCCCTCTTGTTTTGTGTGTTGACTTTATATGCCAGTGCATTCGTTTATTTATTTTTTCTGTTCAATAAACAATGTAAATAAAGATTGGGCTCCATTTGTGTCTGTGTAACAATTTTTTTATGTTATAGAAACATGTTATGTAACTTCACCTCTTCAGCTATTGACACCAGCGGGATCTCTTCTAGTTCATGTTTGTCAGCTAAAGGTTGCTCTTTAGATGGTTTAGTTTCTACTATTGGAATGAGAACTTCTATTTGTTTTTGGGTTTCTTCTGGTTGTGCTCCTTGTTGTTCTTTGACATCCGTGTTCTCATTTGTTTCCTGCGTCTACTCAGAGAAAAAGGGTGATTCATCCCTTATAATTCTTATTGTGGCAGGATGTACTAGGTAGTTCATACATTATAAATCTTTTGAAAAAGGTTGTTGTTGAATTTTACCTTTGTATCGATGATTGGGATATTCATGTCTGCGTCCACTGTTTCTCTGTCAGGTATAATAGTATCGAGTTTGTCGTCGACTGGGATGTCTGACGCTTTCTCGTATGTATTGGTCATTTGCAATGATGTGGCTTTAGAAAGCTCTTGTACACCAACTTCCTATTCGGCGTTGCTTTCATGCATCTGAGGTTCATCATGGGATTCAGGTTCAACACGGGTCGCCTCTTGCTTTTGTTGTGCTTGTAATACCTGAAGATGAAACAAGATGAGTTTGCGGTGCATTTTCTCCGTGCCATGATGAGTTTGCGATATGTGGCGTAGCGGGATGTGGGAGTTTACCTCCTCTTCATTGTTTTCTTCTTGTTTATGTTGTGTGATGCTAACAGTCGATTGTGGGTCAGTTTCTTGTGCTTTGTTGGCGCGACTGCTGATTTGATGGTTATCTAGCTGAGTCTATATTTTGTTGCAGGTTTGTTAGTTATCTCATAATTGTATCCAGTTTTGAAAGGAAAAAGGGATGTTTATACTACCATGTTTGCTAGTTCCGATGCCGATCGTGTCTTGTACTACTTTTGGGGTCGTTCTTGAGGTAGCATTATCTGTTATGAGGTTGCGTGGTTTGATGCGTTCATCCTTGTTCTTGGGGTTGTTGACATCATCCTGCTGTTGGAATTCATCTTGGCATGGCGTGCTATTGGCACGTGCCTCGGAGTATTCACACAATTTTTTTAGTTCAAGTATGAAAACAGGGCTTTAGAGTCAGATGGCATCGTGTATTGCTATAATTTACCTATTTTTCTTATTCACGATCTTCATCTTCTATTTGTGCTGCTACTTTTGTTCCTTGGTTTTGCTGTTCTTCGAAGCTTGTGTTAGTTGGTATGTGCTTCTCCTTCTGCTGCTTTTGTACATGTTTCTTGTGCTTTGTCTCTCCCTTGTTAATTCTCGTGTCATGTGTCCTTGATCTTGTTCTTCTCTTCTTCTCTTGGTCTTATTCTGTCGTCTTTGTTTTTCGCTTTCGTTTGTGCGGTTGCCATCCACTAGTGTACTTGTGGTTCTAGCATCTACTTGCTCTACCACCTGCAGGATGCCCTCATCTGGTTTATTCTTTACTGCCTTGCAAATCATGTTCAGAAGGTATTTGTGATATTTGAAAGTTCTCATCAGGCACATTATTTGTTCCACCAACGATTCCCTGGCTTCTTGATCCAATTTCTCTTCTTGATAAGCGCATTGGTGTTCACCCTTGTTGGTTATTCCGGGTAACTGTTTTGCTTCGTTAAGCATGTTTTCCAACATTTTGTTTATCCATTCGAATCATTCTTCTGATCCTATGCCGGTGCTTGTGTCAGGTCCCCTGCTTTCGCTGGTGCTGACATGTGCTTGACGCCGGCGCTTGGGTGGAGTTGGTAGTAGTTTGGTCATGTGTTGGTGTTGCTGTTGTTTTAGATATTGTGTTGGTATTAGTTGCATTGAAGATGAATGTGATTCTGTGTTTGTTTCTTTCGTGTAGAATATCCTCTTTGTTGTTCCTTTTCATGTCCGCATTGTTTCGGTATAATGAAGATTGTTAGAATGGAAATATGTTTTCACAAGATACAAGGGATTTATAGACAACAGAGTCATACCTATATTGTTAGGGATATTACTAATAGGTATAAACCGTCCAGGAGGGTTTGGTTTACGTTATTAAGATTATATTATTAAAAGCCCAGCAGTGTATGGAGTAGAAGATTGCAGCCCAAGAGGCTTAGAGCCCATGTAATAGGGCCCATGATTTGTAAACCGTCATACTATGTAACTTGGGATGTAAGATAGAAAGAGCAGAGACCGTGGTGGACACGTTTATGAGCCGGCCTCGGGACTCTATAAACCGGACCGGGCATCACCTCTTATATAAAGGGACGACCCGACGACTGTCCAGGGACAGAGGACAACAGCTCGAGACAAAGGTAAAGCGGATTCGCTCCCTGGTCATCGAAGCCCAAGCAATATGTCGGTGTATTTGGATCGACACCTATGGGATCACAAGAATCCCTACTACGGTTGCGGGGCGCAGGGTTGAGAGAAGAGCGGATCTAACAGTCAGGACACGGTTCCTTTACCCAGGTTTGGGCCGCAAAGATGCGTAAAACCCTACTCCTGCTTTGGTGGATTATATGTTTGTGTTCTTCAGCTAGGGAGGAGCTCCAACAGAGTCGTGAGGAGTTCTAAAAAGCCGAATCCTCCTCCTGGTCGCCTCGGGCCTCCTTTTATACGGAAAAGGGGTCGCCACAGTGGCACACAGGAGGTGGAAAGGGTACAGTGATGCGAGGTTATCCCTCGCATTACAGGACAAGGCGCATTTAATGCACTCAGCTTAGGTGTCCTTGCTTTATCTGGGACGAGGGGAGACGTCCGTCTTGTCCGTCGCCGCCCCTCCTCGTGTTGACACGCGCCTTGGCCAGCAGTGCCTGAGGTGCCATGTAGGCAGACAGGCAGCTGAGGCGGCGCAACGGCGGGTCTCCACGAAGATCTGCGGGTCGCCACGCAGGAGCCTGTCCAACTGGTCGGGTCGGCAGCTGCGTGGGTCGGTGGAAACCCGGTTGGTGCAGGCCTGACGGTGGCCCCGTAGGTGTCCTCGACAAGGGCCTTGCCGGGGCTCCGGCAAGGGTCGTGCCGTGGTGCCTGCTGTCATCCCCGGCAAGGTGCTTGCCGGGGGCCTTGTGGTTCTCCTTCGCTGGAATCCCGCCAAGGGTCATCGTCTTCTTAACTTGTATCTGATCTTGAATGTCTTCACAAAGACCTGCATGCCACTACGGGGATATCTCCCGAATCCTCGACCCATGGGGGCGGTGGACTCAAGGGTGATCCGCTCTGTAGGCGTGGGCCGAGCTGCCGCGGCAAGGGTCTTGCCGGGGCTGCCAGAGCTGGCCCTGGCAAGGATCTTGCTGGGGAGAGCCGCTTCGTCCCTTTGCTCTTTGTGGTCTTGTTCTTGGCGTTGCTCCAGTCTCCATCAAGCTTTGGTCTTACCCCGGCTCACCTCCCTTGCCATGCTTGGTGTGGTGGTGCCCGTGGCTCAGACTGCCCGTGCACAGTCATAGGGGTACAAAAACTGTACCCCTCTTTTTGTACACCGACAGGAGCCCCCGGGCCTGGGCCACACATAAGCGCGACACGTTGTTGGGCCAGGCCTAGAACGGTCCGCGGGTAGGCGGGGCGGTTTTCACCGTGGTAAAATTTTCCGCGTGCTGCGCCTCCCACGACCCGCGCGCGCGGCGCGGGGTGGAGGGGCATGCGTGACGTGGGCGGCATGCGTGGGGCGGTTTCCGCAGGCATGCGTCACATCGCAGTAAATGCGAAAGGAGGCGGCCCGCGCCTTCCCCGTAAATGGGGGGAGGTGTGGAGGCGCGGCCCGCTTACTGGATGGGGCCGAGGCGCGGTCGTCTAGGCGTCCACTCCCCATGATCACGGGGTGGGGAAAGGTCGCCTCACCCGTCCCTTCGGTCCTGCACGTTCGCCACGTGCCTTCCATGCGTTCGAGGTGGCGAGCGGTGGAGGCGGGAAACCGAGCCGTCGTTGGTTGGGGCGGCGGGTCGGTCCCGGCCCCCCTCGCCTTCTGCGTCTCGATTGGCCGGGCGGGGCGGTCGAGCTCCAGCCCCGCCCCTTTATAAAGGGCGGGGGAAGGGACGGCGCCCCGCACTCCTCCATCTTCTTTCTCCCTCAGCTTCTGCTCCTCTCTTCTGTCCACCATGAAGAGAGATAACCCCGGCTCCTCAACGGTGGCGGCGAGGGTCGCTGCTCGACAACGCGTCCCCCCTTCTCCCGCACCCGCAGTGGCCGAACCAGCCACGAGGGGAAGAGGGAGGGGGCGGGGCCGTGGGCGAGGCCGGGGTGCTCGGGGAAGAGGAGGACGGGGCGGCCCGCCGGCCTCGCCCCCGCCAGCAGCTTCTTCTCCAATGGAAGGTCATATTGGAGATGACCCTTGTGAGTTCTTCATTAGGATGCGGGGGTCGCCGCGCCGTTACCTTCGTCTCCCGACTCCATTTGTGCAGGAGATGGAGATGAATCCGCTGGAGTCGTTGCGGCTGCACATGAGGGGTTGCGGGATCAGTGGCACGCGGGCCCACGTCGACTTCCCTGCCCGTCATGTAATGTATCTTCGCCAAGGATGGAAGAGGTTCGCTCGCATCCACAGCCCGACGGATGGGCTCACCCTCCACTTCAAGTTGATTGAGGACGACCACCTCTCCGTCAAGGTCTTCGGGCACCTCGGAACTCGCGTGAGGTGCTGCATGGAGAGCTCCTCCGAAGACTCCTCCTCGAATGAGGGTGACGAGGAGGGTAGCACCAGCTACGACGAGGGCGGTGGACGGCAGGATGACGGGTCCGACTAGGTGTCGGGTGCCGCTCCTGGTGGCACCGGCGACCCCATCATCCGCGTCGCCGGCTCCTTGAACTTCTCGGGTCCGTCTCCTTGGCGACTGGCGTAGGGAGGCTGCGAAGAGGAAGAGGAAGAAGGCGGGCGGCAAGGTCATCATGTCGGAGTACGCGGGCACCGACGCCTTCGACGCGTACTGACGTCCTGCCGCCTTCGTCTTCGAGCTCTGCCTCCGGCGCCGTCATCACCGTCCAGCCCTTGGGAGGCCGCCGAGATGCCTTCTCGGTGTCTTCTGCCACCCGTAGCTCGCCTAGGCGCCCCTTTTGCCCTGCTCGCCTCCTTGACCTACCTCCTGAGGAGAGGGACAAGAAAGGCATTACGGGCATCTTATCTCTTTTCAGTCTGTAAGCTTTCGGGCATCTGTTAAGTTTAAAACTTGTAATCCCCTTATTCATGTTTTTCATTCCCTATGGACTGTACCTGAGTGGAATGTTTTTAATGAAAAAGGAATGTTTGCTGGGTCATTTGTTCGTAGGTAAAAACCCACAACAGGGAATAAATCCCTGATATCTTTAAGTTAAACATTTTTTCACCCGGCAACAGGCCCTGTCGTTTCCCTACTTCGCTCGACCTTTCTCACGCCCTTGGCGGAGGCAGGGATGAAGTGGGCTCAGACTCCTCGTTTCATCCTTCTGCTGCCGCGACTACGACCAAACTTGGTCCCAGGAACGAGCCCTAGGACCTAGAGTTATGGGAGCACGGTAGCTTAAGGAAAAGAACGAGGTTTCACATACCTCAGTCCATAATGGAATGCATGATAAGGGATAAAGAACTTATCTGAAGCTGCAGCCCCCAGCAACCCTGGTCAGCCGTGGGCGAATTCTTGCCCTTGCAGCCTCCGGCAACACTGGCTCGCCGGGGCCTAGGCGCTGGTCTGTTCTTCTTTCCTTCCCTCAAGTGGCTTCGGCAAGGATGTCTGCGCGTCCTGTGAACCAAAGAATACAGAGGAATGACAAAGACTCGACCTCTAAGCTAGGGGTTAGCCGCCGCTAAGCACTATCAACCCTAACCAAGGACGAGACTCGACTCAGCATGCATGCTATAACTTAGGGCGCCAGCGCTTCATTTATTTATGCTCAGGGTCTGCGCCTGGCTTTGTACAAAGGGTTACATGCCTTGCCAGCAAAGCTTGTACAAAAGGGTGGCTTGCCGGGGGGCCCGGCAAGCCGCGCCTTATGGGTAAAACTTGCGAAGATGCTCGATGTTCCAGGAATTACTCACCGGAACGGCATCTTCGGTCTCCAGGCGGACAGCGCCAGGCCTAGTGACTCGTATTACCCGATAAGGGCCTTCCCGCTTCGGCGTCAACTTGTTTGTATTCCTGGCCGATTGAACGCGCCGGAGAACAAGGTCACCTTCCTCAAAGCTTCGGGCACGGACCTTGCGGCTATGGTAGCGGCACAAGGCTTGCTGGTACCGTGCTGCTCTCACAGCCGCCCGAAGACGATCTTCCTCAAGGAGCATTGCGTCGCCTTGTCGCAATTGCTCTTGCTCAAGCTCATCATAAGCGAGCACTCGAGGTGACCCGTATATGAGTTCTGTGGGGAGAACTGCTTCTGCCCCGTATATCAGGGCAAAGGGCGTCTGGCCGGTGGCTCGATTTGGCGTCGTTCTGATCGACCAAAGAACCGCCGACAATTCATCAATCCAGCGCCTCCCGCTCTTGTGCAGCCTGTCAAAGGTCTTTGTCCTTAATCCTCGCAGCACTTCAACATTTGCCCTCTCAGCTTGACCATTGCTTCGGGGGTGAGCAACGGAAGCGAAACAGACTCTGCTGCCGAGGTCTTGGGTATATTGCATGAAGGTGTGGCTTGTAAACTGTGTGCCGTTGTCGGTGATGATCCTGTTGGGCACACCAAAACGGCACACTAGTCCCTTGAAGAACTTGACGGCTGACTGAGCTGTGACCTTCCTTACTGCCTCCACCTATGGCCACTTTGTGAACTTGTCGATTGCAATGTACAAGTACTCAAAGCCCCCGCCGGCACGGGGGAAAGGGCCCACTATGTCGAGCCCCCAGACCAAGAAGGGCCAGGAGAGAGGAATGGTTTGAAGGGCTTGAGCTGGTTGATGAAGTTTCTTTGAGTGGAACTGGCACGCTTCACACCTGGTGACCAGTGCCATCGCATCCTGGAGGGCAGTAGGCCAGAAGAAGCCTTGCCGGAATGCCTTGCCGGCAAGGGCTCTCGACCCTATGTGGGATCCACATATGCCTCCATGTATCTCTGCCAACAGCTCCAGTCCTTCCTCTCGAGGGATGCACTTCAATTTCACACTGTTCGGTCTCCTTCTGTACATCACATCATCGACGAACTGGTACATGGCAGACCGACGAGCTACTTTCTCCGCTTCTTCCTGCTCCTCAGGAAGTTCCCCAGTCTGAAGGAATCAGACGGCATGCTGCGCCCACGCTGGAGCCTGGGGCTTGACGGCGAGGACCAAAGGCATTTCCTCCGTCAAGGGAGTGGCCATCTCGACGCCAAGAGCTTGACGCTCCGCCGGAGTTAGCCCCCCGGTGGCGGGCTCAGTGTCTCCGGCAACATCCTTGCCGGCCGCTCCGGGGAGCTCGGCGGGAAAGTACTTGCCGGGCCCTGACTTCCTCCCCTTGTTCTGCTCTGTTGATGGATCAACGGATGGCTGAGAAAGCTGAAGCACAAAGGTACCTGGTTCCACAGGTAGCTTGAGGGCAGCATGCTTTGACAGGTAATCGGCGATGTCGTTCTCCGCTCGGGGAACGTGCTCCGCCTGTATACCATCAAAGCGCTCTTCCAACTTTCTCACTTCATCGACGTAGGCCTTCATCAACGGGCTTTGATAATCCTTGTTGACTTGTTTGACGACAAGCTGCGAGTCGCCCCTGACAATGAGCTTCTTGATCCCGAGGTATGCCGCGATCCTAAGACCGGCAAGCAGCCCCTCGTACTCAGGAGTGTTGTTTGTTGATACCTCCCTAGGGAAGTGCATCTGGACCACATACTTGAGGTGCTCTCCAGTGGGCGCGACAAGCAGTACGCCAGCCCTGGCGCCCTATAAGGAGAAAGCCCCATCAAAGTACATGATCCAGTTGCAACTCGCCTCTTTGCCGGGGAGAGCAGTTTCCTGGACCTCTTCATCAGGCGTTGCGGTCCATTCTGCGACGAACTCTGCCAGGACTCGGCTCTGAATTGTCGAGGTACTTTCAAACTTCAGGCCAAAGCTGGACAGCTCCAGTGCCCACTCTACAATCCTTCCCGTCACGTCTGGATTGTGCAATATCCATTGCAGAGGGAGGCGAGTGACGATAGTGATCTCGTGTGCCTGGAAGTAGTGACGCAGCTTCCTCGAGGCCATAAGAAGGCCGAAGAGCAATTTCTGCACACCAGAGTACCTTGATCTAGCCCCTGCAAGAGGGAGCTAACAAAGTAGACCGGGTGTTGCATCATTTTCTTCTTCGGCTGCACTCCAACCGGCTGTGTCGCCTCTGCACCAGTGGCATCGGGTTCTGTTGCTGCTATCACCTCACCATCGATTTCTCTCTGCGCCACTAGTGCGGCGCTGACCACCTGGTTTGTTGCCGCTAAGTATAGCAACAACAGTTCTTGTGGTCTAGGCGCAACTAGTATTGGCGTGGAGGAAATATACCTTTTCAGATCTTGTAATGCTGCTTCGGCTTCTGGCGTCCACTCCATTGGGCCTGCCTTTTTCAAAATCTTGAAAAAGGGAAGGGCGCGCTCGGCAGACTTGGAAATGAATCTGCTCATGGCGGCAACGCAGCCAGCAAGCCAACGCACATCCTTGACCCGTTTGGGTGCTTCAATCTGCTCTATAGCTTTGATCTTGTTCGGATTGGCTTCTATCCCACGTTGCGACACAAAGAACCCGAGAAGCTTGCCAGACGGGACGCCGAAGACGCACTTCTCAGGGTTCAGCTTGAGGTTGATCTTGCGTAGGTTTACAAATGTTTCTTGCAAATCCGTTACAAGGGTTGCCTTGTTCTTGGTTTTGACCACTATATCATCCATATAAGCCTCCATATTTCTATGGAGCTGGGGTTCAAAACCAATCTGGACTGCCCTTGCAAACGTCGAGCAGCACTCTTCAACCCGAAAGGCATTCGTACAAAACAGTATGTACCACATGGGGTGATGAATGCTGTCTTCTCTTCGTCTTCTCTTGCCATGAAGATCTGGTGGTAGCCGGAGTAGGCATCGAGGAATGACAGCAGGTCACACCCTGCCGTGGAGTCAACAATCTGGTCTATGCGCGGCAACGGGAAGGGGTCCTTGGGACAAGCTTTATTGATATCTGTGTAATCAGTACACAGCCTCCACTTCCCATTTGCCTTGCGCACTACCACTGGATTGGCCAACCACGTTGGGTGGAGCACCCCTCTTACCAAACCCGCAGCTTCCAGTTTCCGGATCTCCTCGGTGATGAACTCTTGCCGTTCCAAAGCTTGCTTCCTGACCTTCTGCTTGACGGGCCGCGCAAGAGGACAGACAGCAAGGTGGTGCTCAATCACCTCCCTGGAAACGCCGAGAATGTCGAATGCTTGCCAGGCAAACACGTCGACATTCGCCCGCAGGAAGGTGACGAGCGCGTCTTCCTATTTGTTGTCAAGGGCAGAGCTTATGGTAAAAGCCCCTCCCGTGCTGTCCTCCTTGACAGAAACCTTCTTGGTTCCCGACGGTGTGGCCCTGGATCTCTTGTTTCTGCCGGTGGAGCCCTCTGGCACGTCCTCAACGGGAGCGCGACACTCCGAAGAGGTGCGCTTGCCGGAGTGGGTGTCTGAGGTCTCACCGGTCTTCTTCTTTCCGGTGGAGCTCTCTGGCACGTCCTCGACGGGAGCACAACACTCCGAAGAGGTGCGCTTGCCGGAGTGGGTGCCCGAGGTCTCACCGGTCTTCTTCTTTCCGGTGGAGCTCTCTGGCACGTCCTCGACGGGAGCACAACACTCCGAAGAGGTGCGCTTGCCGGAGTGGGTGCCCGAGGTCTCGCCGGTCTTCTTCTTCTTCCCTCCCGGGGCTCCAGTGGCAGGAGCAAGTGCCCTCATAGCGGCAGTTGCTGCAACTGCTTGTTGGTACAATTGGTCAGCGCAAATCAACGCATCTTTCTTATCGGAGGGGATGGTGATGATCGTCACGGGCCCTCGCATCTTCAGGGTGTTGTTGGCATAGTGTGATGCTGCCATGAACTTGGCCAGTGCTGGGCGGCCAAGGATCCCGTTGTAAGGCAGGGGGATCTTGGCAACATCGAACACGATCCTCTCTGTCCTGTAGTTCAGATCACTTCCAAAAGTCACGGGCAGCGTGACTTTCCCCTTCGGTTGACTTCTCCCTGGGCTGACCCCCTGAAACGTGCCCGTCTCTTCGAGGTCTCCATCAGGAACTTGCAATTTCTCGATCACGGTGGGCGAAAGTAGGTTCAGACCGGCCCCGCCATCAACTAGCATCTTCGTCACCTTGAGGTTGCGTATTGTTGGTGAAACCAACAATGGTAGACACCCGACCGAAGTAGTGCGATCAGGGTGATCATCGACGTCAAAGATGATAGGTGTGTTGGACCATTTCAGCGGCTTTTGGGCACCGGACGATGGCTCCGCTGCAATAATCTCACGCGCCCACTGTTTAAGCTGGCGGTGAGAAGCATGCAGCGAGGCGCCACCATCGACGCACATGGCGTCCGTAGCCTTCTGAAACTCTTGGCTGCCGGACTCATCCTCTTCTTCGTGATCGTTGTCTTCAGGTCTTCTATCGCGGCCCCGGGCGGGCCTTTCCTGCTGTTTCTCCTTGCCGCGATGGCCTGCTTGGCCGTCGCCCTTCTTGCTGGACCCTTCAGCGTTGTCTTGGCCCTTCTCCTTGTCCCGCCTCTCGTATTCATCCCTTTGCTTCTCGGCAGGGAGCTCAACCTGGTGGCAGTCCTAGAGGTCATGGCCTTTGGTGCGATGGATCTTGTAGTATCGCTTGCCGGAGTTTCCTGGCTTCTCGGCAGCCGCCAAGGCCCGGCAGGTGACACACCCGGCAATTTCCTTGCCGGGGTCACCCGCCTTGGTTTTCTTGGCGGAGCCGGCGTCATCAGATCCCTCGACGGCAAGCACGGCCTTCCCCTTGCGCTTCCTGTTACGGTTCCGGCCCTTCTTTGCTGGGGTGGTAGTATCGTCGCCTGAAGAGTCAATTTCCGCACCGGCGCCTTTGCCGGGGTACTTCCTTCCCTCTTCAGCCTGGGCACATCTGTCGGCAAGAACGTAGAGTTCCGCCACATCCTTCACCTTGGTCATCGCCAGTTCTTCGCGCATCTTGCGGTTGCGCACATTCTGGTGGAATGCGCTGATGATGGTGGCAGGGTGAACTTCGGGGATATTGTACTGTACCCGGCTAAATCTCTGTATGTACTTGCACAGACTCTCGCCTTCCTTCTGGGGTATGACATGCAGGTCACTTGCTTGGCCATGGGCTTGGTGGCCTCTGGTAAAGGCGCCAACAAACTCATGGCACAAGTAGGACTAGGAGGAAATAGAGTCTACTGGCAAGTGCATCAACCACGACATGGCGTTAGGTTTAAGAGCCAACGGAAAGTAATTCGCAAGCACCTTATCGTCGTGGGCCCCGGCAGCTTCCATCGCAATGGTGTAGATGCTGAGGAACTCCAATGGGTGGGTCTTGCCGTTGTACTTCTCGCCAACGTCAGGTTTGAATGTGCGGTGAGAGGGCCACTGGAACTGTCGCATCTCACAGGTGAAAGCTGGACAACCTACCTCGTAAGGTAGACCTCCAGGGCTCTCCGGTGTCGGGCGGTCTGCAGCAGGCCCTGCTCGCCTGTCTGACTGGTGGCGCGTTCCGCGCCGGCGCTCGATGGTGGTTTGAGCGTCTTCATGAGCTCGCTCCTGAAGAACTTGAAGCTGGTCACCGCGGGTCCGTGGGTCGGACGACGCTATGGAGATGGCGTCGCCCGCGACGTCTCGCCGAGTCGACGCACGCGGCACCGGGCGAGGAGGAGGCGAATGCACCATAGCCACGGCACTGCCGGCTCTCCCGCCGCCGGTGCGTGGGACTCCATCGGAGTGTCGACCTGGGAGCTCCGCTGGATTTACATCATCCTTGTTGGCGACTGCGACAAGGCTTCGGATAGTGGCTCTCCATTCGTCGAGTTTCCCCGTAATGGGAGGAAAGTCGAGGAGCAACTGTGCGCGCGCCAAAGCTTTGGCTGGTGTCAACGGTAGCGAAACCTGCACGGACCGTGACGCGCTTCGACCCCTGACCATGTCAGGGGGAGCTCCATCATGATCCGGCGGTCGCCTATCGTCTCCACCAGTGCTTCGGCGGGCGGGCAGGTCTTCTACGTCCCGGGAGCGGCGCTCGGGGCTCTTCCCATGGCGACGCCCGCGACCTTCAGGGTGACGACGCCGTTCATCGCGCGCTGCTTGAGAAGAGAGCGCTGTTGGTGCCGGCGTGGGAGTTCTGGAGATCCTTGCGTCGCCTTCGGGTGATGCGGCAGCGACCTTGGAAGGCCCCGCGCCACCCGCGGAGGGACGGGTTCCATCTCTGGAACTGGCGGTGTGTGGCCCGTTACCAGGCGCACAAGCATTGCCACCTCCCAAACTCCGGCTGCTGGAGCGTCGTTGGTGTTCGCGAGCAGCGCCCCGGGTTCTTTCCGTGACCGGTCCGTTGCTCGCCCGCGTCGGGACGGGCTATCCGGCTTCCGACTGGCCAACCGCCACCGTCGTCTTCTTCTTGGGCGCCATGACAATGAAGAGGCGTCGAACTGACTGCCAAAGCCGATTCTCACAACTGCGCCCCCTACCTGGCGCGCCAAAGATGTCGGTGTATTTGGATCGACACCTATGGGATCACAAGAATCCCTACTAAGGTTGCGGGGCGCGGGGTTGAGAGAAGAGTGGATCTAACAGTCAGGACACGGTTCCTTTACCCAGGTTCGGGCCGCAAAGATGCGTAAAACCGTACTCCTACTTTGGTGGATTATATGTTTGTGTTCTTCAGCTACTAAGGAGCTCCAACAGAGTCGTGAGGAGTTCTAAAAAGCCGAATCCCCCTCCTGGTCGCCTCGGGCCTCCTTTTATAGGGAAAAGGGGTCGCCACAGTGGCACACAGGAGGTGGAAAGGGTACAGTGATGCGAGGTTATCCCTCGCATTACAGGACAAGGCGCATTTAATGCACTCAGCTTAGGAGTCCTTGCTTTATCGGGGACGAGGGGAGACGTTCGTCTTGTCCGTCGCCGCCCCTCCTCGTGTTGACACGCGCCCTGGCCAGCAGTGCCTGAGGTGCCATGTAGGCAGATAGGCAGCTGAGGTGGCGCAACGATGGGTCTCCATGAAGATCTGCGGATCGCCACGCAGGAGCCTGTCCAGCTGGTCGGGTCGGCAGCTGCGTGGGTCGGTGGAAACCCGGTTGGTGCGGGCCTGACGGTGGCCCCGTGGGTGTCCTCGGCAAGGGCCTTGCCGGGGCTCCGGCAAGGGTCCTGCCGTGGCGCCTGCTGTCATCCCTGGCAAGGTGCTTGCCGGGGGCCTTGTGGTTCTCCTTGGCTGGAATCCCGCCAAGGATCGTCGTCTTCTTAACTTGTATCTGATCTTGAATGTCTTCACAAAGACCTGCATGCCACTACGGGGATATCTCCCGAATCCTCGCCCCATGGGGGCGGTGGACTCAAGGGTGATCCGCTCCGTAGGCGTGGGGCGAGCTGCCACGGCAAGGGTCGTGCCGGGACTGCCAGAGCTGGCCCCGACAAGGATCCTGCCTGGGAGAGCCGCTTCGTCCCTTTGCTATTTGTGGTCTTGTTCTTGGCGTTGCTCCAGTCTCCATCAAGCTTTGGTCTTACCCCGGCTCACCTCCCTTGCCATGCTTGGTGTGGTGGTGCCCGTGGCTCAAACTGCCCGTGCACAGTCATAGGGGTACAAAAAGTGTACCCCTCTTTTTGTACACCGACACAATACCACACCAAACTAGACGTAGGCTTTTACCTTCATCGAAGGGGCTGAACTAGTATAAAATCCCTGCGTCCTTCGTCCACTTTAACCCCTTTAAGCCAACCCGTAGCAATGGCCTCACGACTAAGTCCTTTTGCTAGGACATCTGCCGTGCTAAATCCACGACAGTTGGCGCCCACCGTGGGGCTATCGCACGATGGTTTCGAGTTCTTGAAGGGCAGCTTTGAAGGACTCATGGGCTATGCAGTGGGCCAGATGACTAAGAGTCGTCGCGGCCGGATCTTCATCGACGATGCAGGCTGGGGCCCGAGGCCGATTCAGTCGAATACGGGTACCGGATCCCCTGCGGCGGCATCCACGTCTTCATCGGCAAGATCGGCGAACCGGGCCCTAAGCCGGACATCTTCCCCAACATTGTCGAGTCGGCTCAGCGTGCGAGACCTGCCCGGATTCAGCCCGCCGTGAAGCATGTCTTCGTTGGAGCAGTGCATGGAGTACAAGCCGAGGACGGATCGGACTCTGGCGGCGAGAATGTTGTTTATTCCGGCTGAAGGGTTTACCACCTAATTCCATCGGATCATGGGCTGTGCTGCGGAGCCGGTTTATCAAAAATTTCAAAGACACATGCAAGCAGCCAATGTCTGTTGTCGACTTAGCTGCCTGCGTTCAAGGAGAGCAGGAGTATACAAGCAGTTGGGTGCGACGAGTGTCCGAAATCTTGCACTCCTCCAATAGCATCAACCCAAGCACAGCGGTGGTAACCTTGGAAAATAATTGCCGGTTTGAACCTTTGAGGCAGAATTTGGGGCGGCTTAAACGTGATTGCAATGACATGGGAACGCTCATGGGCGCTTTAGTGAAGTATGGAGACTCTGACAACACCAAGCATGCAAACGCAGATGGAGACAAGTCAGGGAAAGCAAGCAAGAATGGTAAACCGCCGCAGGCCAATCTGGCGAACCAAGGATATAGTGGTAAGCGTAAAGCGGATGGCAACTCTGGCCAACACCAATGCGCAGGAGGACGGGCAATGCTGCAAGGGTAGACCGCCCCCACGTAACGTGAGGCCGCCTATTAATCTGGAGCGCCAGTTGAACGTGCCTTGCCCAAAGCACGATACGCTGGAAAAACCAGCTACACATCTCTGGAAGGATTATTTCATCATGCAGGAATTCATGAACCGGAATAGGTATGATCATGGCCCCCCCGGCGGATCAGGCCCTGGCTTCCAAGGTCCGGGTTACCAAGGTGGTGGGTCCGGTTCAGGATATCATGGCAATAATAATAACCACAATGGGCACAATAAGCATAACCAGCAGCATGGTCAGGGCGGATATAATAACCAAGGGAATCAACAGCGTCAACAGCAGCAGCACTCCGGATATCAGAATAATCCGAAGGAGCTGAGCAGTGGGCGGTATCATGTCTTCACCACGAGTTTGTGCAAACGGGATCAGAAGGTTCTGAAGAGGGCGGTGCATTCTATTGAACCGACGATACCGCGTTTCTTGCGTTGGTCTGAGCAACCCATTGTGTGGAGCAGAGAGGATCATCCACCCCGGGTAGATAATCCGGGTCAGTTGGCTCTGGTGGTGGCACCACAGGTGGGTGGCTACAAGTTCACCAAAGTGCGTATGGATGGAGGCAGCAGCATCAACATCCTGTATTATGAGACTTTTCGGCGTATGGGGCTGACAGATAAGAAGCTTCGACAATCTAACACAGTGTTCCATGGGGTGGTACCCGGTAAATCGGCTTATCCAGTTGGCAAGATCGATTTGGAGGTCACCTTTGGAGATGAGCATGACTCCAGGTCAGAGACTGTGACCTTTGAGGTGGTAAAGATCAAAAGCCCATACCATTCTTTGTTTGGGCGGCCGGTTTATGCCAAGTTTATGGCTAGGCCATGTTATGTTTATCTATAGCTCAAGATGCCAGGCCACAAGGGAACTAATACGGTTCACGGGAGCTGCAAAATTGCATTGGAGTGCGAGGAAGGTGATGCAGCTTATACTGAGGCGGTTTGTGTTACTGAGGAGCTGAAGTTGTATAAGGACAATGTTGATCCGGCGGATATGTCCCCGCTGAAGAATCCAACCATAGAGCATGATCCGGCTTTGAAATTCAAATCAGCTGAGGAGACTAAGCAGGTGGACTTTGTTCCGGGCGATTCATCCAAGCAGTTCACTATCAGCGCTAACCTAGATCCAAAATAGGAAAGCACGCTCATCGAGTTCATCCATGAGAACCGGGATATCTTTGCATGGAAGCCTTCTGACATGCCAGATATACCGAGGGAACTCGCTGAGCACAATCTTAATATCGATCCTAAGTTTAAACCGGTCAAGCAGTATCTGCACCGCTTCAATGAGGAGAGGCGCAAGGCTATTAGAGAAGAAGTGGCTAGGCTCTTGGCTACATGCTTTATAGTTGAGGTGTTTCATCCAGAATGGTTGCATAATCCGATGCTGGTACTTAAGAAAAATGGAACTTGGAGAATGTGTGTTCATTACATAGATCTGAACAAGGCTTGCCCAACTGATCCTTTTGCTCTCCCCCATATTGATCGACTTATTGATGCTACGGCAGGATGTGAGCGGCTAAGTTTTTTGGGTGCATACTCAGGTTATCATCAGATCAAGATGGCAGTTAAGGACCAACAGAAGACAACCTTTATAACTCCCTTCGGAGCCTTCTGCTACGTATCTATGCCATTTGGGCTCAAGTGTGCCCAGGCGACCTACCAGCGTTGTGTGCAGAACTGCCTTCAAGGGCAGATTGGACGTAATGTTCATGCATATGTCGATGACATTGTGGTAAAATCCAGGAAGGAGGAGACACTGATAGATGATCTAAAGGAAACTTTTGATAATCTCCGAGTCTATAAAATGATGCTTAATCCGGAGAAGTGCGTTTTTGGTGTTCTGGCAAGCAAGCTCCTGGGATTCCTGGTTTCAAACAGAGAAATTGAGGCTAATCCGGAGAAGATCAAGGCGATTACGTCCCTGGCTAAACTGGCGTGCATCAACGATGTCCAATGTGTGGCAGGCCGTATTGCAGCACTCAGCCGGTTTATCAGCCGTTTGGTGGAGAAGGCAATTCCGCTTTATCAGATGATGAAGAAGACAGACCGTTTCGTCTGGAGTAATGCTGCTGATACTGCGTTTGAGGATTTGAAGAGGCAATTGGCAGAACCGCCGGTCCTTGCTACCCCGGTTGACAATGAGCCACTGTTGTTATACGTGGCTGCTAATGTCCGTGCAGTAAGTGTTGCCAATGTGGTAGAGTGCAAGGAGGCATGGAAAGAATATCCGGTTCAGCGGCCAGTGTACTACATCAGTGAGGTGCTTATTGAGTCAAAGCAGAGATATCCACATTGGCAAAAACTGGTTTATGGAGTATTCATGGCAAACCGGAAGCTAAAGCACTATTTTCAGGGCCACCCAATCACTGTTGTCAGTTCAGCTCCGTTAGGGGATATAATCCATAACAGAGAAGCTACTGGTCGAGTTGCAAAGTGGGCCATTGAGCTTAGCCCGCACGGATTAAAGTATGTGCCTCGTACTGCGATAAAGTCTCAAGCTCTGGTGGATTTTATCAACGATTGGACAGAGTTGCAAGCACCTGAGGAGAAGCCGGATCATACATACTGGACTATTCACTTTGACGGTTCAAGGCAATTGGAGGCCTCGGGGGCCGGAGTCGTATTAACTTCCCCACGAGGTGATAAGTTCTGTTACGTCCTCCGTTTAATGTTCCCTTGTACTAATAATGCTGCTGAGTATGAAGCTCCCCTCCATGGTCTGCGGATGGCCAAGGAGATGAACTTGAGCCGGGTTAAGTGCTTTGGCGATTCAGATCTGGTGGCACAACAAGTATCTGGCAAGTGGGACTCTAAGGATCCGCTCATGGCAGCATATCGACGAGAGGTGGACACTATCGCTGGACACTTCAAAGGATATCAGGTGGATCATATAGACGGCGAAAGAATGAAGCAGCCGATGCGTTAAGCCGGCTGGGTTCCCAACGTAAACCGGTTCCACCTAATACCTTCTTCGATGAGTTGCATAATCCGTCGGTACATGTACCTTTAGAGGAGGACTTGGCTGTTCCTGATCCGGAAGCACAATTGGTTGCAGCACTTCATGTCATTCCGGATTGGACGCTCCCTTACCTGGCATACATGAACCGAGGTGAGTTACCAAAGGACGAAGTCGAGGCCCGACAGATAATCCGGCGGTCTAAATCTATGACTAATGTCAATGGAGAACTTCATCATCGCATTGTTTCTGGAGCTTTTCAGCGGTGTGTATCATCAGAAGAAGGCTATGATATTCTTAGAGAGATTCATGAAGGGGATTGTGGTTATCATGCCGGTTCAAAATCTTTGGTGGCTAAAGCTTTTCGTCATGGGTTCTACTGGTTAATGGCTCACGCCGACGCAGAGGACTTGGTCAGAAAATGTGATGCGTGCCAGAAATTCTCACGACGTGCTCATATATCGGCGCAGGAGCTGAGGATGATCCCAATTACTTGGCCGTTTGTGACTTGGGGGCTTGATATGGTTGGACCCTTCAAGAGATCCCAAGACAAGAAAACCCACCTGTTAGTGGCTGTGGACAAGTTTACGAAATGGGTTGAATCGGAGCCTGTCAGTAAGTGTGATGCAGCAACAACGGTTCAGTTCATCAAAAAAGTGATTTTCCGGTTTGGCTTTCCACATAGCATTATAACTGATAATGGCACCAATCTATCCAAGGGGGCCATGGAGGAGTTCTGTCAACGAGAGCACATCCGTCTTGATGTATCATCGGTAGCTCACCCTCAGTCTAATGGCCAAGCTGAGAGAGCCAATCAAGATATCTTGAGAGGCATCAAACCCCGGCTTATGGTTCCTATGCAGAGAACGCCGGGTTGTTGGGTGGAGGAGTTGCCTTCTGTACTATGGAGCATCAACACTACACCTAACAGATCTACATGGTACACGCCTTTCTTCATGGTATATGGAGCTGAAGCGGTCCTCCCTAGTGATATCCGTCATGACTCGCCGCGGGTGGCAGCTTATGTTGAAGCGGATAATGAACAAGCAAGACAAGACGCCTTGGACCGGCTGGACGAGGAACGGGACACGGCAGCAACTCGATCGGCGATTTATTAGCAAGACCTGCGCTGGTACCATAGTCGCCGGGTTAAAACCAGGACGTTTCAAGAAGGAGATCTGGTGCTCTGGCTCATCCAAGACCAGACGGACATGCACAAGCTATCCCCACCTTGGGAAGGACCCTTTGTGGTCAGCAAGAACCTGCACAACGGATCATACTACCTCGTCGACATTCGAGAACATAAGGACTCACGCACGACGGAGGAGGAGACCAAGCGGCCGTGGAACATTGCTCTTCTTCGACCTTACTATACTTGAGCCATATGCTCCGCTTTATGTACAATGTATATATTACGATTAATAGAATAAACCGGCGCCCCCAGTAAACCGGGGTATCATCCATCTTTTTTCATAAGAGTATCACATGGGGGCTTCCGTGGGAAAGGGAGTTTTCTATGGCCTCTTAAACCGGCGCCCTTGATAAATCAAGGTATCAGCCGTCTTTTATGTACAAAAAGAGAATCACATGGGGGCTTCCGCGCGCAAGGAAGTTTCCTATGGCCTCTTAAACCGGCGGCCACATCAAGACCATCATAAGAGCACAGCTCTGGTTGCTTCGGCAATTTTCACATTGTGATGAGGGGCAAAAGGGAGTTTGATGCCTAGCACAACTCAAACATAGGCCCCGACGAGCAATGCTCAAACGGTACCTGGGGGCTCCTAATGCAAGTTCAACAGTGAGTTGTAGACTCTCGTAGTGAACACGGCTTGGAAGCTTAGTGTATACACCTAAAACCCCGGATTAACCTGCCTGCATGAAGTAAATCGCGCCGTCCAGGTAAACCTGGTATGACCCGTCGAACGCACACACAAGTCAATCCTTCGGGACCCTGAACTTGGTAACGTTGAATTGACGATCATCAAGTGATTACACAAGTCAAATCTTTTAAAGATTTTGAACATTGGTAGAATTTGACATTGATGATTTGGTTAAAGATTGCAGATCATCTTAACAGGCTTTGCTAAAATGGTTAATGACAGTAGCCTGGCAGCTCATAAAAAGCCTCGAATTTGGAGCCTGACAGCTCGTAAAAGCCTCGACTACATGGTCTTATTTGCCCAAAAAAACTTTATTTTTCATTTTTTATGTTTTCTCAAATCTTTATCTTCAAGGTCATTTGTTTTTTACCAACTCCATTGATTCAAGACTGGATAACTACAAAGTTGTCATTACATCTGTATTTATAGAGCTATAGTCTGGGTTATAAATACCAGTACTAATTTATAGTTAAACCGGCGTTCATTGTAACCCGGATCGGCCTTCATGATGGGCCGACAAAGAGCCAAGGGAGTCATCAGCATTTACACCTTGGATTGTTCCTGCCGGGTTAAGGTTTCCCTATACACTTAATCACAGGTACGACACGTGCTTCTATTTTATACACAGTCCATGTTATTTACTTAGATCATGTGTTTGGGCAGTATAACCCGTCCGGTGATAAACGTCAGGACATTTTTTAGCATTGTCTATGCAGACACAGGTGATATAAACTGTCAAAGCATTACAAGAAGGAGATAATTTAGGAGTTGCGAGACAAAGTAATTCCATGACACAAAGTGTGGGACAAAGACAGTATCTCAAATATTTTATTACAAGGCACGGGCAGGCCCAAAAGAATATCAGTTTTTGCACCAAGTGTTCAACATATAAAGGTAAACCGGAACCGGTTTAGGATTCTGCCTCGGCTCGCTGTGAAGACTGACGGTCAGCTTGTTCCTGGTGTTCGACGACTTCTGGCAGCTACTGGAAATCAGGGGTGCTCCAGTCAATCTTGGCAAGGGCGCGGAAATACACTTCATCATTTATAAGTTCTGACGGTTCAATGTCAGGAGCGAAGGTATGCTTACGAACGGGTGGAATAAGATTTTTGATGTCATAAGACGGCCGCTCCACCCGCACATTTTCCAGATCATAACCCGGGTGATACCTTGATAAGTCCGCTTCATCAGCAAGCTTACTAGCAAGAGGCCGCATGTCTTTGGTTAAGGCGCGAAGATCTTCAGCGGAGAAAGCCGATCCTCCTCTTTCATAATCGGATAACCATTCATGGCCTACGCCGGATCAAAGTCGGGAACCCATGCCTTGGCCCGGGTAAACACCATGAGGGAGCCAGCTCTTGCGGAGGATTTCTTCACTTCGACAATTCGGGCAGGCAAGATGGATAGTTTTTCCAGAGTACCTTGGATGGTGGTTGGCGCCGGTTTATTATGCGAAATAGCACTAATGGCCCTCTGAGCACCGGCATAGAGTTGTTCCACCAAGGTATAAGCAGCCTTCAGCTTCTTCCGTACATCATCCCCAAGATGAGTCACGCGCCTCCCTGTGTACAAGTGATGAGTTAAACCGAAGCAGCGCAAGATAACAGGGATAAGCTTATGTCAACAAACACTTACCAAAGATAGCAGATAACATATCATTTATATGCTGCATTAACCCGGATAGCTCCTCCGTCACCGGGTTAAGAGCTGCCTCAGCATCAGTGGCTCTTTTCTCCAAAGCAGCCTTCTCTACCTCCCAAGTGGACCGCTCCGCTTCAAAATCTTTCTTGAGCTTCTCCATACTAGCTAAAGCAAGGGTAAGTTCCTCCTTGGCGTTGGTTGAAGCAGTCTCTTGGAAGGACATGCTATTCCGGAGCTCAGTGATTTCAGTGGCCCTCCAGTTCAAATCAGTCTGCCAAGGATAAAACATGTCAGATATCTATAAAGGAAGCAATTAAATCAGAGTCCCAAGCACACAACAAGTTATACACTTGACACTTTGGGGCTAATGTACAATTGAAGTGAAAGAAGGCAACTTTTTTCAGACAAGTCCCAAGCACATATCAAGTTATGTCCTTGACACTTGGGGGCTAATGTAATGTCATTCTCAAACATAGGAGAAGTCCCGATTCACCCGCAATGAAGTAAACCAGCCCTTGGGGGCTACACGTGCAAATCAAAATATTTCAGTTGATCTATCAAAGTCCCGGTTCACCCTAAAGGCTAAACCGGCACTTGGGGGCTACAATGGACTAAAGGTACAGCTACAAGACACAAGCAGAAATGAAAGGCAAAGGAAAAGAAGTTACCTCATATTTTTCTTTCATTAAGTTTACCAAACCGGCCTCATGGTCACGGCTAGTGAAGAGCCGGTTTAGGTACCCAGAATGAAGCTCCTGGGCACTAAGCGGGGCGTAGCTAGACAGGTCAGTGCTCCACTTGCCCTTGCCCTTCTGAAAAACTTCTTCCTTGGCAGTATGTCTGGCCAAGATGACAGGCTCTGCGGGAGTAGTAAAGCCTATCCCAGTAATCTCGACATCATCTGTCGAGGCAGCAGTTGGCCTGGGGGGATCAGCAGCAGCAGCGGGATTGGTGTGTACCGGGCTAGCAGGGGCCGGACTAACCCGAGCAGGGCTAGTCCGAACAGGGCTGGCCGGTTCAGCAAGATTTTCCATGGGGTCATCCCCCGGAGCAGCAACATCTTCTCGGTCCATAGGGGAAGGATCGTCGTGTGGAACTTCAATGTTTTCTTCTAACGGATTGGCGGCTTCAGCATCCTCTGCCGGTTCAGAAGTATTTTCGACCGCTGATTTATTCAGCTTTGCCTTTTTGCTAGGCTTGGGCATACCGAGAAAAGATTAGAGGGATAATTAAAATTACAAATCAAAATGGAGAGATGAACCGGAGAGACTGAAAGACGGATTACCCGTGAACAGTCTTGAGCACCAGGACTTGGGTGGCGGTTGACTCGTCGGAGGATGACATAGGAGTTTCCTGATAATTTGGATCAGACGGTTTAAGTGGTTTACGAAAAAGACCCGCTTTAGGATGAAGGATAGTTGGTGTAAGTAAAACCTCTGAATGACGTCTTCGAGCCGGACTGTGGGTCAATCCGGTCGACTCGATCACATGGCCACTGTGGCGTGTGGTGCGGCGAGCCTCATGTTGCTGCTTCTTCAAAAGAAAATGGGGATCCAGTTGAGCATAAGGGTGAGAAAATGGATATTTCCGGGCTACCCAATGAACTTTGGGTGGTAATGGTTCTGAATCAGAGGAAAGAGAGATTACCTCAACTTCATCCGCTTTACTCCCTTCCGTCGGATCTTGGGAAAGGTCATTGTTAATATAAATACATACAAGGGAAAGTTAAAAGGCATAAGAACCAAGCAGTACCTCAGAGGCCAGATCATCTTCTTCAGCGTTTGAACCGGAAGCAGCGGCAGGTCTTTTCTTATGCTTCTTCACGGCCAGGTTCTTCTTGCGAGTTGTTTTCGCTGGTTTGTCCTGGGGTTTCCGCTTCCAGAAGGGGTCATTGGCCTGTGTAAAGGAATAAAAGTATGTTAAAGACAAGCAATATGGACGGATTAAAACAAAGAGAAAGGGACAGAAGAATCTTACCGATGGCAGTTTATTGTTCACGCAGAAGGGTGCTAAACCAGTCCGACTGCACTCTTCTAGAGGTATATTCAGCATCTTCTTAGCAGATTCGATAACTTCATTGTCTGGAAGCACCATCCGTGTGACGCTGAGGGTCCTTGGGGTTGCCGGTATACTCGCACATTAACCCGGAACGCCAGCTTAATGGAAGAATGCTCCACGAGAGCCAGCAGCGGACAAAATCGACTCCCGTTAAACCGTTGGCTACAAAAGCCCTGAGTTTTGAAAGCTGGGGAGCATATCGAGCTCGGTCTTGGGTGCTCAAACGTTGTGGGAAAGGATGGTCCACAGTCAGACGGTGGGAATGATAACCCGGCATGGGATTTCCCCCCTTTGGTGAAGTATCAACACAATAGAACCAAGTTTGGTTCCAATCCTTGGGATGGCTATGAAGGGTAGCATGAGGAAAGCTCACATCCTTCCTCTTCTGGATACTCATTCCACCCAGTTCAGTGTTTGGCCCATCATGAAATTCAGTCCGGCGATTCAGATGGAAGAAGTCCCGGAATAACTCTACTGATACGGAGTTGGGGCCAATGTCTTGGGGATGGAGCTGAAACTCTGCAAATACATCGTGGAAAAACTTTGACCCTGGAGGGTTAAAGCCCTGGGCCAGGTGATCAAAGAAGACAATAATTTCTCCCTCTTTAGGCTGGGGAGGACACTCTTTCCCAGGAGCCCTCCAGTGGAGAACCTCCTTGGGACCTAAAGCGCCAATTGAGGTCGCCTTTTCTAAATCATCCTCGGTAATCCGGGATGGGACCCAGTTGCAAGCGACAAACTGTTTGGCCACAGAAGTCATCTTTTTCAAATGGGGAACGCTGAAAAATACAATACAAGAGCAGGTTTACGATCCACACAGATATAAACCGGCAGGTTTTATGAAGGCATTGATCTAATTGGCAGTTTAAGCAGGGGACTAATGATATCTACTGGTCCGGAATAACTATGAACGTAACAGCTACCGGTTTATGAAGTTTGAGAGGAACAGATTAAATTGCCAAACATAGGCAGGAGAGGTGCAGATCTAAAGCTAAACCGACGACGCAGACATATGAAGCACATATTTAAAGTTGAACCGTCGATTTAAGCGAAGGAGATGCAGATCTAAAGTGTGGGAAACAACTTTAACATGAGCAGTAGTAAAATATGGATCTACAACATAGGAAAAATTCAAGATAATTCAAGGTATATTCAACGGAGACAGCGAAGATTTTTCCAGATTCAGTCTAAACTAGCGTTGTTAGAGGAACTAAGACTATGAAGACGGAGCGGAGTTATGCGTACAAAAGTGGACCTAAAAGTTCAACATCTACGGCTAGGAACTACCTATGGTGATGAACTGCTAAGAACGGAGGTTCATCCGCGAGCTCCCGTGAAACCCTAGAACTAAGATCTACGGGGAAGAATGAGTAACACACCTGAGGAAACGGAAGCGGAAGGACGACGGCGAATCTATGGACACGCTCAGGTTGATGCAGCGGCCGGGCTTGATGAAGACGACGAGATCGACGGACGGCAGCGGACTTTGAGCGCTGGAGGTCGGAGGAAGAAGAAAGCGAAGGGGAAAATGGAGATGGCCCTTGGCCCTATTTATAAGCTGAAGGGATGAAACGACAGGCGCGGGAATCGAGGAGACCAAAAATCAGATATGGATGGTGATGTGATGTCTACTACACGCTTCTATTCCTGTAGACAGTGTTGGGCCTCCAAGAGCAGAGGTTTGTAGGACAGCAACAAATTTTCCTTAAGTGAGTAATCCAAGGTTTATCGAACTCAGGGAAGTGGAGGTTGAACGTACCCCTTTCAAGCAACCCTGCAATCAAGATACAAGAAGTCTCTTGTGTCCCCAACACACCTAATACACTTGTCAGATGTATAGGTGCACTAGTTCGGCGAAGAGATGGTAAAATATGGATGATAGGAGTGGCAAAGCAAAGTAATATAAATCTGTAATAAAAAGTGCAGCAAGCAAACAAGTGGTAAACGTGAGCACAAATAGTATTGCAATGGTGGAAACAAGGCCTAGGGATCATACTTTCACTAGTGGCAACTCCCAACAACATTAACATAATCGAATCACATGATATTTCCCATAAAACATGCAATGGAGACGCACTCGGAGGTCATTCCTTTGTGGTCAAGAGAGGACGAGAATTATGTAGGGCTACAAAAGCACACCTCAAAGTTCGTAATTCTCAATCTATGGATTTTCCCAATGTCACCGCGGCCATCCAAAGAAAGTACCACAATCACCACAACATATTTCAAGGATAGTCAAAGACAAGCACCAAGAGACTCTCAATCTTCAATCAACACACAAAAGAGGAAATCACTCATGAAAATATTCTTCTAATCCATGTCCAATAGACCGCTGTCACCTTGGTCTCGGGGATTATACTAGATAAAGACAAGTGAGTACATCAATCCAATACATAGAGGAAGGGGAAATATCATGGGATCTCCCTAGATTAACATAGCCTATGATCACAACGAAGATCACATCATGGGAGAGAGAGATAACCACATAGCTACACGTACAAGCCCTCAGCCCCGGAGAAGACTACTCACACATGGCCATGGTGAGCAAGAGATTGATGGTGGTCTTGATGGAGAGGTGCAGCCTGGAGAGGAGGAGGCGGCTGGCGGCAGCCGTGGCGGCGGCGGCGGCCCTCGGGGCGGCGGCGGCCCTAGGGGGCAGCGGCCCCTTGGCCCCCCTTCTTCCTTGTGGATGGTGCTGCAATGGTGCTGGTCCTCCCCTCCAAGACGGCGGCTTGGGAGGAGGAAAATTCGTGGCCCTTGGTGACCTAGGTTTCCTCTCTTTATATAGACTCTCGGATTCCCGTCATCAGATTTTGGGCTTCAGTAAAACGGGCTTTTCTCGGCCGTCCGGACTCCGATTTGGACGAATTTTATATCCAGAAGCATCCTCTCGAAATTCCCCACAACTTTCGCATCTAGCTTTTTCCGTTTGACGTCGTCTTCGGGCCGGAACGTGACCATCTTCTAAAAACGTTCTTAGACAGATTTCAGGAAAGTCAGAGTCCTACTCCAATACGACTCCTTTTGCGTTTTTGTCAATTTCCAAGTAATTCCTACACAATAAAGTGTAAAACAAGAACATTGTGCACTTTTGCAACCATTAGTAGGTTAGTCCAATAAATGCCTAAAAAGATAGATAACTTTGATATAAACATGAGACAATGATGCAAAACAAGCATGTCACAAGCAAAAATTATGGATACGTTTGGGACGTATCAACATCCCCAAGCTTAATTCCTACTCGTCCTCGAGTAGGTAGAATTATAACATAGATAATTTTTGAGGTGACATGCTACTAACACAATCTTGATCAAGTAATAAGGTAAAGCATATGGACTGAAATAAAGTGAACCAAACCAATTGTCTATAGTTGGAAGCAAGTAAACCATGAATAACCAAGTGATCATCTAAGTAAATTCTTTTCATGAATAGTACAATTGAAGACATGAAACTATAAAGTTAAGCACAACTGTTAGCCCCAAAGGAGTTCTCTCATCAAAAGCATTCTAGTTAACACAAAAGGAAGATAAAGTGTCGGGGGAAACTGTCCACCACGAGCACCTATGGGACCGGAGCCCCTTGTTCGTGCGGTAAGGGAGCGGAGGGAGCACAAAGAGCAGATCCTAGAGCGAACGCGGGCAGTTTACCCAGGTTCGGGCCGCGACGGACGCGTAAAACCCTACTCCTGCTTGGTCTGTATTGAGTTGGGGAGCTCGGGAGCTTGAAGAACTAGCTACGCCGAGCAAGAGAGCTATCAAGGTTTCGAACCACTTCTACGTTGTGCATGGGCCTCCTTTTATAGCTCAAGGGGTCACCGACAGGTGTCAACGTAGGAGAAAGGGGTAAAAATGTAACTTTGGTGGTAGTTGTAACAGTGCGGGAACAGTGGATGAACAGTGGATGAACAGTGGTCATCACCTACTTTGACAGTGGGGGACAAGAGCATTAAATGCCCGTCGCCGTCGACCCCAAAAGCGCCCGCCCTTGCGTCTCCGTTTGCCACGGCGGTAGCTTCGTCACCGTGGAGCGCCACCGTGTCCCCCAGGCTGCACAGCCACCCGCCACGCGTCCCTGGAATGGCCCCAGGGCGACGCGTGGGCAGATGAGCTGGAGCGCGGGCACACAGTGCAGACTTCCCCCGGCAAGCACCTTGCCGGGGGCTTGATCTTGCCGGGCCGGGAAGCTTGTCGCTCCCCGGGTCTTGCCGGGGCGCAGAGTGCGCCGGGGCTTGTCTTCTAGATACAGTCTTCTGGTCTTCCTGGCAAGCTCCTCTTGCGAGGGCCTTGTGTTGATGGCATAGTCTTGAGCCTGGAACGGCCTTCCCGGCAAGCTCCACTTGCCGGGGCCTTGATCTTCTTGCTTGTATACTTTGTTTTTGAATGGCTTAAATAAGGATCAGAGAGGTTTCCGGCAAGCGCGTGGTAGGCCCTGCCGCGGGAAGCTGCTACTGCCCGTGCACAAGTCGGGGTACTAAGGTACCCCTAGCTTAGTACACCGACAGGAGCCCCCGGGCCTGGGCCACAAACGGTGCCGAGCGCTGTTGGGCCAGGCCCAAAACAGTGCACGGGCACGCGCGGCCCACGACGAGCCGTAACTCCCCTTCCGCATCCGCCGCGTCCCTCCCTAACGGCACGCGTCGATTGCGGCGTCGTGGGAGAGAACGTGGCCACGTTCTTTAATGGGAAATGCAGAGCATCCCCCACTTCCCCCTTAAAAGCAGAGGAAGCAGGGGCAGTTACCTTACTTCGTCTTCATTGCTTCCTCCACCTCCAGAAATCCCCCTCTGCGCCCCGCCTCCTCATCTCCTCCGCCCTCTTCCGCATTCGCAGCGCCGTCGAGCTTCTCGCCCCCTTCCTCCGCCGCCTCCGCCATGGCCCCGAAGGCCGAGAAGGCGAAAGCGGAGAAGACCAAGAGGGAGAAATCCGAGCAGGCGGCGAAGCTTGTCGCCCTGCAGAAGAGGAACGTCGTCTTCGTGCCAAGGCTCAGCGCAAGGGAGCTCTGGAACAAGTACTATCTGTTCTGGGCCAAGAAGACCAAAGCGCACCCCCGCACCCGAGTCTACCCGGCCGCCGCCAGAGATCTGTACCCCAGCGGGTATTTCTTCTTTGCTGTCTTCTTCCACTGCGGCCTGTGTCCCCCATTCTCTGAATTTTTCTGTGATATTATGAACACCTACAACCTCCATCTCTTAGACTTCACCCCCAACGCCATCCTCACGATGGCGGTTTTCGCACATCTGTGCGAAAACTACATAGGGATCTATCCAAACGTAGCGCTCTTTAGGCATTTCTTCATGCCTAGAGCAGAGGCCGGCGCCCCCCTCTCCGGAGGTATCTCTTGGGTCTTCCGCTTGAACAAGAAGGAATCTTATCTGAAAGGGGAGCTCCGCGGCAAGTGGGAGGAGTGGCGCGCGGATTGGTGCTGGATAGTGGAGGACGAGCCGCAGCCTTTCACTGCGCCGCGCACAACACCTATAGTGCGCGGCAGGGACTGGAGCGATTTGGCCGCGGATGACATCAAACTCAACGCTGCCCTTGTTAGGATTCTTCGTCTCCGGGTAGCCAGGTTGACCATCGGAGAGGTAGGAGCAGACTTCCTCCGCCGCCGCATTGCTCCTTTACAGGAAAGGAAAAGGCCAGCATGGGAGTTTGGCAATGCGGCGGACATAATGAGGTTGCGCCCGGGGCTGAATTACAACTTCACGGCGCTGGAGCTGAAGGGGATGCTCCGGGAGCTTTTCAAGCACGACCCGGCCCACCCGGAGTGGTTTAGACCTCCCCGGGGAGTAGTACCACTATGCAACAGCACCGCCCGGGACGCATTGCGCGCAATGATGCCTGCGTGTGATTCTCATGGCGTCGACCCCACTTGGATAGTGCCCAAGCCGGATGCCATCATGAGCTTCTTCGACAACTTGGTCGAGGTGCCGAAGAACACCGATGAGATCAAGGGTCTCACCCGGGCCACCACGGATCGGGAGATAGCTTATATCGCTACCCGGGTAGAAGAGGCCGCCGCAGCCGCAGCGGTAGGAGAATTTGGGTTCACCGTCGACGAGGCAGAGGCCGAGGACGCGTCGTGCTAGGCCGAGGAGGCAGAGATCCGGAGACTTCTCAAACTTCCGCCCGACGAGCTCGCCGGGGTCCCCTCACTGAGGCACGCCGGAATCCCCGGGGTTGTGAGCGAGGCCGCGGCAAGAGGCGAGGTTGCCGGAGGAGGCAGAGCCACCGGAAGGAGCAAGGCCGCTGGGCAGGGTGCTGGGCCCAGCGAGCCCACCGAGGAGGAGGAGGAGGAGGAGGAGGCCGGAGCCGACGAGGATACTGGCGGATCCCTGGGGCTGGACGACGTCTCCTCGGCCTCGGAGAGCTCTCCGCCCCGGGCAAGTCCCAGGCGATCTCCGTTGAAGCGCCTCCGCAAGGCGCCTACGGCGACAGGGACGCAGGCGCCCCGACAACAACCTGCTCGCCGGGCGACACGAGCCACCAGGGGGAGCCAAGTGGCGACGGAGGCGCCCCGCACATCAGCCGCGATGGAGGCGCCCCGCGCAACAGCTGCGGCGGAGGCGCCCCGCGTGCCAGCGCCAAGCGGAGGGGGATCCTCTCAGAGCGGAGCGGCTGCTCCGCCTGCTCCCCGGGCCTCGGCGTCAACAGAGGCTGGGTCTTCGCAGCCCCCAGCCCCGGGGACCGCCAAGCGCCCGAGGGAGCCTTCTCCTCCGGCTCCTCGTGCAGAAGCGCCTCAGGTGGAGTTTGATTTCTCCGCCCTGAGCGACGACGACGACGAGGAACAGGAGTAAGCACTTGTGTTTTGTAACTTCTTCAACTCTATCTCGATTCTTTCTCTGATGATTCCGATTTTGCTTCTTGCTTTGATTTCAGGACCCTGGCCCAGCGAGCGGCGAAGAAGGCCAAGGTTCCCGTGGTGGTGGTCGAGGACGACTCGCCCGCCGCGGCGACAGGGGACGTGCCGGCAACGAACTTGCCGGACCCAACCGCTGCTCCGAGGAGCAGCCCCCAGCGCAGCCCCCAGCGTAAGTCTGGGCTTGATCTTTCCGCTCGTCGGGCGCACATGAGGTCTTTGCCTTGTACTAACATCTCGTTGCTTTGTTTGTCTTGCTTGTCTTGTGCAGAGGTGGAGCCGCAGCCACAGGAGCGCCCGGAGACTACTCCCGAGGAGCCGCAGGCCCCGCCATCCCCGCCAAGGGCGAACTCCCCGGCGAGGGAGAGCGCTCCGCCAAGGGCGGGTACTCCGCCAAGGGCGAGCAGCCCGGCGAGGGCGGCCACCCCGCCGAGGGAGAGCTCCCCGGCGAGGGAGCCTGTCATCAACGAAGTCCGCGAAGGTAAGTCTTGCAACCTCGTCTTCTTGGACTTGTCTTTTTTGGATATTTGCTTGATCTTCTTCTTCTCTTCTTCTTCTAGATCCTCCTCCCCCGGAACGTATGGAGACAGAGGTCACCAACGAGGAGGAGCGCGCGCAAGGCGACGCCGGGAACGCCACTGTCGTCGAAGACGTGGCAGGAGCCGACGAGCCTGCGGCTGAGGAGTCTGCCCCGACTGCGGATGCAGCGGCCGGGGAGGGGGACGGCGGCCACACTGCCGGCCCGGAGGCGGCAGGAGCGTCCAGCGCTGCGCCGGCCGCCGATCCCTCCGCCGGTAAGGAGTAGCCGGGCTTCTACCTTTAGGCCCCCAACGGCTTCTTCATACATGTGCCGTGGGGGTCTTCGTCGCGAGCCCCCGAGGAGGGAGAGGCCTTTGATGGAGAGGTCCTCGCCTCCGCGGGGTTGAAGATCGTCGAGGCGCCTGGCGGGAGCGACGAGCCCAAGGAGGAGAAACTGCTTCACCGGCTCCTGGCCCTTTACCGGGCCAGGCAGGCGAAACTAGAATCTCGGGAAGTCCTCGCCGCCAAGGCTGCAGCAGAGTTGGAGAAGCGCGCTGCTGAACTCCGCGCCGCCAACCAGGCGGCCCTCCGCGACTTGGCGGAGGAGCGCGAGAGGCTTGCCGGAGAGCAGCAGGAGTTCCTCCTGGAGAAAGCTGAGGCCGAGGAGCAGCAGCGCCTTGTCGGTGAAGAGCTGTCCCGGCGAGAAGGAGAGCTCACCCAACGGAAGGTCGACCTCGACGCTCACGAGGAAGACCTTACCGCCCGGGAGAAGGCCCTTGGCGGAGAACTAAAGGAAGCAAAGGCCGCCGCAGCCACCGCGGAGACCGCCAAGAAGGACCTCGAGGCTAAGGTGGCGCAGCTGGAGGAGTTCCTGAAGGCGAGCACGGAGAGGGTCACCGCGCTCAACATAGAGCGCGAGAAGGACGCTCATACCAACTCAGAACTCCAGGTACGCCTCTCCAAGCAGGGCGATGAGCTCAAGGCCGCCAAGGACTCGATTGCTGATCTGGAGTTAAAGGTCTCTACGCTGAAAGATTCACTCGACGCCGTCCGGGACCGCGAAACCAAGCTGAAGGACGAGCTCCGCAAGGAGCGAGGCCTGGTGGAGAGCGCCACCACTTCTGCTAACAACTTCCGCCGGACCGTCGAAATATGGACTGAAGATCTGGTGGCTTCTGCAGCTAGCATCGACAAGGAGCTGATGGCGCTGAGGGTGGAACACCTCATATATTCTTCGGATCCAAATCTCCCACACAGCGCCAAGCTCAGTCTCTTCTTCAGAGGGATCGCGCCGGCACTCGCAAGTCTACAGGAGAAGCTCCCCGCGCAGCTGGCCGAGGAGTCACGCCAGCTCTACGCGGGTACCTTGGAGCGCGTCCTGACGAAGATCGTCTACCACAATCCCGGTATAAACCTCGTCAACGTCCTCCGCAGCTTGCCGGCCGACGCAGATATGGAGGCGCTGAAGGCGCAGGTCGCCCACATCATCGCCAAGGTGAACAAGATCTCCAGGCGTGAAGGCGATCGCGTAGACTAGGCCTTTTTCTTCTTATTTCTTTTGTTGCTGCAAAGTGTGCCGTGAACATAAACCCATTAGTCATTGCGACAAGTTATCTCTGTAATATATTTATCTTATTTCCGAGCCATTGATGCAGTGTTATCTCCCTTGTTTCGGTCCTTTACTTTGTATGCTTTTTACCCTACGCTTTTAGGGAACTTGCCGACAAGGGACCCTTGCCGCGAGCGCTGAGTGCTGGACTCTGAGCAGCCTGCTGGCAAAGGCCTTACCGGCAAGCAACCTTGCCGCAGCTAGTCGCAACGCACTTAGCTTGCTGAGCGAACTCGAAAACGAAGTAAGGGCGCGACACTTGTCGCAGCTCACTTAAGCCGTTGAGCGTGCTCAAAAACAAGATAAGGGTGCGGCTAGCCACGGGTAGGTTCCTCCGCGCACAGGTTTTCCATACAAAGTGTGGTTGTTCAAGGAAGATAACTAAAAATTAAAAATTTGAACTGCTCAAATTCTGGTAACTTAGCTTTCATAGTCTGTTCGTTCTCCGGTAAGCTTCTCTTTCTTGAACAGCACTTGGTTCATCCTCCACCTCCTTCCCCCCCGGCAAACTTGTGCACGAGGAATGTTTCTTCTGCTTAAGAGAGAAAGAAAAGGAGAAGAGGAAACAAGTATAGGGTTTCTTGGCATGGTAATGCTTACCGGATATGTGTGTTGCACAAAATGCCAAATAATGCATGCAAATATCGAAAAAAAGCATGGAAATGGCAAATAGTGCGAAAACACAAAGCTTTACTGATGCACGGGATCTGCGCCCGGGTTTGTACAAAGGTTTACATGCAACAGCGGCAAGACTCGTACAAAAGGTGGTTGCCGGAGCGGGTCACGGCAACCGCGCCTTATGGGTGAAACTTTCGAAGATGCTCAATGTTCCAGGAGTTGCTCACCGGTAAGCCTTCTTCGGTCTCAAGGCGGACAGCGCCGGGCCTTGTGACTTGTCTCACCCGATAAGGGCCTTCCCACTTCGGCGTCAACTTGTTGGAATTCTTGGCGGACTGAACACGCCGAAGAACAAGGTCGCCTTCCTCGAGACTCCTGGCCTTGACCTTGCGGCTATGGTAGCGGCGCAAGGCTTGCTGGTATCGAGCAGCTCGTACAGCAGCCTGGAGACGTTCCTCCTCGAGGAGCAATGCATCATCTTGTCGCAGTTGCTCTTGCTCGAGCTCATCATAAGCGAGCACTCGAGGAGATCCGTATACGAGTTCCGTGGGGAGAACTACCTCTGCCCCATAGACAAGGGCAAAGGGTGTCTGCCCGGTGGCTCGACTTGGTGTCGTCCTGATTGACCAAAGAGCCGCCGGCAACTCCTCTATCCAGTTTCTTCCGCACTTGCGCAGCCTGTCAAAGGTCCTTGTCTTGAGTCCGCGCAGCACTTCAGCATTTGCCCTCTCCGCTTGACCGTTGCTCCTCGGGTGAGCAACAGAAGCGAAGCAGACCTTGGCGCCAAGGTCTTGGACGTATTGCATGAAGGTGCGACTAGTAAATTGTGTCCCGTTGTTGGTGATGATCCTGTTAGGGATTCCGAAACGGCAAACAATCGACCTGAAGAACCTGACTGCTGACTGTGCTGTCACCTTTCTCACTGGTTCCACTTCTGGCCACTTTGTGAACTTGTCGATTGCAACGTACAAGTACTCAAAGCCCCCGACAGCACGGGGGAAAGGGCCGAGGATATCGAGCCCCCAGACCGAGAAGGGCCAGGACAAAGGGATCGTCTGGAGAGCTTGAGCTGGCTGATGAATTTGCTTGGCATGGAACTGGCACACTTCACACTTGGTTACTTGTGCAGTTGCATCTTGGAGGGCTTCTTGCCAAAAGAACCCTTGCCGGAATGCCTTCCCGGCAAGTGCCCTTGCACCTATGTGGTGGCCACATATGCCTCCGTGTATTTCTGCCAACAGCTTCTGTCCATCTTCTCTGGAAATGCACTTCAACCTGACACCATTGAGTCTTCTTCTGTACAACTCGTTATCCACGAACTGGTACATACTTGACTGCCTGGTTATCTTTTCTATCTCTGTCGGGTCGTCGGGAAGTTCTCCAGTTTGCAGAGAACGGACGATTTGCTGTGCCCATGCCGGAGCTCGAGGCTCAACGGCAAGGACTAAAGGCATGAGGGCCGTTGCGGGAACCCCAGCTTCTACGGCAAGAACCTCTGGTTCTGCCGGAGCTGATGGTCCCCCGGCAAGCTCGCCGGAGCAAGACTTGTCGGGAACGTTTGTTTCAACTGTACAGACCCCTGGTCCTGCAGGAGCAAACTGTTCCTCAACGTTCCGATCGTTGATCTTGGGGACCTTGGCGGTGGCCTCGGGGAGATCCGCCGGCAAGTAGTCGCCGGAGACCAACTTTCTCTTCTTACTTTGCCCAACTGATGGTGTAACGGATGGCTGAGTCAGCTTGAGCAGGAAGGTCCCTGGTTCCACAGGTAACTTCATCGCCGCGCACTTTGAAAGGCCATCTGCAATATCATTCTGAGCTCTCGGGACGTGCTCCATTTGCAGACCTTCAAAGTGCTCTTCAAGCTTCCTCACTTCATCTACATAAGCTTCCATCAAAGGGCTCTGGTAACTCTTGTTGACTTGTCGGACCACCAACTGAGAATCTCCTCGCACAATCAGCTTCCTGATCCCAAGTTCAGCTGAAATTCTAAGGCCGGCAAGCAGACCTTCATACTCAGCAGTATTGTTTGTCGCTTGTTCCCTGGGAAAGTGCATCTGGATAACATACTTGAGGTGTTCTCCGGTGGGCGCTATGAGTACCATGCCGGCACCGGCGCCTTGCAGCGAGAAGGCACCATCAAAGTACATTACCCATTCACTTGTCGCTTCTTGTACGGGTACACTTGTTTCTGGAACTTCCTCATCGGGCGTTGGGGTCCATTCAGCTATGAATTCTGCCAAAGCTCGGCTCTGGATAGTTGAAGTACTCTCAAACTTGAGACCAAAGCTTGACAGCTCCAGTGCCCACTCGACGATCCTGCCTGTTGCTTCTGGATTGTGCAATATCCTCTTCAACGAAAAGCGAGTGACCACTGTTATCTCGTGTGCTAGGAAGTAATGGCGCAGCTTTCTCGAGGCCATGAGGAGGCCGAAAAGCAACTTTTGCACCCCAGAGTATCTCGATCTAGCCCCCTGTAGAAGGGAACTCACAAAATACACCGCGCGCTGCACCATCTTCTTCCGCACTTCTCCTTGTTCCTGCGCAGAGTTGTCCTTGTCGGGGCCAGAGCTTGTCGGAGCAGCCCCCTGCTTGTCGCTGGATTCGCTTGCCGGTGGTGTGGGCTCCTCGTCGGCCTCTCTCTCCGCTACTAACGCAGCACTAACCACTTGATTGGTTGCTGCTAGGTATAGCAGCAACTTCTCTTGTGGCCTAGGTGCGACAAGTATTGGAGTGGAGGATAGGTATCCTTTCAAGTCTTGCAGCGCTGCCTCCGCTTCCGGAGTCCATTTCATAGGACCTGCCTTCTTCAAGATTTTGAAGAAAGGAAGGGCGCGTTCTGCAGACTTTGAAATGAACCTACTGAGGGCAGCCACACAACCTGCAAGTCTTCTTACATCCTTGACGCGCTTCGGGGCTTCGATCTGCTCGATGGCTTTAATCTTGTCGGGGTTGGCTTCAATCCCCCTTTGTGACACAAAGAACCCGAGAAGCTTGCCGGAGGGGACTCCAAAGACGCACTTCTCGGGATTCAACTTAAGCTGGATCTTGCGCAGGTTCTCAAATGTCTCTTCCAAATCTTGGATCAGTGTATCTTTGCTCTTGCTCTTGACCACGATGTCATCCATGTAAGCCTCTACATTTCTGTGGATCTGTGGCTCAAAAGCAGTGTATACTACTCTTGCAAATGTGGAGCCCGCATTCTTCAATCCGAAGGGCATGCGTATGAAGCAGTATGTGCCACATGGAGTGATAAATGCAGTCTTCTCTTCATCTTCCTTGGCCATGAAAATCTGGTGGCAGCCTGAATACGCATCAAGGAAGGAAAGCAGCTCACATCCAGCAGTGGAGTCAACAATCTGGTCAATGCGCGGCAAGGGAAATGGATCCTTGGGACATGCTTTATTCACATCGGTGAAGTCTATACATAGTCTCCACTTCCCGTTGGCCTTTCGCACGACAACTGGGTTTGCTAACCACGTCGGATGGATCACGCCTCTAACTAGGCCCGCTGCTTCTAGCTTTTTGATCTCTTCGGCAATGAATTCTTGGCGCTCCACGGCTTGTTCTCGGACCTTCTGCTTGACGGGCCGCGCATGAGGACAAACAGCAAGCTTGTGCTCAATTACCTTCCTGGGAACACCGGGGATGTCAGATGGTTGCCAGGCAAACACATCGACATTCGCCCGCAGGAAGGCAATGAGCGCGCTTTCCTATTTGCTGTCAAGTGTAGCACTGATGGTGAAGGTACCACCAGTGCCATACTCCTTTGCGGATACCTTCTTGGTTGCCGGTGGAGCGGCCATCCCTTTCTTGCACTTGCCGGTGGAGCTCGATGGAACGTCCTCGACGGCAGCGCAGCACTCCGAAGAGGTGCGGTTGCCGGAGTGGGTCCCAGAGCACTTGCCGGACTTGGTCTTGGTCTTCTTCCCCCCGGGAGCTTCAGCGGCAAGTGTGCTGCTCTCCGCCGCGGCTGCTACATCCCGGTAGATCTTGTCGGCGCAGATAAGTGCGTCCTTCTTGTCTCCATGGACAGTGATGACGCTTATCGGCCCCGGCATCTTGAGTACATTGTAGGCGTAGTGGGAAGCTGCCATGAACTTGGCGAGGGCAGGACGTCCAAGTATCCCATTGTATGGCAATGGGATATCGGCAACATCGAAGGTTATCCTCTCCGTCCTGAAGTTCAGCTCCCCGCCAAAGGTCACTGGCAGAGTGATCTTCCCCTTGGGCTTGCTCCTTCCCGGGTTTATTCCTTGGAAGGAACCGGTCTCTTCGAGCTCGCCATCTGGGATTTGGAGTTTTTTGATCACAGCAGAGGAGATCAAGTTCAGGCCGGCCCCGCCGTCAACCAACATTTTGGTGACCTTGAGGTTGCGGATGGTTGGTGAGACCAACATCGGCAAGCACCCGACCGCTGTGGTGCGGTCAGGGTGATCCTCAAGATAAAAAATGATGGGCGTGCTGGACCATTTGAGGAGCCTGCGCGACTCCACGGGCGGCTCAGCTGCATTTACTTCCCGCACCCACTGCTTGAGTTGGCGGTGGGAAGTATAAAGAGAGGCGCCGCCGTCGACGCACAGGACTTCCGTGGCCTTCTGGAACTCCTGCTCGCTGTTATCTTCTTCCTCCATGTCATCGTCGTCATCTTCTTCATCCTTGTCGCGGCCCCGGGGAGGTCGGTCACCTTGCCGCTGCTTGGCCTTGCCGCGGCGTCCTCCCCGGCCATTGAATGGCCGCTTCTTGCTTGGCTCTCCCCCGCCACCTTGGGCCTTCTCCTTGTCGCACCGCTCGTACTCAGCTTTCTGCTGCTCGACGAGGTACTCGACGCGTTTGCAGTTGGAGAGGTCGTGGCCCTTGGTGCGATGGATCTTGCAGTATTGCTTGTCGGAGCCGTCCTGCTTGTCGGCTGCCGCTACAGGGGCAGGCTCCTTGCCGGAGCCGCCAGCATGTGCTTGCTTGGCGGGAGCCTCCTAGCTGGACTTCTCGACGACCAGCACCTCCTTGTTCTTCTTTCTTCTATTGTTTCGCCGCCGGCTCTTCTTTGCCGGGGCGGCGTCGTCGCTGTCGCTTCCCCCTGCGCCAGCATCCTCTCCGGGGAGTCTCCTCCCCTCTTCGGCGCGCACGCACTTATCAGCTAGAGCATAGAGCTCGCTGACATCCCGTATCTTGGTCATGGCCATCTCCTCACGCATGCGGCGGTTACGCACGTTCTGGTGGAACGCGCTAATAACCGCGGCAGGGTGGACGTCGGGGATGTTGTGCTGCACGCGGCTGAATCGTTGAATGTACTTGCGCAGGGGTTCTCCTTCCTTCTGGGCCAAGATGTGGAGATCGCTCTCCTGGCCGTGGGGTTTGTGGCCGCCCGTGAAGGCGCCAACAAACTGGTGGCAAAGACCTGCCCATGAAGAAATAGAGCCTTCCGGCAAGTGCATAAGCCAAGAACGAACATTTGGCTTAAGCACCAGCGGGAAGTAGTTTGCCAGTATCTTCTCGTCGCGCCCCCCGGCAGCCTGCACCGCAATGGTGTAGATGCTGAGGAATTCCGAGGGGTGCGTCTTGCCGTCGTACTTCTCCGGTACGTCGGACTTGAAGTTCTTCATGCTGGGCCACTGGACACGCCGCAGCTCGCGGGTGAACGCAGGACAACCTGCCGCGTACGGCAAGTCGCCTGGCTCACCGGGCGCGTGCGTATCGACAGCGGTCCCAGCGCGCTGATCTGATTGTCGCCGGGCTTCTCGGCGGCGCTCGATCGTCGTCCGAGCGTCTTCTTGTCGCCGGTCGTCAAGGACTTGGCGCTGGTCCCGACGAGCCCGCGGATCCGACGACGCCGTGGAATCGTCGTCGACGTTGATCCGGCGGGGAGGCGTCTTCTGCTTCCGCGGCGGGGAGTGCACGGTGGTTGCACCCCCGGCGGTCTTGTCGCCATCGGCCTTCGTCTTCTCGACTTGCCTTGGCCGCGATGTCGCCGGCTGCTGCGGTGTGTCGTTATTGGCGAAGGCGATGAGGCTTTGGATTGTTGCCCTCCAGCCTTCGGCCTTGTCTGCCGCTGGAGGGAAATCGAGGAGCAGTTGCGCTCTTGCGAGCGCTTCTGCTGGAGAGGAGGGGAGCAGGGGCGAGCGGTGCGAGGAGCGGGATATGCTCGGACTCCTAACCGGGTTAGAAGAAGCAGTTTCCCGCACCGGCGACCGCACTTTTCTCGTGCCAGGACGATGGCCCGGAGCGTCCCGCGAACCTCCAGTTTGCCCTTGGCCCAGCAAGCGGATGGTACCTCCTGTACCACGGCGCTGCTGGGTTGTCGTCTGCTGCGATGGACGAGGCGCATCTACGGACACCGAGGCTCGGTCGTCCGTCTTGTCCTTGGATTTGGTGGCGCCGTGAGTTTCCTCACCGGCGACCACCCTTCCGCCGGCGTCTCCCCCACCCACCGTTGGTTCTGGTGGTGGCGGAACAGACGCAGACGGGCCTCCGACCTCCGAAGCCTTCTTCTTCGGGGCCATGCTGTTGCTGACGAGGTTGTTGATGAAGCTGGAGGATGAAGAATGCGCCTGCGTGAGCGCCGGATCAGGTTCGCACAACCTCGACGCCCCCCCTACCTGGCGCGCCAAAGATGTCGGGGGAAACTGTCCACCACGAGCACCTATGGGACCGGAGCCCCTTGTTCGTGCAGTAAGGGAGCGGAGGGAGCACAAAGAGCAGATCGTAGAGCACACGCGGGCAGTTTACCCAGGTTCGGGCCGCGACGGACGCGTAAAACCCTACTCCTGCTTGGTCTGTATTGAGTTGGGGAGCTCGGGAGCTTGAAGAACTAGCTACGCCGAGCAAGAGAGCTATCAAGGTTTCGAACCCCTTCTACGTTGTGCATGGGCCTCCTTTTATAGCTCAAGGGGTTACCGACAGGTGTCAACGTAGGAGAAAGGGGTAAAAATGTAACTTTGGTGGTAGTTGTAACAGTGCGGGAACAGTGGATGAACAGTGGATGAACAGTGGTCATCACCTACTTTGACAGTGGGGGACAAGAGCATTAAATGCCCGTCGCCGTCGACCCCAAAAGCGCCCGCCCTTGCGTCTCCGTTTGCCACGGCGGTAGCTTCATCACCGTGCAGCGCCACCGTGTCCCCCAGGCTGCACAGCCACCCGCCACGCGTCCCTGGAATGGCCCCAGGGCGACGCGTGGGCAGATGAGCTGGAGCGCGGGCACACAGTGCAGACTTCCCCCGGCAAGCACCTTGCCGGGGGCTTGATCTTGCCGGGCCGGGAAGCTTGTCGCTCCCCGGGTCTTGCCGGGGCGCAGAGTGCGCCGGGGCTTGTCTTCTAGATACAGTCTTCTGGTCTTCCTGGCAAGCTCCTCTTGCCAGGGCCTTGTGTTGATGGCATAGTCTTGAGCCTGGAACGGCCTTCCCGGCAAGCTCCACTTGCCGGGGCCTTGATCTTCTTGCTTGTATACTTTGTTTTTGAATGGCTTAAATAAGGATCAGAGAGGTTTCCGGCAAGCGCGTGGTAGGCCCTGCCGCGGGAAGCTGCTACTGCCCGTGCACAAGTCGGGGTACTAAGGTACCCCTATCTTAGTACACCGACATAAAGTTTCACCAATGCTTTCCACTTTTCAACATTTTATCTCATGGATAAGTTCAATGCACAAGGATTATATATAACTAAGCAGAAATTTTGAACATAATCAACTTGAACCCAGGGTTAACACTAGATGCTTGCTTATGGTGGAGGAAGAAGATTAGAACATAGGAAAACTGACTCAACATTTAAAAGTAAAAGATAGGCCCTTCGCAGAGGGAAGCAGGGATTACTCATGTGCTAGACCTTTTTATTTTTGAAAACATAGAGATATAAAAGCAATTTTGAGAGATGTATGCTTATGTCAACGAATGGTAATAAACAATGCACTACTACTCATGCCAAACAGAACTTAAGAGCGGCTCCCATAGAGGAATGATAACACTCCCCTTTCTCCTTTGTTTATCACTAGCCAAAGTTTGTCTGATTTCTCAGGTACGATGTGTGAAGGAGGTTTTGATATTGATATTGATGACATGTAAAGTGGGCTGGGCATACCCTTTTGCCAGCTCTTTTTGCAAAATTAAGGACATGCACATTATTCATGCACGTCAGGGGTCGTTCTGTCCAACACAAGTAATAATGAACTATCTACCACTTCCTCATGAGCTAAAACAGAGACACAAATAAGGATAAATTTTGAAGGTTTTAAAGGTAGCACATGAGCAATTTACTTGGAATGGCTATTAAATACCATGCATAGCTAGGTATGGTGGACACATATGGCAGAATTTTGGCTATGGAATTTAGATGCACGAGCAGCATTCCCGCTCAGTACAGAGTTTTTGGTTTAGCAAGTTTTTAGCAAGCACATGTTAACCGGTACAAGAGAATTATAACATCCTTTCAGCATAATTATAAGACTTCTACACTGTCTTCCTTGTCAACCATCTTACTTCTAAAAAGAGAACAAGAACTTTAAAACTACCAATGGTGAAGAACTAAACAATTGCAAACTTCAAAGGTATTTCTTCACTAATAAGACTTTATTAAATGATCTCCATGTTTATACATCACTACTTAATTTCTCAAAACAATTGATAAGGATCAAGTTACTCAATGATCTTCAAGACTAAGCAAGCTTTTTATTCTTTGCACCACAGCCACACTTGGCATTTACTTTACCAACATATTATTTAGCAATTCAAACCAATTCAACTCTCCAAAAAGATATAAGTGAAGCAAGAGAGTACTTTCTATAAAAGAACTAATAGCTCTGAACATGATATGAAATAAAAACAAGAGCTAGAAGCATATAACAAGGTAGCTAAAACACTCAAAAAGATATAAGTGAAGAACATGAGTGTTTCATGAAAAAGTGGAGCGTGTCTCTCTCCCAAATAAGAATGATCAGATGCAACTTATTTAAGACCAGCAAAGAAAACAAAACAAAACTGAAAACAAAACAAAAAGACGCTCCAAGAATAGCACATAACACATGAAGTGATTAAAATATAGTGGAATGAAAGACGAACTGATAATTGTTGATGGAGAAGGGGATGCATGGGGGCATCCCCAATCTTAGACGCTTGAGTCTTCTTGAATATTTCTTGGGGGTGCACGGGGGCATCCCCAAGCTTGAGCGTTTGACCCTCCTGAGTCTTCTTTTATCATCTTCCCTCGCACACTTGAAAACTCCCTTCATACATAACTCATCATAATCTGATTAGCGAGGTTAGTACCCACAATAAAATAACTTTTCCCTACTGGAAATAAAGATAATCTTGAAGAGCTACTGTTTCTCAAGATTGCCAAAAGGTTTTTGCAAAGAAAAAGCAAGCTCAAGGTTTGCAAAACGAAGAAAAGGCAAAACAGGACAGAATCTGTGAAAAACAGACCAGCAGGTAGTAAATAATTTTTTCGGGGCACTTCTGCAACTCAAATCAAAAAATTCAGAACAGACGCTCGAAAGCCAATTGTATAGAGCACGCTGTCAAACAAATTCAGATCAAAAAGATGATCTGGTGATTTTATTCGAATTTTTCTGTCCAAGGACAAAATCTGTTTCCTGGTCAGCACGTCACAACTTTTGAACTTTCTTGCAATCGGAGGCTAAACTTGGCACAAAGCTGAAAAATAAAGATACAATGATGTTGCTACAGTATTAACAAACATCAAGACCACTAAAAACTGAAAGAACAAACTGAAAGCAAAGATAACAAGGGTTGTCTCCCTAGAGCTCTTTCTTTATAGCCATAAAGATAGGTTTAAGACTTTAATGATGCTCTCGTAGGAATAAGAGTTGAAGAACAAAAGAGAGCATCAAGAAGCAAATACCAAACACATTTAAGCCTAACATGCTTCCTATGCATGGTAATCTTGTAAGAAAATAAATTATTGAAGCATAAAGCAACTAGCATAGGAAGGCAAAACAAGCATAACTTCAAAATATTCACCATAAAGAGAGGAAACTTCTTATTATTAAGATATTTAGGACCATGTCTCCCTCTCTCATTATAAATTTCAGTGGCATCATGGATGAACTCAACAATATAACTATCACATAAGGCATTATTTCCATGATCCAAAAGCATAAAAGTATCATTACTCTTCATATAAGCAAAATCTTTCTTATTAGGAATAGTGAGAGTAAAGCAATCATAACCATCATGGTAATCATCGTATTTAGGAGGCATATCATAATCATAATAAATTTTATCCTCAATAGTAGGTGGACTAAAAAGCTCACATTTATCATTGTAATCATCATATATAGGAAGCAAAGTATCATCAAAGTCAATTTTCTCTTCAAAAGTTGGGGGACTAAAAATATCATGTTCATCAAACGTGTCATCCCCAAGCTTAGAGCTTTCCATGTCATTAGCAATATTGATATTAAAAAAAACATACTAATAACATCACCACCATCATGATTGTTATGCAAATAAAAAAGTTCCAAAGGTTTTTTTAATTTTCTCTTCAAACACATCATGTCCAAGTTCAAGGTAGAGCTTATAAAGCTCTCTCATATTTTTGTTGTTTTCCATTAAGCAAGTGAAATAAAAACAAGAAACAAAAAGATTTAATTGCAAGATCTAGAGAAGGTACCTTCACTTACCTCACTTCCCCGGCAACGGCGCCAGAAATAGCTTGATGTCTACTACACGCTTCTATTCCTGTAGACAGTGTTGGGCCTCCAAGAGCAGAGGTTTGTAGGACAGCAGCAAATTTCCCTTAAGTGAGTAACCCAAGGTTTATCGAACTCAGGGCAGTGGAGGTTGAACGTACCCCTTTCAAGCAACCCTGCAATCAAGATACAAGAAGTCTCTTGTGTCCCCAACACACCTAATACACTTGTCAGATGTATAGGTGCACTAGTTCGGCGAAGAGATGGTAAAATATGGATGATAGGAGTGGCAAAGCAAAGTAATATAAATCTGTAATAAAAAGTGCAGCAAGCAAACAAGTGGTAAACGTGAGCACAAATGGTATTGTAATGGTGGAAACAAGGCCTAGGGATCATACTTTCACTAGTGGCAACTCCCAACAACATTAACATAATCGAATCACATGATATTTCCCATAAAACATGCAATGGAGACGCACTCGGAGGTCATTCCTTTGTGGTCAAGAGAGGACGAGAATTATGTAGGGCTACAAAAGCACACCTCAAAGTTCGTAATACTCAATCTATGGATTTCCCAATGTCACCGCGGCCATCCAAAGAAAGTACCACAATCACCACAACATATCTCAAGGATAGTCAAAGACAAGCACCAAGAGACTCTCAATCTTCAATCAACACACAAAAGAGGAAATCACTCATGAAAATATTCTTCTAATCCATGTCCAATAGACCGCTGTCACCTTGGTCTCGGGGATTATACTAGATAAAGACAAGTGAGTACATCAATCCAATACATAGAGGAAGGGGAAATATCATGGGATCTCCCTAGATTAACATAGCCTATGATCACAACGAAGATCACATCATGGGAGAGAGAGATAACCACATAGCTACACGTACAAGCCCTCAGCCCCGGAGAAGACTACTCACACATGGCCACGGTGAGCAAGAGATTGATGGTGGTGTTGATGGAGAGGTGTAGCCCGGAGAGGAGGAGGCGGCCGGCGGCGGCGGCCCTCGGGGCGGCGGCGGCCCTAGGGGGCAGCAGCCCCTTGGCCCCCCTTCTTCCTTGTGGATGGTGCTGCAATGGTGCTGGTCCTCCCCTCCAAGACGGTGGCTTGGGAGGAGGAAAATTCGTGGCCCTTGGTGACCTAGGTTTCCTCTCTTTATATAGACTCTCGGATTCCCGTCATCAGATTTTGGGCTTCAGTAAAACGGGCTTTTCTCGGCCGTCCGGACTCCGATTCGGACGAATTTTATATCCAGAAGTATCCCCTCGAAATTCCCCACAACTTTCGCAACTAGGCTTTTTCCGTTTGACGTCGTCTTCGGGCCGGAACGTGACCATCTTCTAAAAACGTTCTCAGACAGATTTCAGGAAAGTCGGAGTCCTACTCCAATACGACTCCTTTTTGCGTTTTTGTCAATTTCCAAGTAATTCCTACACAATAAAGTGTAAAACAAGAACATTGTGCACTTTTGCAACCATTAGTAGGTTAGTCTAATAAATGCCTAAAAAGATAGAAAACTTTGATATAAACATGAGACAATGATGCAAAACAAGCATGTCACAAGCAAAAATTATGGATACGTTTGGGACGTATCATGCTGTCGCCTCGATCTTTGGAGTTTTAATAAGTAAAGGTAAAAAACAGGTACATGCATTAAATGCGTGGAGGGTGTCATCACGGTTTAAAGCGACTTGAGGGGATGACGTCATGCCGGTTTACAGAGCGAACTGAAGCTAGAGAAAGGGAAAATATGTACAAGACTTTGAAGATTGACATGAATAGGTTCAAATCAATCTGGGGCCTAATGTCAGGGATATTACTAACAGGTATAAACCGGCCAGGAGGGTTCGGTTTACGTTATTAAGATTATATTATTAAAAGCCCAGCTGAGTATGGAGTAGAAGATTGCAGCCCAAGAGGCTTAGAGCCCATGTAATAGGGCCCATGATTTGTAAACCGTCATACTATGTAACTTGGGATGTAAGACAGAAAGAGCAGAGACCGAGGCGGACACATTTATGAGCCGGCCTCGGGACTCTGTAAACCGGACCGGGCATCACCTCTTATATAAAGGGATGACCCGACGACGGTTCAGGGATAGAGGACAACAACTCGAGACACAGGTAAAGCGGATTCGCTCCCTGGTCATCGAAGCCCAAGCAATACCACACCAAACTAGACGTAGGCTTTTACCTTCATCGAAGGGGCCGAACTAGTATAAAATCCCTGCGTCCTTCGTCCGCTTTAACCCCTTTAAGCTAACCCATAGCGATGGCCTCACGACTAAGTCCTTTTGCTAGGACATCTGCCGTGCTAAATCCACGACATATATCTTGCTAAATTCATAGTCATCGGTCATGCTTTTCCATCATTTTTCATGTCTGCTCTACCTATTTTCGCTAGGTCGTTCTATTTGAGATAGTTTGCTCATGGTAATGAGGTCATATCCATTTTGTCAGCAATTTTCTACATTTCTATGGTGTTGGTGGGTAGTAGCAGGGAGTTAAGGTACATGAATACTGGTCTCTGTGCCAAACCATTGAGGTGCTTTTTGTTCTTTTTTTTCCTGATCTATCTTGTGGTCCTTCCATTCGATGGCTCCTGCCTTAATCCTTTTGATGATTACCTCACACAAATCCATCTATGCCATTTCTTCATAGTTCATCTCCTTGACCATTATCGCTAGTTTGCTGAAGATAGCGGATGTTGTTCCACAGACAACTTTGTGGAAAAATAAGGAAAAAATATATTAAATGCTTTCCTGTTTGCTTCTAGGTCGTCTACTTCTACCAATTCTTGTAGCTTCTCAAACAGTTTTTAGGTGGGAATTCTAGACTTTTGAAGCCAGGGTCTGACCTCAGTTCCCTCATTGAAGCGGTCAAAGTCCATGCCCTTGGTGCTAACTTCTACGTGCTGGGGTATCCAAATACCTTGTGGCTAGCTTCCTTGCAAATCTTGATTTTCTTGTCTTCATCAGTGTCGCCGAAGCTTATTTTCATGTTGTATGTGTTCAAATTTTTGTAGATGTGCGCTGCAAGTCTTGATAACCCACAAGTATAGGGGATCAATTGTAGCCTTTCTCAATAAGTAAGAGTGTCAAACCCAATCAGGAGCTAAATGTAGAATTTATATTCCCTTCAAGTTCTATCGACCATCGATACAAATCTACGCACACTTAATGTTCGCTTTACCTAAAACAAGTATGAAACTGTTTTGTAGGTGTAGGGATAAGTTTGCAAGAATAAAACTAGAAGTACTTGGAGAAAATAAAAATACGAGTAATTTGCAAGATAATAAAGTTAGTTGTTTAGTAGAGAGCTTTTTGTCACACAAGAATGTTATTTGTACCTAGGCAATCGATAACTAGACCGGTAATCATTATTGCAATTTTATATGAGGGAGAGGCATGAGCTAACATACTTTATCTACTAGGATCATATGCACTTATGATTTGGAACTCTAGCAAGCATTCACAACTACTAAAGATCATTAAGGTAAAACCCAGCCATTGCATTAAGTATCAAGTCCTCTTTACTCCCATATGCAATAACCCACTTACTCGGGTGTACGCTTTTGTCTCTCCAGCCACCCACCATAAGAGAATCATGAACGTATTACAACACCCTACAATGGGGATCCGTCACGCTTGCGTGACACATAGGGCACCATAGGACAACACCAAAAAACACAACTCAAACCAATCATGATCATCAATCAACCCATATGACAACGAATCTACTCAAACATCATAGGATAGCCATATATCATTGGATAATAATATATATCATTGAACAACATGTTTAAGTGGAGATTACATTGGGGAGAAGAGGTGTTACACACTGCATAGAGGGGGAGAAAGTTGGCGTTGACGGTAGCAAGATTGTTGGTGTAGATCGCTGTCACGATCCTTGCCCCGGCGGTACTCTGATGCCACTGGGTGAGAGGGGGAGAGAGCCCCCCTTCTTATTATTCCTTGGTCCCCCTTCTAGATGGGAGGAGGGTTTCCCCTCTGTTCCATGGCCTCCATGGCGGAAGAGGGGCGGGATCCCCTCTGAGATTGGATCTATCTCTTTGTTTCTCATCTGTTTCGCGACCCTGTGTTATGGCCTTTCATCATTTCTTAAATATCCAGAGATCCGTAACTCTGATTGGGCTGAAATTTTAACACGATTTGTATCCGGATACAAGCTTCCTTGCGGCCCGAGGAAACTCCCAACCACCCTATGGGGTGGCCACAAGCTTGCCAGGTGTGCCCTAGGTAGGGGGGGCACCCCTTGAGCTTGTGGGCCCCTCGAGTATCATCTCGCGTTGATTCTGCTTCCCAAAAATCACATATATTCCAAAATAATTCTCCTTGAAATTTTATCATGTTTGGACTTTGTTTGATATGGATATTATGCGAAACAAAAACAAAAACAAATAGGAACCGTCACTAGGTATTGGATCAATATGTTAGTCCAAGAAAATCATATAAATTATTGCCAAAAGTATGTAAAAGTTGTAGAATATTGACATGAAACAATCAAAAATTGTAGATACGACGAAGACATATCAGCATCCCCAAGCTTAATTCTTACTCGTCCTCGAGTGGTAAATGATAAAAGATCGATGTGGAATGCTACCTAGCATAATCTTGATCATGTAATTTAGTCATGGCATGAATATTAAGACACGGGTGATTCAAGGCAATTGTCTATCAATTTGACATCGAAAGAATAATACAAGACATGCATGTAATTCATCATTGCCTTTCATAATGATGGAGCTAAAGGAAACAACCTCTATACACTTAATTGTGGTAAGCATGACACAGTCAGTCTTCCATGCATAAAGTATAAATCATGAGTACCTTGGTGTCAAACTAGTCAATTGGATTGTACTTGTAATGCGCTTCAACATTTTCAACTTCACTCAATACATGAGCGCGAGCCATGGATAAAGCACTACATGTGTGACCGAATGTGGTGGTAGGGATCAATAGGAGAAGGAAGCAAGTCTCGCATTAACTAGGCGGATCAACAGGCTATGGAGATGCCCATCAATCGATATCAATGCGAGGAGTAGGGATTGCCATGCAAGGGATGCACTAGAGTTATAAGTGTATGAAAGCTCACAAATGAAACTAAGTGGGTGTGCATCCAACTTGCTTGCTCATGAAGACCTCGGGCATTTGAGGAAGCCCGTCATCGGAATATACAAGCCAAGTTCTATAATAAGAAATTCCCAATAGTATATGAAAGTGATAACTAAAGAGACTCTCTATATGAAGAACACAGTGCCACTCTGAAGCAGAAGTGTGGTAAAAGGATAGTAACATTGCCCCTTCTCTCTTTTTCTCTCGTTTTTTTTCTATTTTTTGTTGGACTCTTTTCGGCCTCTTTTATTATTTTTAGTTTTTTGTTCGGAGTCTCAACCCGACTTGTGGGGGAATCATAGTCTCCATCATCCTTTCCTCACTGGGGCAATGCTCTAATAATGATGACCATCACACTTTTATTTACTTACAACTCGATACAACTAATACATGATGACTCTACATGAATGCCTCTGGCAGTGTACTAGGATGTGCAATGAACTAGCATAGCAAAGATATCAAAAAATGGACAAGCCATGAAAATATCATGCTGGCTATCTTACGATCATGCAAAGCAATATGACAATGAATGCTCAAGTCATGTATATGATGATGATCGAAGTTGCATGGCAATATATCTCATAATGGCTATGGAAATGCTATGATAAGTTGGTATGGTGGCTGTTTCGAGGAAGATATAAGGAGGTTTATGCACCAACATAGGTTGTGTGATACTAGAGAGGCTAGCAATGGTGGAAGGGTGAGAGTACGTATAATCCATGGACTCAACATTAGTCATAAAGAACTCATATACTTATTGTGAAATTTTTATTAGCCCTCGAAGCAAAGTACTACTCACATGCCCCTAGGGGGGAGGTTGGTAGGAGTTAACCATTGTGCAGCCCCGATTCAAACAACACAGAAGGATTCAATCAAGGATATGCTCCGACCTCACTGCTAATGTCAGCGGCCACCACTTTACATGCTTGAGAATTTACTTGCGTAAAGACTTACTTCCCTTAACACCATTATTAATACTCAACTTTAACTCTTTTACTAGCATGCCCCCATATTACCACCCCAATATCGCAAAACTATTGCAAGGAATCAAACATATCATACTCAATGATCTACAAGTTTTATGTAGGATTTTATGACTAACCATGTGAATGACCAATTCGTGTTAACTCTCTAAATAGATATAAGTGAAGCAAGAGAGTTTAATTCTTTCTATAAAAGATCACACTCTAATAAATATAAGTGAAGCAAAAGAGTATTCTACAAATAATGGTTTTCTATGTGTAGAGAAATAGGCATCCAAACTTCAAATGATATAAGTGAAGCACATGAAGCATTCTATAAAGCCATACTCAAAAAATATAAGGAAGTGCAAAGATCATTCTATGCATCAACCAAGGACTATCTCATACCAGCATGGTGCATAAAAAGGGGAAAATAAACACAAAACAGCTCCAAGAATTTATGCATATTATGTGAACAAAACTAAAACCGAGACATACCGATAATTTTCGAATAAAGATGGGATGCCTTCCGGGGCATCCCCATGCTTATACGCTTGAGTCTCCATGAATACTTACTTGGGGTGCCTCAAGCATCCCCAAGCTTGAGCTCTTACCTCTCCTCATTCTTCTCTTATCAATACCTGTTCGATCTTCAAACACTTCATCCACACAAACTTAACAAAACCCTCGTGAGATCCATTAGTATAATAAAGCAAATCACCACTTTAAGTACTGTTGCAAACCCATTCATATTTAATTTTAGCATTATGCCTACTATATTATAACTTCACCGTGGCTTATACCTACCGATACAATCCATAGATTCATGAAAACAAGCAAGCAACACATCAAAAATAGAATCTGTCAAAAAAAGAACAATCTGTAGTAATCTGAACATTGATCATACTTCTGTATCTCTAAAAATTATGAAACAATAGGAAAAGTTAAACAATTTTCGTAGTAGTACCATGTAAAAATTTCAGAAACTTTTGACGTTCCAGGAAAAAAAATGTAAATTCACACACTACAGACAAAGTTTCTGTTTTTTTGCACTTCACGTACCAAACAAGCAATCCGATCATCCTAATGGCAAATCCTAGCACAATATTTTTTATAATACAATGGATTTGTACAAGGGGATAATTATTTTTACGAGGAACTTCCATGAAAAATTCTACATTGTTTCCATGAGCATGAACACAAGTGTTCAAGGTTGACCATCACTTCTTCAATGCATAACCTTCCAATCGCTTCTCTTTTTGAAAAAGTTTGAGGTTTGCCTCTATATTTTTTAACCTTTTTAAAAGCACACAATAGAAGAAGATGACTCTCTAAAACTTCCGTTGTATCCCTGGCAACACTTTCTTTAAAGCCATTAAGCTAGCCATAAAGTGCTTAAGTAATGGATCCACCCAGATCACAAGGTACATCAAAGTCAATTCTAATTATCAATGATTTGTATTTATTAGTGAGCCCAAAGTAATATATATCATGCAGCAATGAAGTCTAACTCTCTTCCTATGCATCAGGATGTCATAAAAGAACAATGCATGCACACAGAGTAAAGGCCGATACATAACATAAGCAGTTTCTTGCAATGTTATCGTGTTGGAAACATAGAGAGGTGGAGATGTAGTCCCTCTCTCATAATAATTGCAAGTATGAGCAGCAAGCACATGCATATTATATTCATCGAAATCATCATGTGTAGTGGTAAAATGTAACCTGTCAGGGATATTACTAGCAGGTATGAACCGGCTAGTATAAACCGGCTCATTGTAATATGCTTGTATGGTTGTAATATTTAGTAAAGGCTACGGCCCATAAGATCTTAGGGCCCATGTATAGAATTATGGTTTGTAAACCGCCCGATGATGTAACTTGGGAGATAAGGAAGAAAGAACAGAGACCGAGGCAGACACAAGTATGAGCCGGCCTCGGGACTCTGTAAACCGGACCAGGCGTCGCCTCTATATAGAGGGACGACCCGGCAACGGTTCAAGGACAAGCAAGAATCAACCCGTCGAGACTACAGGCAAGCGATCCGCTCCCTGTAATCCGACGCCCAAGCAATACCAAACCAACTAGACGTAGGCTTTTACCTTCATCGAAGGGGCCGAACTAGTATAAACCTTCTGTGTCCTTTGTGTGCTATGAACCCCTTCAAGCTAACCTGAGCGATGGTTCCATCATCAAGTCCGTTGAACCGGACATCTGCCGTGTTAATTCCACGACAGTTGGCGCCCACCGTGGGGCCTCCGCACGATGGTTTCGAGTTCTTGAAGGGCAGCTTTGAAGGGCTCAAGGGTTACGCGGTCGGCCGGATGACCAAGAGTCGCCGCGGCCGGATCTACATCGACGACACAGGTTGGGGACCGGAGGCCGATTCAATCGAATACGGGTATCGGGTTCCCTTCGGTGGCATTCAAGTCTTCATCGGCAAGATCGGCGAACCGGGACCTGAGCTGGACATCTTCTCCAACATCATCGAGCCAGCTCAGCGTGCGAGATCGGCCCGGATTTGGCCCGCCATGAAGCGCGTTTTCGTTGGAGCGGTTCACGGGATCCAAACCGAGGACGGATCGGAATCCGGCGGAGAAACAGTTGTCTACTCCGACGACGGGTCCTCATCCGGAGAGACTGAATCTCTGTATCAGTTGCAGGACGGCCGGTCTGAGGGTGAGTCCGATGAGAACAATATTCCGGACCCCTTTGACCCGCCAAACCGGGTGGCTGTCTTGATGGCCGGTTCACAGCCCACGGTGAACGGGGCGACAGCAGAAGCTGGTGTAGGGGGGAGCGGCCCGGCCCTCTCACCTACTGACGTTCTATCCACCTTAGTCGAGGAGTTAGCAGCCAAAGCTGTGGCAGAGGTGGCTCCAGCAGACAAGGCGCAGCATGATGCAGAGCTCCTTCAGCTAAAAGCCCGGGTGGATCAAGCAAGGGATGATTTGAAGGCAGAGAAGGCTATGATAGAGATAAGGCAAGCGGAACTGAATGATCAGGCTTTTCACCTAAGGATGGAACAGGCCTCCACACAGGGAGTAAGAAGTCGGAAATATCAATCTCGTCTACCGTCAGTTTATGAAGCAACGGATCTGTTCAGAACACCCGGGGCTGGGACAATTAATGATCCGGCTTTAAACTGGAGGGCACCCCCCAGCCAGGGATGAGCCGGTTCAACAGCCTACTGCGGAGCAAGATCGGCGGATCACGTCTGCGCCTCACATTCCTACCCCGCCAGGTCATTATTCAATTCCTTTGGACAACATCGTTGCTGCTGCTGCACGTTTGGCCGCTTTACCTGTTGAAGGGACGTCTCCGGTGGCATTGGAGGCACGCCGGGTCAAGGAGTTACTTAATACGGCGTTAGTACAGCAGCAAGCGTACTCTCATAGCAGGGAGAGGCTACATTCAACACCACGTCACAGCCGGAGTTACACTAGGCATTGGGAGGAACTAGAAGTGTCTAGTAGTGAACGCAGGAGGCATCGACACAGACAGGATAATCCGGCAGGCGCAACTGCACAAGCTCAGGATGTAAACCGGGTTAGGTCGGTAGCCCGGGAGGAAATCCGTCAGACGACGCCGGTTCACACGACCACAGCAGAGACAGGAGTCACAACGAGTTCTTTTGGGGTGCAGTGTCTTATCCCCGCTTTGCGAAGCGTGAAACTGCCCAAGGACTTCAAGGGTCCGCGAAAGGTGCCTAATTACACTGCAGATTTGGCTCCCGAAGCTTGGGTGGAGAGTTATGAGATGGCCATGGAGATGCTGGACGTGGATGAAGCGGCTTGTGCAAAGTAATTTACTATGATGCTTGAGGGTACAGCCCGGACCTGGCTAAAGGGTTTACCCCCTAATTCCATCGGATCATGGGGAGAGTTACGTCGCCAGTTTATCAAAAATTTCAAAGATACATGCAAGCAGCCAATGTCAGTAGTGGATCTGGCAGCCTGTGTGCAAGGAGAATAGGAATCTACAAGTGCATGGGTGCGGCGAGTGTCAGAGATCTTGCACTCTTCGAATAGTATCAATCCTAGTACGGCAATAGTAACTTTAGAGAACAATTGCCGGTTTGAGTCCCTAAAGTTAAAACTAGGACGGCTTAAAAGGGATTGCAATGATATGGGAACTCTCATGAGTGCTCTGGTAAGTATGGGGACTCTGATAATACCAAGTATCCAGAAGCTGAGGGAGACAAAGCAGGGAAGGTTAACAAACCTGGTAAACCGGCGCAGGTTAACCCGGCTACTGCAAGTTTCTTAGGCAAGCGAAAGGCAGAAGGTGGCTCTGATTTCGTAGCCAATACCCAAATTCAAGGAGTTTTTCAGCGTAATAGGGGCAACCCACCTCAACAAACCGGCGGATGGGATGCTAGTTGGGACCAAGAGTTAGATCAGCCTTGTCCGAAGCATGGCTCGAGCAGACGATCGACAAAACACACTATAAGAGAGTGCAGGCCTTTTATGGAAGCGATGATGGGCCGCTTTAATCCTAATGACAGGCCTCCAAATGGCGGTTCAGGCCTAGGGTTCTATGGTCCGGGTCATCAGGGGAACAGCTCCGGATTAGGATATCAGGGCAATAACAACGGTTATCAAAACCGGGCCGGTAATCAAAATGGTCAAGGAAGTTATAATAACCAGGGCAACCAGCCGCGTAATCAGGGTGGTTACAATAACCAAGGCAGTCTACAGCAGGGCCAAGGTAATCACAATAATCAGGGTAATCAGCAGCGTCAGCAACATCAACCACAATCCGGATATCAGAGTAATCCGAAGGAGTTGAGTAGTGGGCAATACCACGTATTCACCACAAGTCTGTGTAAACGAGATCAGAAGGTTTTTAAGCGGGCAGTCCACGCGGTTGAACCGGCGACCCCGCAATTCCTGTGCTGGTCAGAACAGCCCATTGTATGGAGCAGGGAGGATCACCCAATGCGGGTGAATAATCCGGGCTACTTGGCCTTGGTGGTAGCGCCACAGGTGGGAGGTTATAAGTTCACTAAAGTTCTCATGGACGGCGGTAGCAGGATCAACATCTTGTACTATGAGACTTTCCGTCGTATGGGCCTAACGGATAAGAAATTAAGACAATCAAACACGGTGTTCCACGGGGTGGTTCCAGGTAAGTCGGCTTATCCAGTTGGAAAGATTGACTTAGAAGTTACCTTTGGAGATGAGCATGATTCCAGGTCAGAAATGATAACTTTCGAAGTTGTCAAGATCCGGAGCCCCTATCACGCTTTATTCGGGAGAACGGTTTATGCCAAGTTTATGGCTAGGCCATGTTATGTTTATCTGCAACTCAAAATGCCGGGTCACAAGGGCACGATCACAGTTCATGGAAGTCGCAAGATAGCAGTGGAGTGTGAAGAGGGAGATGCAGCCTACGCGGAGGCAGTATGTGCCACAGAAGAGTTGAAGTTTTATAAAGATAATGTTGATCCGGCAGATATGACTCCGCTGAAGAAGCCAACTACAGAGCATGATCCGGCATTGAAGTTTAAATCGGCGGAGGAGACCAAGCAAGTTGATTTTGTGCAAGGTGATTCGTCCAAGCAGTTCACTATCAGCGCTAACCTTGATCCCAAATAGGAAAGCGCGCTCATCGAGTTCATCCGTGAGAACCGGGATATCTTTGCGTGGAAGCCTTCTGACATGCCAGGTATACCGAGGGAACTCGCTGAGCACAGTCTTAACATTGATCCGAAGTATAAACCGGTTAAACAATATTTGCGCCGCTTCAACGAAGAGAGGCGCAAGGCTATAGGAGAAGAAGTGGCCAGGCTTTTGGCCGTAGGGTTCATAGTTGAAGTTTTTCACCCAGAGTGGTTGGCTAATCCGGTGCTTGTGTTAAAGAAGAATGGAAAGTGGAGAATGTGTGTGGATTACACAGACCTCAACAAGGCTTGTCCAACTGATCCTTTTGCTCTCCCTCTCATTGATCAGATTATCGATGCTACAGCGGGATGTGAGCGGCTAAGCTTTTTGGATGCATATTGAGGATATCACCAGATCAAGATGGCAGTTAAAGACCAAGAGAAGACAGCTTTCATAACCCCTTTTGGTGCTTTTTGCTATGTATCTATGCCTTTCGGGCTCAAGAGTGCTCAAGCAACTTATCAGCGTTGCGTTCAGAATTGTCTTAAAGGACAGATAGGGAGGAATGTTCATGCCTATGTGGATGACATTGTGGTTAAATCAAGGAAAGAGGAGACGATGATAGAGGATCTTAAGGAGACTTTTGACAATCTTCGAGCCTATAAGATGATGCTTAATCCGGAGAAGTGTGCCTTTGGTGTTCCGGCAGGTAAACTACTGGGATTCTTGGTCTCAAACAGAGGAATAGAAGCTAATCCGGAGAAGATTAAGGCAATCACATCTTTGACTAAACCAGTTTGCATCAACGATGTTCAGCGTATTGCTGGCCGGATCACAGCATTAAGCCGGTTCATCAGCCGTTTGGGAGAGAAGGCGATCCCGCTTTACCAGATGCTGAAGAAAACAAATTGGTTTATATGGAGTGATGAGGCGAACGCGGCGTTTGAGGATCTGAAGCGGCAACTGGCAAAGCCGCCGGTCCTGGCTGCCCCTGTTGATAAAGAGCCGTTGCTGTTATACGTCGCTGCCAATGCACGGGCAGTCAGCGTCGCAATTGTGGTTGAGCGCAAGGAAGCAGGAAAGGAATACCCGGTTCAGCGTCCGGTTTATTACGTAAGTGAAGTACTCATTGAATCCAAGCAAAGATACCCACATTGGCAGAAGCTGGTGTATGGTGTGTTCATGGCAAACCGGAAGCTAAAGCACTATTTCCAAGGTCATCCAATAACTGTGGTTAGTTCAGCACCGTTGGGGGACATAATCCAGAACAGGGAAGCTACAGGTAGAGTAGCGAAGTGGGCCATTGAGCTCAGCCCACATGAGTTGAAGTATGTGCCACGTGTTGGAAATATGCCCTAGAGGCAATAATAAATTGGTTATTATTATATTTCCTTGTTCATGATAATTGTTTATTATCCATGCTAGAATTGTATTGATAGGAAACTCAGATACATGTGTGGATACATAGACAAACACCATGTCCCTAGTAAGCCTCTAGATGACTAGCTCGTTGATCAATAGATGGTTACGGTTTCCTGACCATGGACATTGGATGTCGTTGATAACGGGATCACATCATTAGGAGAATGATGTGATGGACAAGACCAAATCCTAAGCCCAGCACAGATCGTGTAGTTCGTATGCTAACGCTTTTCTATATGTCAAGTATCTTTTCCTTAGACCATGAGATTGTGCAACTCCCGGATACCGTAGGAATGCTTTGGGTGTACCAAACGTCACAACGTAACTGGGTGGCTATAAAGGTGCACTACAGGTATCTCTGAAATAGTCTGTTGGGTTGGCACGAATCGAGACTGGGATTTGTCACTCCGTATGACGGAGAGGTATCTCTGGGCCCACTCGGTAGGACATCATCATAATGTGCACAATATGTGATCAAGGAGTTGATCACGGGATGATGTGTTACGGAACGAGTAAAGAGACTTGCCGGTAACGAGATTGAGCAAGGTATCGGTATACCGACGATCGAATCTCGGGCAAGTGCTATACCGATAGACAAAGGGAGTCGTATACGGGATTGATTGAATCCTTGACATCGTGGTTCATCAGATGAGATCATCGTGGAACATGTGGGAGCCAACATGGGTATCCAGATCCCGCTGTTGGTTATTGGCCGGAGAGTTGTCTCGGTCATGTCTACATGGTTCCCGAACCCGTAGGGTCTACACACTTAAGGTTCGATGACGCTAGGGTTATAGGGAAAGTATGTACGCGGTTACCGAATGTTGTTCGGAGTCTCGGATGAGATCCCGGACGTCACGAGGAGTTCCGGAATGGTCCGGAGGTAAAGATTCATATATGGGAAGTCCCGTTTTGGTCACCGGAAAAGTTTCGGGCGCTATCGGTAGCGTACCGGGACCACCGGGAGGGTCCCGGGGGTCCACCGGGTGGGGCCACCGGCCCCAGAAGGCTGCGTGGGCCAAGTGTGGGAGGGGACCAGCCCCAGGTGGGCTGGTGCGCCCCCCTAACCAGGCCCAAGGCAAAGAGAGAAGAAAAAGGGGAGAAACCCTAGGCTCAGATGGGCCTAAGGCTCACCTAGTGGTGCGCCTCCCCCTCTCTCCCCCTTGGCCGCCCCCCTAGATGGGATCTAGGGCTGGCCGCACCCCTAGGGGTGGGAAACCCTAGAGGGGGCGCAGCCCCTCCCTTCCCCCTATATATATGTGAGGTTTGGGGCTGCCCATAACACGTTTTGACCTCTGTCGCTTGGCGCAGCCCTACCTCTCTCCCTCCTCGTCTCTTGCAGTGCTTGACGAAGCCCTCCTGGAGTCCCGCGCTCCTCCACCACCACCACGCCGTCGTGCTGCTGTTGGATGGATTCTTCCCCAACCTCTCCCTCTCTCCTTGCTGGATCAAGGCGTGGGAGACGTCACCGGGCTGCACGTGTGTTGAACGCGGAGGCGCCGTTGTTCGGCGCTTAGATCGGAATCAACCGTGATCTGAATCGCAGCGAGTACGACTCCTTCATCCGCGTTCTTGCAACGCTTCCGCATCGCGATCTACAAGGGTATGTAGATCCACTCTCCTTTATGCTCGTTGCTAGATTACTCCATAGATAGATCTTGGTGATGCGTAGGAAATTTTTTGATTTTCTGCTACGATCCCCAACAGTGGCATCATGAGCTAGGTCTATGCGTAGTTTCTTGCACGAGTAGAACACAAAGTAGTTGTGGGCGTGGATTTGTCAATTTACTTTCCGTTACTAGTCTTATCTTGATTCGGCGGCATCGTGGGATGAAGCGGCCCGGACCGACCTTACACGTACTCTTACGTGAGACAGGTTCCACCGACTGACATGCACTAGTTGCATTAGGTGGCTAGCGGGTGTCTGTCTCTCCCACTTTAGTCGGATCGGATTCGATGAAAAGGGTCCTTATGAAGGGTAAATAGAAATTGGCATATCACGTTGTGGTTTTGGCGTAGGTAAGAAACGTTCTTGCTAGAAACCTATAGCAGCCACGTAAAACTTGCAACAACAATTAGAGGACGTCTAACTTGTTCTTGCAGCATGTGCCGTGTGATGTGATATGGCCAAAAGGATGTGATGAATGATATATGTGTGATGTATGAGATTGATCATGTTCTTGTAATAGGAATCACGACTTGCATGTCGATGAGAATGACAACCGGCAGGAGCCATAGGAGTTGTCTTATTTATTGTATGACCTGCGTGTCACTGAATAACGCCATGTAATTACTTTACTTTATTGCTAAACGTTAGCCATAGTAGTAGAAGTAATGTTTGGCGAGACGACTTCATGGAGACACGATGATGGAGATCATGATGATGGAGATCATGGTGTCATGCCGGTGACAATGATGATCATGGAGCCCCGAAGATGAAGATCAAAAGGAGCAAAATGATATTGGCCATATCATGTCACTATTTGATTGCATGTGATGTTTATCATGTTTTACATCTTATTTGCTTAGACCGACGGTAGTGAATAAGATGATCTCTCACTAAAATTTCAAGAATTGTGTTCCCCCTAACTGTGCACCGTTGCTAAGGTTCGTTGTTCCGAAGCACCACGTGATGATCGGGTGTGATAAGTTCTAACGTTCGCATACAACGGGTGTAAGCCAGATTTACACACGCGATACACTTAGGGCTGACTTGACGAGCCTGGCATGTACAGACATGGCCTCGGAACGCGGAAGACCGAAAGGTCGAACATGAGTCGTATAGAAGATACGATCAACATGAAGATGTTCACCGTTGATGACTAGTCCGTCTCATGTGATGATCGGACACGGCCTAGTCGATTCGGATCATGTATCACTTAGATGACTAGAGAGATGTCTATCTGAGTGGGAGTTCATTAGATGAACTTCATTGTCATGAACAATAGTCTAAGTTGTCTTCGCAAATTATGTTATAGACCAATAACTGCGTTGTAGCTCCCTGTTTAATACGATCCTAGAGAAAGACTAAGTTGAAAGATAATGTAAGCAATGATGCGGACTGGGTCCGTAGTCCGAGGAGTGTCCTCACTGCTGGACAGAAAGCTTATGTCTTTCATGCACCGCTCGATGTACAAACCCCTACAACGTTGTCTGTGGATGTTGTGAACACCTGACAGAGACGTCCAGATGACTACTTGATAGTTTAGTGCACCATACTTTACGGCTTAGAATCGGGATTCCAATGACGTTTTGGAACGCCATAGAACATATGAGATGTTCTAAGAGCTGAAATTGGGATTTCAGGCTCATGCCCGTGTTGAGAGGTATGAGACCTCTGACAAGTTCTTTTGCCAAAAAGATGGAGGAGAATGGCTCAACTAGTGAGCATGTGCTCAGAATGTCTGGGTGCTAAAATCACTTGAACCAAGTGGGAGTTAATCTTCCATATGAGATAGTGGTTGACGGAATTCTCTAGACACTATCACCAAGTTACTAGAACTTCGTGATGAACTATGACGTGCAAAGGATCGAGATGATCCCAGAGCTGTTAGCGGTTCTTAAGACCGCAAAAGTAGAAATCAAGAAGAAGCATCAAGTGTTGATGGTTTAACAAGACCACTGGTTTCAAAAGGGCAAGGGCTAGAAGGGAAACTTCATGGATGGCAAACCAGTTGTCGCTCTGATGAAGGAACCCATGGTTAAACCCAAACCTCGAGACTAAGTGCTTCTATTGTAAGGGGAACGGTCACATGATAGCGGAACTACCCCAAATACATGGTAGATATGATAGCTGGAAACTTCAACAAAGTATATTGATGTGTACCTTACTAGTACTCCTTGTAGCACCTGGGTAATGGATACCGGTTCAGTTGCTATTAGTGACTTGAAGCAAAAGCTACGAACTGAACGGAGACTAGCTAAGGGCGAGGTGACGATGTGTGTTGGAAGTGTTTCCAAGGTTGATAAGATCACCATCGCACGCTCCCTCAACTTTCGGGATTAGTGTTGAACCTAGACAAATGTTATCAGGTGTCTACGTTAAGCATGAATATGATTAGATCATGTTCATCGCAATACGGTTATTCATTTAAGTTAGAGAATAATGGTTATTCTGTTTACATGAATAATACCTTTATGGTCATGCACCCAATGGTTCGTTGAATCTCGATCATAGTAATACACATGATGATAATATTAATGCCAAAAGATGTAGAGTTAATGATGATAGTACCACTTTCTTGTGGCACTGCCGCTTAGGTTATTTTGGCATAAAATGCATGAAGAAACTCCATGCTGATGGATGTTTGGAGTCACTTGATTTTGAATCGCTTGACACATGCGAGCCATGCCTCTTGGGCAGGATGACTAAGATCCCGTGTTCAGGTACAATGAAACGGGAAAGTGACTTGTTGGAAATCATACATGCTGATGTGTGTGATCCAATGAGAATTAAGGCGTGTAGTGGATATCGTTATTTTCTCATCTTCACTGACGATTTGAGTAGATATGGGTATATTTACTTAATGAAGCAAAAGTCTGAAATGTTTGAAAAGTTCAAGCAATTTCAGAGTGAAGATTAAGAATCATCATAGCAAGAAGATCATGTTCCTACGATCTGATCAAGGGGAGATTTTCTGAATTATGAGTTTGGCAATCACTTAAGACATTGTGGAAATGTTTCACAATTGAAGCCACCTGGAATACCATAGCGTAATGGTGTGTCCGGACATCGTAATTGAACCTTATGAGATATGGTGCGATCTATGATGCATCTTACCGATCTACCGCTGTTATTTTGAGGTTATGCATTATAGACAGCTGCATTCACTTTAGATAGGGCACCATCTAAGTCCGTTGAGACGACGTCGTATGGTTTGGCAAGAAACCAAAGTTGTCGTTTTCTTAATGTTTGGGGCTGCGATGCTTATGGCTTCAGCCGGGAAAAGCTCGAACCCAAAGCGGACAAATACATCTTCATAGAATACCCAAAGGTAACATTTGGGTATACCTTCTATCTCAGATCCAAGGACAAAAATGTTTGTCACTAAGAACGGGTCCTTTCTCGAGAAGGAGTTTCTCTCGAAAGAATTGAGTGGGAGGAAGATAGAACTTGATAAGGTTTTCGAACCCTCACTTCAACCGGAGAGTAGTGCAACACAGAAAGATGTTTCTGTGGAACCTACGACTGTTGAAGAGGAAACTAATGATAGTGATCATGAAACTTCGAATCAAGTTGCTATCGAACCTCGTAGGTCGACAAGGATATGTGCTACTCCTTAGTGGTACGGTAATCCTGTCTTAGATGTCATGTTGTTGGACAAACAATGAACCTACGAACTATGGAGAAGCGATGGTGGGCCCGTATTCCGACAAATGGTTAGAAGCCGAGAAATCCGAGATAGAATCCATGTATCAAAACAAAGTATGGACTTTGGTGGACATGCCCGATGATTGGCAAGCCATTGAGATAAATGGATCTTTAAGAAGAAGATGGACGTGGACGGTAATGTCACTGTCTGTGAAGCTCGACTTGTGGCAAAAAGGTTTTTCACAAGTTCAAGGAGTTGACTACGATGAGATTTTCTCACTCGTAGCGATGCTTAAGTCCGTCGGAATCATGTTAGCATTAGCTGCATTTATGAAATCTGGCAGATGGATGACAAAACAAGTTTCCTTACCAGTTTTCGTAAGGAAAGGTTGTATGTGATACAATCAGAAAGGTCTTGTCGATCCTAAGGATGCTAAAAGGTATGCTAGCTCCAGCGATCCTTCCATGGACTAGAGCAAGCATCTCGGAGTTGGAATATACACTTTGATGGAGTGATCAAAGTTTTTGGGTATACAAAGTTTGTTAGAAACTTGTATTTGCAATAAAGTGAGTGGGAGCACTACAACATTTCTGATAAGTATATGTGAATGACATATGGTTGATCTGAAATGATGTTGAATTTCTGGAAAGCGTAAAGGGTTGTTTGAAAGGAGTTTTTCAAAGGAATACCTGGATAAAGCTGCTTACATAATTGGGCATCAAGATCTATAGAGATAGATCAAGACGCCTGATTATACTTTCAAAAGGAACACACACCTTTGACATGATTTTGAAGGAGTTCAAAATAGGTCAGTTAAAGAAGGAATTCTTACCTGAGTTATAAGGTGTGAAGTTGAGTAAGACTCAAAACTTGACCACGGCAGAAGGAAGAGGAAGGACGAAGGTCGTCCCCTATGCTTTTGTCATAGGCTCTATACGTATGCCATGATGAGTACCGCACCTGATGTGTGCCTTGCCACATGTCTGGCAAGAGGGTACAAAGGTGATCCAGGAGTGGATCACTAGATAGTGGTCAAAATTATCCTTGGAGGAATAAGGAAATGTTTCTCGGTTATGGAGGTGATAAAGAGTTCAACGTAAAGAGTTACGTCGATGCAAGCTTAACACCTATCCGGATAACTCTAAGTGGAGATACCGGATACGTATAATGGAGCAACAGTTTAGAATAGCTCCAAGTGGAACGTGGTAGCAGCATCTATGATATGACATAAAGTTTTGCGAAGTACATAGGGATCTGAATGTTGCAGACCCGTTGACTACAACCTCTCTCACAAGCATAACATGATCAAACCCAGAACTCATTGAGTATTAATCACATATTGATGTGAACTAGATTACTGACTCTAGTGAACTCTTTGGATGTTAGTCACATGGCGATGTGACCTATGAGTGTTAATCACATGGCGATGTGAACTAGATTATTGACTCTAGTGCAAGTGGGAGACTGTTGGAAATATGCCCTAGAGGCAATAATAAATTGGTTATTATTATATTTCCTTGTTCATGATAATTGTTTATTATCCATGCTAGAATTGTATTGATAGGAAACTCAGATACATGTGTGGATACATAGACAAACACCATGTCCCTAGTAAGCCTCTAGATGACTAGCTCGTTGATCAATAGATGGTTACGGTTTCCTGACCATGGACATTGGATGTCGTTGATAACGGGATCACATCATTAGGAGAATGATGTGATGGACAAGACACAATCCTAAGCCTAGCACAGATCGTGTAGTTCGTATGCTAAAGCTTTTCTATATGTCAAGTATCTTTTCCTTAGACCATGAGATTGTGCGACTCCCGGATACCGTAGGAATGCTTTGGGTGTACCAAACGTCACAACGTAACTGGGTGGCTATAAAGGTGCACTACAGGTATCTCTGAAAGTGTCTGTTGGGTTGGCACGAATGGAGACTGGGATTTGTCACTCCGTATGACGGAGAGGTATCTCTGGGCCCACTCGGTAGGACATCATCATAATGTGCACAATATGTGATCAAGGAGTTGATCACGGGATGATGTGTTACGGAACGAGTAAAGAGACTTGCCGGTAACGAGATTGAGCAAGGTATCGGTATACCGATGATCGAATCTCGGGCAAGTGCTATACCGATAGACAAAGGGAATCGTATACGGGATTGATTGAATCCTTGACATCGTGGTTCATCCGATGAGATCATCGTGGAACATGTGGGAGCCAACATGGGTATCCAGATCCCGCTGTTGGTTATTGGCCGGAGAGTTGTCTCGGTCATGTCTACATGGTTCCCGAACCCGTAGGGTCTACACACTTAAGGTTCGATGACGCTAGGGTTATAGGGAAAGTATGTACGCGGTTACCGAATGTTGTTCGGAGTCTCGGATGAGATCCCGGACGTCACGAGGAGTTCCGGAATGGTCCGGAGGTAAAGATTCATATATGGGAAGTCCCGTTTTGGTCACCGGAAAAGTTTCGGGCGCTATCGGTAGCGTACCGGGACCACCGGGAGGGTCCCGGGGGTCCACCGGGTGGGGCCACCGGCCCCAGAAGGCTGCGTGGGCCAAGTGTGGGAGGGGACCAGCCCCAGGTGGGCTGGTGCGCCCCCCTAACCAGGCCCAAGGAAAAGAGAGAAGAAAAAGGGGAGAAACCCTAGGCTCAGATGGGCCTAAGGCTCACCTAGTGGTGCGCCTCCCCCTCTCTCTCCCTTGGCCGCCCCCCTAGATGGGATCTAGGGCTGGCCGCACCCCTAGGGGTGGGAAACCCTAGAGGGGGCGCAGCCCCTCCCTTCCCCCTATATATATGTGAGGTTTGGGGCTGCCCATAACACGTTTTGACCTCTGTCGCTTGGCGCAGCCCTACCTCTCTCCCTCCTCGTCTCTTGCAGTGCTTGGCAAAGCCCTGCTGGAGTCACGTGCTCCTCCACCACCACCACGCCGTCGTGCTGCTGTTGGATGGAGTCTTCCCCAACCTCTCCCTCTCTCCTTGCTGGATCAAGGCGTGGGAGACGTCACCGGGCTGCACGTGTGTTGAACGCGGAGGCGCCGTTGTTCGGCGCTTAGATCGGAATCAACCGCGATCTGAATCGCAGCGAGTACGACTCCTTCATCCGCGTTCTTGCAACGCTTCCGCATCGCGATCTACAAGGGTATGTAGATCCACTCTCCTTTATGCTCGTTGCTAGATTACTCCATAGATAGATCTTGGTGATGCGTAGGAAATTTTTTGATTTTCTGCTACGATCCCCAACACCAGGCACCGCTATAAAATCTCAGGCATTGGTGGATTTCATCAATGATTGGAAGGAGTTGCAAACCCCTGAGGAGAAGCCGGATCTTACATACTGGACGATTCACTTTGACGGTTCAAGACAGTTGAAAGGCTCAGGGGCTGGAGTTGTCTTAACTTCCCCCCGAGGCGATAAATTTTGTTACGTCCTCCGTTTATTGTTTCCTTGTACTAATAATGCAGCGGAATACGAAGCATTGCTTCAAGGCTTACGGATGGCAAAGGAGATGAACTTGAGCCGGGTCAAATGTTTTGGCGATTCAGATCTGGTGGCACAGCAAGTTTCAGGCAAGTGGGATTCAAGAGATCCCCTCATGGCAGCTTATAGACGGGAAGTGGAAGCAGTTGCTGGATATTTCAAAGGGTATCAAGTGGAACACATAGACCGGCGAAAGAATGAAGTGGCTGATGCTTTAAGCCGGTTGGGATCTCAACGTAAACCGGTGCCGCCAAATACTTTTTTGGATGAGCTGCACAGTCCATCAGTACAAGTACCGTCAGAGGAAGACCTAGCTGTTCCTGATCCGGAGGCACATCTAGTTGCAGCACTTCATGTTAACCCGGATTGGACACTGCCCTATTTGGCATATCTGAGCCGAGGAGAGTTACCGGACGATGCGATAGAGGCACGACAGATAGTCCGGCGTTCTAAGTCCATGACAATTGCAAACGGAGAGCTTCATCATCGCAGTGCTTCTGGAGTATTTCAGCGGTGTGTATCAGCTGAGGAAGGTTGTGAGATTCTTCGCGAGATCCATGAAGGGGATTGTGGTCATCATGCCGGTTCAAAATCATTGGTGGCTAAAGCTTTCCGACATGGTTTTTATTGGTTAACAGCTCATGCTGATGCGGCAGATCTAGTCCGGAAGTGTGATGCTTGTCAGAAATTTTCGAGACGTGCTCTTGTTCCGGCGCAGGAGCTCCAGATGATACCAATAACTTGGCCGTTTGCGACTTGGGGGCTTGATATGGTTGGACCCTTTAAGCGATCTCAAGATCAGAAAACTCATCTACTGGTGGCGGTGGATAAGTTTACAAAGTGGATTGAGGCAGAACCTGTGAGCAAGTGTGATGCGGCCACATCAGTCAAATTCATCAAAAAGGTAATTTTCTGGTTTGGCTTTCCGCACAACATCATCACAGACAATGGCACTAATTTATCTCAGCGTGAGATGGAAGAGTTTTGTCAACGAGAACATATTCTCCTAGATGTATCTTCTGTGGCTCACCGCCAATCCAATGGTCAAGCTGAAAGAGCAAATCAGGAGATTTTGCGAGGTATCAAGCCCCGGCTTATGACTCCTTTGCAGAGAACCCCAGGATGCTAGGTTGAGGAGTTACCATCTGTTCTTTGGAGTATCAACACCACACCAAACCAGTCCATAGGTTACACACCTTTCTTCATGGTATATGGTGCTGAAGCGGTCCTTCCAAGTGATATCCGTCATGATTCACCAAGGGTAACAGCCTATGTTGAAGCGGCCAATGAGCAGGCAAGACAAGACAGCTTGGACAGGCTGGATGAAGAGCGTGATATAGCAGCAGCACGGTCTACAATCTATCAACAAGACTTGCGCAGATATCACAGCCGCCGGATCAAGAGCAGAACATTCCAGGAGGGCGACTTAGTACTCCGGCTCATCCAAGATCAAACAGATATGCACAAGTTATCCCCACCTTGGGAAGGGCCCTTTGTGGTCAGCAAGAATCTGCACAACGGTTCATACTACCTGCAGGACGTTCGAGAACACAAGGACTCACGGACATCGGAGGAGGAGACGAAGAGGCCATGGAACATTGCCCACTTACGGCCCTACTATACTTGAGCTATGCGCTCCACTGTATCCTATGTATATATTATGATTAATGAATAAACCGGCACCCTCGGTAAACCGGGGGCTCAGCCTTTTTTCCAATACAAATATCTTGTGAGGACAACCATATATGTATTATCATATGTTATATTTCAAACATATCGGCCGGTTTAAAACTGGTTTTTGCAGAATATATACTCAGAAGCAATAAAACTCCCTAAAAAGCATGAGGTCACATCCGGCTCAAAAGAGGACGCTTCACGGAAACCCTCTGGATGGTAATCCATCCAGTGATTGGTTCAAGATCTAGCCATGGCTTCATGGAGCCATGGAAGACCATCTAGAAACGCTAAGGGCATCGAATGATTGGTTTATATTTACCCATGGTTTCAAGGAACCATGGAGGCCCTTTGGAAAGATGGGATCACCCGCATCCAGTGATTGGCTAAATTTTTTTCTTATGGTTCCTATGGAAAGACGGGATTACCCGCATCCATCGACCGGCCCTATGGAAAGACGGGATCACCCGCATCCAGTGATTGGCTAATTTTTTTAATGGTTCCTCTGGAAAGACGGGGATCACCCGCATCAAGTGATTGGCTAAATTTGTTTTAATGGTTCCTATGGAAAGACGGGATTACCCGCATCCATCGACCGGCCCTCTGGAAAGACGGGATTACTCGCATCCAGTGATTGGCTGAAACCTTGCTTTGAGCCTGGCAGCTCGTAAAAAGCCTCGACTACATGGTTTTATTTGCAAATTTGCGTTTTTATGATCTTTATGTGTTATGATTCTTTAATCCGGAGTGGGACAATTCAAGAAATTGACCACACATCTACAAAGTTAAAAGTCTGAATCGTGAATACCAACATGAGATAAACCGGTGCTCATTATAACCCGGATCATCCATCAGGCAAAAAGCTACAAACTTCTGGACATAGTTTCAGAATGATATAAACCGATGTCTTTTATCAAGCCCGGGTTTGTTACTGGATCCATGAAGGTCGTCATCAAGAAATTTTAAATTTTACCGGATTAAGAGTATTGAGCATACTTGGTCTCAGGTATAGAGTTGTTTATGATATGAGTATATACTTATTTGATATATCATGAGAACAATTTAATGAGTCCAACGGTCAAACCGTTAGGACATATTTTCAAATATTGTATATGCAGGAATAGATGATATATAAGACAATTCATATCAGACCAAACTGGCAATGTCAAAACGAGAAGTGGGAATATCCGGATTAAAACGGACAAAGTTATCAGCTATCCTATTACAAGGCATAGCAAGCCTGGCGGATTAAAGATTGTTCGATAAATGAGACTGCAATTGCAAATATTAAACTATGAGTTATGATCCTTCTTGCTGAGACGGCTGGGCATCAACTTGATCCGGAGTCTCCTCTTCCTCTTGAAGCGGTTGGAAATCCGGGGCGCACCAGTCGATTTTCGTTAAAGTACGAAAATACATCTCTTCGTTGATGAGTTCCGACAGTTCGATATCCGGAGCGAATGTATGAGGACGCACTGGTGGGATTAGATTGACGGTTTCATAAACCGGCCGCTCCACCCGCTCCTTTTGCAAGTCATACCCTGGATGATACCTGGATAAATCTGCTTCCGCCGCAAGTTTGCTGGCAAGAGGACGCATCTCCTTTGTCAAAGCATAGAGATCCTTTGCAGTAAACGATGATCCGTCTTCCTTGGTATTTGGACACCCATTTAAAGCCTCTTCCGGATCAAAGTCCGGAACCCAAGCCTTGGCTCTGGTAAGCGCCATAAGGGCACCGGCTCGAGCAGCAGATTTCTTGACTTCCTCCAAACGCACTGGCAAAACAGACAACTTTTCTAATGTACCTTGGATGGTCGTGGGGGCCGGTTTACTGAAAGATGTTGCACTAATGATCCTTTGAGCGCCGGAATACAGCTGCTCGACCAAAGTGTAACAGGCCTTAAGTTTCTTCCGTAGGTCATCCCCAAGATGGGTGACACGACGCCCTACATATGAATATCACAATTAAACCGGCACAGATGGAAGATTACAAGGATAAAGCAGGAGTACGGATCATACTTACCGAAGATTGCAGAAGTCATTAACTCAATTTTCTGCTTTAAACCGGTTAACTCTTCAGTAACCGGATTAAGCGCTTCCTCAGCATCTTTGGCCCTTTTCTCCAGCTCTTTCTTCTGAACCTCAAAGGCAGCCCGCTCTTCTTCAAAGAATTTTTTCAGCTCTTCAGCAGTCTTTAAACTTACCTTCAGATCTTTCTTGGCTTTCGAAGCAGCAGCCTCCATTTCAGCAAGACGGCTCCGAAGCTCATTGATTTCGTCAGCACTCCGGTTTAAATTAGCCTGCAAATAAAATCAAGTGATAAGAAGCAAAAATCAGACAAGTCTCAAGCACACAAACAAGTTGTCTACTTGACACTTGGGGGCTAATGAGCAGTTGAAGCAAAAAACAGCAGTAATTCAAAGACAAAAGTCTCAAGCACACAAACAAGTTGTCTACTTGACACTTGGGGGCTAATGAGCAGTTGAAGCAAAAAAACAGCAGCAATTCAAAGACAAAAGTCTCAAGCACACAAGCAAGTTGTCTACTTGACACTTGGGGGCTAATGGATAATTGAAGTATCGGAAGAAATTCTTACAAGTATCAAATACATAACCAAGTTATCTACTTGATACTTGGGGGCTAATGTAAGATCAGTTGTTCAAGTTATAAGTTCCGGTTCACCTTCAACGCGCAGCTAAACCGGAACTTGGGGGCTACTATGAGATAGTTAGAAGCATATCAAAAGTACAAAGTCAGAAGGAAAGGATTACCTCATATTTTTCTTTCATCATGTTAACCAAGCCCGCTTCATAATCTCGGCTGGTGTGGAGCCGGTTCAAGCACCAGGAATAGAGCTCCTGGGCACTCATGTCAGCAAGGCTGGATAACTCGGTACTCCATTTACCCTTCTCTTTATGCAGCTTCTCCGCTTTAGCCGTATGTTTGGCTAAAACAGTGGGCTCAGCCGGAGCAGTGAAAGCAGTCCCAGTCACTACAACTTCTGGAGAAGCAGGTGCTGTTGGTGGAGCTGCAGTATGAACCAGACTAGGAGATGCCGGATTGGCCTGAGGAGAATTGGCCCGGGCAGGACTTGGCGGATCATGAACATCATCAGCAGTAGGGTTCTCGGGCATTGAAATATGATCCGTAGGCGTAGGATTCTCAAGAGGAATTGTGGGCTCGCCTTCTGGGGGGACGGTTGTTGCCAGATCAACCGCCGGATCATCAACAGTAATCTCAGCAGTGGGTTTGTTGGCCTTCGGTTTTTTGCTAGGTTTTGGCTTGCTGGAAGAAAGATCGAAAGATGAGTTAAGATTATAAAGCAAAAGGTAATCATAAACCGGATAAAGTTAAAAAGACTTACCCGGGAACAGTTTTCAGTGGGGGAAGTTGCGTGGCAGTTGATTCACCAGAGGAAGATAATGGAGTCTCCTGATAATCAGGATCAGACGGTTTAAGAGGTTTGCGGATAAGCCCGGCCTTGGGATGAAGGAGGGTTGGAGAGAGTATAACCTCAGAACGGCGCCTCCGAGCCGGTGTGAGAGAAATTCCGGATGATTCCACTGCAAGACCGCTGTGGCGAGTGGTCCGGCGAAGAGCTTCGTGTTGTTGTTTCTTCAAAAGAAAATTAGGATCCAATTGAGCATAAGGATGAGAAAACTGATATTTCCGGAATGTCCGACGACTTTTTTGTGGAAGCGGTTCTGAATCGGAAGAACGGATAGTTACCTCAACTTCGGCCGGTTTATCCCCTTCCGCCAACTCCTGTGAGAAGTTATCATTAAGATACAGATATGAGTAAAAGCAAATAAGTTAAAGTCGGATCAATTCATACCTCAGAGTCCAGATCATCATCCTCAGCGTGAGAACTAGAGCCGCCAGCTGCTTTTCTCTTCTTACTAACAAAGGTTTTCCGACGGGTTTGTTTTCCGGGTTTCTCCTGAGGCTTTCTTTTCCAGAAAGGATCCTCGGCCTATTCAAACAGAAAAGAGACAGTTAGAAGACGGTTTATATAAACGGATTAAAAAAATATATATGAAAGCAAGGCTTACTGCAGGCAGCTTGTTTTTCTTGTAATACGGAGCCAATCCGATTTTGCTGCAATCCTCTAAGGAGACGTTGAGCATCTTCTTAGCCGATTCAATGACCTCCAATTCAGAAAGCTTATCCTTGGTAAACCGTTGAGGGTCGTCCGGTGTCGGGGGAAACTGTCCTCCACGAGCACCTATGGGACCGGAGCCCCTTGTTCGTGCGGTAAGGGAGCGGAGGGAGCACAAAGAGCAGATCGTGGAGAGCACGCGGGCAGTTTACCCAGGTTCGGGCCGCGATGGACGCGTAAAACCCTACTCCTGCTTGATTGTATTGAGTGTTGGAGCTCGGGAGCTTGGAGAACTAGCTACACCGAGCGTATGAGCGATCTAGGTTCCGAACCCCCTCTACGTTGTGCATGGGCCTCCTTTTATAGTGCAAGGGGTCACCGACAGGTGTCAACGTAAGAGAAAGGGTAAAAATGTAATAGTGATGGTAGTTGTAATAGTGCGGGAACAGTGGATGAACAGTGCGTGAACAGTGGTCATCACCTACTTTGACAGTGGGGGACAAGAGCATTTAATGCCCGTCGCCGTCGACCCCAAAAGCACCCGCCCTTGCGTCTCCGTTTGCCACGGCGATAGCTTTATCTCCGTGGAGCGCCACCGTGTCCCCCAGGCTGCACAGCCATCCGCCACGCGTCCCTGGAATGGACCCAGGGCGACGCGTGGACCGATGAGCTGGAGCGCGGGCACACAGCGCAACTCTCCCCGGCAAGCACCTTGCCGGGGTCTTGACCTTGCCGGGCCCGGGAGCTTGCCGGGCTCTGAAGCTTGTCGCTCCCCGGGCCCTGCCGGGGCGCATGCTGCGCCGAGGTGTGTCTTCTGGTCTTCCTGGCGAGCTCCTCTCGCCAGGGTCTTGTGTTAGTGAGGTAATCTCGAGCCTGGGACGACCTTCCCGACAAGCTCCACTTGCCGGGGTCTTGATCTTCTATCTCGTATACTTTGTTTTTGAATGGCTTAGTATGGAGCAGGAAGGTCTCCGGCAAGCACGTGGTAGGCCCTGCCGCGGGAAGCTGCTACTGCCCGTGCACAAGTTGGGGTACTGAGGTACCCCTCCCTTAGTACACCGACAGGAGCCCCCGGGCCTGGGCCACACACGGTGCCGAGCGCTATTGGGCCAGGCCCAAAACAGTGCACGGGCACGCGTGGCCCACGGCACGCCGAATCCACTTCCGCATCCGCCGCGTCCCTCCGTAACGGCACGCGTCGATTGCGGCGTCATGGGATGGGACGTGGCCATGTTCTTTTAATGGAAAGAGCTAAACGTCCCCCACTTCCCCATAAAAGCAGAGGAAGCAGGAGCGGTTCCCCTCCTACGCCTTCATTGCTTCTTCTTCCATCTCCAGAGATTCAGCTTTGCGCTCCGCCTCCACACCTCCTCCGCCGTTTTCCGCATCCGCGGCGCCGCCGGACTCTTCGTCCCCCTTCCCTCGCCGCCTCCGCCATGGCCCCGAAGACCGAGAAGGCGAAGGCGGAGAAGGCCAAGAAGGAGAAATCCGAGCAGGCGGCGAGGCTTACTCTGCTGCGGAAGCGGAACGTCGTCTTCTCGCCGAGGCTCAGCGCGCGGGAGCTCTGGAACAAGTACTACTTGTTCTGGGCCAAGGAGACCAAGGCGCACCCTCGGACCAGAGCCTATCCCGCCGCCACCAAGGACAATTATCCCGGCGGGTACTTCTTCTTCGCAGCTTTCTTTCATTGCGGCCTTTGCCCCCCTTTTTCTGACTTTTTCTGCGATATCATGCACACCTACGACCTCCACCTTCTTGACTTCACCCCCAACGCCATCCTCACGATGGCGGTTTTCGCACATCTGTGCGAAAACTATATTGGGATCTATCCGAACGTAGCGCTGTTTAGGCACTTCTTCACCCCTAGAGTAGAGGCCGGCGCCCCCCTCTCCAGGGGGATTTCTTGGGTCTTCCGCTTGAACAAGAAGGAGTCCTACTTGCCGGGGGAGCTCCGCGGCAAGTGGGAGGAGTGGCGTGCGGACTGGTGCTGGATAGTTGAGGACGAGCCGCAACCTTTTACTGCGCCGCGCACAACAGCCATCGTGCGCGGCAGGGACTGGAGTGAGCTAGATTCGGACGACATCAAGCTCAACGTCACCCTCATCAGAATTCTTCGTCTCCGGGTAGCAAAGTTGTCCGTCGGAGAGGTAGGAGCAGATTTCTTCCGCCGCCGCATTGCCCCTCTACAGGATAGGAAGAGGCCGGCATGGGAGTATGGCAACGCGGCGGACGTAATGAGATTGCGCCCGGGGCTAAACTTCAACTTCACGACGCTTGAGCTGAAGGGGATGGTCCGGGAACTCTTTAAACACGACCCGGCCCACCCAGAGTGGTTCAGAGCTCCCCGGGAGTGGTGCCCCTCTACAACAGCACGGCCCAGGATCCTCTTCGCGCCATGATGCCCGCATGCGACTCGCATGGCGTGGACCGCACATGGATACCGCCCAAGTCAGCAGACATCATGAGCTTCTTCGACAACCTGGTGGAGGTGCCGAAGAACAAGGATGAGATCAAGGGGCTCACCCGGGACACCACCGACCAGGAGATTGCTTATATAGCTTCTCGGGTTGAAGAGGCCGCTGCAGCCGCAGCGGCAGGAGAGTTTGGCTTTACACCCGATGAGGCAGAGGCTGCGGATGCGTCCTGCCAAGCAGAGGAGGCGGAGATCCGCAGACTACTGCAGCTTCCTCCCGACGAGCTTGCCAGGGTCCCCTCTTTGAGGCACTCCGGGATCCCCGGCATCGTGACCGAGGCCGCGGCGAGAGGCGGCGTTGCCGGAGGAAACAGAGGCGCTGCAGGGAGCGGAGGCGCCGGAGGGGGCGGAGGCGCCGGAGGGAGAACGGCCGCAGGGCAAGGCGCTGGGTCCAGCAAGCCTGCCGAGGAGGAGGAGGAGGAGGAGGATGTCGGGGCCGACGAGGACTCCGACGGGTCTCTGGGGCTCTATGCCGACGACGTCTCCTCGTCATCGGAGACCTCCCCGCCTCGGGCAAGTCCCAAGCGGTCTCCGCTGAAACGTCTCCACAAGGCGACGACGGGGACGAGGGCGCAGGCGCCCCGACAACAACCAACTCGCCGGGCGGCGCGGGCTACCCGGGGAAGTCAAGCTGCGACGGGGGCGCCCGACGCACCAACCACGGCGGGGGCGACCCGCACACAGGCTACGGCGGGGGCGACCCGCGCACAGGCCACGGCGGAGGCGCCCCGCACGTCAGCGCCAAGCGGAGGAGGGTCTTCGCAGAGCGGAGCAGCTGCTCCGCCTGCTCCCCGGGCCTCGGTGTCCACAGGGGCCGGGTCCTCGCAGCCCCCAGCCCCGGGGACCGCCAAGCGCCCGAGGGAGTCTTCGCCTCCTGCTCCTCGCGCGGACGTGCCTCAGGTGGCGTTCGACTTCTCCGCCCTGAGCGACGACGACGACGAGGAGGAACAGGAGTAAGAACTTGAGGTTTTGCATCTTCTTTAACATTGTCTTGATTCTTGTTGATTCTGATCTTGCTTTTTGCTTTGATCTCAGGACCCTGGCCCAGCGATTGGCGAAGAAGGCCAAGGTTCCCGTGGTCGAGGTCGCGGACGACTCGCCCGTCGCGGCGACAGGGGACGCGCCGGAGACGAGCCTGCCGGACCCGAGCGCTGCTCCGAGGAGCAGCCCCCAGCGTAAGTTTGGTTTCAATCTTTCCGCTCGTCGGGCGCGCTTGAGGATCTTGTTTATGCTAACACCTTGTCGTTCTTGTTGTTGTCTTGATTGTTTTGTGCAGAGGTGGAGCCGCAGCCACAGGAGCATCCGGAGACCGCTCCCGAGGAGCCGCAGGCCCCGCCGTCCCCGCCAAGGACGAACTCTCCGGCAAGGGAGAGTGCTCCGCCAAGGGCGGGTACTCCGCCAAGGGCGAGTACCCCGCCAAAGGCGAGCAGCCCGGCGAGGGCGGCCACCCCGCCAAGGCAGAGCTCCTCGGCGAGGGAGCCCGCCGTCGACGAAGTCCGCCAAGGTATGTTTTGCAACTCCGTCTTCTTGAACTCGTCTTTTTTGGATATTTGCTTGAACTTCTTCTTCTTTTTCTTCTTCTTCTAGATCTTCCTCCCCCAGAACAGATGGAGACGGAAACCATCGTCGTGGAGGAGGAAGCGCAGGGCGACGGCGGCAACGCCCCTGTCGCTGAGGACACGGCGGGAGCCGCCGAGCCGGCTGTGAAGGAGACTGCTCCGGCTGCGGACGCAGCGGCCGGGGAGGGGGACGGCGGCCATACTGCCGGCCCGGAGGCGGCAGGAGCGTCGAGCGCTGCGCCAGCCGCCGACCCCTCCACCGAAAAGGAGCCGTCTGCCTACTATCTTGAGGCCCCCAACGGCGTCTACATCCAGGTGCCGTGGGGATCTTCGTCTCGAGCCCCCGCGGAGGGAGAGGCCTTTGATGGGGAGGTCCTCGCCTCCGCGGGTCTGAAGGTTGTCGAGGCGCCCGGCGGGAGTGACGAGCCCGAGGAGGAGAAACTGCTCCACCGGCTCCTGGCCCTTTACCGGGCCAGGCAGGCAAAACTCGCGTCTCGGGAGGCCCTCGCCGCCAAGGCCGCCGCCGACATGGAGAAGCGCGCGGCGGAGCTCCGCGCCGCCAACCAGGCTGCCCTCCGCGACGTGGCGGAGGAGCGCGAGAGGCTCGCCGGGGAGTACCAGGAGTGGCTCCTGGAGAAGGCCGAGGCCGAGGAGCAGCAGCGACTCGCCGGAGAGGAGCTGTCCCGGCGAGAAGGAGAGCTCACCCAACGGAAGGTCAACCTCGACTCCCACGAGGAAGACCTTGCCGCCCGGGAGCAGGCCCTTGGCGGGGAGTTGAAGGAGGCGAAGGCCGCCGCGGCTGCCGCGGAGACCGCCAAGGAGGAGCTCGCGGCCAAGGTTGCGCAGCTGGAGGAGTCCCTGAAAGCGAGCGTGGAGAGGGTCACCGCGCTCAACACAGAGCGCGAGAAGGACGCCCACACCAACTCTGAACTCCAGGTGCGCCTCTCCAAGCAGGGTGACGAGCTGAAGGCCGCCAAGGATTCGATTGAGGATCTGGAGCTGAAGGTTTCCACGTTGAAGGACTCGCTCGACGCCGTCCGGGACCGGGAAACCAAGCTGAAGGAAGAGCTCCGCAAGGAGCGAGGCTTGGTGGAGAGCGCCACCACTGCGGCTGAGAACTTCCGCCGGACCGTTGAGGTGTGGACCGACGACTTGGTGGCCTCTGCATCCAACATCGACCAGGAGCTGTTGGCGCTGAAGGTTGAGCATCTTATATACTCTCCGGATCCAAACCTCCCCCACAGCGCCAAGCTCAGCCTCTTCTTCAGAGGGATCGCGCCGGCTCTTGCAGATCTTCGGAAGAAGCTCCCCGCGCAACTGGCCGAGGAGTCGCGCCAGCTCTGCGCGGGAACCTTGGAGCGCGTACTGACGAAGATTGTGTACCGCAATCCTGGCATAAACCTCGCCAACGTTCTCCACAGCTTGCCGGCCGACGCGGATATGGAGGCGCTGAAGGCGCAGGTCGCCCACATTATCGCCAAAGTGAACAAGATCTCTAGGATCGAGGGCGACCGCGTAGATTAGGCTTCCTTTTCCTTTATCTCTTTTGTTACTGCATGGTGTGTTATGAACTCATTAGTCATTGCGACAAGTTATCCTTTGTAAGATATTTATCTTATTTTGATCAATCAGTGCAATGTTATCTTCCTTGTCTTGGTCCTTTACTTTGTATGTTTTTCACCCTACGCTTCCAGGGAGCTTGCCGGCAAGGGGCCTTTGCCGCGAGCGCTGAGTGCTGGACTCCGAGCAGCCTGCTGGCCAAGGTTTTACCGGAAAGCAACCTTGCCGTAGCTAGTCGCAACGCACTCAGCTTGTTGAGTGAACTCGAAAATGAAACAAGGGCGCGACACTTGTCGCAGCTCACTTAAGTCGTTGAGCGTACTCGAAAACAAGATAAGGGTGCGGCTAGCTACGGGTAGGTTCCTCCGCGCACAGGTTTTGCATACAAAGTGTGGATGTTCAAGGAAGACAACTAAAATTTAAAAATTTGAACTGGTCAAATTCTAATAACTTAGCTTTCATATATCGCTTGCTTCCCGGTAAGACTTCTCTTTCTTGAACAGCACTTGGTTCATCTTCCATCT
>LR738713.1:485277212-485295854 GCA_902687465.1 Secale cereale | reverse complement strand
GAACATTCCTTCTGCTTAAGAGGCAAGGAAAAAGAAGAGGGAAACAAGTATATGGCCTTTCGGCGTGCTAATGCTTACCGGATACGTATGTTGCACAAGATGCCAAATAATGCATGCAAATAGCGAAGAAAAGCATGGAAAAGGCAAATAGCGCAAAACACGAAAGCTTTACTGATGCACGGGGTCTGCGCCCGGCTTTGTACAAAGGGTTACATGCAACAGCGGCAAAGCTTGTACAAAAGGTGGTTGCCGGAGCGGATCACGGCAACCGCGCCTTATGGGTGAAACTTGCGAAGATGCTCTATGTTCCAGGAGTTGCTCACCGGTAAGCCTTCTTCGGTCTCAAGGCGGACAACGCCGGGCCTCGTGACTTGTCTCACCCGATAAGGGCCTTCCCACTTCGGCGTCAACTTGTTGGAATTCTTGGCGGACTGAACACGCCCAAGAACAAGGTCGCCTTCCTCGAGACTCCTGGCCTTGACCTTGCGGCTATGATAGCGGCGCAAGGCTTGCTGGTATCGAGCAGCTCGTACAGCAGCCTGGAGACGTTCCTCCTCGAGGAGCAATGCATCATCTTGTCGCAGTTGCTCTTGCTCGAGCTCATCATAAGCGAGCACTCGAGGAGATCCGTATACGAGTTCCGTGGGGAGAACTGCCTCTGCCCCATAGACTAGGGCAAAGGGTGTCTGTCCGGTGGCTCGATTTGGTGTCGTTCTGATTGACCAAAGAGCCGCCGTTAGCTCCTCTATCCAGTTTCTTCCGCACTTATGCAGCCTGTCAAAGGTCCTTGTCTTGAGTCCGCGCAGCACTTCAGCATTGGCCCTCTCCGCTTGACCATTGCTCCTCGGGTGAGCAACAGAAGCGAAACAGACCTTGGCGCCAAGGTCTTGGACGTACTGCATGAAGGTGCGACTAGTGAATTGTGTACCGTTGTCGGTGATGATCCTGTTAGGGATCCCGAAACGGCAAACAATCGACCTGAAGAACCTGACTGCTGACTGTGCTGTCACCTTTCTCACTGGTTCTACTTCTGGCCACTTTGTGAACTTGTCGATTGCAACGTACAAGTACTCAAAGCCCCCGACAGCTCGGGGGAAGGGGCCGAGGATATCGAGCCCCCAGACCGAGCAGGGCCAGGACAAAGGAATCGTCTGGAGAGCTTGAGCTGGCTGATGAATTTTCTTCGCATGGAACTGGCACGCTTCACACTTGGTTACTAGTGCAGTTGCATCTTGGAGGGCTTCTTGCCAAAAGAACCCTTGCCGGAAAGCTTTCCCGGCAAGTGCCCTTGCGCCAATGTGGTGGCCACATATGCCTCCATGTATTTCTGCCAACAGCTTCTGTCCATCTTCCCTGGAGATGCACTTCAACCTGACACCGTTGAGTCTTCTTCTGTATAGCTCAGTGTCCATGAACTGGTACATACTTGACTGCCTGGTTATCTTCTCTATTTCTTCTGGGTCGTCGGGAAGTTCTCCAGTTTGCAGAAAACGGACGATCTGCTGCGCCCATGCTGGAGCCCGAGGCTCAACGGCAAGGACTAAAGGCATGAGGGCCGCTGCGGGGACCTCAGCTTCTACGGCAAGAACCTCTGGTTCTGCCGGAGCTGACGGTCCCCCGGCAAGCTCGCCGGGGCGAGGCTTGTCGGGAACACTTGCTTCAACTGCACAAATCCTCGGATCTGCAGGAGCAGACTGTTCCTCAGCGTTCTGATCGTTGATCTTGGGGGCCTTGGCGGCGGCTCCGGGAAGATCCGCCGGCAAGTAATCGCCGGAGACCAACTTTCTCTTCTTGGACTGCCCAACTGATGGTGTAACGGATGGTTGAGTTAGCTTGAGCAAGAAGGTCCCTGGTTCCACAGGTAACTTCATCGCAGCACACTTCGAAAGGCCATCTGCAATTTCATTCTGAGCTCTCGGGACGTGCTCCATTTGCAGACCTTCAAAGTGCTCTTCAAGCTTCCTCACTTCATCTACATAAGCTTCCATCAAAGGGCTTTGGTAACTCTTGTTAACTTGTCGGACCACCAACTGAGAATCTCCCCGCACAATCAGCTTCCTGATCCCAAGTTCGGCCGCAATCCTGAGGCCGGCAAGCAAACCTTCATATTCAGCAGTGTTGTTTGTCGCTTGCTCCCTGGGAAAGTGCATTTGGATAACATACTTGAGGTGCTCTCCGGTGGGCGCTATGAGTACCACGCCGGCACCGGCGCCTTGCAGCGAGAAGGCACCATCAAAGTACATTACCCATTCACTTGTCGCTTCTTGTACGGAGACACTTGTCTCTGGAACTTCTTCATCGGGCGTCGGGGTCCATTCAGCTATGAATTCTGCCAAAGCTCGGCTCTGAATAGTTGAAGTACTCTCAAACTTGAGACCAAAGCTTGACAGCTCCAGTGCCCACTCGACGATCCTGCCTGTTGCTTCTGGATTCTGCAATATCCTCTTCAACGGAAAGCGAGTGACCACTGTTATCTCATGTGCCTGGAAGTAATGGCGCAGCTTTCTCGAGGCCATGAGGAGGCCGAAAAGCAACTTTTGCACCCCGGAGTATCTTGATCTAGCCCCCTGCAAGAGGGAACTCACAAAATACACCGGGCGCTGCACCATCTTCTTCCGCACTTCTCCTTGATCCTGCGCAGAGTTGTCCTTGTCGGGGCCAGAGCTTGTCGGAGGAGCCCCCTGCTTGTCGCTGGATTCGCTTGCCGGTGGTGCAGACTCCTCGTCGGCCTCCCTCTCCGCTACTAACGCAGCACTAACCACCTGGTTGGTTGCCGCTAGGTATAGCAGCAACTTCTCCTGTGGTCTAGGTGCGACAAGTATTGGAGTGGAGGATAGGTACCGTTTCAAGTCCTGCAGCGCTGCCTCCGCTTGCGGAGTCCACTTCATGGGACCTGCCTTCTTCAAGATTTTGAAGAAAGGTAGGGCACGTTCTGCAGACTTCGAAATGAACCTACTGAGGGCAGCCACACAACCTGCAAGCCTTCTGACATCCTTGACGCGCTTCGGGGCTTCGATCTGCTCGATGGCTTTAATCTTGTCGGGGTTGGCTTCAATCCCCCTTTGCGACACAAAGAACCCGAGAAGCTTGCCGGAGGGGACTCCAAAAATGCACTTCTCGGGGTTCAACTTAAGCTGGATCTTGCGCAGGTTCTGAAATGTCTCTTCCAAATCTTGGACCAGGGTATCCTTGCTCTTGCTCTTCACCACGATGTCATCCATGTAAGCCTCTACATTTCTGCGGATCTGTGGCTCGAAAGCAGTGTGCACTACCCTTGCAAATGTTGATCCTGCATTCTTCAGTCCAAATGGCATGCGTATGAAGCAATAAGTGCCACATGGAGTGATAAATGTAGTCTTCTCTTCATCTTCTTTGGCCATAAAGATCTGGTGGTAGCCTGAATATGCATCAAGAAAAGAGAGTAGCTCACATCCGGCAGTGGAGTCAACGATCTGGTCAATGCGCGGCAAGGGAAATGGATCCTTAGGACATGCTTTATTCACATCGGTGAAGTCTATACACAGTCTCCACTTCCCATTGGCCTTGCGCACGACGACTGGGTTTGCCAACCACGTCGGATGGATCACGCCTCTAAATAGGCCTGCCGCCTCTAGCTCCTTGATTTCTTCAGCAATGAATTCTTGGCGCTCCACGGCTTGCTTCCTCACCTTCTGCTTGACGGGCCGCGCATGAGGACAAACAGCAAGCTTCTGCTCAATTACCTTCCTGGGAACACCGGGGATGTCAGATGGTTGCCAGGCAAACACATCGACATTCGCCCGCAGGAAGGCAACGAGCGCGCTTTCCTATTTGCTATCAAGTGTGGCACTGATGGTGAAGGTACCACCAGTGCCGTCCTCCTTGGCGGACACCTTCTTGGTTGCCGGTGGAGCGGCCATCCCCTTCTTACACTTGCCGGTGGAGCTCGATGGAACGTCCTCGACGGCAGCGTAGCACTCCGAAGAGGTGCGGTTGCCGGAGTGGGCCCCAGAGCACTTGCCGGACTTGGTCTTCTTCCCCCCGGGAGCTTCAGCGGTAAGTGTATCCTTCTCTGCCACGGCTGCTGCATTCCGGTAAATCTTGTCGGCGCAGACAAGCGCATCTTTCTTGTCGCCATGGACAGTGATGACGCTTATCGGCCCCGGCATCTTGAGTACGTTGTAGGCGTAGTGGGAAGCTGCCATGAACTTGGCGAGGGCGGGACGGCCGAGTATCCCATTATATCGCAATGGATATCGGCGACGTCAAATGTGATGCGCTCAGTCCTGAAGTTGAGCTCCCCGCCAAAGGTCACCGGCAGAGTTATCTTCCCCTTGGGCTTGCTCCTCCCCGGGTTGATTCCTTGGAAAGAACCGGTCTCTTCGAGCTCGCCATCTGGGATTTGGAGTTTCTTGATCACAGCAGAGGAGATCAAGTTCAGCCCGGCCCCGCCGTCAACCAACATTTTGGTGACCTTGAGGTTGCGGATGGTGGGTGAGACCAGCATCGGCAAACACCCGACCGCGGTGGTGCGGTCAGGGTGATCCTCAAGATCAAAAATGATGGGCGTGCTGGACCATTTGAGGAGCCTGCGCGACTCCACGGGCGGCTCTGCTGCATTCACCTCCCGCACCCACTTCTTGAGTTGGCGGTGGGAGGTGTGCAGAGAGGCGCCACCGTCGACGCACAGGACCTCCGTGGCCTTCTGGAACTCCTGCTCGCTGTTATCTTCATCCTCCATGTCATCGTCGTCGTCTTCTTCATCCTTGTCGCGGCCCCGGGGAGGTCGGTCACCTTGCCGCTGCTTTGCCTTGCCGCGGCGTCCTCCCCGGCCATTGAATGGCCGCTTCTTGCTTGGTTCTCCTCCGCCACCTTGGGCCTTTTCCTTGTCGCGCCTCTCGTACTCAGCTTTCTGCTGCTCGACGAGGTACTCGACGCGTTTGTAGTTGGAGAGGTCGTGGCCCTTGGTGCGGTGGATCTTGCAGTATTGCTTGTCGGAGCCGTCCTGCTTGTCGGCTGCCGCTACAGGGGCAGGCTCCTTGCTGGAGCCGCCAGCCTGTGTTTGCTTGGCGGGAGCCTCCTTGCCGGACTTCTCGACGGCAAGCACCTCCTTCTTGTTCTTCCTTCTATTGTTCCGCCGCCGGCTCTTCTTTGCCGGGGCGGCGTCGTCGCTGTCGCTCCCCCCCCCCCGCGCCGGTATCCTCCCCGGGGAGTCTCCTCCCCTCTTCGGCGCGTGCGCACTTATCAGCTAGAGCATAAAGCTCGCTGACATCCCGTATCTTGGTCATGGCCATTTCTTCACGCATGCGGCGGTTACGCACATTCTGGTGGAACGCGTTGATAACCGCGGCAGGGTGGACGTCGGGGATGTTGTGCTGCACACGACTGAAGCGTTGGATGTACTTGCGCAGGGGTTCCCCTTCCTTCTGGGCCAGAATGTGGAGATCGCTCTCCTAGCCGTGGGGTTTGTGGCCGCCCGTGAAGGCGCCAACAAACTGATGGCAAAGATCTGCCCAAGAAGAAATGGAGCCTTCCGGCAAGTGCATGAGCCAAGAACGAACGTTCGGCTTAAGCACTAGCGGGAAGTAGTTCGCTAGTATCTTCTCGTCGCGCCCCCCGGCAGCCTGCACCGCGATGGTGTAAATGCTGAGGAATTCCGAGGGGTGCGTCTTGCCGTCGTACTTCTCCGGTACATCGGGCTTGAAGTTCTTCATGCTGGGCCACTGGACGCGCCGCAGCTCACGGGTAAACGCAGGGCAACCTGCCGCGTACGGCAAGTCGCCTGGTTCACCGGGCGCGCACGTGTCGACAGCGGCTCCAGCTCGCTGATCTGATTGTCGCTGAGCTTCTCGGCGGCGCTCGATCGTCGTTCGAGCGTCTTCTTGTCGTCGGTCGTCGAGGACTTGGCGCTGGTCCCGACGAGCCCGCGGATCCGACGACGCAGTGGAGTCGTCGTCGACGTTGATCCGGTGGGGCGGCGTCTTTTGCTTCCGCGGCGGGGAGTGCACGGTGGTTGCACCCCCGGCGGTCTTGTCGCCGTCGGCCTTCGTCTTCTCGACTTGCCGTGGCCGCGAGGTCGCCGGCTGCTGTGGAGAGTCGTTGTTGGCGAAGGCGATCAGGCTCTGGATGGTTGCCCTCCAGTCTTCGGCCTTGTCTGCCGCTGGAGGGAAGTCGAGGAGCAGTTGCGCCCTTGCGAGCGCTTCTGCTGGAGAGGAGGGGAGCGGGGGCGAGCGGTGCGAGGAGCGGGATATGCTCGGACTCCTAACTGGGTTAGAAGGAGCAGGGTCCCGCCCCGGCGACCGCGCCTTGCTCGTGCCAGGACGATGGCCCGGAGCGTCCCGCGAACCTCCGATTTGCCCTTGGCCCAGCAAGCGGATGCCACCTCCCATGGCATGGCGCTGCTGGGTTGTTGTTTGCTGAGATGGACGTGGCGCGTCCACGGAGACCGAGGCTCGGTCGTCCGTCTTGTCTTTGGATTTGGTGGCGCTGCGAGTTTCCTCGCCGGCGACCACCCTCCCGACGGCGTCTCCCCCGCCCACCGTCGGTTCCGGTGGCGGCGGATGAGACGCAGACGGGCCTGCGACCTCCGAAGCTTTCTTCTTCGGGGCCATGTCGCTGTTGCTGATGAAGTTGCTGATGAAACTGGAGAGGTTGATGAAGAGTGCGCCCGCGTGAACGCCGGATCAGGTTCGCACAACCTCGACGCCCCCTACCTGGCGCGCCAAAGATGTCGGGGGAAACTGTCCTCCACGAGCACCTATGGGACCGGAGCCCCTTGTTCGTGCGGTAAGGGAGCGGAGGGAGCACAAAGAGCAGATCGTGGAGAGCACGCGGGCAGTTTACCCAGGTTCGGGCCGCGATGGACGCGTAAAACCCTACTCCTGCTTGATTGTATTGAGTGTTGGAGCTCGGGAGCTTGGAGAACTAGCTACACCGAGCGTATGAGCGATCTAGGTTCCGAACCCCCTCTACGTTGTGCATGGGCCTCCTTTTATAGTGCAAGGGGTCACCGACAGGTGTCAACGTAAGAGAAAGGGTAAAAATGTAATAGTGATGGTAGTTGTAACAGTGCGGGAACAGTGGATGAATAGTGCGTGAACAGTGGTCATCACCTACTTTGACAGTGGGGGACAAGAGCATTTAATGCCCGTCGCCGTCGACCCCAAAAGCACCCGCCCTTGCGTCTCCGTTTGCCACGGCGATAGCTTTATCACCGTGGAGCGCCACCGTGTCCCCCAGGCTGCACAGCCATCCGCCACGCGTCCCTGGAATGGCCCCAGGGTGACGCGTGGACCGATGAGCTGGAGCGCGGGCACACAGCGCAACTCTCCCCGGCAAGCACCTTGCCGGGGTCTTGACCTTGCCGGGCCCGGGAGCTTGCCGGGCTCTGAAGCTTGTCGCTCCCCGGGCCCTGCCGGGGCGCATGCTGCGCCGAGGCGTGTCTTCTGGTCTTCCTGGCGAGCTCCTCTCGCCAGGGTCTTGTGTTAGTGAGGTAATCTTGAGCCTGGGACGACCTTCCCGACAAGCTCCACTTGCCGGGGTCTTGATCTTCTATCTCGTATACTTTGTTTTTGAATGGCTTAGTATGGAGCAGGAAGGTCTCCGGCAAGCACGTGGTAGGCCCTGCCGCGGGAAGCTGCTACTGCCCGTGCACAAGTTGGGGTACTGAGGTACCCCTACCTTAGTACACCGACATCCGGTTTACCAGAGTACTTGCACATCAGCTATGATCGCGGACTCAAGGGAAGGATAATCCAAGAGAGCCAGCAGCGCATGAAATCCACGCCGGTTAAGCCATTTGCCATAAAAGCTTTTAACTTGGAAAGTTGGGAGGCAAACCGGGGCCGCTCTGCAGAGCTAAGGCGCTGTGGCAAGGGGTGGTCCTCCGGAAGACGGTGCTCGCGATAACCCGGCAAGGGGTTTTCCCCCGCAGGTGAAGTGTCAACATAGTAGAACCAAGATTTATTCCAGTCCTTGGGATGTGTGTGTAGAGCGGCATGAGGAAAGACTACATCTTTCCTTTTCTGAATACTGACCCCGCCCAATTCTTGATGCGGTCCACTAGTAAATTCAGTCCGCCGGTTTAGGTGGAAGAAATCTCGGAACAAGTCAACTGACGGCTCTTCTTGCAAATACACTTCAGAGAACACATGGATATCACAGATGTTGGAAATAGAGTTAGGACCGATGTCCTGAGGATGGAGTTGGAAGGCAACAAGTACATCCCGGAAAAACTTCGAACCGGGAGGAGTAAAACCACGAGCAATATGATCAAAGAAAACAATGACCTCCCCTTCTTTGGGAGTGGGAGGACACTCGCCTCCTGGAGCTCGCCACTTCAAAAAGGATCGAGGGCCTAAAGTGCCAATTGACACAGCTTTGACTAAATCATCTTCCGTAATAACGGAAGGAACCCAATCGCAAGACACAAATTGTTTGGCCATGACAGCAGAAGAGCAAATGCTGAAAAGATAAAGTGCAAGACCGGATTATGCGGGTACAGCAGTATAAACCGGAAGATATATACAAGGATTATGCAACGGTTTCAGCAAGGGACTAATGATATGGATAACCCGGCAATAATAGGGAGCTATGTTACTACCGGTTTATGACAGTAATACGGAAAGAGCTAAACCGTCGCGTTTGTCTTTAATTTTTTTACAGAGCCCGTGCATGACAGGTTAAACCGGAGTATACTTAGCAGATCTACAAAGGGAAAGAAACAAGTTTTTACAGACAACTAAGGCAGAACAGATCTGAGCATGCAAGAAAAAGAAAAATAAACACAAGGATATACGGAGTAGATGAATCTACAGGTTGTGTAAATGTCGAGATCTAAAGCATGGAAGCAACGGAGTAAAGGCAAAAGTTTAAAGGGCAAGATCTAAAAGTAAAAGTTGCTGAGAACTATTTGTTTAGGTCGAACGAGGATGAAGCTGTTTACTGAGGTTCTAATGGCGGAGGTATGAACCCTAGAAAGTACGGATCTACAATGAAGAAGAAAGACATACCTGGAACAGCAGGGATCAGCGGCGGAGATTCTCTGGTCAAAACTCAGGTCGATGCAGCGGCCAGTGAGGTCTCGGATTCGGCGATTGACGGCGGCGGTTCGAGCTCGGGCGTCAATGGCGTCTGGAGCTCGGGTGACGGAGGAAGAAGAGAGAGGAAGAGAATAATAGATGGGGACAGCGGTATTTATAAGGATAAGTCAGATACGAAGCGACAGGTGCGGGATTCGAGGGAGCAAAGGATCGGATAAAGATCCTTTGACGCCTCGATTTTCGGGATAACCATTAAACAAAGCTACAGTACAGCTCGCGGCGTTAAATGCGGAAGTGATGTCACGGTCAGATTCAGTGATTCTCGAGGATGACGTCAGGGCGGTTTACAAAAAATGAGAAGACACAGAAGAAAATTATACAAGACAAGGGAGATTGATGTGAACAAAGTTCAAATCATTCTGGGGCCTAATGTCAGGGATATTACTAGCAGGTATGAATCGGCTAGTATAAACCGGCTCATTGTAATATGCTTGTATGGTTGTAATATTTAGTAAAGGCTACATCCCATAAGATCTTAGGGCCCATGTATAGAATTATGGTTTGTAAACCGCCCGATGATGTAACTTTGGAGATAAGGAAGAAAGAACAGAGACCGAGGCGGACACAAGTATGAGCCGGCCTCGGGACTCTGTAAACCGGACCAGGCGTCGCCTCTATATAAAGGGACGACCCGTCAACGGTTCAAGGACAAGAAAGAATCAACCCGTCGAGACTACAGGCAAGCGATCCGCTCCCTATAATCCGACGCCCAAGCAATACCAAACCAACTAGACGTAGGCTTTTACCTTCATCGAAGGGGCCGAACTAGTATAAACCTTATGTGTCCTTTGTGTGCTATGAACCCCTTCAAGCTAACCCGTGCGATGGTTCCATCATCAAGTCCGTTGAACCGGACATCTGCCGTGTTAATTCCACGACATAACCCATCAATATAATCCTTAAGAAGCACAAACTTATCCGACATAGTGTAGTTGGGACGATTCAAAAAGATAATAGGACTATCATGGGTGGGTGCAATAGCAAAATTTTCATTCTTAACATAGGTAACTATAGCAATTTCATCTCCATATGCATAATTCATATTGTCATCATAGCCACAAGCATAGTGAGCATCAATTTCATCAAAAAGGGATATTTCAAACGAATCCAAGGGATCATAGCAATAATCGTAGCATTCATCCTTCGATGAGTACGGAGGGAAATTAAACAATGTACGAGTTGAAGGGTTACTCTCATTAGAAGGTGGGCACAGGTGATCAATCCGCTCTTCCTCCTTTTGTTCTTCACTCTATCCTCATCTTTTTCATCCAATTAGCTCATAGTGTCATCAATTTCTTCTTCCATAGTTTACATCAAAATATTTATCTCTTCTTGGACAACGGAGGCTTTCTCAATAAATGCATCAATATCGGCACTGTATTTATAATTATCATAGAAATATTTAAGTATAGATAAATTTGCAGGTCTGTAAACGACATCATCACAATTTTCATACTCTTTAAACAAAGATTCAATTTTACATGCACCTTTAAAAGTGACAAATACTTCTATTCATTCCACATCATAGTAATAATATATACCATTAGCATAAGAAGCCAAGGTTTTATTATCATTAAATTCACAGGAAAACGGAAGGTGTGGAGCCTTCATCGTAGAGCAGCAAGTATAATCATATCTCTGGCATAAATTCCAAGTATACCAATGCATCATTTCAATTTGACCCCATAAGAGTTTTCCTTTTAGAGTCAAGCGATAATCCCTAAAGTATTCATGTTGATCCAACGTGTCTCCCATTATCAAGTTGAATGGAGTTTTCTCAGGATTATCAAGGTAGTGTTTAATATTTTCGCATAACGAGCATCGAGGGTTTTAGGAGGTTCCATATCTCCATGAGTGGCAAGTATAACTAATGTTTTTGGTATTCCATGTTCCATATCCATAAGTAAAGATAGAGAACAACTTAGAACAAAAAGTAAAATCTACTTAGTGATAAAGCAAACAAGCACACACGAGATTATTCACCCCACACTATTGCGCCCCGGCAACAATGCCAGAAAAAAGCCTTGATAACCCACAAGTATAGGGGATAAATTGTAGCCTTTCTTGATAAGTAAGTGTGTCGAACCCAGCGAGGAGCTAAAGGTGGAATTTATATTCCCTTCAAGTTCTATCAACGACCGATACAACTCTACGCGCACTTAACGTTTGCCTTTCCTAGAACAAGTATGAAACTATTTTGCAGGTGTAGTGATAAGTTTGCAAGAATAAAACTAGAAGTACTTAGAGAAAATAAAACTATGAGTAATTTGCAAGATAATAAAATTAGTTGTTTAGTAGAGAGTTTTTTGTTAGACAAGAAATTTATTTGTCCCTAGGCAATCGATAACTACACCGGTAATCATTATTGCAATTTTCTATGAGGGAGAGGCATGAGCTAACATACTTTCTCTACTTGGATCATGTGCACTTATGATTGGAACTCTAGCAAGCTTTCGCAGCTACTAAAGATCAATAAGGTAAACCCAACCATATCATTAAGTACGAAGTCCTCTTTACTCGTTGATACGTCTCCAACGTATCATTAATTTTTTATTGTTCCATGCTATTATATTATCGACTTTGGATGTTTTATATGCATGAATATGAAATTTTATATTATTATTGAGACTAACTTATTAACCTAGTGCCTAGTGCCAGTTTCTGTTTTTCCTTTTTTTGAGTTTCACAGAAAAGGAATATCAAACGGAGTCCAAACGGAATAAAACTTTCGCGATGAATTTTTGGACAAAAACACACCTACGTGACTTGGAGTAGGGGCCAGGAAATCCACGGGGTGGCTGTCGGTATCAAAACTGGTAGAACTCGGGTAGGGGTTCCCAAGCCGTGCGTCTAAGGATCGATGGTAACAACGGACTGGGACACGATGTTTACCCAGGTTCGGGCCCTCTCTATGGAGGTAATTCCCTATCTTGATGGATATAGGGTTACAAGAGTTGATCTACCTCAAGATCATAATGGCTAAACCCTAAAACTCTAGCCTATGTAATTGTGATTCTCTTACCCTCTACAGAGAAGACCCTCTGGTTTATATATCCACTAGAGGAGGTCTAGGGTTACAAAGATTACTTGGGAAGGAAGGAATCATCACACCCGGACATCTATCCTGCCTTTCTACATACATGAGTCCTAACCGGACACGGGGGATGCTTGTTTATCTTCATCTTCATGGCCCATCAGTCCGGCCCAGCTTCAGTAGATCTGACACCCGTGGACCCCCAAATCCAGGACTCCCTCAGTAGCCCCCAAACTTGCCTTCAATGACGAGGTTGTATCTGGCTTCATGTCTTTGGTTTTGCAAGGTAAGTTCTCCTTCAGAATAGATGATAGTTCGGCTCCATTTTTAATATTATATCCTGCCAATTCCTTACCATCGTCGCCTCGGCTTCCACGTGTCAGACGAATGCGAACCATCAAGGTATTTTTACAAAAAAAACCTTGACCGTGCAAGGAAGGCGTCTATTTAAGGAGATTAAATCTCAGATGCCATTCCACACCACGCGAAAACACTTAGAGCTCACCCCGGAAAATTTCCCAAACATGGCCAGTGCTCCCAGCTCTTCCTCATGCCCCACGGCCTCAAGGAGGTGATTGGGAAAGCTACTTAGTACCCCACACCCATCTGAATAAACTTCAGATGCAGGATCCCTCCCGTGGATCTAGTCCCCGTCAGGGATGGATTAACTTCCACCGACGGCGAAGCCTTGGCAAAAAACTTCCCCAATCCTACTAAAGAGGAGCGGGTGTGTTTCCTTTCCTTCCTTTTGAGAGGTGTAGGATTTCCTATCCATCCTTTCCTCAGAGGATTCCTGGAGTTTTATGGCCTCCAACTGCATGATCTTACGCCAGGCTCTATCCTGCATATCGCGGGCTTCGTCGCTCTTTGCGAGCTGTTTCTAGGTTGTGAGGCTCATTTCGAGCTATGGCGGAAATTCTTCTGCCTTGTCCCCTGCTCCCAAAAGAGCTCCATATTAGAGGTGGGCGGCGCCGAAGTGTGGCGCATAGAAGGGACATGTTATCTGTCCGGCACTCCGAAGAAGGCATCCGAAGAGTGGCCCTGAGAATGGTTTCATATTGAGGATGTTGTTCTTCCGGACCCAATCCGGCACGGTCTTCTTGAATTCTACACCGCTCCTTTGAAGCAACGCTTCAACTGGCGTCCCCGAAGCACCAAGGAAGAAGATAGCGCGAAGGTTAAAAGGCTAGTAAGCAAGATCAGAGTACTTGCCCACTCCGAGCTGACAATAATTGAAGTAATGGTGATCTCAATAACTCGATGTGTTCAGCCACTTCAATCCAGAGGGTTTCCCATGTGGCATTACAATGGGCAGGATGATGTCTCGCGATGTCTATGCAAAGGACTGGATAACCCTGCCGCCTTGTGATACGTCCAAAACGTATCTATAATTTCTGCTTGCTCCATGCCTCTTTTAGATGATATTGCTATGATATTTATACACTTCCATACACTTTTGATCATATTTGGACTAACCTATTAACTCAGTGCACCCCAGTGCCAGTTTCTGTTTTTTGCTATTTTTGTATATCAGGTTTTCCCATTACGAAAACTGCCAGAAAAATTCCGGAAAAATTATATAAAAAATCAGTATTCCAGAAGCTTCCCGGCAGCCGAAGTAGGGCCGGAGGGGAGCCACCAGGGCTCCAGGCGCCCTGGTGGCGCGGCCCCCCTCCTGGCCGCGCCGGGGGGGGGGGGGCGCCTGGGCCCCCCAGGCCTTCGCTGATACCCCCCTTTGGCATATATTTAACACGCGTCCCGAAACCCTCAAGACGGGAACCCTTTTTCGCGATCTCATCTCTGTTCCGTCGCCGCCGCGCTTCCAAGATCGGGAGCACCAGGAGAACTCTTCCCGGCACCCTGCCGGAGGGGAGGATCACCACCGGGAGCCTCTCCACCACCATGGATGCCTCCCGGATGAGATGTGAGTAGTCTCCCTTGGACCATGGGTCCATGACCAGTAGCTATGTTATGTTCTCCTCCCCTTCTTGTGCTTCACTAATTAGACCTCGTGAGCTGCCCTACATGATCGAGGCACATATGTAATCCTTATGCTGTTGCTATGATGAGTTTGCTGCGATCCGATGGATTGTGAGATTATGTTCAGATTGTGTTTGAGTAATATATTTGATTTACCTCTTTTATATTTATGTTCGTAAGTAATTCTTGCATGTTCTCCGTTGTTATTTATTGCTTTGGCCAAGTAGTAGGTAGTGACTCCAAGAGGGAACGTTATGCTTGATTGTGGGTTCATGCCCCTCGATGACTAGCTTGAGTGACAGAAACATGAGTCTAGGGGATGTGCTGTTGCCACAAGGGGGAAAACAATGGTGCTTGTGCCCGCGGGTGCAAGGATTGTTTACTTTACGCAAAGTTCTTTAATGAAGTTGTCTGTTGCTTTGAGTTTACACTATGGGTGGGACTCGCAACTTAATACCAGCGAGATGTTCTGGATAGATATCTCAAGGTGGATGATTAGTAGTAGATGCAGATGGATTTCGGTCTACTTGCCTTGGCGTACCGCCCATGCTTTGAACCTCTACCTTTCTTGCAACATAGTTAGCATTGGTTTGCGCACATAATTCTGTCAATTGCCCAGCTGTAATTTGTTTACCTCACATAGCTGTTTTATCGTCTTTTGGGAGAGAGACATCACTAGTGAACATCATGGGACCCCGGTCCATATTACCATCATTGATCACATTCGCTATTTACCTTCCGCTTTTACTTACTATTTGCAATTATACCTATCACTATTATCACTTGCGTTTGATCCTTTGTAAACGACAAGGCCGGAGGGATTGACAACCTCTCTGTACTCGTTGGGAGCAAAGTTATTTGTATCTGTGTGCAGGTCCACATTGATTGCTAATATCTGGCGCCGTTAGCAGTTAACACCTTCTTGTTGAAACTGGGAGTCTCAGGGGAAATCGATCCTTGGTATCTTTGCCAAGGGAAAACTTCCGCTACACTGCATCTCAAACCTTCCACTTGGGGTAACCAACGAGGGGCGAGAAGCCATCAAGCAAAGTTTTCTGGCGCCGTTGCCGGGGACTCCACTCTTCAAGATAGGGGAGTTGCACGCTATCTTTTACCTTTGCTTTTTAGTCTTGTTAGTTTACCTTTCAGTTTTCTTTATGTCTTTTCACTAGTTTTGCTTAATGGAAAACAACAAAAATATGAGAGAGCTTTATAAGCTCTACCTTGCTTTGGGACATGATGTGTTTGAAGAGAAAATTAAAAAACCTATGGAACTTTATTATTTGCATAACAATCATGATGGTGGTGATGTTATTAGTATGCTTCCTTTGAATATCAATATTGCTAATGACATGGAAAGCTCTAAGCTTGGGGATGACACGTTTGATGAACATGATATTTTTAGTCCCCCAACTTTTGATGATTACAATGATGAATATGATGTTTTCAGTCCACCTACTATTGAGGATAAAATTTATTATGATTATGATATGCCTCCTAAATACAATGATTACCATGATGTTTATGATTGCTTTACTCTCACTATTCCTAATAAGAAAGATTTTGCTTATATGAAGAGTAATGATACCTTTTTGCATGTGGATCATGGTAACAATGCTTTATGTAATGCTTATATTGTTGAGTTTATTCGTGATCCCACTAAAATTATTATGAGAAGGGAACATATGCTTATAGATATTTCAATAATATCAAGTTCCCTCTCTTTATGTTGAAGGTTTTGAAGCTGCACTTGTTTTGTCTTCCTATGCTAATTGCTTTGTGCTTCAATGAATTATTATATTGCAATATTCCTATGCATAGGAAGCATGTTAGGCTTAAATGTATTTGGTATTTTCTACTTGATGCTCTCTTTTGTTCTTCAACTCTTATTCCTACGAGAGCATCATTAAAGTCTTAAGCCTATCTTTATGGCTATAAAGAAAGAGCTCTAGGGAGACAACCCTTGTTATCTTTGCTTTCAGTTTGTTCTTTCAGTTTATAGTGGTCTTGATGTTTGTTACTACAGTAGCAACATCATTGTATCTTTACTTTTCAGCTTTGTGCCAAGTGTAGCCTCGGATTGCAAGAAAGTTCAAAAGTTGTGACGTGCTGTCCAGGAAACAGATTCTGTCCTTGGATAGAAAAATTCGTATAAAATCACCAGATCATCTTTTTGGTCTGAATTTTTTTGACAGCGTGCTCTATACAATTGTCTTTCGGGCTTCTGTTCTGAGTTTTTTTATTAGAGTTGCAGAAGTGCCCCGAAAAAATCATTTACTACCCGCTGGTCTGTTTTTCACAGATTCTGTCCTGTTTTGCCTTTCCTTCATTTTGCAAACCTTGAGCTTGCTTTTTCTTTGCAAAAACCTTTTGGCAATCTTGAGAAACAGTAGACCTTCAAGTATATCCTTATTTCCAGCAAGGAACAATTATTTTATTATGGGTACTAACCTCGCTAATCAGATTATGGTGAGTTATGTATGAAGGGAGTTTTCAAGTGTGCGAGGGAAGATGATAAAAAGATTCAGGAGTGTCAAACGCTCAAGCTTGGGGATGCCCCCATGCACCCCCAAGAAATATTCAAGGGGAATCAAGCGTCTAAGCTTGGGGATGCCCCCGTGCATCCCCTTCTCCATCAACATTATCAGTTCGTCTTTCGTTCCACTATATTTTTATCACTTCATGTGTTATGTGCTATGCTTGGAGCGTCTTGCTCTTAGTTTCCTTTTTAGTTTTCTTTAGCTTTTCATAACGAGTCGGAACTCAGCTTTCTTTGTGTGGGAGAGAAACACGCTCCACTTCTACCTAGAACATAACATAGAATTTTCATGTCTATCTTTGCTGTGTGTGTTCTTTGTCTTTCAATAGCTACTATCATGTTCAGCTCTTAGTTTTCATGCTTATCTTTTTAAAGAGCTTTTGTTTAGTTGGTTGCTTGAACTCTCTTTAGTTATCATGCTTATCTTATTAAGAGATTTTGCTTCTGTTGCATTGGTTGATATGTCTATGATAAAAATGCTACGTGCATAATGGTGCTTAGTAGTTCATGTTTTCTTATGGTTAGTCTCAAATAGCTGGGGGGTTTCCAATGTGTTATTGGAGTACCAACATGATTTGTTTGCCTATGATGTGGTATGGTTTAGTTATATCTTCCTTCAAGAATTTATTTTGATTGACTTGGCGTATGCTCACGCATATTTAAGACTGTAAAGAAAGTCTGTCAAGCCTTGATGATCTTTTGTTTCTGAGTAGCGATATAACTTCCATGCCTAATTCAATGTTGCTTTGTCGCTTTGCATGATTATGACCGTCATTGCTCTCTTAGTTGGTCGATCCCAGTCTTTTGCTAACCTCCACCTGTACTAAGCGGACTGACTGCTTGTGCATCCAAAATCCTTTAAACCAGTTATGCCATATGAGTCCACCATACCTTCCTATACATGGTATTTACCTGCCATTCCTAACGAAGACTTTCATGTGCCATCTCGAAATTATTCAAAAAAAATGCATTTCTGTTTTGTGCCTCTGTTTTAGTTCATGAGGAAGTAGTAGTGTCGGTGTACTAAGGTAGGGGTACCTCAGTACCCCAACTTGTGCACGGGCAGTTGCAGCTTCCCGCGGCAGGGTTTACCACGCGCTCGCCGGAGACCTTTCCTGCTCCAATTTAAACCATTCAAAAACAAAGTATGCAAGACAGAATATCGAGACCCCGGCAAGTGGAGCTTGCCGGGAAGGCCGTATCAGGCTCAAGGTTACATCACTAGATCAAGACCCTGGCAAGAGGAGCTTGCCAGGAAGACTAGAAGATTCCATCATAGAAGACACGCCTCGGCGCTATATGCGTCCCGGCGAGGGCCCGGGGAGCGGCAAGCTCCGGGCCCGGCAAGATCAGGACCCCGGCAAGGTGCTTGTCGGGAGAGTTGCGCTGTGTTTCCGCGCTCCAGCTCATCGGCCCACGCGTCGCCCTGGGGCCTATCCAGGGACGCGTGGCGGATGGCTGTGCAGCCTGGGGGACACGGTGGCACTCCACGGTGGTGGATCCATCGCCGTGGCGGACGGAGACGCAAAGGCGGGAGCTTTTGGGGTCGACGGCGACGGGCATTAAATGCCCTTGTCCCCCACTGTCAAAGTAGGTAGCGACCACTGTTCGCGCACTGTAGCTCCACTATTCCCGCACTGTTACAACTACCACCTCTTTTACGTTTTTACCCCTTTCTCCTACGTTGACACCTGTTGGTGACCCCTTGTACTATAAAAGGAGGCCCATGCACGACGTGGAGGGGGTTCGGAACCTAGATCACTCATACGCTCGGTGTAGCTGCTTCTTCAAGCTCCCGAGCATTCCAACTCAATACACAACTAAGCAGGAGTAGGGTTTTACGCGTCTACCGCGGCCCGAACCTGGGTAAAACTGCCCGCGTGTTCGCTACGATCTGCTCTTCGTGCTCCCTCCGCCCTCGTACCGCACAGACAAGGGGCTCCGGTCCCATAGGTGTTCGTGGCGGATAGTTCGTGAAGGAACGTTCCTCGCGCACAAGTTTGCCGGGG
>LR738713.1:485211651-485277178 GCA_902687465.1 Secale cereale | reverse complement strand
GGGGGAGGAGGTGGAGGAGGAACCAAGTGCTATTCAAGAAAGAGAAGCCTTACCGGGAAGCAAGCAATATATGAAAGCTAAGTTATTAGAATTTGACCAGTTCGAATTTGTAAAATTTTAGTTGTCTTCCTTGAACAATCACACTTTGTATGGAAAACCTGTGCGCGGAGGAACCTACCCGTAGCTTGCCGCACCCTTATCTTGTTTCCGAGTTCGCTCAACGATTTAAGTGAGCTGCGACAAGTGTCGCGCCCTTGCTTCGTTTCCGAGTACGCTCAGCAAGCTAAGTGCGTTGTGACTAGCTGCGGCAAGGTTGCTTGCCGGTGAGACCTTGGCCAGCAGGCTGCTCAGAGTCCAGCACTCAGCGCTCGCGGCAAAGGCCCCTTGCCGGCAAGCTCCCCGGGAACGTAGGGTGAAAAACATACAAAGTCAAGGATTAAGACAAGGAAGATAACATTGCACTGATTGATCAAAATGAGATAAATATCTTACAAAAGATAACTTGTCGCAATGATTAACGAGTTCGTAACACCCTATGCAGCAACAAAAAGAGATAAAGATAATGGAGGCCTAATCTACGCGGTCGCCCTCGATCCTGGAGATCTTCGCCACCTTGGCAATGATGTGGGCGACCTGCTCCTTCAGAGCCTCCATGTCCGCGTCAGCCGGCAAGCTGCGAAGAACGTTGGTGAGGTTTATGCCCGGGTTGCGGTATACGATCTTCGTCAGCACGCGCTCCAGAGTTCCCGTGCAGAGTAGGCGCGTCTCCTCGGCCAGTTGTGCGGGGATCTTCTTCCGCAGATCTGCAAGGGCCGGCGCGATTCCCCTGAAGAAGAGGCTGAGCTTGGCGCTGTGAGGGAGGTTTGGATCCGGGGAGTAGATGAGGTGCTCCAGCTTCAACGCCAGCAGCTCCTGGTCGATGTTGGACGCACAAGATACTAAGTCCTCGGTCCATACCTCAACGGTTTTGCGGAAGAGCTCAGCCGCTTTGTTGGCGCTGTCCACCAGGGTCCGCTCCTTGCGGAGCTCCTCCTTCAACTTGGTCTCCCGAGCCCGGGCAGCGTCGAGTGAATCCTTCAGTGTAGAGACCTTCAACTCCAAGTCCTCGATGGAGTCCTTGGCGGCCTTCAACTCGTCGCCCCTCTCAGAAATACGCACCTGGAGTTCTGAATTGGTGTGGGCGTCCTTCTCGCGCTCCGTGGTGAGCGCGGCAACCTTCTCCGCGCTCACCTTCAGCGACTTCTCCAGCTGCGCGACCTTGGTGGCGAGCTCCTTCTTGGCGGTCTCCACGGCAGCCGCGGCGGCTTTCGCCTCCTTCAGTTCCCCGCCAAGGGCCTCCTCCCGGGCGGCAAGGTCCTCCTCGTGGGAGTCGAGGTTGACCTTACGCTGGGCGAGTTCTCCTTCTCGCCGGGACAGCTCCACCCCGGCGAGCCGCTGCTGCTCTTCGGCCTCAGCCTTCTCCAGCACCCATTCCTGATATTCGCCGGCGAGCCGCTCGCGCTCCTCCGCCACCTCGCGGAGGGCCGCCTGGTTGGCGGCACTGAGCTCCGCCGCGCGCTTCTCCATCTCCGCGGCGGCCTTGGCGGCAAGGGCTTCCCGGGAAGCAAGCTTCGCCTGCCTGGCCCGGTAAAGGGCCAGGAGCTGGTGAAGCAGCTTCTCCTCCTCGGGCCCTTCACTCCCGCCGGGCGCCTCGACAATCTTCAAGCCCGTGGAGGCGAGGACCTCTCCGTCAAATGCCTCGCCCTCCGCGGGAGCTCGCGACGAAGAACCCCACGGCACCTGGATGAAGACGCCGTTGGGGGCTTCAAGATAGTAGCCCTGCTCCTTGCCGGCGGAGGGGTCGGCGGCCGGCGCAGCACTTGATGCTCCCGCCGCCTCCGAGTCGGCGGTGCGGTCGCCGTCCCCCTCCCCGGCCGCTGCGTCTGCAGCCGGAGCGGTCTCCTGCGCGGCCGGCTCGGCGGCTCCCGCCGCGTCCTCGGCGACAGGAGCGTCGCCGCCGCCGCCCTGCGCACCCTCCTCATCCTCGATGTTGATGACTTCCGTCTCCATTGGCTCGGGGGGAGGAGGATCTATAAGAAGAAGAAGAAGAAAAATAAGTTCAAGCAAAAATCCAAAAAGAGACAACGCCAAGAAGACAAGTTATAGAGCCTACCTTGGCGGACGTCGTCAGCGGCAGGCTCCCTCGCCGGGGAGCTCTGCCTTGGCGGAGTGGCCGCCCTCGCCGGGCTGCTCGCCCTTGGCGGGGTACTCGCCCTTGGCGGAGTACCCGCCCTTGGCGGAGCACTCTCCTTTGCCGGAGAGTTCGGCCTTGGCGGGGACGGCAGGGCCTGCGGCTCCTCGAGGACAGTCTCCGGGCGCTCCTGCCGCTGTGGCTCCACCTCTGCACAAGTCAAGACAAAGACATCAATATATTGAAACAAGGCAAAATACCCAAGCGCACCTCGACGAGCGGGAGGATGGAATCCAGACTTACGCTGGGGGCTGCGCTGGGGGCTGCTCCTCGGAGCAGCGCTCGGATCCGGCAGGCTTGGCTCCGGCGCGTCCCCAGTTGCCGCGGTGGCCGAGCCTTCCGCGACCTCGACCACAAGCGCCTTAGCTTTCTTCGCCACGCGCTGAACCAAGGTCCTGAAATCAAAGAAACAAACAAAATTAGCATCAACAGTAATCAAGACGAAACTTGAGAAGGTGTAAGATCTCGGATTCTTACTCCTGATCCTCCTCGTCGTCCTCGCTCAAGGCGGAGAAGTCATACTCCACCTGGGGCGCGTCTGCGCGAGGAGCGGAAGACGAAGATTCCCTCGGGCGCTTGGTGGTCCCTGGGGCTGGGGGCTGCGAAGACCCAGCCCCTGTGGTAGCCGGAGCCCGAGGAGCGGGCGGAGCCGCTGCTCCGCTCCGAGAAGACTCCGGCCTGCTTGGCGCCGACCTGCGGGGCGCCTCTGCCGTGGCCTGCGCGCGGGCCGCCTCCGCCGCGGCAGGTGCGCCGGTCGCCCCCGGCGCAGCTTGGCTTCCCCGGGAAGCTTGAGCTGCCCGGCGAGCTGGTTGTTGCCGGGGCGCTTGCGCCCTCGCCCCCGTCGCCGCCCTGCGGAGGCGCTTCGGTGGAGACCGCCTTGGGCTTGCCGGGGGCGGGGAGGTCTCCGACGAGGAGAGGTCGTCGGCGTAGAGCTCCGTAGATCCGCCGGAGTCCTCGGCCTCCTCCTCCTCCTCCTCCTCGGCTGGCTCGCTGGGCCCAGCGCCCTGCGCGGCGGCCTCTTTTCCTTTGGCGCCTCCGCTCCCTCCGGCGCCTCCGCTCCCCGCGGCGCCTCTGTTCCCTCCGGCAGCGCCCTCCCTTGCCGCGGCCTCGGCCACGATTCCATGGATCCCGGAGTGCCTCAGGGAGGGGACCCCGGCGAGCGCGTCGGGAGGAAGTTGCAGCAGTCTGCGGATCTCCGCCTCCTCCGCCTGACAGGACGCATCCGCAGCCTCCGCCTCTTCAGGCGTATATCCAAAATCTCCTGCCGCTGCGGCTGCAGCGGCCTCTTCAGCCCGAGAAGCCATGTAAGCAAGCTCCTGCTCGGTGGTGTCCCGCGTGTGCTCCTTGATGCCATTCTTGTTCTTCGCCACCTCCACGAGGTTGTCGAAGAAGCTGAGAACGTCTATGGGCTTGGGCGGAATCCACGTGCGGTCCACGCCGTGCGAATCGCACGCGGGCATCATGGCGCAGAGACGGTCCCGGACTGTGCTGTTGCAGAGGGGCACCACTCCCCGGGGAGGTCTGAACCACTCAGGGTGGGCTGGGTCGTACTTGAAGAGTTCCCGGACCATCCCCTTCAGCTCCAGCGTCGTGAAGTTGAAGTTCAGCCCGGGGCGCAGCCTCATTATATCCGCTGGGTTGCCGTACTCCCAGGCCGGCCTTTTCCTGTCTTGGAGAGGGGCGATGCGGCGGCGGAGGAAGTCTGCGCCTACTTCTGCAACGGATAGCCTAGCTACCCGAAGACGAAGAATCCGGACGAGGGCGACGTCGAGCTTGATGTCGTCCGAGTCCAGCTCGCTCCAATCCCTGCCGCGCACGATGGGCGTAGTGCGCGGCGCGGTGAAGGGCTGCGGCTCGTCCTCAACGATCCAGCACCAATCTGCACGCCACTCCTCCCACTTGCCGTGAAGCTCCCCCGGCAAGTACGACTCCTTCTTGTTCAGACGAAATACCCAAGAAATTCCCCCGGAGAGGGGGGCGCCGGCCTCTGCTCTAGGAGTGAAGAAGTGCCTAAACAGCGCTACATTTGGGTGTATTCCTATGAAGTTTTCGCACATGTGTGCGAAAACCGCCATTGTGAGGATGGCGTTGGGGGTGAAGTCAAGAAGGTGGAGGCCATAGGTGTGCATGACGTCGCAGAAGAAATCAGAGAAAGGAGGGCAAAGACCGCAGTGAAAGAAGGCTGCGAAGAAGTAGTACCCGCCGGGGTAGTTGTCCTTGGCGGCGGCCGGATAAGCTCGAGTGCGGGGGTGCGCCTTGGTTTCCTTGGCCCAGAACAAGTAGTACTTGTTCCAGAGCTCCCGCGCGCCGAGCTTCGGCGGGAAGACGAGGTTCCGCTTCCGATATGCGGTAAGCTTTGCCGCTTGCTCCGACTTCTCCCTCTTGGCCTTCTCCGCCTTCGCCTTCTCGGTCTTCGGGGCCATGGCGGGTGCGGCGGGGGATGGGGGAACGAAGAGCCTGGCGATGCCGGAGATGCAGACGGCGGCGGCGGAGGTGTGGAGGCGGAGCGCAAAGGGGATTTCTGGAGGAAGAAGAAGATGCAATGAAAGCGCAAGGAGGGGAATCGCTCCTGCTTCCTCTGCTTTTATGGGGAAGTGGGGGGGGGGCGTTTCGCTCTTTCCATTAAGAGAACGTGGGCACGTCCCATCCCACGACGCCGCAATCGACGCGTGCCGTTACGGGGGCATGCGGCGGATACGGAAGTGGATTCGGCGCGCCGTGGGCCGCGTGTGCCCGTGCACTGTTTTGGGCCTGGCCCAACAGCGCTCGGCACCGTGTGTGGCCCAGGCCCGGGGGCTCCTGTCGGTGTACTAAGGTAGGGGTACCTCAGTACCCCAACTTGTGCACGGGCAGTTGCAGCTTCCCGCGGCAGGGTTTACCACGCGCTCGCCGGAGACCTTTCCTGCTCCAATTTAAACCATTCAAAAACAAAGTATGCAAGACAGAAGATCGAGACCCCGGCAAGTGGAGCTTGCCGGGAAGGCCGTATCAGGCTCAAGGTTACATCACTAGATCAAGACCCTGGCAAGAGGAGCTTGCTAGGAAGACTAGAAGATTCCATCATAGAAGACACGCCTCGGCGCTATATGCGTCCTGGCGAGGGCCCGGGGAGCGGCAAGCTCCCGGGCCCGGCAAGATCAGGACCCTGGCAAGGTGCTTGCCGGGAGAGTTGCGCTGTGTTTCCGCGCTCCAGCTCATCGGCCCACGCGTCGCCCTGGGGCCTATCCAGGGACGCGTGGCGGATGGCTGTGCAGCCTGGGGGACACGGTGGCACTCCACGGTGGTGGATCCATCGCCGTGGCGGACGGAGACGCAAAGGCGGGAGCTTTTCGGGTCGACGGCGACGGGCATTAAATGCCCTTGTCCCCCACTGTCAAAGTAGGTAGCGACCACTGTTCGCGCACTGTAGCTCCACTATTCCCGCACTGTTACAACTACCACCTCTTTTACGTTTTTACCCCTTTCTCCTACGTTGACACCTGTCGGTGACCCCTTGTACTATAAAAGGAGGCCCATGCACGACGTGGAGGGGGTTCGGAACCTAGATCACTCATACGCTCGGTGTAGCTGCTTCTTCAAGCTCCCGAGCATTCCAACTCAATACACAACTAAGCAGGAGTAGGGTTTTACGCGTCTACCGCGGCCCGAACCTGGGTAAAACTGCCCGCGTGTTCGCTACGATCTGCTCTTCGTGCTCCCTCCGCCCTCGTACCGCACAGACAAGGGGCTCCGGTCCCATAGGTGTTCGTGGCGGACAGTTTCCCCCGACAAGTAGTTAATTCATGATCTTTTTAAGTTGGACAAGCTTCACCCCGGGATTGCATGTCTAATGTGCAAACCCATAATATGAGAAGGAACTGGCAAAGAGTGCGCCCGGCTCAAAATTAATATAACAAACAAACCCGCCTTCACGCTTTGTTCATGAGAAATCAGAAAACTTTGGCAGTGATAAACAAAGGAGATTAAGAGGATGTGATCGTCCTTATTCGGGAGCCGTTCCTCGAAACTTGTCCATCTCAAGAAGTGATTGAGTTATCTGCTAGCATTCGTTGACGGAACATGCATAATCTAAAAAATAATTATTACCTCTGTTTTTAAAACCAAGAGCTCTGGTACATGTTTTGTCTTTGTTTCCGACTACGGGTTTTCAACCTTGCCAACAAAAGCCACGGTTCGAGAGTCTCCACCTTCTTTAAGCACCAACTATTAAGAGCATGATTGTCATTCTGAGTGTAATGTGCATTGTCCCAAAGTAGCATTGTCTTTTGCATGATTGTGATATCGTTTATTCTGAAATCATTGTATCTAGTCATCACTTAAACCTTGGAGGTGCCCCTGCATTTATGTTTTGCTTCACTAAAGGGGGCAAGCGAGATATAACTTTATCATATTTGCACACCATGCTCATTACAAATCTATTTGATGTTTTAGTATCATATTGTAAAGCTTTCAGTTCCTTGTGATTTTCTCATGAGGCAACTTAATTACTACAGATTCATTGTCTCAGTAAGCTTTTGTCATATGACTATGAAAAAGTCCTATATGGTTAATAGCATGTCACCACAGAAATTATTCTTGTTATCATTTACCTACTCGAGGACGAGCAGGAATTAAGCTTGGGGATGTTGATACGTCCAAAACGTATCTATAATTTCTGCTTGCTCCATGCCTATTTTGGGTGATATTGCTATGATATTTATACACTTCCATACACTTTTGATCATATTTGGACTAACCTATTAACTCAGTGCACCCCAGTGCCAGTTTCTGTTTTCTGCTGTTTTTGTATTTCAGGTTTTCCCATTATGAAAACTGCGAGAAAAATCCCGGAAAAATTATATAAAAAATCAGCATTCCAGAAGCTTCCCGGCAGCCGAAGTAGGGTCGGAGGGGGGCCACTAGGGCTCCAGGCGCCCTGGTGGCGCGGCCCCCTCCTGGCCGCGCCGGGGGGGTGCCTGGGCCCCCCAGGCCTCCGCTGATGCCCCCCTTTGGCATATATTTAACACGCGTCCCGAAACCCACGAGACGGGAACCCTTTGTCGCGATCTCATCTCTGTTCCGCCGCCGCCGCGCTTCCAAGATCGGGAGCACCAGGAGAACTCTTCCCGGCACCCTGCCGGAGGGGAGGATCACCACCGGGAGCCTCTCCACCACCATGGATGCCTCCCGGATGAGTTGTGAGTAGTCTCCCTTGGACCATGGGTCCATGACCAGTAGCTATGTGATGTTCTCCTCCCCTTCTTGTGCTTCACTAATTAGACCTCATGAGCTGTCCTACATGATCGAGGCACATATGTAATCCTTATGTTGTTGCTATGATGAGTTTGCTGGGATCCGATGGATTGTGAGATTATGTTCAGATTGTGTTTGAGTAATATATTTGATTTACCTCTTTTATATTTATGTTCGTAAGTAATTCTTGCATGTTCTCCGTTGTTATTTATTGCTTTGGCCAAGTAGTAGGTAGTGACTCCAAGAGGGAACGTTATGCTTGATTGTGGGTTCATGCTCCTCGATGACTAGCTTGAGTGACAGAAACATGAGTCTAGGGGATGTGCTATTGCCACAAGGGGGAAAACAACGGTGCTTGTGCCCGCAGGTGCAAGGATTGTTTACTTTATGCAAAGTTCTTTTAATGCAGTTGTCTGTTGCTTTGAGTTTACACTATGGGTGGGACTCGCAACTTAATACCAGCGAGATGTTCTGGATAGATATCTCAAGGTGGATGCTTAGTAGTAGATGCAGATGGATTTCGGTTTACTTGCCTTGGCGTACCGCCCATGCTTTGAACCTCTACCTTTCTTGCAACATAGTTAGCATTGGTTTGCGCACATAATTCTGTCAATTGCCCAGCAGTAATTTGTTTACCTCACATAGCTGTTTTATCGTCTTTTGGGAGAGAGACATCACTAGTGAACATCATGGGACCCCGGTCCATATTACCTTCATTGATCACATCCGCTATTTACCTTCCGCCTTTACTTACTATTTGCAATTATACCTATCACTATTATCACTTGCGTTTGATCCTTTGTAAACGACAAGGCCAGAGGGATTGACAACCTCTCTGTACTCGTTGGGAGCAAAGTTATTTGTATCTGTGTGCAGGTCCACGTTTATTGCTAATATCTGGCGCCGTTAGCAGTTAACACCTTCTTGTTGAAACTAGGAGTCTCAGGGGAAATCGATCCTTGGTATCTTTGCCAAGGGAAAACTTCCGCTACACTGCATCTCAAACCTTCCACTTGGGGTAACCAACGAGGGGCGAGAAGCCATCACCTTGGCCGCCATCCTAACTGACCTTTATAAAGGGGATAAGGAAGACTTTCTTCAATTGAAATGTCGGGAAGGTTTCTCCATGTACAACCCTATTGACTGGATGAGTTTTTCCTTGATTGTTAGTCTCGCTCAATTTCTTTTATGAGATATGCTAACCGAACTGAATTCGGCTATTTCCAATAGGAGTGGAGGAAGGTGATCGAAGGGGTCCATAGCCCCGCTCCACAGCCAGAGGACCATGTTTGAGACATGGATCCCGGATTTGAAGAAGATCCAGACATATTCGTAGAGCTTACAGAAGTTGCCATTGTGGCCGATTACCCTGGCCTTCTTCCTTCCTACCACGTAAGTACATGGGAGACACCTCTTCAAAGAGAGCTTCCCCTTCGCTCCTCACCCACCGCATTGTCTCATGCTCAAAAGGGGCGGCGCTCGTCTCGCCGTGCTGCATCAAGGGTGTCTTCTAGGAAGGCGACACCTGCGCAGTGCGAGTCTTTGAAATGAAAGGAGACCGGAGGCACCACCAAACCCCCTCCTTTATCGAAGAGGTATAACTTTTAACATGTGCTCGGTGGAAAGGCCAAATTGTAATATTTTCCGCTTTGTCTTATTCTAGGAGGAGCATAGGCCGGACTATGTCCGGGGATCTTGTTGGCCATGCGCCAACCAATCCGGCACCGGACCCATCCACAAGGACTAGGGTCAATACAGGCGTAACACCGGACTGTCCTCTACAAGAGGATTCGGATAATGTATTTGTTACCAATTCCGAAGTGGAGAGCGTGATGAATCATCAGCAGCGAAAAGAGGCCATGCGCGATCCAATTTTTACTGAAGAGGCTTTCAACACCCTCAGCTCTGTGGATGCATATATCCGAGCTGCTCGGGATGGACTTGCCGGAGCCACTCACCTGCTTTCAAAGGATATGCGGGTAAGAACGTGTAGATTCAATAATCATATGCCAGTATCCCACGAAACTTGAAGCAGTTGGCCCAACTGTTGTAAGGATCATTATATCCTCGCGTACTCAAGGAAAAGAATAACGCATTATCCAAGGAGCTTGAAGAATGACGGACCAAGCTAACTGCCTTCACCACCAAAATGGAAGATTCGAAGAAGCCCAAGAAGGGATCTGATGGTAAGAACGATAGTGTCCGGAAAATATGATCCTGCGCCAACAATGATTTCTAAATATACATTGCTTTAAGTACAACGACAGGATCGACAGATCAATTGGAGGAGAAGCTAAGGGCTGCTCAAGCAGACAAAAGACACGTCGAAGGACAAGCAGCCGCTGGTTAACGTGTATTAACATGGACCATAGAGGAGAAGAACAAACTGCAGGATGCAAATATCAAGCAAGTCGAAGAGCTAAAGGACATACGAGCCCAACTGTCGGATGCCTTGAAGGAGGACAAGAAGCTAAAAGGCGGCATATTTAGTATGACCTTTAACCTAGCTTTCGTATAGTCCCTTGATTCAGAGCTTTACAATGTTGTTCCTGTAGGTTTGGTATCTGGGGAGCCCGAGGAAGAAGTGTCCGGATTTCAAGGCGACTTGCTGCAAGAGCTCTCCAAGGTACACGAGCGAGCTCGGAAAGCCATAAAGAACATGGCCAAAGCCTTGTGGCCATCTGATTCTCCTCCAAAAATTATGGAGGAAATGGTGAATTTATTCATAGGAGCTCGGCGCCGCTTTGAACTGTGGAAAGCATCAGCATGTCGAGAAGGTGCCCGAGAAGCCTGGGCCATGGTGAAGACACGCTATACCAGACTTGATCCGAATCATATGGCCCGGGTTGGACCTCGGGGACCAGACGGATGAGAAATTCCCGTTAGCTTGGTATATGACCAAGTAGGCAAGTACGGACGACCGCCAAATTTTCACAACAGGACTGTAAGTTAGACAGTCCTATAGATGATATAGATCAAGAGTAGGCGTTTGATTCTATGTAACAATGTACTTTATCATAAAACTTATCTCTGGCCGAACTTTAAAAGATTGTCATGGTAGACCTTCCGCTTCAACCTCCGAAACCCAAGGGCTGGAGTGTTTCTGAATACTATACTTGTGGTAAACACTTAGTACATTCGGAAACCAGGCAATCCGGTCATCATTGCTTGAACAGACAAGCTGTGTTAGTGGAGTTATGTTATATTACTATTTAATGTAAGAAACATCTTCCAGAGAGAATAGTTCCGTTAAGGGTTCCTTTCCCTGGGTCACCATGCGTATGTATGCGTGCCTAGGCTTTGATCCTAAAAAATAGGACTACAGGAAGCCTATTCTGTGAGATTGAGAACTTATGTGCCGAAAGGCAATTCGTCTTTTGTCCATGGACCAATGATTCCCTTAAGAATGCTAGCTTTCGGATTCACCCGCCCAAGGTACAAGTCCGGATTACCTGGTTGTAACAATCCCAGAGGTGCTCCCTTTACACCCTAGCCGAACAATCGGGAACGTAGGGTATAAACACAGGAGCCAGGCGACCCAGCTTGGCAAAAACTTAAGTCATAAAGGTGCATATAATGGAGAAGAGACCATATGAAATAGACGACATGCGTATTGTAAGCAATAAGCTTGTAATAATGAGCTTCGTTATAGAAGCCCCAAGGTATTTTGAGGTATATACATTTGAGAATGCTCACCCCTAACAGTTCGGTTTAGCCGTCCGGGAAGGAAAAAACAAAAAATGAAGAGGAAAAAGAGAAAACAAGGGAGGAGACCTAATCAGAAAGAGAGATTAAAAGGTGCTACCGAACTATCCGTAGAATCGTCGGAACCTCGCATCATTCCATGGATTCGGCTCAAGGCGATTGTCTGATTCGTTTCGAAGGCGATAGGCTCCTCCGGTGAGTACTTCGTCAATAATGAAGGGGACCTCCCATCTTGGTTTGAGCTTATCCTTTTTCTTTTCCAGGAGGCGCAAAATGAATTTGCCAACATTGTATGTTTTAGCCCGCACTTCTCTGCTTTGGTATTGCATGGCCTGTTGTTGATAGAATGCGGAACGGGCCTACGTGATATCGCGCTCCTATTCGAGGCCGTCTAGGTCGTCCTGCCGATTGAGCTCGGCCTCTCGCTCTTCATACATACGCACTCATGGTGAGTCATGAATAATATCACAGGGAAGAACAACCTCTGCGTCGTACACCATAAAAAAAGGTGTGTATCCGGTTGTCTGGTTACGTGTGGTCCGCAACCCCTAGAGTACGGAGTCGAGCTCCTCAACCCAGTGTTTATCTGACTCCTGTAGGGAGCGCACTAGTTGGGGTTTAATGCTGCTCATTATTAAGCAATTGTCCCTTTAGACTTGACCATTTGTTTGAGGGTGGTACACGGAGGCGTAATCAAGTTTAATGCCTAACTTAGCGCACCAATTTTTCCCCTCATCAACCGTGAAGTTGGAGTCGTTATCTATGATAATACTATGTGGGACACCATAACAGTGTACTACATTGGATATGAAATCTATCGCTGGCCCTACCTTAGCCATTCTGACTGGTTTGGCTTCTATCCATTTAATGAATTTGTCCACCATGACCAGCAAATATTTCTTTTTGTGGCTTCCCCCTTTAAGGGCTCCAACCATATCTAGCCCCCAGACCGTAAAGGGCTAGGTAATAGGGATGGTTCTCAAAGCGGTGGGAGGCATATGACTTTGGTTTGCGAAAAGCTGGCATCCAACACAATGTTGGACTAGGGCTTGAGCATCTGCTCGGGCAATTGACCAAAAGAAACCTATTCGGAAAGCCTTGCCTACGAGAGCCCGAGCTGCTGCGTGATGGCCGCCCATGCCAGCGTGTATTCCGACTAGAAGTTGTCGTCCATCCTCTTCGGAGATGCACCTTTGGAGAACACCAGTAGTGCTTTTCTTGTACAATTCACCTTCGTGAACTTTATAGGCTTTAGAATGCCGAATTATGCGACGGGCCTCATTTTGGTCATCGGGGAGTTCCTGCCTATTAAGGTAGGCCAAGAAGGGTTTGGTCCAGGGGGCTATAATAACCATGATCTCGTGAGCCAGAGATGTTATTTCTATATCTGAATCCCTGATGACATCTGTACTGAGTTCGGCTGATGGGGGGCGTGTTCGGGCCTGAATTAGCGTCTCCGCTCTCGTCTTGCCATGTCACTTATGGCTATAAACAGCCTTTCTACAAAGGTGTTAGGCGGGACCGGGTCGTGTTTGGTGCCCATGCGAGCGAGTATATCCGCTGCCTGGTTACTGTCCCGAGCTACATGGTGAAATTACAACCCCTCAAATCAAGCCGATATTTTTTAATATGGCGTTTCGATAAGCTGCCATCTTTGAATCCTTCTCATCAAATTCTCCGCTTACCTAAGATATTGCGAGGATTGAGTCTCTGCGCACCTCGAGGCGTTGTATGCCCATGGATACGACCATGCGGAGGCCATGTATAGTAGTGCCTCGTATTCAGCATAATTGTTTGAGTTCCGTATACATGATTTGTAATACGTAGTGGACTGTGTCCCCTGTGGGAGATATCAAGATGATGCCGCCCCCAATCCGGCTAGCATTTTCGAGCTGTCAAAATACATGGTATAGTGGGAGTATGCTCCGTACTCTTTAGGGAGTTCGGCCTCAGTCCATTCTGTGACAAAGTCGGCTAACACCTGAGATTTAATAGTCCGGCGTGGTTTGTATGTTATTTCGAATTGAAAGAGCTCGATGGACCATTTGGCTATGCATCATGTGGCGTCTTTATTGTTTATGATGTCATTGAGTGGTACTTCAGATGCTACTATAATAGAACACTCTTGAAAGTAGTGTCGGAGCTTCTAGGAAGCCATGAACACGCATAAGCAATTTTCTGATAATGGGGGTATCGTGACTTGCACGGTGTGAGAACCTCTGATACGTAGTATACTGGTTTTTGGATAGGGAATTTATGTACCTCTTCCTCTCGTTCGACAACGAGTACCGCACTCACTACCTGGTGAGTGGCTGAGATATAAAGCAGCATTGGCTCGCCAACACTTGGAGTGGCTAGGATTGGGTTGCCCGCTAATAGGGTTTTTATCTCTTCCAATCCGACCGTGGCCGCATCCGTCCATTTGAAGTTGTCTGTGCGCCTCAACAGTATATAAAGTGGTAATGCTTTTTCTCCTAATCTAGAGATAAAGCGGCTTAAGACCGCAACGCATCCTGCTAGCTATTGGCCTTGTTTTAGGTCGGTTGGCGTAGCCAGCTATAACAAGGCCCAGATTTTAGCTGGGTTCACCTCAATTCCTCTATGGGATACGATAAACCCTAACAACTTTCCGACCAGAACACCAAAGACACATTTTTCTGGATTGAGCCGTATGTCATATGTTCGGAAGTTGTCGAACGTGAGGCGGAGATCATCCATCAATGTTTCGATGTGTTTGGTATTGATGACTACATCGTCGACGTATGCCTCCACTGCCTTGCTAATTTGTTTCTCTAAGCATGTCTGAATCATGCATTGATACGTGGCACCAGCGTTTTTGAGCCCAAAGGGCATAGTGTAGAAGAAAAAGGGGCCATACAGAGTGATAAACACCGTCGCGGCCTGGTCGTATTCCTTCTTCTTTATCTGATGGTATTCGGAGTAAGCATCGAGGAAATATAACGAGTCATGCCCTGCGGTTGCATCGATAATTTGGTCAATGCGGGGTAGTGGAAAAGGATCCTTGGGGAAATCCTCTTTAGGTCCGTAAATCAACACAAAGGCACCAGGATTTATCCTTCTTTGGTACCATGAATAAATTGGCTAGCCAATTCAGATGTTTAATTTCCCATATGAATCTGGCTTCCAGTACCTTGGCCATCTCTTCCCACATTGCTTGTCTTTTGGGTTCGGAAAATCGTCGCAGTGACTGCTTGACTGGTTTGAACCCTTTAATGATGTTAAGGCTATGTTCAGCCAACCTACTTGGGATTCCTGGCATGTCTAAAGGGTGCCAAGCGAATATGTCCCAGTTTCCGCTAAGGCAGGCACACAAGGCGCTATCTACCGCGGGTCTAGCTGTGCCCCAATGGATTTTGTTGGGGTCCGTCAGATGCACTTGAAATTTGATAATTCCATCTGCTGGCTTGAAGGAGGTAGATTTTGATCTTTTATTAAGGACTACGTCATCCTTGTTCATCGTGGTTCGTAAGGTGGTTAATTCTTCGGCCGCGAAGGCTTCAGATAGTGCCTCTAAGGCCAATGATGCAGTTTTGTTCTCGACATGGAGTGCTTTGTCCGAATCACTTGCTACTGTGATTATTCCATTGGGCCCTGGTATTTTGAGCTTCATGTACGTGTAATGGGGTATGGCCTGAAAGCATGAGAAAGCGTCCTGCCCTAGAAGAGTGTGGTATCCGCTGTTGATGGGGACAATGTGGAAGAGCAGTTCCTCGAACCTGTAGTTTTCCGGTGTACCGAATACTACGTCGAAGTTAATACTTCCCGAACACCGGGCTTCCGGCTGGGAATAATTCCTCTAAAGGTTGTATTACTTTGTTCAATGCAGGATTTATCAACCTGCATTTTTGCAAGCATTTCCTCGTATATGAGGTTGAGTCCGATGCCACCGTCCATGAGTACTTTAGTAAGGCGGAAGACATCTACTACTGGGTTTAGTACAAGAGCGGATGTGGCTCGGACCGGCCAGACTCGCGGTTCGTCATCGACAGAAAAAGTGATTGTCGCGTCGCTCCATGGGTTTGCAGTGCTTATTTGATGAACCTCGGCAAGTTCGCGGTGTGCTCTCTTGTGCCGGTTGTTTCAGGATAATGTCTCGAAGATAGTGATGATGTAAAAGTTGTTCTCCCCTAAAGTTGCGGTGGCGAGGACTGCTTCACCGCTTTTCGCTACCTGCCGGAGTACCCAACATGCTCGAAGGCTGTGGGTTGGGATAGTGTCCGGGGCGGCATGTATTTGGCAAGGATTATCTAAGAGTTCGTCCAAAACGGACCGGTGCCCTGTGAAAGGTCTATTTTTCTTGCCAATGGGCACATGATCGGATGCCCTGCTAGGGTATGTCCGTTTTTCTTTAGCATCATATTTTCCGAAGACGAACTGCTCTAGATGTGTATTTGTCAAGACCCCGATCCTGAGTCACACCGATCTAGCTTGTAACACATCATATCACTTTGCGGCCTTACGCACGGTATACCCACGGGTGCCACCTAACCTGGCCCGGGACCGTTTGCGCATTTTGGCACACGTATATGATAGTGTCGCTAGCATCCATATGACAGAGAACTAGGGCCGACATGGCTAGTTATAAACCAAAGGTGGCACTAAATTACAGAGACAGGCATCCGTGACCCAGCAACGAACGTGTCGGTCATCAACGTATGAACCCAAGTCGTAGCAAGCTACATGGACTTAAAGGAACAACACGTGACATTTCCCCTAAGGGACAGACATAGGAACGAAGAAGGACACATGCCGGCCAGCCTACGTGTTCCGAGCAGTAGCAAGCTACCAAGGCTCAGTGGAAGCACGAGGAGGCATTTCACTGTAAGATAGGCTACCAAAGGTAAACAACTAGGTGTCGGATCCCACACATACCAAGCATTTCAATCATACACACAATAGGCTCAATATGTGCAAATACAACATTGCATCACAACAAAACTCTATGACTCAAAGTACTTTATTTAAGAGGCTCTGAAGAGCCATACATAACATATCCATAAAGGTAGGGGTCACATGACCCAACACTCAAGTCATACAAACATACAAGCACAAGCGGAAGCTAACATGTCTGAGTACAGACAACTTGGAAATAAAACAGGCTTGGTGTAGCTTGACTATCTACAAGGCCCTTCACAAGCTCAAGATCTCCGTCTGGGTAGCAAGCTACTCGTCGACGTCAACGTCTATGTAAAACCCATCAGAAGGGGCAGGGTTCTCCTCTGCAACAGTTATTAAGCAAACATGAGTACAAAGGTACTCAGCAAGTCTTACAACAGAACCTATCATACATGCATCATTATCAACAAGGGTAGTGGAGTTCATAGGAGCAAGCCAGCTTTGACTCTTGGCTAACCTATACTACAACTCCCAACAGACTGCAAGATAAGACTACATACACGAGTCCTCTACTCACCACAACAATACAGCACCGTGGATCCTCTTCCGTCATCCTACGGAAGGGCCATCCACGGCGCACACACTTGTCTTGAGGCTTTTAATAGTATCCATCAACTTGTCTATGAACTGTATAAGTAACCAAGTGGTCCGTACCGCGAACAACGGCTATTCGAATAGATTGGTAACCCTGCAGGGGTGTACTTCTTCACACATGTTTCCACCACTTAGCGTCTGCACACGACATGTGCTCGGCAGACTTCAAGCGAAAGCCGACGTGGGTGTAGACCACGACCTAAACAACTACTCAAGTCTCTCGTCCAGGTTTATCGCCTATTTGGGTTCCATCCGTGGGGAGATCCAGCCGGGGTCGCTCATGGCCCCAAACGATGTGTACAGGGTTCCCGAGTCACCAAACGGGCGACCAGTACACCCGGCCACGTACCTGCCGCAGCACAGCCCACCCCGAGGGTCAGCGCTGTGCACGACCACCAGTAAACTACAAACACCAGAAACTAGTTGCAACTCATAGACAGAGAACATGGGCAGTCAATAAGTCGAGCGGGGTCATATTTCAGGGCGCACTTTGTGGTAGTAGCTGTAACTTGAACCACACATACAGATCTCAGGTCCTATGGACGGTTCCAATGAAACAACCCACCATGTACTCCTACATGGCCTTTCATCGATACCTTTACCAAACATGTTCCACACTTCCCTCTCTTTATCGAGTATGATCATTTCACTCTGATCCATCACCCAGATGAACCAGACCTGACACAACTCTAAGCATAGCAGGCAACATAAACAAATAGCATGGTGGAACACACATCACATGGCTCAATCAACTCCTACACATGCTAGTGGGTTTCAACTATTTACTGTGGCAATGACAGGTCATGCAAAGGAATAGGGTTCAACTACCGCAGCAAGTAGCAGTTCACATGCTGTTGCCTTAATGCAGTAAAAGAGAGCAGGAGCGAGAAGATGGGTTTGTATCGGAATGATCAATGGGTTGCTTGCCTGACAGAGTGGTTGTCGGGTACTGCTCTTCAGTTGGATACGCAATTGTATCCTCGGGAGCAGGACCTACCACGGAGAACACCGACGACACAATCAATATACAAACAAATGCAAAAATATGATGCATTCTCATGACATGGCAAGATGAATGTGTTTTGGGCTAATGCATCTATAAACAGAAAGGTTTGAGCCCATTTGAATCAAAGATTCAAATTTAAACCCAAACTATTATTTATTAAAGTGCATTATCATGTTTTAATGTGAACAGCAAGGTTAACTTGCTCAAACATGCATGAAACCAATTCCATTGGAAAGACTGGATTTTTCTGATCAATTTTCATATATAAATCTTTTCCATCTGAGCTACTGTTGAATTTATATGATTTTTTGAAGTTTAAAGCATTTTCTGGAATTTCCTGAATTGTTTTAAATCAATTAATCCCAGAAAAGCATTTACTGCATCAGCATGACATCATGCTGATGTCAGCAGGTCAACAGACCTGGTCCAAGTCAAACCTGACTCGTGGGTCCCGCGTGTCAGTGTCACAGGGGCTAATCCCGGTCAAAACTGGAGCTGACTGGGTTTGACCACGCGGAGGGGCCCACTGTTAGTGGCTGTGGTGGTTCAACTAAACATCATTAGCCACTAACTAAGTGGCCACGTCAGCCCACCGGGGTTTGGCCGACGGCGACCATTTCGCCCGGCAGTGGCTCGCCGGCGTTGCTCGGGACGGCGCTACAGAGCACCATTTCGTGCGCGGTTTGCGGCTACGGAGAGCTGGCGGTGCGGCGCAAGCGGTGGTGGCCGCATGGTGCGCTGGGGCGGCATGGAACATCGCCGGCGACGACCTTGGCGGTCGCCGGAGTTGGGTGAAGTCGAATCCGAAGCTACGGGGCACGGCGAGGCACGCGGAGTGGTGCGTTGGGCTCCTGGGGATGCGGTAAGCACGTAGGACACGGTGGTGTGGCCAGTGGGTGGCCGGAGCATCGTCGGCGACGAGCTCGGCGGCAGCGCGTGCGGTGAACGTGGTGCGGTGCATACGGTGCAGGAGAGTGTTAACGGAGAGGGGGAGGACGGAGCTGTGCTCACGGCGATTGCAGCAGGCATCAAAGCGGGCTCGGGGAAGGATAGAGCTGAGCGGGGCGATGATGGCGATCTCATCGGCCGGAGTTGGGGAAGACGGGGTCGGGGGTGACTCTAGAGCGGGCGAGTGCTCGGGTCTCGGCCTGCTCGACGTAGTCGACGACGGCGGAGCAAACAGACAGGGTGACGCGACACGGGGACGACGGTGGACGCGGTTATCACGATGGCGCGGGCGCGGCAGTGTTGGCCATGGTGCGGGGGAGCGAGGGAGAGGAGCTCGGGAGGAAGAGGCGTGTCTGTGGGCTCGGTGGAGAAGTGGGTGACCGACCGAGGGCAGCAGAATGGCGAGGGGAGGAGGCAGGGCGGCGGGCGGCTGCGTGGCGCGCGCTGGTGCCGGCGTCGAGCACCTGCCTGCCTGCCTGGCCGAGCCAAGGAGCTCGCTGGAGCGGTGTCTGGGCTGGGCCGGCAGGTGGGCCTGCTAGGTGGGCGCCAGGTAAGTTTCCTTTCCCTCTCTCTTTTCTGTTTTCTATTTATTTTGTTTTGTTTTCTTTTTCAACTTTGTTGAATTAATAAAAATGCTAGAACATTTTTATAAATCATGAAACTAGTCATCCCTACTGTATATATAATATGAATAGCATGGAACATTTTAGTTTATGATTATTTGGGCACCTAAATTATTTTATAGCATTTAAATGCCCAAATGCAATTACAATATGAATTAATCCAGAGACCTTTGGATGTCCTAGAAAATTGTGCACCATTTTTGGCCGAGGTTTAAGACCAAGGCAAAGATGATGAACATTTTTAAAGGTCATTTTGGGTACATTGGAAAAGATTTTATTAAACCCTAGTTGTTAGAAGAGGGTTGTTGGGGTTTCTGTCATTTCCATTTCAATTTTCTGTTGAAAGTAAACATGATGCACACTCTAGCTAGTCCTAATGCAAGCACTGACTAGTGATGTGACAACTCACCCCCACTCAAAAGAATCTCGTCCCGAGATTCGGGTTCCTCCGGAAAAAGGGTGGGGTACTCAAGTCGAAGACGATCCTCCCTTTCCCAAGTAGCTTCACTCTCGGAATGATGTGACCGTTGAACCTTGAGAAACTTCATATTAAGACGTTGAGTGGTACGCTCGGTTTGATCGAGAATACGAACGGTGTATTCTCGATATGTGAGATTGTCCTGGCGATCAAGCGTTTCGTGGTCCACTCCGCGGATAGGATCCGAGAAGCAACGCCTGAGTTGAGAAACATGGAAGACATCATGATCTCTGGAAAGGTGCGGAGGTAGTTCCAGTTGGTAGGCAACTTCTCCTCGTTTGGCAAGAATGCGAAAAGGACGGATGTAACGAGGAGCCAATTTTCCGTTGATACCGAAGCGATTGGTTCCCTTAAGAGGGGTAACCCGAAGGTAAGACTTATCGCCGACTTCAAAAGTCACAGCCTTATGATGACTATCATATTGGCTCTTCTAGTGAGACTGGGCTGTTTTCAATTTCTCACGAACGATGCGAACTAGCTCTTCTGCTTCCTGGATCATATCCGGACCAAAGAATTGTCTTTCCCCGGTTTCTGACCAGTTAAGAGGCTGTGGGCACCCCGACTCATAAGTCGTGATCACCGAATGCACGTGTACAGTGATCCTAGAGATCAATGCTCACTGAACACACAGTAGCTGAATAACAAGAGTCTTACATCCAAACATACCGTATTACACAAATAGGACCATAATGGTCAAGTCTTGAGTATAACATCGCAACGGAAATCTTCAATGACAACATGGACCCATGCCATCTGCCTTAACCCTGCAGGCATTCTGACTGGGAAGCGTCCTAGCTCGCATGCTCGTCACCAAGAAATCTTCATCACAACCTGTTCTCTCCTGCCTGGCCAATAAAATAACCAGTGGCAAGCCAATGAGTACATTCAATGTACTCGCAAGCAACCCAAGTGTGATAACAGAATAATTATGCAAGGCTCTACTGCTAAGTTGGCGGTTTTGCGGAAAGCTAGTTTTTCATATGCAAATATGATCAACATATAACATGGACATGCATGTGTCTGCAACAAGTATCAGGAGGTCACAGACATCAATATCGAGAAAGAGTTATAATCAACTCATGCTCAAGCTCATTGTGACTTCCTCAGGAATCACATCATCAATATCTCTGATCCGAGTTGTTTCCCCACACACACACACCAGGTTTCGCAAACATTGGACGTAGCCCAAGAGCGGTTACCCAACTGTCCTTGACCGCAGACACGGCTATTCGAATAGTTTTACACTCTGCAGAGGTTGCACACTTTACCCACTAGATCCGGGGAACTTCTATGACATCCACGACCCGCGGTACCTCAAGTACCCGGGGTAAGCACCCGATCACTATCTTTCCCTAGACGACACTAACATAGAGTCCACTCGATTGGTAACAGCCCCGTGCCAAACATTTCACATCTTAATAATTGTGGAGACTTGCTCCCATTTTCATCACATACCACTGACACGGGGTACCAACGGTGTGTCCGGTGCCCTGTGAAAACAGTCATGGCCGCCTATCCAAGCACGACCCCGTCCCGAGAGTGACCTCATGTCACCCCCGTCACTAGTAATGCAGGCACCATGCTAGTATCGGCCTAGGTAATCAATAATGCCCTTTCCCATATAAGGGTAGAGTGGTTGCGCATGTAAAGTTGGAATAACGGTCGCAACTTAAACCAATCTGTTTTCAGAACAACACACACACTTTCCTCGGTACACCACTTCGTCATCAAGTGGTTACCCATCTCACCATCTCCCTCGGGCATAAATGGCACCCGACGGGGTTTTCGAAAAGTCTTTTGAAAGTATCCTGCCTCCGTCACCATGCATATACCCGTCCCACATGCGTAGCCACTATTATAGCAACCTAACTACTCCCACCCACATAACCCTCATAGGAAGGTAGGGCCATACATGATTCCGATGCATTGAATAATAAGGTGCTATGAGACATGCATAAAAAGGTTTCTTGAACATGGTCAAAGGGCTGCTTGCCTTATTCTTCCGAGTCTTCAAACCTTCTGGTCCATCTCCGAGTACTTCGTTCATTTCGTCAACTAACGATGGAAACAATCATAATAAGCAACACAATCAAAGCAAAAATAAAACTGCTCTAAAAATAGGAGTTGGACTTTTCTAGGATACCTCTGTTCATAATAGAAATGACCAAGGTGGTTTCATAGGTATTGGATCAATGAATAGCTTGGATCATTTCAATGTGATGGAACCAAGGGGTTTATGGATTTGGAAGAAGTATACATAAATATTTTCTTAAATGATGAGCAAAGGCACCCATCAACAAGTCATGATTTTAGAAGCATCTAGGAGTTGGTTTCTCTGGATTTGGAATTCAAATGAATTTCCTAGGATTTTGCAAAGCTGATAAATATGAAGAAATGGCTCAATATTTGGTGGGGTACATAAAGTATTAATAAAAATGTTCCAAAACTAATTTTGGATATGACAAGCATCTAGGAATTTGAATCACTGCATTTGGATCAAGATTGAGCTCTCTGTGATTTTCTAAAGTTCATCACAGAAAATGAAATAATGGCATTTGATAAATATTTGTGTAGGAAAAGTCTCTGGAATACTGTGCATGTTGCACCATGTGATAGAGCATGATTTATGGAGCCATAGGAAATTTGAATCATCAAGTTTGGAGTTCAAATGAATTATTTAGGCATTTTTGAAGTTGACAGAATAAAGAAAAGGAAAAAGGAATAAGGGTTTACCCCTATACTGCGTGCAGGGCGAGGGATAGCTTGTGGGCCGGCCAAGCGGCTCGGCTGCGCGGGCGAAGGTGGTGATGCCGAAGGCGTCATCTCCGAAGTGTGCTTCCGCCTGGGGAACACGGCTCCTGCTCGGCCCGTCTGCACTTAAACTGCTGGGCCCGCCCCGCTGGGTCACCGACGAGCGGGCCCCACCAGCAGGTCTTCTTCTTCCTCCCGCCCGCGACAGAAGAGGCAGGGGCCTCGTCGACGGGAGGTTGCTGCCCTGCCCCCCGGCGGCTCAGGCCACCTCCGGCCAAGCGGTGGCCACCGGAGGGGCCACTGGAATGCGGCGCATCGGGGGAGGTCGGCAGGGCCGGTAGGGGACGACCGTGGTGCGCTCGGCACTGCCTCGGCGGATGCCCGTTCGGGCGACGAGCAGCTGGGGGATGTGGTGCCCCGGCGGTCTAGGAGAAGTAGGGGAAAGGGTCACCGTACCCTCGCATCTCTTCTGGTGGAGGAAAGGGAGGGAGGCGAGCTCGGGATGGCGAGAATTCGAGCGGAGGCCGGCGGCGGAACTCCGGCCAGAAGGGAGGCCGTAGGGCACGGGGGGAGCAACGAGTTGGCCTGGGAGGCGTAAGAGGGAAGGGAAGAGCTAAAGGAGGTGCAAGGGGGCTCGGTGGCGGCCTATAAATAGGTGAGCACCGGTCCACCAAAGATGCATGCGCCAGCGAGGTCGTTGCTGTCGTTGCAGGCCACGGGGGCACCAGTGGGCATGTCTAGGGCGTTCGTGGGGCTGGTCCACGCCTAGAGGAAGACAGAGGAGGAGCGGGGAGGCGCCAGAGAGGTCGCGCATGCGAGGTTGCTCACTGGAGCCCGTGGTCGGCCGGTGCGCGTGCGAGCAGAGGTGAGAGAGGGGGAGAGAGGAGGGGGCCGACCGCCCAGCGTGTTGCGGACGTCGAGGCCGCCTCGGGGAACACGAGGGGGAGACCCAAGGCTGTCGGACGCCCCTGATTGGAGGTGATTACAGTGCGCCAGGGCACTGTAGCGTGCTCTAGAGCACGAACCCTGCATGCCATGGCATGCACAAGGTGTCATTGGCGTGACCTCTTGTGTCCAGCAGTGCTAGGGGATAGTAAACAAAGGCGTGAAGGTCTTGGATGCTCTGGGGAGCCTCTGGAATGAGGAGAGAGGTGAAGGAGAGGGTGAAAACTGCTGTCCAGCAGTAGGAATTGGGGTTTTACCCCCTCCAATGATTGAGATGAGGCCATAGAGAAGTTACTGGGGGTAGAGGATGATCAGAGGAAGCTGTGGTAAGAATTTGGGGTAAAGGGAAATAGAAAAAGGGGTCCAACCAATGGTTTTGGCAAACTTGCAGAAGGTGTTTGATCAGGTTTTGGGGAGGCAAATGACTTCCAATTGGCATGGGACATAACAGGATGGAACTTTGGTGAACCCTAGAAATCAACAGAAATGGTTTCACCATGTTTGAGTCAAGCAAATCATCTCCCCTTGATGCACCACTTGGTGTAGCATCATCATTTGGGGTTATGATCATGCCCACAAAGTTTGAAGCTCCAGGTAAAAAGTTGGCAATGTAAAGTTGTTCAAATTTGAATTTGAACAGAAGTGGTTTTGGGGCACTTAGACCAAGTTATGCTTCTTCAAAACTTGTGCCATTTGGCATGGATGCATGATTACATCATTTTAGCATGTCCACCAAGTTTGAGAGCATTTGGACAAGTTTGGCAATGTAAAGTTGCTCAAACTTCAAAATGGACAGAGATGGTTTTGACGGGATTAGAGGATGTTCCCTTGATCTTCAAGGCATGAGGCTTTGCAAGATCATCAAATATGTCATATTTGACATGATAGAATTTCCCTGGAATTTTTGGACAATATTTCCTTTGTAAATATTTCAAAAGCTTGAAATATCCAGAAAGGGTTTTGGAAGGATTTGCCCAATATTTTGAACATGACCATGTGCTGAAACTCTTATATATGGACAATATATGTCCTATGAGTCTCCCTGAATTTTGGCAAATATTTTTGAAATAATTAAATAATTTTTCCCTATTAAAGACCATTTCTGGCCTTAAGAGAAATCTTTTAAATAAAATATAAAAATAACTTTTAAAATTATACTTTTGTGGTTTCTGGGAGTCCTATACCTAATAGGATTCAAATATACTTTTTGAAAGATTTTCCACACCCTAAATAAGGTACTTGCAGTGCAAACCTCAATTCAGGGGTTTTTGGAAAACTAATTTTAGAAAATACTATTTGGCCAAAATATTTTTATAAGAAAATTCTATACTGGTCTATACACATGGCATGATCATTGGGAAAAGGTTTTGGGTCAAGGAGATGAAGTATAAGAGTTGGAGGATTTATTTGATTTTTAGAGCACTAGCAAACAGCAGATGAAAGTCAAATCAAGCCAAGTCAAAACACTCAAAAGTTTTTGCAAATCCACATTTTTAACATGAGAATTAGCTTAAGCGAAGTGGCATGAAAAATCAGGGTGTGACAGACCTACCCCCCCTTACAAGAATCTCGTCCCCGAGATTCCCAGACTAGGCGTGGAAAGAAAGCGGAGTCTTGGATACGGGGTAGTCTTCACTTCTTCTTGTTGGTTCTGCTTCCGAGTGGTGCTCCTTGGAATCCTGAAGTGCTTGATGGTATGGCTTCGTGTCCGTCGTTCTGCTTCGTCCAGAATGCGGATGGGCTCCTCGCGGTAGGTCAAATCAGGCTGCAGATCAATGGCTTGGTGATCAACATCCTTGTAGAGATTAGGCTGGTCTGGAACTTGGAGACATTTCCGGAGTTGTGACACATGGAATACATTGTGCACACTGGATAGCTCGGGTGGTAGTTCCAATTGGTAAGCCACTTCTCCTCGTCGTGCAGTGATCTCAAAGGGTCCAATGAACCTTGGTGCGAGCTTCCCCTTGACGTGGAAACGCTTGGTTCCCTTCAGAGGAGTTACCCACAGGTACACACGGTCCCCGACATGGAATCTCATGTCCCGACGGTGAGTGTCAGCATAGCCCTTTTGCCTTGGCTTGGCTGCCTTCAACGCTCTCTGACTAGTTGGACTTGCTCTTCTGCCGCGCGGAGAATATCCGGTCCAAAAACTAGCCCTTCTCCAGTCTCTGACCAGTTGAGGGGTGTGCGACATCTGCGTCCGTACAACACCTCAAATGGTGCCATCTGAAGGCTCGACTGGTAACTGTTGTTATAGGAGAACTCGGCAAAAGGGAGACAATCCTCCAACTTGGCTCTATATGCCAAGACACAGGCTCGGAGTATGTCTTCGAGAATCTTACTGACTCGTTCTGTCCGACCTCCGGTCTGTGGGTGGAAAGCCGAGCTGAAAGATATCTTGGTTCCCAAGGCTTCTCGGAACTTCTTCCAGAACCTTGAGGTGAACTGGGTTCCTCGATCTGACACAATCTCCTTGGGAATGCCGTGAAGACTTACGATTCGGTTGATGTAGAGAGCTGCCAGCCGGTTGTCATCATAAGTGGTATTGACAGGAATGAAATGGGCCACCTTGGTCAAATGATCGACTATGACCCAGATAGAGTCATGTCCTCCATCCGACCTTGGTAAACCTGTGACGAAGTTCATTCCAACTTTATCCCACTTCCACTCAGGAGCCTTGAGTGGTTGAAGCAATCCAGCAGGTCGCTGATATTCAGCTTTGACCTTTTGGCACACATCACACTTTGCAATCTCTCTTTTCATCCCGTGCCACCAGAATCATGCCTTCAAGTCTTGATACAATCTTGGTGTGAGTGTTCCTTCGACACGGAGATGCTCGGTTCTTTGGGAGGAGTGGTTTGCAGATATGCCCGGTCTTCGACGCGGAAGTATACTTCTTGATGACGGTGGTCGGTGTAGATCTTCCTTCTTGACAGGGTGGTCTTCAAACGTCTTCTATCCAGCTGTCCGACTCTTCTATGTCTTCGGGTAGACAAGTAGGCCATCAAATAATGATGTTACCCAACTTGTCCAATTACTCCATGAGGTCTATGGGGGGGTACGCAAGGTAGGCTGGGGTATTGGTGGTGGTCTCCGCTGAGTATTTGCAGAGACCTTCCCGACTTAGAGCCAAGGCCCGGGGTCAGAATCTGACCAGGTTGTGGCTTGGTGGGGCTTAAGGGTTTCAAGGATTCTAGTGAGTGGGTGAACGTTCATCATCTTATCCTTAAGCACAGTTTCTGAGATGCCAATAGCTCTATCTAGTACTCCGAACGGAAAAGCGGCCTCTCGCATAGACCAACTTCAATCACCACTCATGCCATACATATCCTCATGATTTTTAGGAGACGGTCTAACAAAATCATATTTGCCTACGATCCCCAAATCCATATGTATGTCTACCCCTAAAATCCAAGGGTAGACCATACATGCTGCTAAGCTTGAATTAAGCTCCACAATCCAAGCGCTCAACCTAGTCTTGCAAGGCTCACGATAATGCATCTCTATTCAAAGGAAACACGTCATATGCCACTCCAAGATTTGTTTCCTTCCTATAGATCAACTCCAATAGCCCGGTAATCTCCATCAATCACCACATAATCCAACAATTCTACGAATCCGATCTCTACGGTATTCCACAAGATCTCAAGTCTCTATAATACCCAAATACTTGGAAGGACTATGCATCACGATAGTATGTCCACCAAATTCTCATCATCCGGGTCAAGTAAACTCCAAGGTCATGGTTATATAGATCCCTAAATCAATTCCGACAAATAATCCAATCTCCTAGGTTATTGTCCTCCGAGAAGCATGGTATCATGATCAAGATCATCGGTCTAAATCCAATTTACTCCAAACCATGCAGACATATCTAGCATCTATACCAACCAGAATCACCTACATAAATCCAAATCTCATGCCCAACGGGTACTTCCACATGCTTCCCCAAAGTCATGATCCCACCAATATGAAATCTCACAATCCACCAGGGTCTCAAATAATTCCTCGAAGTCACCGATATAAAGCCACCAAATCATCCGTCCAATATCCTCGAACTGGTCTATCTATGGCATCGTCAGACCTCGTGCTATATCAGGATGAAAATGTGCTCACTCATCGTGTCCACTAGCTCCTTTACGAACCCAGTGTTGTGCAAGGTTACAAAAAAGGCTTAACTGGTTTCTCGCTTTACTATGGGTTAGGTACTTGGTTAAGGATTCGTGCTGGAGTGTCTCGTGAAGTCTCAAAGGGTCTAGGAATGGGGTTACTGGTCTGGAGGGTCAAATATAACTCTACGGGGTTGCAATTGATCGTGGAGGTTGTAGCAGAAGTCTTCAGTGCCAGTTGGCTACCGAGGTAGAATCCTTGGTGCATCTTATCTTGCGGGTCTTCAGTTGGGGAGAGAGAGAATAGAGGGAAGAAGGAGCGTAGAGGAGGGAAATGCCTAAAGGGGGGGGTGCTGTAGTGCAAGTGCAACAAACAGGTGCAAAAAGGCCGAAACAAAAGAAACAAGGCAAGGAAGGTGATATAGCCATGCACTTGTTTCCTGGGGCAAAAGTGCGACTTATATCAAAACACAAACGAATAAAAGCAAACAACACACAATCATGGTTCTATACGAACCATCATACGGACTCGACTGCGCATAGGGGGTACATGACTCATCCTACCCTAGGGGTTCTCGGACTCAGTGCCGTGACTTGTGCCTCGTGCAGTCTTCTGAGCTTCCTCTGGTGTTGCTACGTCCCTGGTAGTTGTTTTATGAACGATACGGGTTGAGCCTGAAGAATCTTCAACAACTTCTCGCCTGATGAGGTGGTGTGGTGAAGGTGCCTCCTTGTAGCTGGTGTCGAGTTGGCCTTCTCTTGTCTCTTTAATCATGACGATCCCTTGTGCCTTCTGGGACGTCAAGGGTACCAGGTAGGCAATCCATGTGCAATGACAATAACAAGGCATAATAGAGGTCCAACATGTCGGTTTCGTTGTTGAAATCATCGACACCAAGAGCGGGGGACGAAGAGAACTGTTTTCCTACTCACCATAGCGAGGCGGACCAAATGGCAAGGTTCTCATCCACCGGTGGTTGTCGATACAACAACGGTAGTGACAGGATTACTCTATTAGCGATGCATATCATGATTTTTCATATCCTATACCCTGGTCATCATAGGCCAACGTTGCATCTTCTTGGGACACTGTCAAGGGTACCACCATCTTCTGGGTCTTCATGTCCTCATCCACCGAGGATGTAATTTCCGTTGGTATCGTCTTGTCGTGGTGTCACCAATCTTGCATGCAAAAGTGGTGGGTGAGTGTTTGGCAAGGTGCAATCCAGGAGGATTACAGAAAATCCAGTGGTCTGGGGCATAAGGGTTCTAGCGACCAAGGTTTTGAAGGGGGAGAGATCAAGTATAGCCTAGTTTTTCGAAAAAAACTGAGAAGGGAAGAGGAGTATAGATGGTTTTGAAAACTACTAATAGTTTTGAAAATAGTTTTACCCTAACTAACGACCATGCTAACTAAGGCTTCCTACAGTCAGGATGGCTCTGATACCAGCTCTGTGGGGACCCCGACTCATAAGTCGTGATCACCGAATGCACATGTACAGTGATCCCAGAGATCAATGCTCACTGAACACACAGAAGCTGAATAACAAGAGTCTTACATCCATACATACCGTATTACACAAATAGGACCATAATGGTCAAGTCTTGAGTATAACATCGCAGCGGAAATCTTTAATGACAACATGGACCCATGCCATCTGCCTTAACCCTACAGGCATTCTGACTGGGAAGCGTCCTAGCTCGCATGCTCGTCACCAAGAAATCTTCATCATAACCTGTTCTCTCCTGCCCGGCCAATAAAATAACCAGTGGCAAGCCAATGAGTACATTGAATGTACTCGCAAGCAACCCAAGTGTGATAACAGAATAATTATGCAAGGCTCTACTGCTAAGTTGGCGGTTTTGCGGAAAGCTAGTTTTTCATATGCAAATATGATCAACATATAACATGGACATGCATGTGTCTGCAACAAGTATCGGGAGGTCACAGACATCAATATCGAGAAAGAGTTATAATCAACTCATGCTCAAGCTCATTGTGACTTCCTCAGGAATCACATCATCAATATCTCTGATCCGAGTTGTTTCCCCACACACACACACCAGGTTTCGCAAACATTGGACGTAGCCCAAGAGCGGTTACCCAACTGTCCTTGACCGCGGACACGGCTATTCGAATAGTTTTACACTCTGCAGAGGTTGCACACTTTACTCACTCGATCCGGGGAACTTCCATGACATCCACGACCCGCGGTACCTCAAGTACCCGGGGTAAGCACCCGATCACTATCTTTCCCTAGACGACACTAACATAGAGTCCACTCGATTGGTAACAGCCCCGTGCCAAACATTTCGCATCTTAATAATTGTGGAGACTCGCTCCCATTTTCATCACATACCACTGACACGAGGTACCAACGGTGTGTCCGGTGCCCTGTGAAAACAGTCATGGCCGCCTATCCAAGCACGACCCCGCCCCGAGAGTGACCTCATGTCACCCCCGTCACTAGTAATGCGGGCACCATGCTAGTATCGGCCTAGGTAATCAATAATGCCCTTTCCCATATAAGGGTAGAGTGGTTGCGCATGTAAAGTTGGAATAACGGTCGCAACTTAAACCAATTCGTTTTCAGAACAACACACACACTTTCCTCGATACACCACTTCGTCATCAAGTGGTTACCCATCTCACCATCTCCCTCGGGCATAAATGGCACCCGACGGGGTTTTCGAAAAGTCTTTTGAAAGTATCCTGCCTCCATCACCATGCATATACCCGTCCCACATGCGTAGCCACTATTATAGCAACCTAACTACTCCCACCCACATAACCCTCATAGGAAGGTAGGGTCATGTTGATGCAAGTTTCAATAGTAAGGTAACAAAGGTACCAACCAAGGTGGTCACCTCTTCTACATGATTCCGATGCATTGAATAATAAGGTGCTATGAGAGATGCATAAAAAGGTTTCTTGAACATGGTCAAAGGGCTTCTTGCCTTATTCTTCCGAGTCTTCAAACCTTCTGGTCCATCTCCGAGTACTTCGTTCATTTCGTCAACTAACGATGGAAACAATCATAATAAGCAACACAATCAAAGCAAAAATAAAAGTGCTCTAAAAATAGGAGTTGGACTTTTCTAGGATACCTCTGGTCATATTAGAAATGACCAAGGTGGTTTCATAGGTATTGGATCAATGAATAGCTTGGATCATTTCAATGTGATGGAACCAAGGGGTTTATGGATTTGGAAGAAGTATATAGAAATATTTTCTTAAATGATGAGCAAAGGCACCCATCAACAAGTCATGATTTTAGAAGCATCTAGGAGTTGGTTTCACTGGATTTGGAATTCGAATGAATTTCCTAGGATTTTGCAAAGCTGATAAATATGAAGAAATGGCTCAATATTTGGTGGGGTACAGAAAGTATTAATAAAAATGTTCCAAAACTAAGTTTGGATATGACAAGCATCTAGGAATTTGAATCACTGCATTTGGATCAAGATTGAGCTCTCTGTGATTTTCTAAAGTTCATCACAGAAAATGAAATAATGGCATTCGATAAATATTTGTGTGGGAAAAGTCTCTGGAATACTGTGCATGTTGCACCATGTGATAGAGCATGATTTATGGAGCCATAGGAAATTTGAATCATCAAGTTTGGAGTTCAAATGAATTATTTAGGCATTTTTGAAGTTGACAGAATAAAGAAAAGGAAAAAGGAATAAGGGTTTACCCCTATACTGCGTGCAGGGCGAGGGATAGCTTGTGGGCCGGCCCAGCGGCTCGGCTGCGCGGGCGAAGGTGGTGACGCCGAAGGCGTCATCTCCGAAGTGTGCTTCTGCCTGGGGAACATGGCTCCTGCTCGGCCCGTCTCCACTTAAACTGCTGGGCCCGCCCCGCTGGGTCACCGACGAGCGGGCCCCATCAGCAGGTCTTCTTCTTCCTCCCGCCAGCGACAGAAGAGGCAGGGGCCTCATCGACGGGAGGTTGCTGCCCTGCCCCCCCGGCGGCTCAGGCCACCTCCGGCCAAGCGGTGGCCACCAGAGGGGCCACTGGAATGCGGCGCATCGGGGGAGGTCGGCAGGGCCGGCAGGGGACGACCGTGGTGCGCTCGGCACTGCCTCGGCGGATGCCCGTTCGGGCGACGAGCAGCTGGGGGATGTGGTGCCCCGGCGGTCTGGGAGAAGTAGGGGAAAGGGTCACCGTACCCTCGCATCTCTTCTGGTGGAGGAAAGGGAGGGAGGCGAGCTCGGGATGGCGAGAATTCGAGCGGAGGCCGGCGGCGGAACTCCGCCCAGAAGGGAGGCCATAGGGCACGGGGGGAGCAACGAGTTGTCCTGGGAGGCGTAAGAGGGAAGGGAAGAGATAAAGGAGGTGCAAGGGTGCTCGGGGGCGGCCTATAAATAGGTGAGCGCCGGTCCACCGAAGATGCCTGCGCCGGTAAGGTCGTTGCTGTCGTTGCAGGCCACGGGGGCACCAGTGGGCATGTGTAGGGCGTTCGTGGGGCTGGTCCACGCCTAGAGGAAGACAGAGGAGGAGCGGGGAGGCGCCAGAGAGGTCGCGCGCGCGAGGTTGCTCACTGGAGCCCGTGGTCGGCCGGTGCACGTGCGAGCGGAGGTGAGAGAGGGGGAGAGAGGAGGGGGCCGACCGCCGAGCGTGTTGCGGACGTCGAGGCCGCCTCGGGGGACACGAGGGTGAGACCCAAGGCTGTCGGACGCCCCTGATTGGAGGTGGCTACAGTGCGCCAGGGCACTATAGCGTGCTCCAGAGCGCGAACCCTGCATGCCATGGCATGCAAAAGGTGTCATTGGCGTGACCTTTTGTGTCCAGCAGTGCTAGGGGATAGTAAACAAAGGCGTGAAGGTCTTGGGTGCTCTGGGGAGCCTCTGGAATGAGGAGAGAGGTGAAGGAGAGGGTGAAAACTGCTGTCCAGCAGTAGGAATTGGGGTTTTACCCCCTCCAATGATTGAGCTGAGGCCATAGAGAAGTTACTGGGGGTAGAGGATGATCAGGGGCAGCTGTGGTAAGAATTTGGGGTAAAGGGAAATAGAAAATGGGGTCCAACCAATGGTTTTGGCAAAGTTGCAGAAGGTGTTTGATCAGGTTTTGGGGATGCAAATGACTTCCAATTGGCATGGGACTTAACAGGATGGAATGTCACATATCATTAAGCTCCTCCACCAAAATTGAGCTCATTTGGGCAAAGTGTCCAATGTAACTTTGGTGAACCCTAGAAATCAACAGAAATGGTTTCACCATGTTTGAGTCAAGCAAATCATCTCCCCTTGATTCACCACTTGGTGTAGCATCATCATTTGGGGTTATGATCATGCCCACAAAGTTTGAAGTTCCAGGTAAAAAGTTGGCAATGTAAAGTTGTTCAAATTTGAATTTGAACAGAAGTGGTTTTGGGGCACTTAGACCAAGTTATGCTTCTTCAAAACTTGTGCCATTTGGCATGGATGCATGATTACATCATTTTAGCATGTCCACCAAGTTTGAGAGCATTTGGACAAGTTTGGCAACGTAAAGTTGCTCAAACTTCAAAATGGACAGAGATGGTTTTGAGGGGATTAGAGGATGTTCCCTTGATCTTCAAGGCATGAGGCTTTGCAAGATCATCAAATATGTCCTATTTGACATGATAGAATTTCCCTGGAATTTTTGGAGAATATTTCCTTTGTAAATATTTCAAAAGCTTGAAATATCCAGAAAGGGTTTTGGAAGGATTTGCCCAATATTTTGAACATGACCATGTGCTGAAACTCTTTTATATGGACAATATATGTCCTATGAGTCTCCCTGAATTTTGGCAAATATTTTTGAAATAATTAAATAATTTTTCCCTATTAAAGACCATTTCTGGCCTTAAGAGAAAGCTTTTAAATAAAATATAAAAATAACTTTTAAAATTATACTTTTGTGGTTTCTGGGAGTCCTATACCTAATAGGATTCAAATATACTTTTTGAAAGATTTTTCACACCCTAAATAAGGTACTTGCAGTGCAAACCTCAATTCAGGGGTTTTTGGAAAACTAATTTTAGAAAATACTATTTGGCCAAAATATTTTTATAAGAAAATTCTATACTGGTCTATACACATGGCATGATCATTGGGAAAAGGTTTTGGGTCAAGGAGATGAAGTATAAGAGTTGGAGGATTTATTTGATTTTTAGAGCACTAGCAAACAGCAGATGAATGTCAAATCAAGCCAAGTCAAAACACTCAAAAGTTTTTGCAAATCCACATTTTTAACATGAGAATTAGCTTAAGCGAAGTGGTATGAAAAATCAGGGTGTGGCAGAGGCGTTCGACACCTTCGTCCATATAGAACTTCGAAGGGAGCCTTGCCCAAGCTGGCTTGATAACTATTGTTATAAGCGAATTCGGCGAATGGAAGACACTTCTCCCAATCCATACTGAAAGAGATGACAGAGGCTCGAAGCATATCTTCCAGAATTTGATTGACTCGTTCTACTTGACCACTGGACTGGGGATGAAAGGCGGTGCTAAAAGAGAGATGAGTCCCATAGCATTCTGGAAACTTTCCCAAAATCGTGAAGTGAAAAGACTTCCACGGTCTGAGTTAATCTCCAACGGCACACCATGAAGTGATACTATCCGAGAGATATACAAGTCTGCTAGCTGGCTAGCGGTTATACTCTCACGAACAGGCAGGAAGTGGGCTACTTTGGTGAGGCGGTCGATAACGACGAAGATAGCATTATTCCCTTTCCTGGTCCTGGGAAACCCGATAATGAAGTCCATACCGATCTTGTCCCATTTCCATTCAGGAATAGCTAAAGGTTGAAGGGTGTCAGTAGGCCGTTGATGCCCTGCTTTGACTGGACGACAAACGTCGCAGTTAGCAATGAACTGAGCGATTTCTCTCTTCATCCTAGTCCACAAGAACCTCTGGCGTAGGTGCTGATACATTTTGGTACTACCGGGATGAATCGTGAGAGGAGATTCATGATCCTCCTTAAGGATCAACTGCCGTAGTTGTTGTTTCTTGGGAACCACCAAGCGGTTCTCGAAGTACACAACACCTCGATCATCCATAGAGAAACTTTTAGCAGCTCCGCTAGCAATGCTCTCTTGGATTCGGGATATACCCTTATCACGCTTCTGGGCATCTATGATTTGATCCGCAAGGGTAGGTTTCGCCACCAAGGTGGAAAGGAATCCTCGAGGAACAATGTGAAGGTTAAGCTTACAAAATTCCTCGTGGAGAAGTGGTTGCTCTTGTTGTAACATCAGGTTGTTACAATAAGACTTATGACTTAGTGCGTCAGCCATGACATTGGCCTTCCCAGGAGTGTAAGTGATTCCTAAGTCGTAATCTGTGAGCAACTCAACCCAACGTCTTTGCCTGAGATTCAAATCCGGTTGGGTGAAGATGTATTTCAGACTTTGGTGATCAGTGAAGATTTCACAGCGATTACCAAGAAGGTAATGTCGCCATGTCTTGAGTGCGTGGACTACAGCTGCAAGCTCTAGATCATGTGTAGGATAGTTATCCTCATGTGGACGCAACTATCGAGATGCGTATGCGATCACTTGACGATCTTGCATGAGTATGGAACCTAGTCCTTGTCGCAGGCGTCACAATAGATAATAAAGTCCTTGTAAAAGTCTATACCAGTACGGGTGCATATGTCAGGCGTCTTTTCAGTTCCTGAAAGCTGGACTCGCATTGTGGGGTCCACTCGAACTTTTTATCTTTCTTGAGGAGTTCAGTTAAAGGTTTAGCAACCTTGGAGAAATTCTTGACGAATCGTCAGCAATAGCTCGCTAAGCCAAGGAAACTCCTAACTTGCTTGACTGATTCAGGTGGAGTCCAGTCAAGGACGGCCTGAACTCGCTCGGGATTGACAACAATACCCTTACCAGAGATTACATGACCCAGATAGGTCACTTCTAGCAACCAGAATTCACACTTGGAGAATTTGGCATAAAGATGGCGCTCTCCAAGTTTCGTCAATACCAGCCTTAGATGCTCGGCATGCTCTTCCATGCTCTTGGAGTAGATGAGTATATCATCGAGGTATACCACGACAAATTTATCCAAGTACTCCATGAATATAGAATTCATTAGCCGGGAAAAAGTGGCTGGGGCATTGGTTAACCCGAAGGACATAACGGTGTACTCGTATTGGCCATAACGAGTAACAAAGGCCGTCTTGGGAATGTCCCCGTTCTTGATTTTGATTTGATGGTAGCCCAACCTCAAATCCATTTTGGAAAAGACTGAGGATCCAGCGAGCTGATCATACAGGTCGTTGATCCTGGGGAGCAGATACTTGTTCTTTATGGTGACCAGATTGACAGGTCGATAATCTACAACCATCCGTTCTGTTCCATCCTTCTTCTTGACGAAGAGGACGGGACAAGCCCAGGGAGAAGAACTAGGACGGACGAAACCCTTTTTCAAGGACTCATCGAGTTGTTTCTTAAGCTCAGCTAATTCTAGGGGTGCCATCTTATAGGGTCTCCTAGAGATTGGGACAGTTCCTGGAACAAGATCTATCATGAACTCGGCATCTCTGTCAGGTGGGATACCTGGCAGTTCTTCTGGGAAAACATCCGGAAAGTCACGGACTACCGGGATATCTTCAAGTTCTCGCAGAAGACTGGCATTAAGAGAGTAGAGCTGACGCTTAGCCATTCGGGCCAAGACATTGACTGTCTTGCCGGATGGGTGTGTAAGTTGAACAGTCCTAGTGTAGCAATCAATCTTGGCGTAATGAGCTGTCATCCAGTCCGTACCCAAGATGATGTTTATGTCCGAGGACTTGAGAGCTATTAGTGACACAAGGAAAACAAGTCTATCGACAAGAATTTCATTCCCATGGCTTACTCTAGAGGTTTGCCATCTAGAGCCAGGAGTTTGAATTTCCATGGTGGTGGGCATGTCACAAAAAGTCATGTTGTGCATTCGAGCATAGCTCTCAGATATGAACGAATGAGATGCTCCAGTATCGAAAAGAACATATGCCGGATGGCAGTTAACGAGAAGCGTACCAAGGACGACGTTAGGATCCTCATAAGCTTCCTCAGCAGAGACATAGTTGACATGACCACATGTAGTGGGGATTGGCTTGACATAGTTCACCTTGCCTGTTGGCTTACCACGGCCAACGGACTTTCCTGGCTGGTTCTGAGGACACTCTCGCATGTAGTGCCCTGGTTCTCCACACTTGAAACATGTCATAGTGCCAGTGCATGGAGCAAAGTTGGCAGGTGGTCCTCCATAAGTCTTGGCAGGTGCATACTGTTGGGTTGGGCGAGGCGCCTCATAGGATGGCCTCGGAGTGAACCTGGGTGGCAGAGCAGTGTTAGGAACCCACACACGGTGCTTGTGAGAGCCAGAGCCGGATGAGGAACCAAAGTCACGAGGATGCTTTCATGTGGCTTCGAAATCAGTCTGGCCCGTCTCAGCACTGATGGCCTTGTTCACCAACTTCTGGAAGGAGGTGCACTTGTGCAGACGTAGATCTCGGTGAAGTTCAGGGCTGAGTCCCTTGCGGAACCTCGCCTGCTTCTTGGCATCGGTGGACACTTCCTCGGGAGCATAGTGTGCCAAGTTGCCAAACTCGCGACTATAGCCATCCACGGTTAGCCGGCCCTGGGTGAAATTGTAGAATTCCTCCCGCTTGCGATCCATGAGACCTTCCGGAATGTGATGTTCACGGAATGCCTGATTGAACTCTGCCCAAGTAGTGAGTTGGCCAGCAGGACGCATAGCGTCAAAGTTTTCCCACCAGAGGCTGGCATGGCCCTCAAGATGGTAGGCGGCGTAAGTAACCTTGTCAGCTTTGGCCACACGGGCATAGTGTAGCTTGTGGGTGATACTGCGAAGCCAGTCATCCGCATCCAGAGGTTCAGCGGAATGATGGAACTTCAGTGGGCACATCTTGATAAAGTCATTGATTGACACCACGTCATTCCTCTGACGGAAGGCAGTGTTCTGCTCTATGCGTTCCAGCAGACGGTTGGTCTCTCTCGTGTTCCTTTCTGCCTCGAGCATAACTTCAGCCAAGGAGGGTGCTTGGGGCAGATTCTCATCACTAGCCCCACTGGCCTCACCCTGCTCCTGAGCAGTAGGAGTGCTGCGAATGTTGACCATCCTAGGAAATCAAAACAACGGTTTAGACAAGGATGGCAAAACTTTGACATAGAAGTGCAGAATGTAATGGATGACACGGAATGCAGAGATGTTCATCCGTACGACATGGTAATATAGAAACAGCCATATATACACCAGTGGTCATACACACCATACATAGTTTAGTACAAGCCAAGGCTAAAGTACAACTGCGGTGAAAGACGATACATCTCATCAGAGGCATTCCAAGCTCCTATACATTATTTAACTACGCCTCCGGAACTCAGTACAAACTAAGTCATATTCCACAAGACGCGCAGGACTGTGGAAATACAACTACTACGATACTACTACTGCCACGGTATAGCTCAGACACTCCTGTAGTAATCTTCGTAAAGATTACCACCATAGCCTGGAAGTGGAACAGGTGGATCTAGAAACTATCGAGCACTCGAAGGCTGTGGACCATAGGGACATGGATGCGGTCTCGATCCCGTTGCTGGTGGTAACCGACGCCCACGTGGAGGTGTAATACCCCCAACGTCTCGCCAATCCATACGATCGGGCAGACGAGTCCGCACGGGGTACAAATCCGCATATACAGATATCCAGCGTGCACGGCAGGTGCAAGCCGTGTCAAAGTAGTCCAGTGGGCGGCTCGAGTGTTATAAAGCTCCATACGGAGGGCACGGACCTCATGGTCCCTATCCTCCAGCATCTGAGTAGTAGTCTGAAGCAGTGGCTCCTCATGAGCGACATTAGTATACAAACCAGTGTAGTAGTCTTCCTCTCCAGGAAGTGAGGCTGGCATGTAACAGAACTCAGTGTTCAACAGCAGGGCATGCCTAGCCCGGATGATGGTCATCATTGAGTAAGCGGCATCCTGCACTGCCATCTCGATGGTAACCCCGAGTCCATAAGACCAATGGATGGGGTCGGTAGCTCCGGGATATGAGGGGTATATTTGGACGGTGCAGAAATACTGACTCTGGTTGAAATCCTGGTACTGTTCCTCCACAGTGTACTCAGGATACCAACGGTAGCCGGTCTCAGTCAACACATGGACTAGTATGGCCGTGTGACCTGGCACATTAATGCACCGAGCCAAACGGACCACCTGGTGAGGTGTGCGACCAGACATCTGAAACACGAAATAATGCAAAGGCATTATAATTTCTGGAAGAAATCGGGCAGCATAACAACTGTAAATGCTCAAAAAGATTTTGAGACATCATACAAATGATAGCATAGCCACTCAACAACATCATATCAAGGTTCCGGGTCAAACTAATCATCATACTAGAAGGGTAGAAACTGAACTGAGGCTTGAAACCAACAATCCTAAGAGTCTACAGATTAGTAACACGTGAACCTAGTAAGGATGAGAGGCCTAGTCCTAAAACCCCCATAGAAAGAATAGGCTGACTCAGATCAGAAGGGCTTAAGATAAAGAAGTAAAAAGAGCCTTATGTTCCCTTCCAAAATCAATTCCCCTACATATAACTAAGAATTTTCTAGACTCAACATCGACTAGTTTGGCTTGACAAACCTACAGGCAGTCCGGCTCTGATGCCAACGCTGTCAAGACCCCGATCCTGAGTCACACCGATCTAGCTTGTAACACATCATATCACTTTGCGGCCTCACGCACGGTATACCCACGGGTGCCACCTTACCTGGCCCGGGACCGTTTGCACATTTTGGCACACGTATATGATAGTGTCGCTAGCATCCATATGACAGAGAACCCAGGTCGACATGGCTAGTTATAAACCAAAAGTGGCACTAAATTATAGAGACAGGCATCCGTGACCCAGCAACGAACGTGTCGGTCATCAACGTATGAAGCCAAGTCGTAGCAAACTACATGGAATTAAAGGAACAACGGGTGACATTTCCCCTAAGGGACAGACACAGGAACGAAGAAGGACACATGCCGGCCAGCCTACGTGTTCCGAGCAGTAGCAAGCTACCAAGGCTCAGTGGAAGCACCAGGAGGCATTTCCCTGTAAGATAGGCTACCAAAGGTAAACAACTAGGTGTCGGATCCCACACATACCAAGCATTTCAATCAAACACACAATATGCGCAATATGTGCAAATACAACATTGCATCACAATAGAACTCTATGACTCAAAGTACTTTATTTAAGAGGCTCCGAAGAGCCATACATAACATATCCATACAGGTAGGGGTCACATGACCCAACACTCAAGTCATACAAACATACAAGCACAAGCGGAAGCTAACATGTCTGAGTACAAACAACTTGGAAATAAAACAGGCTTGGTGTAGCCTGACTATCTACAAGGCCCTTCACAAGCTCAAGATCTCCGTCTGGGTAGCAAGCTACTCGTCGACGTCAACGTCTATGTAAAACCCATCAGAAGGGGCAGGGTTCTCCTCTGCAACAGTTATTAAGCAAACATGAGTACAAAGGTACTCAGCAAGTCTTACAACAGAACCTATCATACATGCATCATTATCAACAAGGGTAGTGGAGTTCATAGCATCAAGCTAACTTTGACTCTTGGCTAACCTATACTACAACTCCCAACAGACAGCAAGATAAGACTACGTACACGAGTCCTCTACTCACCACCACAATACACCACCATGGATCCTCTTCCGTCATCCTACGGAAGGGCCATCCATGGCACTCACACTTGTCTTGAGGCTTTTAGTAGTATCCATCAACTTGTCTATGAACTGTATAAGTAACCAAGTGGTCCGTACCGCGAACAACGGCTATTCGAATAGATTGGTAACCCTGCAGGGGTGTACTTCTTCACACATGTTTCCACCACTTAGCGTCTGCACACGACATGTGCTCGGCAGACTTCAAGCGAAAGCCAACGTGGGTGTAGACCACGACCTAACCAACTACTCAAGTCTCTCGTCCAGGTTTATCGCCTATTTGGGTTCCATCCGTGGGGAGATCCGGCCGGGGTGTCGTTCACGGCCCCAAATGATGTGTACAGGGTTCCCGAGTCACCAAACGGGCGACCGGTACACCCATCCACGTAGCTGCCGCAGCACAGCCCACCCCGAGGGTCAGCGTTGTGCACGACCACCAGTAAACTACAAACACCAGAAACTAGTTGCAACTCTTGGACAGAGAACAAGGGCAGTCAATAAGTCGAGCCGGGTCATATTTCAGTGCCCAATGTGTGGTAGTAGCTGTAACTTGAACCACAGATACAGATCTCAGGTCCTATGGACGGTTCCAATGAAACAACCCACCATGTACTCCTACATGGCCTTTCATCGATACATTTACCAAACATGTTCCACACTTCCCTCTCTTTATCGAGTATGATCATTTCACTCCGATCCATCACCCAGATGAACCAGACCTGACACAACTCTAAGCATAGCAGGCAACATAAACAAATAGCATGGTGGAACACACATCACATGGCTCAATCAACTCCTACACATGCTAGTGGGTTTCAACTATTTACTGTCGCAATGACAGGTCATGCAAAGGAATAGGGTTCAACTACCGCAGCAAGTAGCAGTTCACACGCTGTTGCCTTAATGCAGTAAAAGAGAGCAGGAGCGAGAAGATGGGTTTGTATCGGAATGAACAATGGGTTTCTTGCCTGACAGAGTGGTTGTCGGGTACTGCTCTTCAGTTGGATACGCAGTTGTATCCTCGGGAGCAGGACCTACCACGGAGAACACTGACGACACAATCAATATACAAACAAATGCAAAAATATGATGCATTCTCATGACATGGCAAGATGAATGTGTTTTGGGCTAATGCATCTATAAACAGAAAGGTTTGAGCCCATTTGAATCAAAGATTCAAATTTAAACCCAAACTATTATTTATTAAAGTGCATTATCATGTTTTAATGTGAACAACAAGGTTAACTTCGTCAAACATGCATGAAACCAGTTCCATTGGAAAGACTGGATTTTTCTGATCAATTTTCATATATAAATCTTTTCCATCTGAGCTACTGTTGAATTTATATGATTTTTTGAAGTTTAAAGCATTTTGTGGAATTTCCTGAATTGTTTTAAATCAATTAATCCCAGAAAAGCATTTACTACGTCAGCATGACATCATGCTGATGTCAGTAGGTCAACAGACCTGGTCCAAGTCAAACCTGACTGGTGGGTCCCGCGTGTCAGTGTCACAGGGGCTAATCCCGGTCAAAACTGGAGCTGACTGGGTTTGACCACGCGGAGGGGCCCACTGTCAGCGGCTGTGGTGGTTAAACTAAACATCATTAGCCACTAACTAAGTGGCCACGTCAGCCCGTCGGGGTTTGGCCGGCGGCGACCATTTCGCGCGGCGGTGGCTCGCCGGCGTTGCTCGGGACGGCGCTAGAGAGCACCATTTAGTGTGCGGTTTGCGGCTACAGAGAGCTGGCGGTGCGGCGCAAGCGGTGGTGGCCGCGTGGTGCGCTGGGGCGGCCTGGAACGTCGCCAGCGACGACCTTGGCGGTCGCCGGAGTTGGATGAAGTCGAATCCTAATGTACGGGGCACGACGAGGCACGTGGAGTGGTGCGTTGGGCTCCTGGGGATGCGGTGAGCATGTTGGACACGGTGGTGTGGTCAGTGGGTGGCCGGAGCATCGTCGGCGACGAGCTCGGCGGCGGCGCGTGCGGTGAACGTGGTGCGGTGCATACGGTGCAGGAGAGTGTTAACGGAGAGGGGGAGGATGGAGCTGAGCTCACGGCGATTGCAGCAAGCGTCAAAGCGGGCTCAGGGAAGGACGGAGCTGAGTGGGGCGATGATGGCGATCTCAGCGGCCGGAGTTGGGGAAGACGGGGTCGGGGGCGACTCCAGAGCAGGCGAGCGCTCGGGGCTCGGCCTGCTCGACATAGTCGATGACGGTGGAGCGAATGGACACGGTGACGCGGCACGGGGACGATGGCGCGGGCGCGGCAGCGTCGGCCATGGTGCGGTGGAGCGAGGGAGAGGAGCTGGGGAGGAAGAGGCATGTCTGCGGGCTCGGGGGAGAAGTGGGTGACCGACCCAGGGCAGCAGAACGGCGAGGGGAGGAGGCAGGGCGGCGGGCAGCTGCGTGGCGCGCGCTGGTGCCGGCATCGAGCACCTGCCTGCCTGCCTGGCCGAGCCAAGCAGCTCGCTGGAGCGGTGGCTGGGCTAGGCCGGTAGGTGGGCCTGCTAGGTAGGCGCCAGGTAAGTTTCCTTTCCCTCTCTCTTTTCTGTTTTCTATTTATTCTGTTTTGTTTTCTTTTTCAAGTTTGCTGAATTAATAAAAATGCTAGAACATTTTTATAAATCATGAAACTAGTCATGCCCAGTGTATATAATATGAACAACATGGAACATTTTAGTTTACGATTATTTGGGCAACTAAATTATTTTATAGCATTTAAATGCCCAAATGCAATTACAATATGAATTAATCCAGAGACCTTTGGATGTCCTAGAAAATTGTGCACCATTTTTGGCTGAGGTTTAAGACCAAGGCAAAGATGATGAACACTTTTGAAGGGCATTTTGGGTACATTGGAAAAGATTTTATTAAACCCTAGTTGTTAGAAGAGGGGTGCCGGGGTTTCTGTCATTCCCATTTCAATTTTCTATAGAAAGTAAACATGATGCACACTCAGCTAGTCCTAATGCAAGCACTAACTAGGGATGTGACAGTATTGTGGTCCTTCCAAGTACTATCCATAGCGTAGTACATTCGTACTAAATGCGGCAATTCCGTAAAACTCTGTACTCGATGGTGGTTGAGGGCGTTCAAGACTCCCTCATCCATGCAGTTGCGGTGAAATATGGGTACCGCGTCTTTATCGCAGCAGTCCTTAATCTTGTTTTTAAAATGCAGGAATCTGGCCCAGAAGTGATAAACCATCTCTTGGGGCTGCTATTGTACGTACATGAGATCACATATGTCCGGAAGTCCGGAGTTACTTGGAGAGTGTTTACTGTGGTGGGTGGGTGTGGATAAGTTTGAGTCCCGACCCAATGTAGTATCCAGGGTTCGTACAACCTCCGGTGTGATTGATCCGGGTCCTGCGGGATCTGAGCGTTCTCCGAACCCGGCGTCTGTCCCTGAGCTCGAAATATGCAAAGTCCCACCCGAAGGAGGGGTGTTTGGCTCAAAGGGGTCGGAGATCAGGATAATGCCAGTCTCCGTCTCATGAGGAGAAATATCTCTGGTCCGTTCCTCGACGGCCGCCACTAGGTGAGTGATCGAGGTGGAATTGTCCTGCTCCTGACCGGATTTAAGCCCGGTCTGATCAATAGGCGATGAAAGCCCCAGGGCGGCAATGCGATCTAGTAGCTCGTTTAAGGACGAGGAATATGTTGGAATCGTGTCTTCGAAGTAATGTTGAGGATATCGCTTATCGTTATCATCTCGGTCACCTGGAGATTAGAGATTAATTGGAAATCGTCCGATTAATCGATTTTATCGGTCGACTATTAATCGACCATTTTGTTTTTCAAATCCTCGGTTCCCAACACTAAAATATGCTATATTCAATACCAAAACAATATTAGACAGAAGTGTTACCTTGAATCCTAGCCTTTGAATCCTGATATAATGACAAACAAAATAGAAAAAACATTACATATTGCGTAACAAGGTCCACAAAACACAAATAAACATAGTTCTTGCAAACATAGTGCTACGAATAGGCCTGATTTGTTGGTAGATTCCCGATAAATCGCATGTCATAGCGATAAATCGGCCCAAATGATAAATGATGAAGATAAGGCATAATCTTATCGGTCACCCCAAGAGTACTGATAAATCATACGATAAATTGCTGAGTCGAAAGATTTCTTGAATAGTGCTTCGGAGTGTACGGAGCCGATGTAGGAGTGGTGCTCGATGACTGCGGGGGGTGCGGTCGGCCTAGCAGCCACACGGGCACATACAACGATCCCGCCGAGCTGGAGGACCTGGCCCAAAGCCAGGTTGTTTCTGAGGGTGATGTCATCGTTAATGATGACACGAGCCTCCGATCGCTTCTCGCAAGTACACATCAGAGCTCTCAATGAAAGCACCATTGTCGGTGTCAAAACTGGCAGATCTCGGGTAGGGGTGCCCAAGCTGTGCGTCTAAGGATCGACGGTAACAAGGGACTGGGGATACGATGTTTACCCAGGTTCGGGCCCTCTATATCGAGGTAATACCCTACTTCCTGCTTGATTGATCTTGATGGATATAGGGTTATAAGAGTTGATCTACCTCGAGATCATAATTGCTAAACTCCAAAAGTCTAGCCTATGTAATTGTGATTCTGCTACCCTCTATAGACAAGACCCTCTGGTTTATATATCCACCGGAGGATGCCTATGGTTACAAAGATTACTTGGGAAGGAAGGAATCATTACACCCGGACATCTATCCTGCCTCTCTACCTACAGGAGTCCTAACCGGACACGGGGGTGCTTGTTTATCTTCATCTTCACAGCCCATCAGCCCGGCCCAGCTTCGATAGATTGGACACTCGTGGACCCCCAAATTCAGGACTCCCTCAGTGGCCACAAGCCATAGGGGTGCACCCTATGGGGGCACTTCCGGGCTTGTGCCCCCCCCCCATGACTCCCCTGCACTGCCTTTTTGCCCTATATATTCTCAAATATTCCAGAAACCCTAGAGAGACAAACGAAAATACTTTTCCACCACCGCATGTCTCTGTTCCCGTGAGATCCCATCTGGAGGACTTTTCTGGTACTCTACCGGAGGGAGATTCGATCACGGAGGGCCTCCACATAGACCTTGCCGCCCCTTAGATGATGTGTGAGTAGTTTACCACAGACCCACGGGTCGATAGCTAGTAGCTAGATGGCTTCTTCTCTCTCTTTGATCTTCAATACAATGTTCTCCTCGGTGTTCTTGGAGATCTATATGATGTAATCTTCTTTTGCGGTGTGTTTGTTGAGATCCGATGAATTGTGGATTTATGATCAGATTATCTATGAATATTATTTGAGTCTTCTCTGAACTCTTTTATGCATGATTAACATAGATTTGTATTTCTCATCAATATATCCATTTGGTTTGGCCAACTAGATTTGTTTTTCTTGCAATGGGAGAGGTGCTTTGTGATGGGCTCAATCTTGCGGTGTCCTCATCTAGTGACATAGTAGGGGTAGCGAGGCACGTATTGTATTGTTGCCATTAAGGGTAATAAGATGGGGTTTATATCATATTGCATGAGTTTATCCCTCTACATCATGTCATCTAGCTTAAGGCGTTACTCTGTTTTTAACTTAATACTCTAGATGCATGCTAGATAGCGGTCGATGAGTGGAGTAATAGTAGTAGATGCAGGCAGGAGTCGGTCTACTTGTCACGGATGTGATGCCTATGTTCATGAGCATTGGCTTAGATATCGTCATAACTTTGTGCTTTTCTATCAATTGCTCAACAGTAATTTGTGCACCCACCGTATGCTTTCTTCGAGAGAAAAGCCTCTAGTGAAAACTATGGCCCCCGGGTCTATTTTCCGTCTCATATTTTCAGATCTATAAAACCAAAAACCCAAAAATATCTTGCTGTAATTATTTTGTGTTTACTTTATTTAGCTTTTTACTTCAGTTTTAAATCTATCTCTATCAGATCTCACTCTTGTTCGTGACTATGAAGGGATTGACAACCCCTTTTCCGCGTTGTGTGCAAGTGTTTGTTAGCTTGTGCAGGTGCATAGATTGTAGACTTCCTTGTGCCTCCTATTGGATTGATACCTTAGTTCTCAACTGAGGGAAATACTTAGCTCTACTTTGCTGCATACCATTTCCTCTTCAAGGAAAAAATCAACGCAAGCTCAAGAAGTAGCACTCCCATACGCAACAACCCATTTACTAGGGTGTAAGCTTCTGTCACTCTAGCCACCCACCATAAGAGAATCATGAATGTATTGCAACACCCTACAGTGGGATCCCTCGCGCTTGCACGACATGGAGCGCACCATAGGACAACACTAAAATAAAAACACGCAACTCAAACCAATCATGATCATCAATCAACCCAAAGGACAATAAAAATCTACTCAACCATCATAGGATAGCCACATATCCTTGGATAATAATATATAGCGTTGATGTAACACCCTGGATGTAACAATTCCATTTATGGCAATATATGCAACATTGTCTTCATCAATTTCATTCTGGGCTCTTCCTTCATTTCGGGTTTCTTCATTTTTGCCGTGTGCGTGTGTGCATATCATCCATGTCATGTCATCAAGTGCATTGCATTGCATTCGTGTTGTCTCTTGCACCCGGTCATGCTCGTCTCTTCCCGTTGTCCGTTTCGAGTTCCGACACTCCCACATGTGCCCGTGGCACCCCGAGTCCTTCTTTCGTATGGGGCCATTGAACGTTCTCGGAATAAGGTGAGACTTGTCGTACGTTATTGTTTTAGTACGTGTAGACCGCCTGTCAAGTTTCGTCGCGTTTGGAGGTCGTTTGATACTCCAACAGTTAACCTCGTGGGCTAAAAGCCTATCTCTCTTTTGGCCCAACACCCCTCCACAACAGCCCACTAGCCCAGTGTAACACCCCAAAAATTTTGACCTTGATTTATAAATCAAATTTTTTCCAAGGGATTAAAACATTTCATTTTCTGGGTTTTCCTTGGTTTCAGAACCATTCTTTGTTTTGCGGTTATGGAGTTTTTACCCCAGGTGAAAACTTCTCAAATATATTATTGGGCTTGTTTGCCCTACCAAGAAAAACATTTCTTCTATCAGTGGGTTTATTTGCATTATTATTTTCCCCTGAGCTTTATCACTTAAAGTGAATTTTCATTAGTTTTAAAGTTCTATTTGCACTACAACCCTTTGATAGATTTATTTAAAAATTCCACCAAAATTTGGGGATGTCATGTGAAGTTCCTACATCACTTTTATGCAAAAACCCTTTTGTGTTGTTTGAAAGATTTGAGCAAAACATCCTCGTTTGCTCTCTGGTCCAGATTGGCACTTTCAACTGCAGCCATGTGTTAACTTGCTCTTTTAAGCATGAGCTTTTTCCTGCTTGTAGTCCTCCCTACAAAACCCTTAAGTCCAGGAGATTGGACCATTTGGAGAATCTTTGGTCCATGCAATAATGCCTTCTAGTTTCTGTCCAGAATTGATTTTCTCAGAAACTTACACTTGCAAGTTTCTATTTTTGCCCAACTAACCCTGCCATCATTCCTTACACCTAAAGAGACGATGATCTGGAAATTTTAACCACCCCAAGAGATGCCTAGATGCCCCTGGCATTTCATCAAGCAGGATAGGAGCATGGCCAGTTTTGGCATTCTTTTAGACTTACACTAGGAAGTTGCTCAAATGGCCTAACCAGCATGTCTCATGGCACTAGCTTAGTCTATAACCCCACCCTGCAAATCCTCATGTGGATTGGAGCCCACTGGCAGTCATTGGCAATCTGTCGAGCACCTGGTGTGCGTGCTCTGGGCGCGCCCAGAGCGCACGTTTTGCACGCGCGCGCACCGAGTCGCCGCTTCCTACCCCCTGGCCTTCGCTCACCCGCAGGGCCACACCTCGCTCCCGTCCACTCACCAGAACCCTCCAAGCCTCCCCTGGCGCCCTGCAGCACCGCCGTCAGAGTCCCTTTGGTGGTACGGCGGCGTCCACAGCAGGCGCCTGCCATGGACGGCGCTGCCCGAGCCACAGCCGCACGCCAGCTGCCCCTGGAACAGCTCGAGCTTATCCACTCGACCGGCCAGACCCCGCCAGCCGGCGCCACGCGCCCCCTAGCTACAGAATGGCGGTTCGTCGAGCTTATCTCCGGCCGCCGCGAAACGGACCTGGAGACACTATAAATGGAGACCCCAAGCTCATCTCAACCCTCAGGCTACCTCACCCTATCTCCCTAGTGCTCCCACAGCTAGCAATCGGCAGAGGGAGTCCGTCATCCCCATCTCTGGCCAGCTCGGCCGCCGCCAAACTCTGGCCCCGTTCATCACCAGCAAAGCCTCCCCAACCCATCCAGTGGCACCATTCGCTCCCCCTCGATCTTGCGGAGCCACCCCAACCCTCAAACTTGATCGGGAACCGCCATAGTTCGGGCTCCCAATTCTCCCGCAGCCACCGTCCGCCGCGGAGCTCGCCGCCGGCGACTCCCTTCGCCCCCGCCAGCCTGTCGACCACCGAGAGGACCGTCCTAGACCAATGAATCCATCCCCACCCTCAGAATCCCATGGGGAGCCGCCGTTAGTCGACGGCGATCGCCGGAGCTCCGTCTGCGCTCTGACAGAGGAGGAAAAAGGCGGGCGACTGGTCAAACCTGACCAGTGGGCCCAAGGGACCCACTGTCAGTGACCCAGAGGCGGCCCGCGCTAACCTAAGTGGAAGCGTAAATGCCAAAGTATGTTTTCCCTGCATCGAACAAGCATTCTTCCTCGAAATGTTTTCTTTTCTGGTTTTATTTAAAAATAGAAAGTTAACTGAACTTTGACTGGCTACAACTTTTTAAATATAAGTCCAAATGACTTGATTCTTTTTCTGTTGTTCCTCAAATTTGGTCTAGTTTATTTTCATATTTATTTGTAAGTTTTCCCAACAAGTTTTTGTACTGTTTTAAAACTATGTGTTGATTTCAAACTTTCTTAAATAGGATTTTTTCGAAGAAGGAGAAAACTTTCTAAAGTTTTGGAATGCACCCTGCCTCTCCACTACTTGAAGGCAAGCATTTTTGAACCCTGACTCAATACTTGTGGTGTGTTGTTTGATGCGATTACAACACCGCCTTGACATGGATGCATTCATTTTTCCTATGTGATGATTTGATCATACCCATGAGTGCATGATGTAGACTCCTTGCTGTTTAAAATTAATATGTGTGTGATGTTAATCCCCCTCGTATGCCTTTCATGCCTAACAGAAGAAAACCGTGAAAGTCGCGGTCTTGTGTAGACACGGGCTTGTCACTAGTCCCTCGTCGGGACGGTGGTGTCCGGTATGGCATGGTGAGGTATGATGAGTGGTGGTTTCGTCTGTTGATGTGGAAATATATTGGTTATGCTAATCATACAAGTGATGCTTGAACCTCCTAAGTCGACCGTAGATCAAGTCTTGTTCCAGCAACCCCCATACTTGTTTCGTACTACCACTTTTCCCTGCCACATGTAGGGTACGGTTCAGTAAATTGTCAACCCCTGTCCAAGCACACACCGTACAGAGAGGCCATGGTGGAATATACCGGCTGCATCCGGTAGGCATGCCACCAGGTCCGGGGGCATGGGTGTTTTCGGTTGGAGCCGAAGGGGGTAGCTTCCCCATTTTGCGTGCGTTATAAGTTTTGTGATCCCATGCTAGTCGAGGTTGCGGCCTCCCAACTTAGAGTTTTGCTTAACGGGTGCCGTGGGTGAATCCGTACACCGTTAAGTTACACTGGTGTGTGTAGTCAGGTGAGTTCTCAATTAAATGACCATGGACGGAATTAGTCCCGATGGACTAAAGGAATACGTTATTCGTGGGTAAAGAGTACACCCTCTGTAGAGATTAAATCTATTCGAATAGAAGTGTCCCTAGGTTAGGACTACAGTCTGGGATGGGTCAAGTGTCGGTATTAGTGTCGGTCTTCGGAGGAAATACTACCAAACCAAAAGATGGATCACGACTTGTGACCTATGCTGACTGTTACTATGATTATTATTATGGACTAACCCTTGATATTATTTGAGTTATTGAGTATCCCTAGGATGATTCTACCTCCTGGATATTCATTGTTATTTCGTCTCTTTATAAGCCCTTTATGTGGTGTCGCTCAGACGCCCGACTTTGGCATGATTATCTTTTCTTTCATTTATAAGCCCTTTATGTGGTGTCGCTTAGACGCCCAACTGTCGCATGCTTGTTATTTCTTTTATCTATAAGCCCTTTATGTGGTGTCTCCTAGACGCCCGACTATGGCATATTTTATTCTTTTCTCCTGATTGCATTGTCATGTTTCATACGAATACCTGCTTGCATCGTGGATTATTATTTCATGACCAGCGTAGCGATTATCCAATATGTCCAGGCATGAATGTCCTTTGTTATTTTGTACCTGTGTTCATAATGTTTGCGAGTACATTCAAAGTATTCACTGGCTTGTCCCTGGCTATTATCTTGGCCAGATTTCTTGCTTGGAGAGGAGCGTTGCGACGACCGCCCCGGAACCTACGCAACGGTGATAGCAGCCTCGCGAAGATAGGAGTTAACCTGGTCAGCTGTTCCCGTTGGAAATGGAGTCCCACAGACACCGATGTTCTATAAACCGCTTCTGCCATCAGCTACTAGTAACCTTGTGTTGTACTCTCAGGCCAGAATGGTCTTGTACTACATATTTTGTATTTTGCTTGGAATTTCTGTATCAAGTGGTGCCTCATCAGCTAACAGTAATCCTGGGGCTGGTGAGCACAAGGGCCACTTTTTGGGGATTTAGTACCCCGAAAACCCGGTCCTGACAACCTTGGTATCAGAGCCAGGCTGACCATTGGCTAATCCTATCTTAGCTAGGTCAAAAAACCAAGGTTAACCACCCCACCAGACCTTATCCTAACCCCGGCCAAGCTTCTCGTGTAAGATAGCCGCCCAGTGAACCGACACCTTTGGCAGTCGGTGCCCAACCTATCAGCCTAGCCCATCGATCACGCGCTAGTGACCGACACCTAAATAGTTTCCTCCGCAAGCATGCAATGGAAGACTCTGTTCCCTTTCCTGTAAAAAGGGCACGCTAGACTCAACCCAGCATAGCACAACCTCTACCCCAGAGCGAGCTAAAATGCCAGGACCCATTGCTCACAATGAAACCATAGCAACCAACCTTGGAGGTTTTGTGACCGTGCTAGCAAACCTCACCCGCCGTGCCTTTGCATTAGAGGAGCCCCCAGAATATGTCGTGTACCAAGGATCCATGAGTGGTGAGAGCCGTCAATTCTGGGCCACTTTGCACATCTACGGTAGGGGTCTGTCGCCAGAACGCCCCTACAGGTTCACCGCAAGGACAACTTCCTTTGAGCCACAAGCCATCCAGCCAGCTGCTCGAGAGGCTATAGTTCAACTCCGGCACTTGTCGCCCAGAGTTAACTGTCGCTCATTCTACTACTACCCCAGCCGTGACCGGTATGGTAGGCCACCCCGGGTTGCCAACGGAGACCACGAGACAGATCCTGTATTATTGCATCTGGTACGCTATGTAAGTGCACTAGAGGAACTGTTCGATCAAATCACTCTTGATCTGATCGCAGCTCGTGGAGAACTGGTTCGCCGAGCCCCGGCAAGAGGTGGAGATGAACCCGGCGCCGACAACCCAGTCGTGCTGTTCGGACAACCGATCGAGTCCTTGAGATCTGCCCCAGCCATCCACCAAAATGCTTTGGTGTCCCCATAAGTGATGCATCGCCTGTTTGGAACGCGCTCTAACGGGATTGTGGCCAACAATCCCCGCGACGGTCATCATCACTGCCCCGACCCTGCAGTCCCTAAGCCACCTCCAGCTAACACCGACAGTGAAACCCTTGGAGAAGCCTCGGCATCCACAAGGCAAGGCCGCTTAGATATAAACGAGGTAGATTAAATCACTCGAGTAGTACCGAGCCTTAATATGTCCACACCCTATTGTTGTGTGACCCTGTATGGCCATGTGTAAATATTGTTTGCTTGTGCGCCCTTATCTTTATAGTAGCCATGCATGAATATGTCTGTGTACGAATGCATTTTTTTTATTCCGGGCGTAACTTCCAAAGAACCACACCGACGACTCCTACAGTAAATACATCACTTCAGCGAGACGTGTGTATCTGTAGCATTGACCCCGACCCCATAGGGCAGAACCGACAAAATAGCTGCCCCTCACCGTGATTTAGTAACCCGGCCAAGTTGCTATATAAAAGGCCACCCCGTGACCTTACCAAGCATCCCTCACCTGGTGCACCACCCTCACAGCTCAAGATGGCAACGGGGCCCCGAAACCCGCAACCCCGTGAGTTTTTACCCTATTAGGGGACGGGGATGGGCATCTTTTCATCTCCGCGGGGCTGTTGTTGGGCACATTATACAACCCGACATGTTTCGTGGGTTTACACCCGTTTCAGTAGTCCCCGAACCCGAAACCCGGCAATACCCACGAAATTACATTTTTTTTACCAAGCACTCATCCGGCCCAACACAATGCGACTGAGCCCCCCACCCCCAGCGTCGAGGCCAAACCAACCCCTCGCTGGGTGGCCACGGCATCGTTCGCTCTTTCCCCCTCGCTCGAGCCACCAACTCTCTCTCCCTCAGAATACCTAAACCTAAACCTAGGACCCTAGCCGCCGCCTGACTCGATCCCATCTTGCAAGAGCCGCCGACCACGATCTGCGCCGGCGAGCCTCCTCCCTCCGCTTGACACTCTATATAGCTGTTGAACCATCTACTATAGTTTTTTCTTGAAATTTTCACATGTTATGCTGCTGAAATGTGCTTGTTTTGTTGACGAAATATTATTCTTTGTCCCCACTATGTTTGTTTAAATATTTTGATTTTCTCGTGGGTTTCCCGTGGGTTCGCCGAAACCCGATGGGTTTAGGGGACGGGCGGAAAACTAGCCCCGCGTACGATGATGGGGATGGGAACGGGTTTACGATTTTTTCGTGGGGATGGGTTTGAGAAGGCAAAACCCGATGGGTTTCGTCCCCGTTGCCATCTTGACTCACAGCCATTCCTTTTGCCATGCCGATCCCTAGTATTTATCTAAGGACTCCAGATGCCACCCCAGGTAGTTTTGTTAAGATATTGTGGGACTTTACCTGCAGTACCATGAGTGCCACCCGTCCACCCCAGTACGAATTGCTCAAATCGAGGATCACACCATCCACCTCGAAATATTGGGCAGTAGTACACATCCGTCCCACAAATCCAAACCAAGACCCAACAGAAGTCTCCTTCATGGGGAAATCTATGCCAACCCCACCGATGGCCATAGAAGATGCTGCGTATGAAGCGCTTACTCGCCTTCGATTTGCGGTGCCCTATGCCAGCGAACGGGGGTATTATTACTTTCCGGGCCGTGCAACACCCGGAGAAGTAGCATCTTTTCCTGGTGGGCGAATTGAGAGAGACCCAGTACTGGCCAACCTTACGCAGTATGTCATCGCACAAGAGCGTTTGACCCAGTGGGTAATGGGTTATCTCCAGAGCCTCGCCGATTTAAATCCTCGGATCGCCATCGGTAGACCACTGAGGCCTGGACAGGAGAGGCACATTCATCGACTAGTCAATCCACTTCCTCCGATAGAGGAAGAGTGTGCCCCTGTACCAGAGACGTTTTCCCAGGACCCTGTCCATTTACCGTTTTCATTTTAGACGTCACTGCTATGTTGGTTGTCCCAGCGTTTATTTACGAGTTAGCACTTGTGCGTGTTATCCTAAAGTTGTGTGTCAAATGTAATATTTTAATTTCAATTATTGGGAGTAGTTTTTGCTGCTGATAATAATTGTTTAACTAATTTTCTCTCTCGGCAAAACCTGGAGTGAGATATTGTTTTCCCTGAGTTGTTGCAACATATATCTCGGCATGACATAGATTTTTCACGCAGCACCACAACAGCAGACTTGCAACTCCAGCCACTCAACACAGTTCACTAAGTTGCAAACCCACGCACACTTGTTGCATCTAACTGATTACCTCTCTAGCGCACCATAGTCTCTTAAGGAGAAATTTGTGGGAGTTTATTAAGGCACAAGTTACCTTCCGCACACTGACAGCCGTTAGCACCCGACACCTACGCCTAATCCTCGTGATCGTCACTGCCGTGAAGAGCTAGCACTTGAGGAGCAGCATCACGATGATCATCGAGGATCATCGCGCACAAGAGCACGGATAACCCTAGCAATGCCGCCAACCTTCCGCACACTAGGATCATGCACCAGTCCGTCATCACCTCCGCCATTAGAGCCTCGTCCCGAGCTCCTGCAAACAGAAATGGAGGACAGGGAAGGAAAAGGAGAAGCGAGGCCAGGTGTGAGGAAGAAGAAGGAGCACCTCGGTCATTTTATAGCTCGAGATCGGTGTACGGTGGGCGGAGTCCACCAACGCCGCTCGTCGCTCGACCGCCGGTGTTCGGAGGCGAATCCGCGAGCAGTGCCGACGGCGCACTGGCCCGCGAGGTGAGTGCACGCTGCGCCGGCAGCTAGCACGCCGCGCACTACCGCAGTATGGCCTAGATGCCCTACGCGCTAGACGTCGCCGGTGGAGAAAGCGTGGGAAAGCGCGCGAGAGAGAGGGAGAAGAGAGAGCCAGAGGTAGAAGAAGAGATTGATAGTGGACCCCGGGCCCACCTGTCAGCCAGAGAGAGCACTGTGCTCTCGGGTGCGACCAACGTATTTTAGAATTTAGAAAATTTATTTCTAAATTTACTATAGCCCAGAGTAGAAATATCTCGTTTTCCCCGACCGTAGATTTTTCCACGCAGCACCAGTATTTCACACTACAGTTTACCACCACTTATTGGCCATTCGCTGTAGCCTCATTTTCTTGCATAAGTAGGATGGTTATTTTGGTGATATCACCTTGTGACAGTAGAAGTAATTCTTTTCATAGCTACTTTTAACAAATCTCGAGGACGAGATTTTTCTTAAGGGGGGTAGTGTTGTAACACCCCAAAAAATTTGACCTTGATTTATAAATCAAAATTTTCCAAGGGATTAAAACTTTTCATTTTCTGGGTTTTCTTTGGTTTCAGAACCATTCTTTCTTTTGCGGTTATTGAGTTTTTACCCCAGGTGAAAACTTCTCAAATATATTATTGGGCTTGTTTGCCCTACCAAGAAAAACATTTCTTCTATCAGTGGGTTTATTTGCATTATTATTTTCCCCTGAGCTTTATCACTTAAAGTGAATTTTCATTAGTTTTAAAGCTCTATTTGCACTACAACCCTTTGATAGATTAATTTAAAAGCTCCACCAAAATTTGGGGATGTCATGTGAAGTTCCTACCTCACTTTTATGCAAAAACCCTTTTGTGTTCTTCGAAAGATTTGAGCAAAACATCCTCTTTTGCTCTCTAGTCTAGATTGACACTTTCAACTGCAGCCATGTGTTAACTTGCTCTTTTAAGCATGAGCTTTTTCCTGCTTGTAGTCCTCTCTACAAAACCCTTAAGTCCAGGAGATTGAACCATTTGGAGCATCTTTGGTCCATGCAATAATGCCTTCTAGTTTCTGTCTAGAATTGATTTTCTCAGAAACTTACACTTGCAAGTTTCTAGTTTTGACCAACTAACCCCGCCATCATCCCTTACACCTAAAGAGACGATGATCTGGAAATTTTGACCACCCCAAGAGATGCCTAGATGCCCCTGGCATTTCATCAAGTAGGATAGGAGCATGGCCAGTTTTGGCATGCTTTTAGACTTACATTAGGAAGTTGCTCAAATGGCCTAACCAGCATGTCTCATGGCACTAGCTTAGTCTATAACCCCACCCTGCAAATCCTCATGTGGATTGGAGCCCCCTGGCAGGCATTGGCAATCTGTCGAGCACCTGGTGTGCGTGCTCTGGGCGAGCCCAGAGCGCATGTTTTGCACGCGCGCGCACCGAGTCGCCGCGTCCTACCCCCTGGCCTTCGCTCACCCGCAGGGCCACACCTCGCTCCCGTCCACTCGCCAGAACCCTCCAAGCCCCCCTAGCGCCCTGCAGCGCCGCCGTCAGAGTCCCTTTGGCGGTACGCTGGCATCCATAGCAGGCACCTACCATGGACGGCGCCGCCCGAGCCACAGCCGCACGCCAGCTGCCCCTGGAACAGCTTGAGCTCATCCACTCGACCTGCCAGACCCCGCCAGCCATCGCCACGCGCCCCCTAGCTGCAGAACGGCAGTTCGTCGAGCTTATCTCTGGCCGCCGCGGAACCGACCTGGAGACACTATAAATGGAGACCCCGAGCTCTTCTCAACCCTCAGGCGACCTCATCATATCTCCCTAGTGCTCCCACAGCTAGCAATCGGCTGAGGGAGTCCCTCATCCCATCTCCGGCCAGCTCGGCCGCCGCCAAACTCTGGCCCTGTTCATCACCAGCAAAGCCTCCCCAACCCATCCAGTGGCACCATTCGCTTCCCCTTGATCTTGCGGAGCCACCCCAACCGTCAAACTTGATCGGGAACCACCATAGCTCGGACCCTCAATTCTCCCACAGCCACCGTCCGCCACGGAGCTCGCCGCCGGCGACTCCCTTTGCCCCCGCCAGCCTGTCGACCACCGAGAGGACCGTCCTGGACCAACGAATCCATCCCCATCCTCAGAATCCCATGGGGAGCCGCTGTTCGTCGACGGCGGTCGCCGGAGCTCCGTCTCCGCTCGGACAAAGAAGGAAAAATGCGGGCGACTGGTCAAACCTGACCAGTGGGCCCAAGGGACCCACTGTCAGTGACCCACAGCCGACCCGCGCTGACCTAAGTGGAAGCGTAAACACCAAAGTACGTCTTCCCTGCATCGAACACACATTCTTCCCCGAAACGTTTTCTTTTCTGGTTTTATTTAAAAACAAAAAGTTGACTGAACTTTGACAGGCTACAACTTTTTAAATATAAGTCCAAATGACTTGATTCTTTTTCTGTTCTTCCTCAAATTTGGTCTAGTTTATTTTCATATTTATTTGAAAAATTTTCCAACAACTTTTTTGTACTGTTTTAAAACTATGTGTTGATTTCAAACTTTCTTAAATAGGATTTTTTCGAAGAAGGAGAAAACTTTCTAAAGTTTTGGAATGCACCCTGCCTCTCCACTACTTGAAAGGCAAGCATTTTTGAACCCTGACTCAATACTTGTGGTGTGTTGTTTCATGCGATTACAACACCGCCTTGACATGGATGCATTCATTTTTCCTATGTGATGATTTGATCATACCCATGAGTGCATGATGTAGCCTCCTTGCTGTTGAAAATTAATATGCGTCTGATGTTAATCCCCCTCATATCCCTTTCATGCCTAACGGAAGAAAACCGTGAAAGTCACTGTCTTGTGTAGACACGGGCTTGTCACTTGTCCCTCGTCGGGACGGTGGTGTCCGGTATGGCATGGTGAGGTATGATGAGTGGTGGTTTCGTCTGTTGATGTGGAAATATATTGGTTATGCTAATCATACAAATGATGCTTGAACCTCCTAAGCCGACCATAGATCGAGTCTTGTTCCAGTAACCCCCATACTTGTTTCGTACTACCACTTGTCCCTGCCACAGGTAGGGTACGGTTCAGTAAATTGTCAACCCTTGTCCTAGCACACACCGTACAGAGAGGCCATGGAGGAAGATACCGGCTACATACGGTAGGCATGCCACCTGGTCTGGGGGCATGGGTGTTTTCGGTTGGAGCCGAAGGGGGTAACTTCCCAAGTTTGCGCGCGTTATAAATTTTGTGATCCCATGCTAGTTGAGGTTGCAGCCTCCCCACTTAGAGTTTTGCTTAACGGGTGCCGTGGGTGAATCCGGACACCGTTAAGGTACACTGGTGTGCAGTCAAGTGAGTTCTCAATTAAAAGACCGTGGACGGAATTAGTCCCGATGGACTAAAGGAATTCGTTATTCGTGGCTAAAGAGTACACCCTCTGCAGAGATGAAATCTATTCGAATAGCCGTGTCCCTAGGTTAGGACTACAGTCTGGGATGGGTCAAGTGTCGGTTTTAGTGTCGGTCTTCGGAGGAAAGACTACCAAACCAAAAGATGGATCACGACTTGTGACCTATGCTGACTGTTACTATGATTATTATTATGGACTAACCCTTGATATTATTTGAGTTACTGAGTATCCCTGGGATGGTTCTACCTCCTGGATATTCATTGTTATTTCGTTTCTTTATAAGCCCTTTATGTGGTGTCGCTCAGACGCCCGGCTATGACAAGATTATCTTTTCTTCCATTTATAAGCCCTTTATTCGGTGTCGCTCAGATGCCCGACTGTGGCATGCTTGTTATTTCTTTTATCTATAAGCCCTTTATGTGGTGTCGCCCGGACGACCGACTGTGGCATATTTTATTCTTTTCTCCTGATTGCATTTTCATGTTTCATACGAATACCTTCTTGCATCGTGGATTATTATTTCATGACCAGCGTAGCGATTATCTAATATGTCCAGGCATGAATGCCCTTTGTTATTTCGTACCTGTGTTCATAATGTTTGCGAGTACATTCAAAGTACTCACTAGCTTGTCCCTGGCTATTGTCTTGGTCAGATTTCTTGCTTGGAGAGGAGCGTTGCGACGACCGCCCCGGAACCTACGCAACGGTGATAGCAGCCTCGCGAAGATAGGAGTTAACCTGGTCAGCTGTTCCCGTGGGAAATGGAGTCCCACAGACACCGATGTTCTATAAACCACTTCCGTCATCAGCCACTAGTAACCTTGTGTTGTACTCTCAGGCCAGAATGGTCTTGTACTACATATTTTGTATTTTGCTTGGAATTTCTGTATCAAGTGGTGCCTCATCAGCTAACAGTAATCCTAGGGCTGGTGAGCAAAAGGGCCAGTTTTTGGGGATTTAGTACCCCGAAAACCCGGTCCTGACACCCAGCACAACCACTCCCATCCTCTCGGTCGTCGGATCGTGATCGTGTGGGCGAAAACCGCTACCCATTTGGACACTCCTAGCTCCCTCTACCTATAAATCAGCCCCATCCCCTCCATTTTCGGGCGAAACCCTAGCTCCTCCTCTTCCGGACCGCACCGGACACATCCGACCTGGCCGGACATGTCCGCCGCCGCACAACCACGTCGCTCTAGCCACTAGCGCGCCGCCACCTCAGCGCACCGCCGCCCCGGGCCAATAGGGAGGCGACACGTCGCCATCGCCGGCCTCCCACTCCCGCTCCTCCGCCCGCGGCCCTCCGGGCCCATCGCCGCCCGACGCCCTCCGCCTCCGCGCCCGACCGCCCGACGCCCTCCGCCTCCGGCGCCGACGGCCTCACCCGCCGTCGCTGCCTCGCGATTTCCGCCGCCGCAGCCCTTCCACGCCACCGGCCGCATCTCCCGGCCGCAATGACCGCCGACCACCGCCGGACTCCGCGCGCACCGCCGCCGTCTTCACAGCTCGCCGGCGGCCGATCCCCGTCGCGCCGCTCACCGACGCCCGAAGCTCTCCGCCGCACGAAGGTCGCCACCGACCCACCGCTCGCCGTCGCCTCGCGTCGTCTCCAGTCGCTGGAGCCGCTGCCGGACCCGATCCAGATCCGGATCGGGAGTGGACGAGATGCACCACACCCGCGATCCAAATGCCACCCGCATCCCGGATCTCCTCCTCCCGCACGGATCCATCCCCGCGTTGTCTTTCACGGAGGTAAAATCCCACTAATTCCCAGATCTAAGTAAATTTGTTGCCCTCTTTGACATGTGGTAACTTTGTGCTCGTAGCTCCATTTTGCGCATATGATATATCGAAATGTTCGTCTCGACATGCTCTACATGTTAGCATCAGTTTCATGCATGATAGGGATCCTCTAGTTGACTTAAACTTCGTGACAAGAGTGCTTCGTGATGAAACTATTTCAGCATTTGTTGTCTGTGTAAATTTGTTGGCATGCTCGTGGGCTAGTAACTTTGTGCATGTTGGTCTGTATGGAGTGAATGATATGTCCAGATGTTCATTGTGAAGTGATCTACATGATCGTTGTTGTAGCATTCATGTTAGGTGTCATATTGCCATGTTTATCTCTGTTGGAAAAGTGCATTTGGCTGATAAGTTTCTGCACTTGTTATGAGATGAGGTTTTGTCTTGCTTGTGTATATTGATCCATGTGTCATATGAGCTAGGTGTCAACATGAGTTTTGCTCTTTGGTATGTGCTCTAAATGATAGATTCATTTTCATGCCATGATATGTCTTGAGATGAGTGCAACAAGCTTGTTAACATGTCATTGTGATGTTAAATTTCTGCTAAGTGTGAATCTGTTAATTTTTATGCCATGTATCCATGATGCCACCGTCATTGTTGTGCATGTTTAGAGTTGTCCAGTGGGTGTTCCTTGATGTATATGTTATGCTCTAGCTATCCATGCTCTTGTTTGCATGATGGCTTGTTGTAGCTTGTTGTTTTCATGCTCTCAAGTGGCTATAAAATGTATATGTCAACAAGTTATCAACAAGTTCAGTTTTTGCCACGACACTACTAGGAAAAGGGCTATAGATAGGATGCACACTAATGGCGCACCACGTGCTGGTGCGCCATTAGTGTGGAATACACTAATGGCGCATCGGGGCTCATGGTGCGCCACTAGTAACATTTTTTTTCTTTTCCAAACATACTAATGGCGCATCCAGACACAGTGTGCCATTACTAGTTGTAACTAGTAATGGCGCACCAGCCAGAGAGTGCGCCACTACTATTATTTTTTTATTATATTTTTTATTCGTTTTTTTGCAAAACAACTAATGGCGCACCGTGCCACAATGCACCATTACTAGTTTAAACTAGTAATGGCGCACTCTCCCACAGTGCGCCATTAGTATGTTTTTTTGCAAAACTACTAATGGCGCACCACCAGCAGGTGCGCCATTATTAACCTGGGTTACTAATGGCGCATTTGGAGATGGTGCGCCATTAGTAACCTGGGCACCAACAAGATATTTTGGACAGCCACTCCTACCCACTCACTTCCTCCCCACTTCATTCTCTCCACCTCCTACTCCAAAGCTTGTCACGGCTGCCTCCTCTTTGTTACCTCATTTCCACCATAGATTCATTCAAATTAAGTGGTTAAATTACCTTTTTTGATAGGTAAGTAAGGGGGGAAGCTATCTTTATGTTGTTCTCCCTCCAACAATGTGCACATGCACTTTTTATGGCATAGCTAGATCTATGTATGTTCGTGGTGTTGCATATGTTTGTGGTGTTGCATATATGTTTGTGTTTGTAGGTGAACCGGTATTTGAAATGCGATAGTTGCCAATATTTTGCCGGAATGTTGATTCATTTCCGTTTCGGCGAGAATTTTGGCATTATGCATTCTTTTTGGTCCTATTTTTAGGGAAAGTCATGCCAAATTTTTCTTGGTTATAAAATATCGTTTTGCTCTACCCAGCAGGCGACCATGGTCCGCACGATGACCGAAGGTATCGTGAATAGGTTTTTGAGCTCCGCGAAGGCCGAGATGCTTCAAAAGAACGAGACGGAGATAAGATGTCCGTGTCGAAGATGCAAGCTGAAGAGCCTTATTGCGGACCCGGATTCCGGGCAGGTGCGGGACCACTTGCTCTTGCGTGGTTTCATGGATGGCTATCGGTGGCAAGGTGATGAAGATGACTACGAAGTCGTCCATGGGGGGCGGGCAAGAAATGAGGAAGGGCAGCAAGACAACCACCGCGGCTCGGGCGGGCGAGAAGATGAAGAATCTCCAGGAGATGATCACGACGGTGATGCTGTACACAGTCATCATGTAGAAGATGCAGGACATGATGATGAGGAAGATGCCGGAGCAGACGACGGGCATGATCATGAAGATGATCATGCCGGCGGAGCAGACGACGCTGGACCATCAATGGGCTGGGTGCAGGACCCTCATATTCAAGAGCTGCTTCTCAAGCAGACGGATAACGCAAGAGCTGCCGCCCGAGAGAAAGACAAGATGGATCAACTAGAGATAGACGCGGTTACTCCATTGTATGAAGGATGCAGGCCCGAGGATACCAGCCTGAAAGTAACGCTCATGGCTCTGGAGATGAAGGTAAAACACAAAATGAACGCCGCATGCTTCGACGAGAACATGTCATTCTGGCACGAACGTCTTCCCAAGGGGAACAAGTGCCCGACCAGTTTCGAGGAGGCGAAGAAAATCGTGTGTCCTCTGGATTTACCGCACGTGAAATACCATGTGTGCATGAACAATTGCATCATTTATCGGGACGAGCACGCGGAGTCTACCATATGTCCGGTGTGCGGCGTCACTCGATACAAGAAGAGGAAGAAAGCTCCTCGAAAAGTGGTGTGGTACTTTCCGATCACTCCTCGTCTGCAGCGGTATTTCGCGGACCCTAAGGTAGCAAAGCTCCTGCGTTGGCACGCGGATAGGGAGGAGAAGAAGCGAGAAGATGATGCAAATGATCCGGAGATAAATAAAAAAAGACAAGATGTTGAGTCACCCTAAGGATGCGAGCCAGTGGCAAGCGTTGAACTTCAAAGATGCAGAATTTGGGAACGATCCAAGGAACATCGTGCTGGGCTCGAGCACCGACGGAGTCAATCCGTTTGGCAGCCAGTTAAGCACACATAGCACCTGGCCTGTGTTTGTGTGGATGTACAACCTTCCCCCCTGGTTGTGCATGAAGAGGAAGTACATTCACATGAGTATGCTAATTGAAGGACCGAAACAACCAGGGAACGACATCAATCTGTCTCTAGGGGTGCTGAAAGAGGAGCTAGACACGCTATGGAAAACACCAGCCAATACGTGGGACGCCGCAGAGAAAGAATATTTCCCTATGAGAGCCGCACTGCTCACGACGGTGCACGACTATCTCGGTTACCGATATGTCGCGGGGCAGGTGGTCCACGGATTTTCTGGATGCGTCAGGTGCATGGATGACACAACGTATCGCCAGCTAGATAGAGATCCCGGGTCTTCGAAAACCGTGTTCATGGGACATCGAAGGTGGCTTCGCGACGATGACCTGTGGAGAAAACGCAAGGATCTGTTCGATGGTGAAACCGAACCCCGAAGACGCCCGCGTACGAGGAGCGGCGAGGAAATAGACGAGCTGTTGAAAAATTGGAAAGATTGCCCACTGCCGGGAAAGTAGAAAAAGGCGCCAGAGCCGGGAAAGAAGCGAAAGGCGCCAGAGCCCGTTTTAAGGTATGGAAAACGAGGTCTGTTTTCTGGGACTTGCCATACTGGAAGATCCACCATGTGCCTCACGGCCTTGATGTCATGCATATCACAAAGAACGTGTGCGAGAGTCTGCTTGGTACCCTGCTCAACATGCCAGAGAGGACCAAAGATGGGCTGAAAGCAAGGGCAGACTTGAAATCAATGGGCATCAGGCAGGAGCTTCACGCTAATGATGATGATGATGATGATGATGATGAGGCGAAGCAGGACACGGAAAGTCTTCGCAAAGGCAAAAAGGCCAAGAAGACTGGAAATGACTACCCTCCCGCGTGCTTCACTCAAAGTCAGGAGGAGATCGAGCAGTTTTTCACCTGCCTCGTAGGAGTAAAACTTCCTTACGGTTACGCGGGGAAGATAAGCAGATACCTAGACCCAGCGAAGCAGAAGTTCAGCGGGATGAAGTCTCACGACTGTCACGTGCTGATGACGCAGATACTTCCAGTTGCAATCCGTGGGATCATGGACGCGCACGTCCGTGAAACGCTATTTGGCCTATGCAACTTTTTTGACGTCATCTCTCAGAAGTCGGTTGGCGTGAGGCAACTCAGAAGGCTACAGGAAGAGATCGTGGTGATACTATGCGAGCTTGAGATGTACTTCCCGCCCGCATTCTTCGATGTTATGGTTCATCTACTGGTCCATATCGTGGAGGATATCATCCAACATGGGCCGACGTTCCTGCACAGCATGATGCCGTTCGAAAGGATGAATGGTGTCATCAAAGGATACATTCGCAACATGTCACGTCCAGAGGGAAGCATAGCAAGGGGCTTTCTGACTGAGGAGTGCATCTCCTACTGCACGAATTATCTAGGCATCGAGAACCCCGTTGGTCTGCCCGTCAATAGGCACCTCGGCAGGCTCGCTGGATGGGGTCACCGTGAGGGTCGTCGCGAAATGCATGTCGACTTCGAGGGTCGACTCGCCGACTTTGAAAGAGCAAACCTAGTCGCGCTACAACACATAGACGTGGTCGATCCTTGGATGGTAGAGCACAAAACCTTTATTGAGAAGACGTACAATGACCGAGGCCAACAGAGGACGGATGGAGATATAATCAAAGAGCACAACTCATGTTTCACGCGTTGGTTCAAGCAGAAGCTTCTGTCGTACCCTTTACATGAGGATTCTTCCACGGAAGAACAACTCATATTCGCCTTGTCACAGGGCGCCGAGCACAACCTGATGACCTATGAGGCGTACGATATCAACGGCTACACATTCTACACCGAGGCCAAGGACATGAAGAGCGATGGTTATCAGAACTCCGGGGTAACAATGGAATCCTACACCGGTAACGACAAGGACAGATACTACGGAAGGATCGAGGAGATATGGGAGCTGAGCTACGCTGGAGAGAAGGTCCCGATGTTCCGTGTCAGATGGGCCAAGAGCGTCCTAAAAGAAGACATGTATTTCACCACCATGGTTATACCCGAAGCCAAATCCAAGACCGCGGGCGCAAACGTCACCGCGAAAAATGAGCATGGGTACTGGTTCCCAAGTTGACCAATGCTTCTTCATTACCAACCCGTCAAAGCCCAGTCGTGTTGTCGTGAGGAGAGGCAAAAGGAAGATCATCGGAATGGATGGAGTAGCCAATGAGCAAGACTTCGACAAGTACGGTGACCCAAAGATCGAACATGACGACGATGATGAAGTAGCAGCATACACCACAAGAAGAAGCAGGACCACCCTACCTAAAGGACGTCCGTTCCACAGAAGAACTCAATTTGCGAAAAAGAAGGGCAAGAAGATTGTGAACAGATAGCTAGCTAAGATCGATTGTATTTAAATCGTAGCCTTCATTTCTCGATTGTATTTCATGGGCACTTTTCGAACTCTTGAATGTTTTTTAATTTCATGGACACTCGATCTCGAGCCCCCTCCATCTCGATCGCTATCCCACCTCGCCAGATCTGGTCCCCCTCGCCGCCGATCACCCCCCGCTCTACCGGCCGCCGCCGCCGACCCCCCGCACCCTCCCTCGCTCCACCGGCCGCCGCCGCCGACCCATGAACTCATGATATTTTCAAATATTAATTTTGATGATATTTTTTCATATTCATAAATATTTTCAAATAACAAATTTGATGATATTTTTTAGAAAATATTATTGTTTT
>LR738713.1:485157384-485211641 GCA_902687465.1 Secale cereale | reverse complement strand
GCCGACGACCCACCGCACCCTCCCCCGCTCCACCGGCCGCCGCCGCCGACCCATGAACTCATGATATTTTCAAATATTAAATTTGATGATATTTTTTCATATTCATAAATATTTTCAGATAACAAATTTGATGATATTTTTTAAAAAATTATTACTGTTTTATAAAAAATATTACTGTTATGATTTAAACAAGTTTGAACATATTTAAACACAAATAAGTATCAAACAACATTTTAAATGCACAAAAAAATAATTTGGGGAGCCTGGGAATCGAACCCAGGACCTCCCAGTGGGTGTGCTGCGTGCTGACCAGTCGGGCTAGTGGGCATGTTCTGATGGGAATAGGGTTAGGTGGAATATAACCTGACCAGTCGGGCTAGTAACTAAAACAAAATACTAATGGCGCACCAGGGGGAGGTGCGCCATTAGAATCGTCGTACTTATGGGGCACTAGGGGGAGGTGCGCCATTAGTACCCTCCCCTCCACTCCACCTATTCCCCTCGCACTGTGGCCTCCCTCCCTCCCTCGCAAGATCCCCCACTCGACCCCTCCTCCTCTGTCCGCCGCACCAGAGTAGTTCCCTCCGTCCGCCGCCGTCCCCTCCGTCCGCCGCGCCTGCGCGCCGCCCGCTCCTCTCCTCTCCTCCTCCCTCCGACGAGCGAGGGCCTCCTCCGGCCCCTGCAGTAGCCAGCGAGCGCGGCCCCGACGCACCCACCCTGCCTGCCCCTGCAGCAGCCGGCGAGCGCGGCGACCCGACACCCCTGGAGAAGAGGACGCCGGCGACCGCATCGGCATCGGCATCGGCATCGCCGTCTGCTCCTCCGCGCCGTGCGACGTCAAGACCTCGCGTTGCCGCTCGCCACCGTAAGCTCCTCCCCCTCCCCTAGTGTACCGTCGCCTCTGTTTTTCTTCTTCTCTCGTGATGATGACGATGATCCTCTGTTACTCAATGATGTGCATCTCTCTTCAGTTTGACAGAAAAATGCCCCCTCTTTTTGTGCATACATACATTTGCCCACTAATTAAGCCACCACAATGTTTTAGTTAGTGCTTCTTATATGTCAATGGTGTTTACACTGTATCCTAGTAGAATTACTATGGATGGCTCTCTACTACGGCCTGCTGTATCTGTATGTAGAGATGACCATAATTTTGTTTCTTCTACACATGACATGAATGATGCAACTATGGACTGCTGTTTGTTTTCTATCTATGTACTGCCATCATATATATATATATATATATATATATATATATATATATATATATATATATATATATATATATATATATATATATATATATATATATATATATATATATATATATATATATATATGCCATGTTCTAGATTAGCCAACCATTGCCTTGTTTCAATTTCAAAATGCCTATGGGTGAACAGACAACACACTAGTAAGTGCAGTGCACAACTCTGTCTGTACACTTAATACCAATTGCTGTCGCATGTGCCTACAAGGATTGCTACTGCTTACTGAATCATATGCATCTTTCTTCCTTATATATTTATTTCATTCAGAAAAACAATGTCCCCCTTTTCTGTGCTTAGATTAGAAATGCCCACTAAGCAACCAAAATGTTTTAGTTACTGCTTAATATTGTCACTGAGGTGACTTCCTGACTATTAATTATTTGTTTACCTCACCCATGCTTAATATTTTGACCATTGTCAATCATGTGATGGCCCCTCTAAAAAAGCATCTCCTTCACTAGTATTGGCCAGCAGTGATTATATTTCTGTATGTATTGCTCTAGAGGTGACTGTGGATTTCTTCTATGCTTTAAGTGTGGACTATCGTTCGTTAGTACCGAGATCATATGGCAAGTGTGGACTGCAGGTTTCCATTTCCTTGTCTGGTCTCCTAGTAGTAAAAGAATCATGGCTCTCTAGCGCTACTATAGAGGTGGCCCTATTTTTGTTCCAACACATGATGCAAGTGTTTGTTTACTACCTATGTAGTACTGCAATCATGTGCATGCTCTAGATTAGCCAACCATCTAGTTATGATTTGGACACTTGAATGATGTTATGTTGATGCCTTGCTTGATAAGGGCATCATTGTCCTTGTATGCTTCATTATGTTAGTTACACTATCATCATCTCTGCAACTGTTCTCTCCATGTTTCATAGTTAATGGATCTGTCCTGTCTAAAAGAACTGCATTTCACTTTTCACTAGAAGGACGACAATAATTACAGAAATATTTTCCGCATTGCGCCCGTATCTCACTCATGATGAACTCTATCTGTTCTGAGATTTCTTCTAATTGCTGTTATGTTGAAATATGTACATACTATTTGACTGATTCCTAAGAGGCTTGTGGATCAAATGGTTCCTTGATCTCTATTCAATAGTTAAGTAAATAAGCTAGGGTATCTCTTTTCTTAACTGGAACGTTTGTCAAAGTAGATAGTAACACAAGTAGTGCCTGCATAAGCATACTCACTTCACTACAAGTCACCTAAGAGAGTGGTCTTACGTGGTAGTGTCGAAATGCTAACTTGGTTGTAGAAGTCTCGATAGTCTTGTTGTTATTTCAATTTTTATTAACTAATCCATCCAGTGTTGGTGCTTATATTTTCTCTTATAGGATCATTGTTATTCCAATATGTCGGCTTTTATTTTCTCTTATACAATGTTGGTGCTTGTCTTTATGAAGCTTCAGTACCAGACAATATATGCTTTTGCAAGCTATACACAGCTATTTGAAATGATATGCTCAAGCCTATGCAAACTGGAATTTGAATAGTCTAAAGTGGAGTTGAAAGCCGGATGCACTACATCCAAATTTTTGCTGGGTTTAAGTTATGAGAAGATCACGAGGATGAGCACGGCCCTGTCTACTTGGAGAAGCTCGGTGAAGAGAATGATTGACAAAGGTTTTGGTTATGAGAAGATCAAGGAGAAAAATTCTTCGATCACCGTAGATGACTACAACAACTTCAAGATCAAGTGCGAGAGCACCGCAACCTCCGAATCAAGTCAGTGGGGGAAAGAAATGCGGGAGTTGAACTTAGGGGAACACACACTCGGTCCCGGCGGTTACAGAGTGGCGGAGCCTATATGGGACAAGGAGGAGGTGGAGCGTGCCGAGCAAGGCCTGCCGCCCCTCTTCGATAAACGTGGTGACGAGAAGACCAGGAACTTTGTCAGGGCCCGGTACAAGAAGGACCCGAAAACAAAGGAGCTTACCACGGATCCGAAGACCAGGGCGCTTGAGCTTGTTCTGGTAAGGAATACACCCCCGCATAATTACCTCCATATGGTTGCATTCTAATTAATGAAGCCAAATTTCTAAATGGTTCACATTCCTTCCGCATGTGACTGAAAGCAGTAGCGCGGGGTCGACTCAGAGCAGCCCTTGGGACACCACTCTAAATAGGGCGTTGAATTTAATGAAAAAAAAGGATAAGCTCAGTAAGCCGTCGTCAGCTGGTCGTGTGGCCGGCAAAGGCTTGTCCACAAAATGGTCGTCATACTATAACGTTGGTGGGCGAAAGGAGAAAAAGACCAGCTCGGAAAGCCAGTCGCGCGAGGTTCAAGAACTCAAGGCACAAGTGGCGCGGATTCCAGAGATTGTCCCAGAGCAAGTGCAACAACAACTGGGATCGACGCTCACCGACATTATGCCTACCTTGATTCAGGGGCTGACGACGTGGATTGCGGGCGGCCAACAGGGGCCGCCCCCGATTCCCAGCTTCACGGCCAGCAACTCGCAGAACGCGATGGCGGGGCCATTGGTGTCTCCGGCGGAGGCGGCAGTGGTGTCTCCGACGCCGGCACGGGAGCTTAATGCACCCGGGTGTACGCCATCCGCCACCTCTGCAGCAAGCGGCCCCTCCGTCAATTGCACGCCCGCCGTTGGCGGTGCCTCGACATTAGTCGATCTCGACGCCATCATCACGGTAACTAATTAAGCCTCTCTCAGCCGAGGACTTCATCTCCTTGCCTTTGATTGGGCATCCCTAACGCCCTACATGTTTTCGCAAGGCGCCGCCGACGTTCCGTGCACTCTCCTGCACTTCGTGAACAACGAGTTGGTCGATGTCGCCAAGGGAAAAATCGTTCAACCGGGCAACCCCGTGTTCCATGGTACTCCGATGCCACCCACCTTGTATAGGGTTCAACTGGTTCGGGTGCTGCCAGGCTGTGACGAGTTGTTACCTCCGATTCGACCCGTCGGGGCTGACCCTCAGCGCCTGCCTAAGCTGGCCCCTGCTTTGGCCGAAGAGCCAGATTCGTTTGGGGGCGGGGGACACCACCCCAAAGACAACACCGCCAGTCGTGCCGGCGCTAAGCCATGGCAAGACCGCCGCAACGGTGCCGGACATCCCTATGGCACTGGATCCGAACATGCATATGGCACAGGATCCGAACGACGACGACGACAACGACGACGATACATTTGCCAACGTTGATGAGTACTTTGCCAATCATGGGTACGATGGCGAATTCATGGGGCCTCCTTCTCAAGAACCCAACCCTACAAAAGACGTGCACGATCTAGCTGGTACCGCAAAGAAACCAAGTTGCAACAGGCGTCGTCTGTCGTTCAGTTCTCAGGAGACGCCTCCAGCTGCCAACTTCACCGAGACTTAGATAGCAGAGGTGCGAAATATTATCAGCCCCAACACACTCAAGAAGGCGGTCTGTGAGCAGAACTCGGTCCCATTACAGGAGAAGAAGAAGGCACGGAAAATAAAGAGTAACAAGGGTGCGAGCCAGCCGGCACCGAGTACGATCCGTGCTCAAGACAGGCCACCTTCACCTGAGGATATAATGAGGATGGTGCATGTGGCGGGTAGGAGGATGCTACCGACTAATATGCTCAATGCTGCAACCGGTGCTATGCGGAGTCTGCATGACAGTGTTCTTTCTTTGGAGAAGCGTCGTCTCAGAGAGAAGGATGTGGCATACCCGGTTTTCGCGGCCAAGGTGCCAGAGGGCAAGGGCTTTGTGGATAACTCCATCGGGGGTACGATCGTCCTGCGGTTTGATGACATCTTCGCTATGTTTAACCTTCATCCGCTGCACTACACCTTCGTTCGGCTATTTTCGTTGAGTATGGAGATGTGGATCATTAGAGACAAGACCCCGGACATCATGATAGTCGACCCCTTCTACATGCGTGCCAAGATCTTGGGCAGAACTAAGGACCGGCAAGTCGCGAGTTCTTTCCTCGTGCCTTACTTTCCCGAGTAAGTCGTCCCCTCAACCGCCCCGTAGCATATGAATTCTTAGATTTTGATCGTTTTTCTTTTAACATTACGTGTTTTTTGCAGTGACACACATTGCACACTCATCCTCCTAAGCCCGAAATATTCCATGGCCACATATTTTGACTCGGACCGTCAGTCCAAGGTAGACTACACAAATGTCAAGAAAGTTCTTGATGATGTTCTCCCCGGCTACGCCAAATCTGGAGGCACCTTCACCAGGCCTCTTCATAAGTACGGCAAGCACATGTTCGCCCACAATACGACGTTCTGCTGCGTCAAGCAGCCGCCTGGCGGTCAGAAGGGTGCCTACTACGCCATCCATCACATGCGGGCGATCGTACGTGACCATCATCACCTTCTGCTACCAAGTAAACTCAAAGATTGGGGCCGCGAGCATGTCGGAAATCCAGGACGCGGACATCAGACAAGAATTCTTTCGCATCCAGTCGGAGTTTGCGGAAATCATCCATCAAGATGTCCTTCGTACCTCGGGGTAGTTCTACCTCAGAAATCAACCGTCCAACAGTGACATAGACACAATGCTACAAGTGCGGGCTGACAACGCCCGCGATTTCATGACTCCCACGATAGACGGCGGCTTCATCCATGCTCCGGTCCCTTGAGTCGAGTCGAAAGTAGTGATGCTGTGTCTAGTTCTGAAACATCGATTGGCTCATGTTGTAATTAAACTTTAATGAACTTGTAGTATGTCTCTTTGGTTTCGACAGTCGTTCAACTTAGATGTAATCGATGCTATTAATGTCTTGCTTTTATCTTTCCGATCGTTCTGTTGCGTACTTATATATTGCTTATGTATTGTCTGTGAATTGGTACTAATGTTTCATTTGGCTAGTGCATAGCGATGCCGTCGTATGTCGTGTACAAGGGTAAGGTTCCCGGAGTCTACGACGATTGGGAGGAGTGTCGGAGACAGGTTCACCGTTTCAGCGGTAACAGTTACAAAGGGTACACCACTAGGGCGGAGACGGAATCTAGATACGCCCGCTATCTAGCGGGAGAGGGGAGGGAGCGTTGGAGGAACCGGATGAAGACGAGTTTCATCGTGATGATGCTCATCGTGATGACCGCAGCTCTCTTCTATGTGATGGTATTTTAGATGATCGATATCGACTTGTAATGTGAAGACAAACTCGCTACTCGCGGTCTCGAGACTTGTAATATAATGTTCTATCTTTGTTCGGTCTTTTGAATTCGGAGACTAATATGATGAATTGTATTCGGAGACTAATATGATGAATTGTATTCATAGACTAATCTTCTATTGTATTCGATGAATCTGTTGTTGCTGTGTGCTGCTGTCTATATTCTGTTCAATAATACATTTTGTAACCTGTGCAAAAAACAAAAAAGTAAAAAATAAAATAAAAAACCTAATATTCATACTAATGGCACATCACATCACAGTGCGCCATTAGTATGCCAAAGGATACTAATGGCGCATCATCCAACAGTGCGCCATTAGTATGCCAAAGTTACTAATGGCGCATCACGCAAGAGTGCGCCATTAGTATGCCAAAGCACCTGGGTATATATGCCCCCCTGGGAGGCATACTAATGGCGCACCGTGGTCTATATGGTGCACCATTAGTATACCAGATACCAATGGCGCACCAGTGGTGCGCCATTAGTAAAAAATATTAATGGCGTGGCGCTAATGGCGCACCAGTAGTGCGCCATTAATGGCCAAAATAGGTGCGCCATTAGTAGGCCTTTTCCTAGTAGTGCGAGTATAGCTAGTGTTCCATGCACCCTATGACAATGTTCTTCCCATGAGTAGCTTCTCAAATATGTCTTCTTGCTATTGGATATCTTCACAAGCCATGTTTATGCTTTGAGTTGAGTTTCACAAGCTTGCAAACATGCCTACTTGATGAAATTTCTGCCATGCCTTATAATTTTCACTAAGTCTGAGAATTCTATAAATTTATTGCAACTTGCCATGCTTGTTTAATTGTGTTCCAGCAAGGTTTTGGGTGTGCTCTAAGTTCATGCTTGTTGAGTATCATGTCTATTTCACATCCATGCCTTTTGTCGTCATGTTTGGGTGCTGTAGCATAATTATTTCTTGCTCCAAAGATGCCATGTTGCTGTAAACTGCAGTTTTGCATTGCATCTTGTTTTGCTTGTCATTTGCAAACCATGCATCCGTTTCCAATGATCTTTATATTGATTTCAACTGAAATCTTCCAATCTATAGTGGCTTTCTTGGTTTACCAAGATGAAGCTATTTCCAGCATCCTCATGCATTCGCACATCATACTTGCATCCCATGATATGACTTGCACCATGTTGATTGTGCATTGCACCATGTTTGATATTGTGCCCTTGTTGTGTTCTTGTGTTGGGTAGAGCCGGGAGCCGATTCGGAGTTCGAGGTTCCTTTCGAGGCTGAGTTTTAGGAGCAAGGTTACGATCCCTCCGAGGACTCAACAGGCAAGATGACCATTCCCATATATCACTTCTATCTTTGCCTATGCTAGATGTCTCGTTCTTTTTGATATGCCTCGATGCCCATTCCAGTTTGTCAGCCCCTATTGTTTCCATGAAACACTCTAACCGTCTTCCTAGCAAACCGTTGTTTGGCCAAGTACGCATCGCTCAGCCCCTCTTACAGCGTTGTTAGTTGCAGGTGAAGTTTTGAAGATTGCTCCATGATGAACTTGTTATTGGGATAACACTATATACATACCTGTTAAACTAATTCATCTATATATTGGTAATGGGTGGAAGGCTAAGCCTTTCTGCTTGGTGTTTTGTTCCACTCATGCCACCTTAGGAACCGTTAAACCGGTGTTATGTTCCTTGATTTTGCGTTCCTAACATGGTTGGGGTTTATGGGCCCCCCTTAATAATTCGCTCTGTTTAAAGCTTTTCCAAAAAGGCCCAACATTGGTTTTACATTTGCCTAACAACTAAAATTTGCATAGGGACTAGCTACCCCGTGGACTTAATTAACAACCTAGGCCAGTGCTCCTCATGAGTGTTCGTCCAAACTAGGGGTCCTGTAGGGCCGCCTTGGGGAAACCTGAGGTATCTGGTATTACCTGTAGCATCACCCACCCGGTCGTGGCCTGAGACGAGATACGCGCGGCTACTATCAGGGTGTCAGCACGCCAGGAGGTCTTGCTGGATTAGTTTTACCTTTGTTGAAATATCTTGAGCACGAGATTCCGAGAATACTCGGGTCTTCCCACTTTGGAGTTGCGACTCCGCAGATCGTGAGCTTGTGATGGGCTAAGTTGGGACACCCCTGCAGGGTTTGATCTTTCGAAAGCTCTGCCCGCGGTGATGTGGCAGATGGGAATTTGTTAATATCTGGTTGTAGATAACTTGACACCTTATTCATGAATACACTACCTGTGTGAGTAACCATGATGGTCTCTTTCCGAAGGGCTTCGGGAAGTGAACACGGTGGGGTTATGTTTGATCGTGAGTAGCTAGGATCACTTCTTGATCAACTTGGCGATTGTTGGCACTTGTTGTCTTCTCGCTCTAAACTCGTAAGCTAGTGCTTAGTGCTTGCTGCAACCCTTGTTTATAGCCTTTCCACACCTAAGGTTTTTGTAGTTTTGATACCCGGGAACGGGATTGCTGAGTCCTCTATGGCTCACAGGTTCAACACACACCAGATGCAGGTACCGCTGAGAACAATGCAGGAGATGGTTCAGAACTTCAGTGGGAGTTCGATGAAGAATGTGGACATTAGTATGTTTCTTATCCCGACGATCAGTAGTGGTTCTTACTAGGAGGATCCTAGCTTGTGTTTTGGTATCTTTCTCATTTGGATTTTCGTCTGTAGTCGGACCCTGATGTTCTTTGGATGATGTATGCTATTGTATTCACTGTGTGACGTGGTGAGTGTAAGACAACTATCTTTTACTATTACATCCCTGAATTTTACACGAGATGTGCAAATATACCATACTTGAGATCATTCTAGTACGCGCTTATGTCTTTAAGTCATGCCTCGACATGTGGGAGACATAGTCGCATACTGGGCATTACAAGTTGGTATTCAGAGCCTTCTCCAACATAGGAGCCCCCTGATTGATCGAACCGCTCACGGTTGAGTCTAGGCACACACAAATATGTGGTATTCAGAGAGTAGGATTTCTTTTTATTCCTGATCCCCTTCATCGCTCTGGCGAGGACTCCTGACGTTGTTCTACCTCCTCCATTCTCAAAATTTCACTAATTTTTTTTTAGGATCACGTGGGTATTGTTTGGATTGTTCCGATATCTTTGTGACGAGAACATTGTTCTTGATGCCTCCTGTCATTTAGGGGTTGTGGTAGTGTCCCGGGGAGTTGAGCTTCGAGGTGTTGTCGTCACAAATGTATCGTAGCGGTTCTAGAATACCAGAGTCGGCCGACATCGAAAACTCTTCTATGCGGTTAGTGGTGAGATAACTCCGACGTCACCCAGTACTAGTGGGATAGTTCGGGAGTATTGCCACAGCTAATATAGCGGATGCGTTTCGAAGGTCCGAGGTAAACAGTTTCCGACGATGACTAGTTATGTGTTGACGGATGGATACAACTGGATGTAGGTTTAGAGTTGAGTGCGTGGTGCTTCCCCTATATCCCCAACACCAGATTGCATAACCGGAAAACTTCGGAAATTAATAGGTGGGTTTCAAGTAGCTCATAGGTATCTTCCAGCGAGTGCATGGTATGAGGTTCGGGGTTCAACATCGAGTGAAGAGGTTTCATGGGCGCTGTTCCAATTGGGAGTTGCATTTTAAAGGGTCCTTGGCTATGCTGATCTGGGAATTGCAAGACCCTTTGTAACACGTACCATGGGACATTCAGCACGAACATGTGGGACGAAACTTCAATCATGTATTTGTTCCATCTGCACCTTGTTGTTTTTATTTAATCTTTTTGTCTCCCAAGTGGCTTCTCGATAAGATTGTTGTACCATTAAACTATGGAATTCATTCGTTCATTTTGTTCGAATGTTCATTGTGAAGACTATTCTTGCAAATATCTGGCTGTTGATTCAGCTTATCTATTTTGCATCAATGGATAACAATTGTCATCATATTCAGGATGGCTCCTAAGAAGGTTCCCAACCCAAACCAAGAGGGTGAAGAAGAGCGTCCTCCTGAACGTCCTCCTTCCCCTCCTCCTCCGTCCGAGGCATGGAGAGCGATCATGCAAGCAACCAACTAGAACACTCAGATGCTCATGCAAATGATGCAGAATTTTCAAGCCAACCAAGCAAGTCAAGGCAATCATGGGAACCAAGGCCAAGGCAATCTGTTCAATCAACCTCACTTTGTGACACTGAACCAATTCCTGGCAAACCAACCAAAGTCTTTCAGTTACTTTGTGGACCCGCTAGATGCTGAAGATTGGATCACAGACATCAAAAAGCACTTTGAATGTAGTAACGTGAGGCCTGAGGATTATGTCAAGTTTGCCACTTTCCAACTCAAAGATCAAGCTGTTGATTGGTGGCAATAGTACAAAGACTCTAGAGGTGGTCGTGAGATCTCGTGGACTGATTTCTGTAGAGATTTCCGTTCTCATCACATTCCAACTAGTGTCATTGAAGGCATGCGTGAGCAATTCCACAACCTGAAACAAGGCACCATGTCCGTCTATCAATACAATGTCAAGTTCCAGAATCTTGCCTGTTATGCAAAGCAAGACATCCCCGATGCCAAGAGCAAGATATATCAGTTCTGAGGTGGTCTGAAAGATGAACTTCAACTTGCTCTCACCTTGTTCGAGCCGGATGAATTTGACCAATTCTACAATATGGCTCTCAAGCAAGAGGCAGCTCAGCTCAAGTGTGAAGCTTCCAAAAAGAGGATAAGAGATGATGTTCACTCCTCCTCTTCCTCTCAAGTGGTTGCCAAGCAGCAGAAGTTCTGGCTACCGCCTCCTCCAGTGCTCCGTCCTCCAAGCAACAACAAGCACTCAGGTGGTCATAGATTCTCCCACCCACCCAACCCAAGCAACCAGTCCAAGCCTCAGTTGCAAGCTCCAAGACCAAGTGGTCCTTATCATCGGCCTCTTTCAGAAGTTACTTGCAACAAGTGTGGCCAGAAGGGTCACTATGCAAACAATTGTACTCAAAGGTGCCTTCCGCATCCTCCACCTATCAGCAATGCTATTGTCAAGCACAATCCCAAGGTTGCAAGAGTGAATCTGATGAATGCAGCTCAAGCAGAGAATTCTTCAGATGTGATAGTTGGTAATCTTCCGGTTAACTCAATTCCTGCTAAAGTCTTGTTTGATTCGGGTGCATCATGCTCTTTCATATCTCACCCATTTGTATCGAAGCACAATTTTCAAACCAAAGCTTTGCCAAGGGAGTTATCAATTGTTTCTCTGGGAAAACGAATGCATTCTAGCATGTTTACTCCGGATATATCTATTCATATGGGTGATTACAGTTTTCTGGTTTCACCGGTTGTTCTCGGTAACTCGGACATTGATATTATTCTTGGGATGGATTGGCTCTCGAAGCATGATGCTCTTATTGATTGTGCAAATAAGAAAGTCAATCTAACTCATCCTTCCGAAGACGTGATTATCTTCGCATCTCGAGATAACACAATCAGGCTATTCTCTCTTAATGACAAGGGCGAGATTAATGCCATTTCTCATATTCCGGTGGTTTGTGAATATGAGGAAGTATTCCCTAAAGAGCTTCCAGACATGCCTCCCAACTGTCCAGTTGAATTCATCATTGAACTTGAACCAGGTACCGAGCCAACATGTCGGTGTCCGTACAAGCTTTCTCCTAAAGAGTTGAAGGAGCTGAAGAAACAACTTGATGAGCCAGAACGCCTGGGTCTAATCAGACCAAGTACTTCTCCTTGGGGCTGTGGTGTTCTATTTGTCAAGAAGATGGATGGCACGAAACGCCTTTGCGTTGATTACCGGCCATTGAACAAGAAGACAATAAAGAATAAGTACCCGCTCCCCAACATCAATGAATTGTTCGAGTAGCTCAGAGGAGCAAAGGTGTTCTCAAAGCTCGATCTCCGGATGGGTTACCATCATATTCGTATCCGTGAAGAGGATATTCCCAAGACCGCATTCAGAGCAAGCTATGGCTCCTATGAATACATGGTCATGTCTTTCGGGCTTGCAAATTCTCCACCCACTTTCTCTCGGATGATGCACTTCATATTCAACCCCTACACCAATGAATTCATTCTTGTCTACCTCGATGATATCTTGGTATTCTCCAAGAATAAAGAAGACCATGCCAAGCACCTCCGTTTGGTCCTTGAAAGGCTCAGTGAGCACTGGTTCTATGTGAAGTTCTCCAAATGTGAATTCTGGCTGGATAAAGTCCTCTATCTTGGCCATATTATCTCTGCCGAGGGCATTTCTGTTAACCCCGAGAAGGTTGAAGCTATTGTCAACTGGGAACCTCCTCAGAATGTCAAACAACTCCAAAGCTTTCTTGGTCTCGCTAGCTATTGTAGAAGGTTCGTTGAGAACTTCTCCAAGATTGCCAAGCCTCTTTCCAACTTTCTCCAGAAGAATGTCAAGTACTCGTGGACTCCTGATTGTGATGTGGCATACAAGACACTCAAATAGAAGCTCTTTTCTGCTCCGGTTCTTAGTCCTCCGGATGAGTCCAAACCTTATGAAGTCTTTTGTGATGCTTCATTGCAAGGTCTTGGTGGTGTTCTCATGCAAGACAAGAAGATTTTGGCATACACTTCTCGTCAGCTGAAACCAAATGAGAAGAATTACCCCACACATGATCTTGAGCTAGCAGCAGTTGTTCATGCCTTGATCACGTGGAGACACCTTCTGTTGGGCAGAAAAGTGGACATCTTCACCGATCACAAGAGGCTCAAGTACATCTTCACTCAGCCAAACCTTAACCTTCACCAGACTCGTTGGGTTGAGATGATTCAAGAGTACGATCCAAGCATTGAGTGTACTCCTGGCAAGGCCAATGTCATTGCAGATTCCTTGAGCAGAAAGGCGTATTGCAACATTCTCCTTCTCAAACCGTTCCAACCTGAACTTTGTGAATCATTTAGGAATCTCAACCTCCAAGTCGTTCCGCAAGGCTTTCTTGCAAACCTTCAAGTTGCTCCTACCTTGGAAGATCAAATCCGTGAGGCCCAACTCAGTGATGCTATGGTGCAGAAGGTGAAACATGGTATTGCAAAGGGTACTTCCAAGTACAAGTGCTATCACATTGATGACAGAGACACTTTGTTCTTTGAGGACAGGATTGTGGTTCCCAAAGGTGATCTCAGGAAGCTCATAATGAATGAAGCACATGACTCACTCCTCTCGATAAATCCAGGAAGCTCCAAGATGTACCATGACCTCAAGCAATCATATTGGTGGACTCGCATGAAAAGGAAGATTGCCCAATTCGTGAATGAATGTGATGTCTGCAGAATAGTGAAGGCAGAGCATCAATGTCCAGCCAGACTCCTTCAACCTCTACCTATTCCTGAGTGGAAATACGATCACATTGAGATGGATTTCGTCACCGGTTTTCCCAAGTCCAAGAGAGGAAATGATGCTATCTTTGTGGTGATTGACAAGCTAACTAAAGTGGCTCATTTTCTTCCAGTCAAAGAATCCATCAACGCAGCTCAGTTGGCAGAGCTGTACACCTCTAGAATTGTCTATTTGCATGGCATTCCTCAAGTGATGTCCTCAGACTGCAGAAGTTTATTCACTTCCAAGTTCTGGGATTCCTTTCAGTCAGCCATGGGCACCAAGATTCACTTCGGCACTGCGTTTCACCCTCAGACTAGTGGTCAAGTCGAAACAGTGAACCAACTCCTCGAAGATATGCTCAGAGCGTGTGTCATCTCCTTCTGTATGAAATGGGAAGATTGCCTTCCATTTGCCAAATTCTCCTACAACAATAGCTTCCAAGCAAGTGCCGGCAAAGCTCCGTTTGAAATCCTCTATGGCAGAAAGTGCCGTACCCTGCTCAACTGGTCCGAGACTGGTGAACGTCAACTCCTTGGAAATGATTTGATCTCAGAAGCCGAAGAAATGTGCAAAGTCATGTGTGAGAATCTCAAAGCCGCGCAATCGCGTCAAAAGAGCTACTATGACGGTAAGCATCATGACTTGGCTTTCGACATTGGTGATCATGTCTATCTCCGTGTTTCTCCCATGAAGGGCACTCAAAGGTTCAGTATCAAGGGCAAGCTTGCTCCAAGATATGTGGGCCCTTTCAAGATTCTTGGCAAGAGAGGCGATCTAGCCTACCAACTTGAGCTTCCCTCCAACTTTGCAAATGTGCATGATGTGTTTCACGTGTCTCAACTCCGCAAGTGCTTCAAGACACCTGAACGCACCATTCCTTTCGAAGAGATTGATCTTCAGCAAGACTTGTCTTATCGTGAGCACCCTGTTGCTATTCTTGAAGAAACTGAGCGCAAGACCCGCAACAAGTCCATCAAATTCTTGAAAGTGAAGTGGTCACACCATACCCACCGAGAAGCTACATGGGAACGAGAAGATCATCTCCGTTCCAAGTATCCTGCCTTCTTTCTGTCCTAGATCTCGGGACGAGATCTTTTTGTAGTGGAGGAGAGTTTGTAACACCCCAGATGTAACAATTCCATTTATGGCAATATATGCAACGTTGACTTCATCAATTCCATTCTGGGCTCTTCCTTCATTTCGGGTTTCTTCGTTTTTGCCGTGTGCGTGTGTGCATATCATCCATGTCATGTCATCATGTGCATTGCATTGCATTCATGTTGTCTGTTGCACCCGGTCATGCTCGTCTCTTCCCGTTGTCCGTTTCAAGTTCCGACACTCCCACACGTGCCCGTGGCACCCCGAGTCCTTCTTTCGTATGGGGCCGTTGAACGTTCTCAGAATAAGGTGAGGCTTGTTAACATGTCATCGTGATGTTAAATTTCTACTAAGTGTGAATCTGTTAATTTTTATGCCATGTATCCATGATGCCACCGTCATTGTTGTGCATGTTTAGAGTTGTCTAGTGGGTGTTCCTTGATGTATATGTTATGTTCTAGCTATCCATGCTCTTGTTTGCATGTTGGCTTGCTGTAGCTTGTTATTTTCATGCTCTCAAGTGTCTATAAAATGTATCTGTCTGCATGTTATCAACAAGTTCAGTTTTTTCCACGAGTATAGCTAGTGTTCCATGCACCCAATGACACTGTTCTTGCCATGAGTAGCTTCTCAAATATGTCTTCTTGCTGTTGGATATCTTCACGAGCCATGCTATGCTTTGAGTTGAGTTGCACAAGATTGCAAACATGCCTACTTGATGAAATTTCTGCCATGCCTTGTAATTTTCACTAAGTCTGAGAATTCTGTAAATTAATTGCAACTGACCATGCTTGTTTAATTGTGTTCCAGCAAGGTTTTGGGTGTGCTCTAAGTTCATGCTTGTTAAGTATCATGTCTGTTTTACATCCATGCCTTTTGTCTTCATGTTTGGGTGCTGTAGCATAATTATTTCTTGCTCCAAAGATGCCATGTTGTTGTAAACTGCAGTTTTGCATTGCATCTTGTTTTGCTTGTCATTTGCAAACCATGCATCCGTTTCTGGTGACCTTTATATCGATTTCAACCAAAATCTTCCAATCTATCCAGTGGCTTGCTTGGTTTCCCAAGATGAAGCCATTTCCATCATCTTCTCCTTAGGCTCGAGAGCATCCTCATGCATACGCACATCATACTTACATCCCATGATATGACTTGCATCATGTTGATTGTGCATTGCACCATGTTTGATATTGTGCCATTGTTGTGTTCGTGTGTTGGGTAGAGCCCGGAGCCGATTCGGAGTTCGAGGTTCCTTTCGAGGCTGAGTTTGAGGAGCAAGGTTACGATCCCTCCGAGGACTCAACAAGCAAGATGACCATTCCCAGATATCACTTATATCTTTGCCTATGCTAGATGTCTCGTTCTTTTAGACATGCCTCGATGCCCATTCCTGTTTTTCAGCCTCCCTATTATTGCCATGAAACACTCTAACTGCCTTCCTAGCAAACCGTTGTTTGGCTAGGTACGCATCGCTCAGCCCCTCTTATAGCGTTGTTAGTCGCAGGTGAAGTTTTGAAGATTGCTCCATGATGAACTTGTTATTGGGATAACACTATATAAACTCGTGTTAAACTAATTCATCTATATATTGGTAATGGGTGGAAGGCTAAGCCTTTCTGCTTGGTGTTTTGTTCCACTAATGCCACCTTAGGAACTGTTAAACCGGGGTTATGTTCCTTGATTTTGCGTTCCTAACACGGTTGGGGTTTATGGGCCCCCTTGATAATTCGCTATGTTTAAAGCTTTTCCAGCAAGGCCCAACATTGGTTTACATTTGCCTAACAACTAAAATATGCATAGGGACTAGCTACCCCGTGGACTTAATTAACAACCCGGGCCAATGCTCCTCATGAGTGTTGGTCCAAACTGGGTGTCCTGCAGGGCCGCCTTGGGGAAACCCGAGGTGTCTGGTATTACCTGTAGCATCGCCTATCCGGTCATGGCCTGAGACGAGATACGCGCGGCTACTATCAGGGTGTCGGCACGCCGGGAGGTGCTGCTGGATTAGTTTTACCTTTGTCGAAATATCTTGAGCATGGGATTCCGAGAATACTCGGGTCTTCCCACTTTGGAGTTGCGACTCCGCAGATCGTGAGCTTGTGATGGGCTAAGTTGGGACACCCCTGCAGGGTTTGATCTTTCGAAAGCCATGCCCGCGGTTATGTGGTAGATGGGAAGTTGCTAATATCCGGTTGTAGATAACTTGACACCTTATTCATGAATACACTACCTATGTGAGTAACCGTGATGGTCACTTTCCAAAGGGCTTCGGGAAGTGAACACGGTGGGGTTATGTTTGATCGTGAGTAGCTAGGATCACTTCTTGATCAACTTGGCGATCGTTGGCACTTGTTCTCTTCTCGCTGTAAACTCATAAGCTAGTGCTTAGTGCTTCCTGCAACCCTTGTTTATAGCCTTTCCACACCTAAGGTTTTGGTAGTTTTGATACCCGGGAACGGGATTGCCGAGTCCTCTATGGCTCACAGGTTCAACACACACCAGATGCAGGTACTGCTAAGAACAATGCAGCAGATGGTTCAGAACTTCAGTGGGAGTTCGACGAAGAGCATGGACGTTACTATGTTTCTTATCCCGACGATCAGTAGTGGTTCTTACTAGGAGGATCCAGGCTTGTGTTTTGGTATCTTTCTCATTTGGATTTTCGTCCACAGTCGGACCCTGATGTTCTTTGGATGATGTATGCTATTGTATTCATTGTGTGACGTGGCGAGTGTAAGCCAACTATGTTTTACTATTTCATCGTTGAATTTTACATGAGATGTGCAAAGATACCATACTTGAGATCATTCTAGTATGCGCATATGTCTTTTTGTTGTGCCTCGACACGTGTGAGACATAGTCGCATACTGGGCATTACAGTTGAGCACCATGTTTAAGTAGAGATTAAACTGGGGAGAAGAGGTGTTACACTACTGCATAGAGGGGAGAAAGTTGGTGTTGACTGTAGCAAGATTGTTGGTGTAGATCGTTGTCACGATCGTTACCCGGGTGATGTCTACACGCGCCTCTATTCTTGTAGACTATGTTGGGCCTCCAAGCGCAGAGGTTTGTAGGACAGCAGCAATTTCCCTCAAGTGGATGACCTAAGGTTTATCGAACTCAGGGAAGTAGAGGTCGAAGGTGGTCTCTCTCAAGCAACCCTGCAACTAAGATACAAGAAGTCTCTTGTGTCCCCCAACACACCTAATACAACTAGGAGTTGTATAGGTGCACTAGTTCGGCGAAGAGATGGTAAAATATGGATGATAGGAGTGGCAAAGCAAAGTAATATAAATCTGTAATAAAAAGTGCAGGAAGCAAACAAGTGGCAAACGTGAGCACAAATGGTGTTGCAATGGTGGAAACAAGGCCTAGGCTTCATACTTTCACTAGTGGAAACTCCCAACAACATTAACATAATCGAATCACATGATATTTCCCATAAAACATGCAAGGGGGACGCACTCGGAGGTCATTCCTTTGTGGTCAAGAGAGGACGAGAATTATGTAGGGCTACAAAAGCACACCTTAAAGTTCGTAGTTCTCAATCTATGGATTTCCCAATGTCACTGCAGCCATCCAAAGCGAGTACCACAATCACCACAACATATCTAAAGGATAGTCAAAGACAAGCACCAAGAGACTCTCAATCTTCAATCAACACACAAAAGAGGAAATCACTCATGTAAATATTCTTCTAATCCATGTCCAATAGACCGCTGTCACCTTGATCTCGGGGATTATACTAGATAAAGACAAGTGAGTACATCAATCCAATACATAGAGGAAGGGGAAGTATCATGGGATCACCCTAGATTAACATAGCCTATGATCACAATGAAGATCACATCATGGGAGAGAGAATTGACCACATAGCTACTGGTAGAAACCTCAGCCCCGAGGAGGAACTACTCCCGCATCATGGAGGGAGGAAGCAACGTCGATGGAGATGAATCCGGGGGCACTTCCCCGTCCCGGCAGGGTGCCGGCACGAGAATTCTGGTCCCCCGAAACTTGGTGGCGATGGCGGCGGAGATCGGAATAGCTTCTGGAGAAAAGGGTTCCGGAATCAGGGTTTCCGCGACGGGTGTTAAATATATGCCAAAGTGGGTCGCCAGGGGAGCTAAGGGGGGCCCAGGCGGCCTGGCGCCACGGCCAGGAGGGGGGCCGCGCCCTTTGGGCGCTTGGAGCCCCTATGGCCCCCCTCCGGCCCTACTTTGGCCGCATGGAAGCTTCCGGAACGCTGATTTTTTATATATTTTTCCCGGAATTTTTCTGGCAATTTACGTAATGGGAAAACCTGAAATACAAAAACAGCAGAAAACAGAAACTGGCACCGGGGTGCACTGAGTTAATAGGTTAGTCCAAATATGATCAAAAGTGTATGGAAGTGCATAAATATCATAGCAATATCACACAAAAGAGGCATGGAGCAAGCATAAATTATAGATACGTTTTGGACGTATCAGCATCCCCAAGCTTAATTCCTGCTCGTCCTCGAGTAGGTAAATGATAACAAGCATAATTTCTGTGGTGACATGCTATTAACCATATAAGAACTTTTCATAGTCACATGACAAAGGCTTACTGAGATAATGAATCTGTAGTAATTAAGTTGCCTCATGAGAATATCACAAAGAACTGAAAGTTTTACAATATGATACTGGAACACCCAATAGATTTGTAATGAGCATGGTGTGCAAACATGACAAAGTGATACCTCGCTTGCCCCCTTTAGTGAAGCAAAACATAAATGCAGGAGCACCTCCGAAGTTTAAGTGACGACTAGATACAATGATTTCAGAATAAGCGATATCATAATCATGCAGAAGGCAATGGTACTTTGGGACAATGCACATTACACTCATAATGACAATCATGCTCTCAATAGTTGGTGCTTTGAAGAAAGAAGGTGGAGACTCTCGAACCGTGGCTTTTGATGGCAAGGTTGAAAACCCGTGGTTGGAAGCAAAGACTAAACATGTACCAGAGCTCTTGGTTTTTTTTTAAACAGAGGTAAAAATTATTTTTGGGATATGCATATTTCGTCAACGAATGCTAGTAGATAACTCAATTACTTCCCGAGCTGGACAAGTTTCGAGGAACGGCTCCCGCACGAGGACGATCACATCCCCTTAATCTCCTTTGTTTGTCACTGCCAAAGTTTTCTGATTTCTCATGAACAGAGCATGAAGGAGGGTTTGTTTGTTGTATATTTTTTAATGAGCCGGGCGCACTCTTTGCCAGTTCCTTCTCGTATTAGGGGTTTGCAGATTAGACATGCAATCCCGGGGTGAAACTTGTCCAACTTAAAAAGATCATGAATTAACTACTACTTCCTCATGAGCTAAAACAGAGGCACAAAAGAGAAATGCTTTTTTGAATAATTTCGAGATGGTACAAGATAGTCTTCGTTAGGAATGGCAGGTAAATACCATGTATAGGAAGGTATAGTGGACTCATATGGCATAACTGGTTTAAAGGATTTTGGATGCACAAGCAGTCAGTCCGCTTAGTACAGGTGAAGGCTAGCAAAAGACAGGGAGCGACCAACTAAGAGAGCAATGACGGTCATAATCATGCAGAGCGACAAAGCAACATTGAATCGGGCATGGAAGTTATATCGCTACTCAGAAATTAAAGATCATCAAGGCTTGATAGACTTTCTTTACAGTCTTAAATATGCGTGAGCATATGCCAAGTCAATCAAAATAAATTCTTGGAGGAAGATATCACTAAACCATACCACATCATATGCAAACAAATCATGTTGGTACTTTAATAACACATTAAGAACCCCCCAGCTATTTGAGACTAACCATAAGAAAACATGAACTACTAAGCACCATTATGCACATAGCATTTTTATCATAGACATATCAACCAGTGCCACAGACAAACTCTCTTAACAAGATAAGCATGATAACTCAAGAGAGTTCAGCAACCAACTAAACAAAAGCTCTTTAAAAAGTAAAGCATGAAAACTAAGAGCTAAACATGACAGTAGCTATTGAAAGACAAAGAACATACACAGCAAAGATAAGCATGAAAATCCTATGTTGTGTTCTAGGTTGAAGTGGAGCGTGTTTCTCTCCCACACAAAGAAAGTTGGGTTCTAACTCGTTATGAACAGCAAGCAAGGCTAAAGAAAACTAGAAAGGAAACTAAAAGCAAGACGCTCCAAGCATAGCACATAACACATGAAGTGATTAAAATATAGTGGAACGAAAGACGAACTGATAATTGTTGATGGAGAAGGGGATGCATGGGGGCATCCCCAAGCTTAGACGCTTGAGTCTTCTTGAATATTTCTTGGGGGTGCACGGGGGCATCCCCAAGCTTGAGCGGTTGATACTCCTGAATCTTTTTATCATCTTCCCTCGCACACTTGAAAACTCCCTTCATACATAACTCATCATAATCTGATTAGCGAGGTTAGTACCCATAATAAAATAATTTTTCCTTGCTGGATATAAGGATAATATTGAAGGTCTACTGTTTCTCAAGATTGCCAAAAGGTTTTTGCAAAGAAAAAGCAAGCTCAAGGTTTGCAAAACGAAGGAAAGGCAAAACAGGACATAATCTGTGAAAAACAGACCAGCAGGTAGTAAATAATTTTTTCGGGGCACCTCTGCAACTCAAATCAAAAAACTCAGAACAGACACCCGAAAGCCAATTGTATAGAGCACGCTGTCGAAAAAATTCAGACCAAAAAGATGATCTGGTGATTTTATACGAATTTTTCTGTCCAAGGACAGAATCTGTTTCCTGGACAGCACGTCACAACTCTTGAACCCTCTTGCAATCGGAGGCTAAACTTGGCACAAAGCTGAAAAGTAAAGATACAATGATGTTGCTACAGTAGTAACAAACATCAAGACCACTAAAAACTGAAAGAACAAACTGAAAGCAAAGATAACAAGGGTTGTCTCCCTAGAGCTCTTTCTTTATAGCCATAAAGATAGGCTTAAGACTTTAATGATTCTCTCGTAGGAATAAGAGTTGAAGAACAAAAGAGAGCATCAAGAAGCAAATACCAAACAAATTTAAGCCTAACATACTTACTATGCATAGGAATATTTCAATAGAATAATTCATTGAAGCACAAAGCAATAAGCATAGGAAGACAAAACAAGTGCAGCTTCAAAACATTCAACATAAAGAGAGGGAACTTGATATTATTGAAATATCTATAAGCATATGTTCCCTTCTCATAATAATTTTCAGTGGGATCACGAATAAACTCAACAATATAAGCATCACATAAAGCATTGTTACCGTGATCCACATGCAAAAAGGTACTCTTACTCTCCACATAAGCATAATCTTTCTCATTGGTAATAGTGGGAGTAGGACTATCATAAACAACTTGAACACTATAGATTAATTTTGTATTAGGAAGATGGTGTTCAACAAGGGAGTAATTCCCTCCATGATTATGACAAGTTTCATAAGGATAATTTCTCCTTATGTCATAGGTACCTTTATAATCACTATAGGTTGGAGTTATAACATCATCATAGTAGAGAAGAGCATTATCATTGCTATCAACTATATTTGTAATCATGTTGTCTTTATTCTTACTAGCAAAAGAATTATCAATTATCACATCACTAGTGGGTAAAGGATTTGCAATCCTATCATCCCCAAGCTTAGAGCTTTCCATATCATCACTTTCAGAGTTGGTACCAAAAAGATTTTCAAGATCATAAGTAGCATTATCATCATTTTCCCAATCAAAATAAGTAACATGCATATCATAATCAAAATCATCTTCAATAGTACCTACGGACGTATCATCAAGATGATAATTAAGGCAATAAACTTCACCTTCTTCTTTAAACTTACGACCGTTAGGATAAAAGTTGATGGGAGGAATATGCTCAGGCCAGGTTGATACCCATTCTTCTTCCTTCTTGCTCCTCTTCCTCCTCCTCTTCTTTTTCTTCTTCTTCTCCTTAGGAGGGAGTGATTGGAGATGAAGCTTCTCCACATATCCTGGTTTATCATTAGAAACAATAGGGGAAACTTGGGAGATACTCTCCTTTTTATTAGCAGAAATATAAGAGACATTTTTATACTTTGGTAAAGTTCCCTCCTTTCTAATCTTACTTATGTAATCATTTTCATGGCAATTAACAACACAATAGAGATGGCAATTTTGCAAAGTGTTTTTTATTCCTATGGCATTAACATCTAGCCAAGAAGTCTTTTCTGTTAACTCTTCACACATCAAAAATAACATAAGCTCATCATAAAGATCAGAGGTGATCATGTTATCACACAACTGGTTAACAGTTATGTTTTGAAAGTTCATGCATTGAAAATTAAAGTGACCCTCTATACAGCAAAGTTCACAAGTAAAAGGATAAAGGTCACACAATTCTCTAGCAATTTCATTTAAATCTCTGACCCAAGTGATTGTTCTTTCATGCTTATGTTGCTTACAATACTTCTCTTCTTCAATCATAGGCCTTTCACAAGGTCTATCCACTCCACAAAAATTAACATGCTTATATAAAACTTTATTTTTAGGAATTGGATCATGCATGTTGCAATCATCATGAACAATTTCATTTTCTTTGCAATTCTCTTTAAAAGGTTCATGATGCTTGATCCAATCCTCCTTAGGCATATTAAGATGTGAAGCAAAAGATTTGAGGAAATCAACAAGGAGTTGAGAATCAAGCCCAAACTTAGCACTAAACTTATTAAAACTTGTAGTTTCAACAAAGGACTTAATGCAATCATACTCATAAATTATACCTGACTCTTTACCTTTGTCGATCTCCCAATCTTCAGTGTTGCGTTGAATTCTTTCAAGGAGTTCCCATTTAGCATCAATCTTTTCGTTTGTGAAAGAACCCATAGAGGAAGCATCGAGCAAATCTTTATCCTGTCGAGAGAGCCTCGCATAGAATTAGTAATAATCATATCTTTGGGGAGCCCATGGTTAGGACATTTTAGCATTAACGTTTTCAGTCTCCCCCAAGCTTGAGCTATGCTCTCTCCGTCATGAGGATAAAAATTATAAACATAATTCCTATTCTCATGGACTTCATGAAGAGGATAAAACTTGGAGTAAAAGAGAGACTGGATCTCTTCCCACTCCAGCAGGTGAGAGTCATCTAGTAGCCTATACCATTCCAATGCTTTTCCTTTCAGTGACAAGGCAAATAATTTCCTCATGACTTCATCTCTTGTCAAACCTGAAATCTTAAACAACTCACAAAGTTCTGTAAGTTTCAACAAATGAATACTAGGATTGACTGTCCCATCATAACAATCATTCCTAATTATTTCAATTATCCTAAGTGGTATTCGGAACGGGATACATTCAGTAGGTGGAGGAGACTTCTCTACCACGGGTGTGGTAAAGCGGCCTTCCCCAAGCAGCGAACTAAGAGCGCGGTTTTCCATAAACATAACTAGTGAAACTAAAAACAAGAAACGAAAAGATTTAATTGCAAGATCTAAAGATATACCTTCAAGCACTTACTTCCCCGGCAACGGCGCCAGAAATAGCTTGATGTCTACACACGCCTCTATTCTTGTAGACTATGTTGGGCCTCCAAGCGCAGAGGTTTGTAGGACAGCATCAATTTCCCTCAAGTGGATGACCTAAGGTTTATCGAACTCAGGGAAGTAGAGGTCGAAGGTGGTCTCTCTCAAGCAACCCTGCAATTAAGATACAAGAAGTCTCTTGTGTCCCCAACACACCTAATACAACTAGGAGTTGTATAGGTGCACTAGTTCGGTGAAGAGATGGTAAAATATGGATGATAGGAGTGGCAAAGCAAAGTAATATAAATCTGTAATAAAAAGTGCAGCAAGCAAACAAGTGGTAAACGTGAGCACAAATGGTGTTGCAATGGTGGAAACAAGGCCTAGGCTTCATACTTTCACTAGTGGCAACTCCCAACAACATTAACATAATCGAATCACATGATATTTCCCATAAAACATGCAAGGGGGACGCACTCGGAGGTCATTCCTTTGTGGTCAAGAGAGGACGAGAATTATGTAGGGTTACAAAAGCACACCTCAAAGTTCGTAGTTGTCAATCTATGGATTTCCCAATGTCACCGCGGCCATCCAAAGCGAGTACCACAATCACCACAACATATCTAAAGGATAGTCAAAGACAAGCACCAAGAAACTCTCAATCTTCAATCAACACACAAAAGAGGAAATCACTCATAAAAATATTCTTCTAATCCATGTCCAATAGACCGCTGTCACCTTGATCTCGGGGATTATACTAGATAAAGACAAGTGAGTACATCAATCCAATACATAGAGGAAGGGGAAGTATCATGGGATCACCCTAGATTAACATAGCCTATGATCACAACGAAGATCACATCATGGGAGAGAGAATTGACCACATAGCTACTGGTAGAAACCTCAGCCCCGAGGAGGAACTACTCCCGCATCATGGAGGGAGGAAGCAACGTCGATGGAGATGAATCCGGGGGCACTTCCCCGTCCCGGCAGGGTGCCGGCACAGGAATTTTGGTCCCCCGAAACTTGGTGGCGATGGCGGCGGAGATCGGAATAGCTTCTGGAGAAAAGGGTTCTGGAATCAGGGTTTCCGCGACGGGTGTTAAATATATGCCAAAGGGGGTCGCCAGGGGAGCTAAGGGGGGCCCAGGCGGCCTGGCGCCGCGGCCAGGAGGGGGGTCGCGCTCTCTGGGCGCCTGGAGCCCCTGTGGCCCCCCTCCGGCCCTACTTTGGCCGCATGGAAGCTTCCGGAACGCTGATTTTTTATACATTTTTTCCGGAATTTTTCTGGGAATTTACGTAATGGGAAAACCTGAAATACAAAAACAGCAGAAAACAGAAACTGGCACCGGGGTGCACTGAGTTAATAGGTTAGTCCAAATATGATCAAAAGTGTATGGAAGTGCATAAATATAATAGCAATATCACACAAAAGAGGCATGGAGCAAGCAGAAATTATAGATACGTTTTGGACGTATCACGGGGCGGCACTCCGACACCACCGAGAGAGAGGGGGAGAGAGTCCCCCTCCTTCTTCTTTCTTAGCCTCCCCCTAGATGGGAGGAGGGTTTCCCCTCTGGTGCATGGCCTCCATGGCAGCAGAGGGGTGGGAGCCCCTCCGAAATTAGAACTATCTCTCTGTTTCTCTTCTGTTTCGCGACACTGTTTTCTGGCCTTTCATCGTTTCTTAAATATCCCAAGATCGGTAACTCCGATTGGGCTGAAATTTTAACACGAGTTCTATCCGGGTATAAGCTTCCTTACGGCCGAAGGACACCCCCAATCGACCTACCGGGTGGCCACCAGCCTGCTAGGCATGCCCTGGGTAGGTGGACACGCCCCTTGAGCTTGTGGGCCCCTCGGGCATCGTCTTGCTTTGATTACAGTTCCCAAAAATCACATATATTCCAAAATAATTATCCTTTAAATTTTATTGCGTTTGGACATCGTTTGATATGGATATTCTACGAAACAAAAAACATGCAACAAACATGAACTAATACTGGGCACTGGATCAATTTGTTAGTCCAAGAAAATCACGTAAATTGTTTCCAAAAGTATGTAAAAGATGTAGAATATTGGCATGAATTAATAAAAATTATAGATACGATGGAGACGTATCATAAGTGGTCTGCAGATGGAGCCCAATATTTTGAAGTGTTATATGCTGCCAAATCCTGCCGTCCAAACATTTTGTTGGTGACATTCTTTAAGTAATTTCCATGCTTTCTTGACATGAGCAAATGTTGCTCCTCTTTTGATTCTACATTTGTATTCATTTGTTGTTGCCTCTCATCCATCATCTGTTGGTACTGCCAATTCTTTTTCTCTTGTATTTCTCTCTTTGCGCCCTTTCGGTACGCCACACGTCGACGTCGGTGTCGTGGAGGCAGCTCTACCTCGGCTTCAGCTGCTAAGTCCTTGAGGGTGTTGCGGTTGCGGTTGCGTTGGACGATGACGTTGGGGTACCCTCTCCGGTGTGATGGAGTTGGGCGGTGGTGGATTGGGCGCTATGGGGTGGAGGACGGAGGAGGCTGGGGTTTCGCGGCTGGTGGAGAGGGCGTTTTGGTGCCCACGGAGTATCAAATGCACAACAAAGATTGATGCCCCCTTTTACATCTGATTTATATTGCCATTATCTCGGGTTCAAATAGATGAATGCACTTCCTATGAATTCGAATCTTCGAAACCCCCTTTATGTTGAATTCGACATGTATTCTATTTCGTAGCTAGCAATTTGGAATGTATCCATGCAAGTGACAAATGTATAAAGTGCTTCACACTAACAACATGGAGTGCACTAATTAATGTTTATATATGAATTGCAAAAGCATCCATTGTCTGTATTTCAAACTGCTCTCACTCTATGGATCGATAATATGAAATAAACAACTGCACATGCTAGAATTCAATATAGTATGGGTGTCTGATAGACCGATTTTCGTCCATACGCAATTTGCAAAATTCATGATCTCATCCAAAAATAATAATGCCATTTATATTTTAATTTAATGCGTAGAACCGCCTTTTACACGTAGATGCACTATGCATCAGCCCATTCTCACAAACGCGCTATATATCTCTCTATCTACCGCATAAGTGCACCCACTTTATATGCATCGGCATTTCTCTTTCACACATGCTCACAATATCTCTCGGGGTGTCGGGGAGTCTCACACACATGCTCTCTCTGTATCTTTCTCTCTTTCTGACTACTATGTACCACTCTTTTCATTAATCTTAGTTGGAAAACGCTATTTCTCTCACATGCATATATACACCCACGCACGGTCTCTACTAGCCCTCTATACGCACATATATGTGCCTACATGTCTCCCGCACGCACATTATCTTTAGGCCTCTCTCGCACACATTGCCCCCCAGACACACCTCTCTCTTAGTAGTTAACAGATATGATTCCATCATATCATTTGGTAGGATATCCCTGACTGTTAGGCCGGATGGTAATACAAGGCAAAGTTTTACCCTAGTTCGGACCCTTGCAGTTCAGGAAAAAGCCTACTCCTGGTACTGTATATTAGTGATAGGGGTGTGTACAAAGTACACGTGAATACCATGCATTGTGCGTGTGTGTGTATACTATCGACGAACTAGCCCCCAAGCTTCTATAACATATTTGGGCCTAGGGTTACAAATCATATATAGTCGGCTTATCACCAGTGGGGATAGAGTCCATCGGGACTCTGCTAGCTAGCTTCGTGTTGTACGCCGAGTCCTCCACATGGGTCTTCGTATAACGCGTCTCGATCCAACCTATGTGGCGCAGGATGGAACCGACCCATGAGTCCTCATGTTGACCCACCACAACTAGAAATTATGTGCCCACCACACCACACACGCAATCGACCACTAAGAAAATAAGCATATACAATAATACAATGTTATACATGAAAGTTAATTGCATGGTGCATCCAGAAATATTTGTTCTGCATTGTGAATGTTTATATATTCTCCTAAAATATTAGTCACGGGAAAGAGAAACGAAGGGCATATCTCTCCTTGTCTCCACCGGACATCCCCTCTTTCTACACCACTTTCACGTACGCACACAAACTATCTCTCGGCCCTATCAAAAGTATGCATGCCCATGACACATTCGCGCATGATGGCCACTGTATTTCAAGCTAAAGCACTATACGGTCACTGGAGTTCAGAATATGTTCGTTACGGTCACCGTATACATTCTCGTGGTGATCATGCGGTATCTAGCTCACGATACGTCTCCGTATTTTCTTGATGACTGATATGTCCATTTTGCATCATGCTTTTATGTTGATATTTATTGGACTATGGGCTCTTATTACACATTATGTCACAATACTTATGCCTTTTCTCTCTTATTTTACAAGGTTTACAAGAAGAGGGAGAATGCCGGCAGCTAGAATTCTTGGCTGCAAAAGGAGCAAACACTGGAAACCTATTCTGCACAACTCAAAAAGCTCCAAAACTCCATGGGACACCGTTTCAGAAAATATAAAAAAAATATCTGGCAAAAGAGATTCATCAGGGGGGCCACCACCTGGCCACGAGGGTGGGGGCGCCCCCCCCCTCTCTGGGCGCGCCCCTTGCCTCGTGGGCCACATGATGGTCCCTGGCCCGATGCCCATCTTCTCCTATATGAGGTGTTTTGACCTATAAAAAATCATAAGGAGGCTTTCGGGACCATACGCTGCCGTCTCGAGGCGGAACCTTGGCGGAAACCAATCTAGGGCTCCAGCAGAGTTGTTCTGCCGGGGATACTTCCCTCCGGGAGGGGGAAATCGTCACCACTGTCATCACCAACAACTCTCCCATCTTGCGAAGGGTTATCTTCATCAACATCTTCACCAGCACCATCTCCTCTCAAACGCTAGTTCATCTATTGTATCCAATCGTTGTATCCAAATCTCAGATTGGTACCTGTGGGTTGCTAGTAGTGTTGATTACTCCTCGTAGTTGATGCTAGTTGGTTTAGTTGGTGGAAGATCATATGTTCAGATCCATTCTGCATATTAATACCCCTCTGATCATGAATAATATTATGTCTGGTGAGTAGTTACTTTTTTTCATGACGACATGGATAAGTCTTGCTATAAGTAGTCATGTGAATTTGGTATTCGTTCGATATTTTGATGAGATGTATGTTGTCTATCCTCTAGTGGTGTCATGTGAACGTCGACTACATGACACGTCATTATTATTTGGGCCTAGAGGAAGGCATTGGGAAGTAATAAGTAGATGATGGGTTGCTAGAGTGACAGAAGCTTAAACCCTAGTTTATACGTTGCTTCGTAAGGGGCTGATTTGGATCCACTTGTTTCATGCTATGGTTAGGTTTACCTTAAAACTTCTTTTGTAGTTGCGGATGCTTGCATTAGAGGTTAATCATAAGTGGGAGGCTTGTCCAAGTAAGGACAACACCCAAGCACCGGTCCACCCACATACCAAATTATCAAAGTACTGAATGCTAATCAGATGATCGTGATGAAAACTAGCTTGACGATAATTCCCATGTGTCCTCTGAAGCGTTTTCCTTCATATAAGAGTTTGTCCAGGCTTGGCCTTTGCTACAAAAATGATTGGGCCATCTTACTGCACCTTATTTACTTTTACTATTTGTTACTTGCTACCAATTACCTTATCACAAAACTATCCGTTACCGATAATGTTAGTGCTTGCAGAAAATACCTTACTAAAAACTGCCTATCATTTCCTTCTGCTCCTCGTTGGGTTCGACACTCTTACTTATCGAAAGGACTACGATAGATCCCCTACACTTGTGGGTCATCAAGAATCTTTTCTGGCACTGTTGCCGGGGAGTGAAGCGCCTTTGGTAAGGAAAATTTTATATAGTGTGCTGAAATTTACTATCACTTGTTACTATGGCTCATCATCCTTTGAGGGGCTTGTTCGGGGTATCTTCACCCTGACCAGAAGAGCAAAGAGTTAGTCCTCAACCTACTGCACCTACTGAAAATGTTTGCTTTGAAATTCCTTCGGGTATGATATAGAAACTGCTAGATAATCCTTTTATAGGAGACGAAACACTGCATCCCGATTTGCATCTAATCTATGTGGATGAAGTTTGTGGATTATTTAAGCTTGCAGGTATGCCCGAGGATGTTATCAAGAAGAAGGTCTTCCCTTTATCTTTAAAGGGACATGCATTGACATGGTTTAGGCTATGCGATGATATTGGATTATGGAACTATAATCGGCTGTTGTTGGAATTTCATCAAAAGTTCTATCATATGCATCAGGTTCATCGTGATCGTAATTATATTTATAATTTTTGGCCTCGCCAAGGAGAAAACATCGCTCAAGCTTGGCGGAGGCTTAAGTCAATGTTATATTCATGCCCCAATCACGAGCTCTCAAGAAAAATGATCATTCAAAATTTTTATGCTCGGCTTTCTCTCAATAATCGCACCATGCTCGATAATTCTTGTTCTGGTTCTTTTATGATGAAGACTGTTGAATTCAAATGGGATTTATTGGAAAGAATTAAACGCAACTCTGAAGATTGGGATCTCGACGAAGGTAAGGAGTCAGGTATGACCACTAAGTTTGATTGTGTTAAAGCTTTTATGGATACCGATGTTTTTCGTGAGTTTAGCACTAAATCTGGACTTGACTCTGAGATAGTAGCTTCTTTCTATAAATCATTTGCTACTCCTGTTGATCTTCCCAAGGAGAAGTGGTTTAAATACCATCCTCCCATTGAAGTAAAAGTAGTTGAACCTATTAAAGTTGAAGAAAAGACTATCACTTATAATGTTGATCCTATTGTTCCTACTTCTTATATTGAGAAACCACCTTTCCCTATTAGAATAAAGGATCATGCTAAAGCTCCAACTGTGGTTTGTAAGAGTAGTACTAGAACACCTACACCCTCTGAGCAAATTAAAGTTGAACCTAGTGTTGCTATGGTTAAAGATCTCTTGGTTGAAAATTTAGATGGACATGTTATTTACCTCCAAGAGGGAGCTGCTAGAATAGACAAACCCGTTGCTAGGAATAAACATAGACATGTTGTAGGCTTGCCTGTTATTTCTGTTAAAATAGGAGATCACTGCTATCATGGTTTATGTGACGTAGGTGCTAGTGCGAGTGTAATACCTATATCCTTAATTATATGATGAAATTATGCATGATATTGCACCCATTGAGCTAGAAGGTATTGATGTCACTATTAAACTTGCCAATAGAGACACTATTTCACCAATTGGGATTGTTAGAGATGTTGAAGTCTTGTGTGGGAAAGTTAAATACCCTGCTGATTTTCTTGTTCTTGGTTTCCCACAAGATGATTTTTGACCCATTATATTTGGTAGACCCTTCTTGAATACTGTTAATGCTAAGATAAACTGCGTGAAAGATATTGTTATTGTTGGTTTAGGGGATATGTCTCATGATTTTAACTTTGCTAAATTTCATAGACAACCCCATGATAAAGAATTACCTAGTAAGGATGAATTAATTGGTCTTGCTTCTATTGTTGTGCCTCCTAACGATCCTTTAGAACAATATCTAGTAGACCATGAAAATGATATGTATATGAATGAGAGAAGGGAAATGGATGAAATATTCTTTAAGCAGGGACCCGTATTGAAAAACAACTTGCCTGTTGAAATCCTAGGGGATCCTACTCCACCCAAGGGTGATCCCGTGTTGGAACTTAAGCCTTTACCTGATAATCTTAAGTATGTTTATCTTGATTAAAAGAAGATATATCCTATTATTATCAGTGTTAACCTTTCAGAGCAGGAAGAAGAAAAACTATTGAAAACTCTGAAGAAGCACCGTGCTGCTATTGGATATGCTCTGGCTGATCTTAAGGGCATTAGTCCCACCTTATGCCAACACAAGATAAAATTGGAAGAGGACACTAAACAGGTTATTGATCATCAACGACGATTAAATCCTAAGATGAAAGAAGTGGTAAGGAAGGAAATACTAAAGCTTCTAGAGGCAGGCATTATCTATCCAGTTGCTGATAGCCAGTGGGTAAGTCTTGTCCATTGTGTCCCTACGAAGGGAGGTATGATTGTTGTTTCTAATGACAAAGATGAATTGATCCCGCAAAGAATTGTTACAGGTTATAGGATGGTAATTGATTTCCGCAAATTAAATAAAGCCACTAAGAAAGATCATTACCCTTTGCCTTTTATTGATCAAATGCTAGAATGGCTATCCAAACATACTCATTTTTGCTTTCTAGATGGTTATTCTGGTTTCTCTCAAATACCTGTGTCAAAAGGGGATGAAGAAAAGACCACTTTTACTTGTCCTTTTGGTACCTTTGCTTATAGACGTATGCCTTTTGGTTTATGTAATGCACCTACTACCTTCCAAAGATGCATGATGGCTATATTCTCTGATTTTTGTGAAAAGATTGTTGAGGTTTTCATGGATGATTTCTCCGTTTACAGAACTTCTTTTGATGATTGCTTGAGCAACCTTGATCGAGTTTTGCAGAGATGTGAAGACACTAACCTTGTCTTGAATTGGGAGAAGTGCCTCTTTATGGTTAACGAAGGCATTCTCATGGGACATAAAATTTCTGAAAGAGGTATTGAAGTTGACAAAGCTAAAGTTGATGCTATTGAAAAGATGCCATGTCCCAAGGATATCAAGGGTATATGAAGTTTCCTTGGTCATGTCGGGTTTTATAGGAGGTTCATTAAGGATTTATCCAAAATTTCCAGGCCTCTGACTAATCTCTTACAAAAATATGTTCCTTTTGTCTTCGATGATGATTGTCTAGAAGCATTTGAAATACTTAAGAAAGCATTGATCTCTGCACCTATTGTCCATTCCCCTGACTGGAATTTACCCTTTGAGATTATGTGTGATGCTAGTGATTATGCTGTAGTTGCTGTTCTAGGGCAAAGAGTTGATAAGAAATTGAATGTTATCCAATACGCTAGTAAAACTCTAGACGGTGCCGAGAGAAATTAAGCTACTACTGAGAAATAATTTTTAGCAGTTGTATTTGCTTGTGATAAGTTTAGACCCTATATTGTTGATTCTAAGGAAACTATTCACACTGATCATGCTGCTATCAAGTACCTTATGGAAAAGAAAGATGCTAAACCTAGACTTATTAGATGGGTTCTTGTCACACCCTGATTTTTGGCCCTTTCTTTTTCTTTGGATTTTCTGAGTTTTTTGCTTGAGTTTTCTTTTTCCGTGGCTATGTGGTTTGGAAACTGAAGAAGATGACTTCTTCTTTCTTTCCGGAGTGGCTTGTCATCCTTATATCTATCCCTAGACCTTGCCATTTCCATCTTGGCCCAACCCCAATATTATTTTTTCTAGGGAATATTCCTTTTTCTATTAAAGGAATAACCGTGTCCGCCCTTGGTTGTGAAGCAACCCATATTTCCATCACTCCTAAAATTCCCAAATAAATTCTCATAAATTGTTTGGGCCATATATTCATCAAATATGGCAAAACTTGTCATTGTCATGTTCAAAAATATTTCACCAATATTCCTTTTTTTGTTCTGCCCTAAATGACACTTTGTGAAGCAAGTGCTATGTTCCTTTTACAATTTGACCTCAAACTCCATGGACACCTTTTCCTGTCCATATAACTTCCACATGCCAAAATGCAACCTCATTTGCCTAGTAATTATTTAATTATGATTTTCCAAAGTTTCTATCCAAAAAGAAGCTTTGTGAAGGAGGTGCAAGCTAGGCATATCCAAATGAGTTGCCATTTTGCATGATCCCTCATATAATCATATCATAGCCCTCCACCAAAGTAGAGCTCATGTCATGCCTCCATGTGAGCTCATCTTCAATTCTTTGATTCTATCCAAAATTTCAGTTTGTGAAGCAAGTATATTTTATCTTGCTCCATTATGGCTGCCAATTTTTCTTGGCCTTCTATTATCCATATAACTTACCTGGTCCCATTTTGAGCATGGTTCATCAAGCCTTTATTCCTATAGAACTTTTGCAAGTTTCTGGTCAGTGGGGATGCTTGTGAACGAAGTACCATCTTGGCTTGTCCAATTGGTATGAAATTTCTACAGCACCTCTATATGTCTAAATGTCTAAGCCTTGCCAAAATTCAGCTCAAGTGGTTACTCCAAGTGAGTGATATTTCATGATCTTGTTTCTGGACCAATTTAAGTTGTTGTAAAGCAACTATATTAAACACTGGTCCAAATCTCCTCAAAGTTATCAGGATGAAAGTCCTTCTTACCCTAAACCTGTCAGACAAGCTCTATGGCTCCAAATCCATTCCTGTTGGTCAGCAGTGTTCTGCCAAGTTTACTACAGTAAACTTCAGAGCACATTTACCACTCAACCACAACACCTTTAACCGAGCTACCACCGTAGTTGAGACTTACCATGGAAGAACTTACCTCTAGACATCATTTTACAGCCTTGGCATCTTTCTCCTCTCTACCTCACGCGGTGACCAGCTCTCTGGCATGCCATGGACGTGAGCTGGACCGCTTCTTGCTAGGGCCCCTCCTCTGCTCGGCGCCTCAGCGAGCACGGGCCTGTCCCTCGTGTTCCCTGTGTCGTCGCCGTCCTCCTGGACCCCTCTCCCCTCCGTTTGCTTCCTCACCGACGCAAGCCACTGCGTGCCCACAGACATACAGTGGCGTTTTGGCTCGGTTCCTCGCCGTCTCCTTCTCCCCTGCGTCCCCTTGGCCTCCTCTACCCCGTGAGAGCTCCTCCTATGCCTCTCTCGTCGCCTGCCTCCGAGCTCGAGCGCGCGCACACGCGTCCGCGGCGCCGGCCAAGCGTCCGCAGCGACCCCAGCGTTCCCCCTGCCTATTTAAGGCCGTCCCCGAGCCCTCTGAGCGCTCCAGCAGCTCCTCTCTCCCAGCAACCTCCCTATACCCTCACATGAGCTTGAGGAGCTCTCCGGCCTCGCCATCGCCATCTCGGCCGCCGCCTCTGTCTCCTTCGATTCCGGCGGACCAGAGCCCCATTCCCCCTCCTTCCTCCACATCTAGACTCACAGAACCCTGGCGAGCCTCCCCTGCCCTTCGCCCCTCCCTCCTATGGCCTCTCGCCGTGTGCCCCTCGACGACTGAAGCCGATGTCCGCCATCGCCAACATCACGTCCGTTTCTATGATCCCCGGTGGCCGCAAGGTGCCTGGACGGATGTGGCAGTCCATCCCGGTTCCAATGGTGGTCCGGGTGCCACGAGAGATGGCCGGAGGCGCCGGCCAGCCTCGCCGGAGCCACCTCCTCCCCTCGGCTGAGCGCGGGCGTGTGATGGAGAGGAAGACGACGACAACCCCTGCCCCGCAGACCCCACCTGTCGGCCGCATGGGCGTTGACCTTAGTTGCCAGCGCGGACAAGTGACGGGCCCCACTGCCCGTGGGACCCGCACATCAGCATCATCCAAGCCGGCCCCGCCCCACGGGCCCTGCGCGTCAGTGAGCCAGCCACTGGCCCCGCGCTTCTGTAATGCCCAGGATGGGACTATACCTCCTACGTGTCGAGGCACGACTTAAAGGTATAAGCCCATTCTGGAATGATCTCAAGTTTGGTATCTTTGCACGACTCATGTAAAAGAGGGATTAAATTGCAAAAGGAGATAGTTGGCTTACACTCGCCACTTCACACAATACATTACATAAGCAAATCATCATTCAAAACATCACAACCCGACTACGGGCGAAGATCCAAAAGAAAGATACCAAAACATAAAGCCACAGGTCAGAATCGCCCCTAGTAGAAACCAATACTGATCGTCGAAAATGTCACAAGCATACGCCCACACTCATCATCGAGCTCCCAGTGAAGTACTTGAACCAGCTCCTGCATCATTCTCGGCTGAACCTGCATCTGGTGTTGTAGTATCTGTGAGCCACGAGGACTCAGCAATCCCATAACCATGGGTATCAAGACTAGCAAAGCTTTAAGGGTAGGAAGAGGTAAAGTGGTGAAGTTGCAGCAGCGGCTAAGCATAATATGGTGGCTAACTTACGAGTACAAGAATAAGATGAGCATCTACGCAAACGGTCGCAAACTAGTAGTGATCGCTAAAGATCCTGAACTACATACGAGTCAAACATAACCCCACCGTGTTCTCTTCTCAAAGTGAAAAGAGACAGTCACGGTTACTCACACAGTTGTGTGTTTTACTTCGGATCCTCTGTCAAGTTTTCTACAACCGGACATTAACAAATTCCATTCTGCCACATAACCGCGGGCACGGCTTTCGAAAGATTATAACCCTGCAGGGGTGTCACAACTTAGCCCATCACAAGCTCTCACGATTAGCTGAAGTGATAAATATAATATCATCACCCCTTATCTTAGGGAAATCCGATCAGGCTCGGCATCCCGGTGCACAAGACATTTCGACAATGGTAAAACAAGTCCAGCAAGACCTCCCGGCGTGCCGACACCCTGATAGTAGCCGCGCGTATCTCGTCTCAGGCCACGTCCGGATGGGCGATTATACGAGTAAAACCAATCCTCGGGTTTCCCCAAGGTGGCCCAGCATACTCCCCGTTTGGGACCAACACCATCAGCACTGGCCCCCCTGCTATGTAGAAAAGAATCCCCGAGGGTGCGACCCCCTATGCAAATTTAATTATTTAATTAAGTTGTTATTATGAGGCAAATTAAAACCAATGTTGGGCCTTGCTGGAGGAGTTTTATTCAAAGTCGAACTGTCAAGGGGTCCCCATCCACCCATCGTGTAAGGAACGCAAAATCAAGGAACATAATGCCAGTTTATCAGAGCCTAAGGTGGCATGAGTGGAACAAAACACCGAGCAAAAGTCCAAGCCTTCCACCCATGCCCAGTATATAGGTGTGTTAATAATAATAATAGATATTGTGTTATACCAACAACAAGTTCCCTCCTGGAACGATCTTCATCTTCACCTGCAACTAACAACGCTATAAGAGGGGCTGAGCAAGCGGGTGACATAGCCAAACAGTGGTTTTGCTAGGAAGGTGTCAAAGGTTAGAGGTTTCATGGCAACAAGGAGAGGCTGACATAAAAGATGGGTAGCACGACATGTAACGATAGCATCGAGACAACTAAGCATGGCAATGATAGTAAAGGTATCCAAGGGTATGGTCATCTTGCCTGGGATTCCGCAAGGAAGAAGAACGGTTCCATGAAGTAGACGGAGCAACATAGTCGAGCGAATCCTCACAACTCCGGAACGAAACCGAAGCTAACAAGAGAAGCAAACGGAAAGAAGCAAACAACACGGTAAACACACAATCATAAGCATGTCGTGATGCACAAGCAAGCATGATGCATGTCATGTTTAATTATGCATGGCATGGCAAAGTGCACAAACAAGTACTACAAGTTAAGTGGAGCTCAATATGCAACGAGTTGCATACTGACGAAACACCACATTATAATTATTTAATTGACTCTCGTATATTTACAAGACAAGGTTAAATGTTTGTTAACATGGCAAGAGGTGAAGCAAGAGCAAACTACCTATTTAGGCATTTTAAATGAGGCCGGAAATAACAACAACAATTCCGGAAAACCCCATATGCATGTTTAGCAATTTTAAGCAAACAACAATTCACACATATAATGTTGATAACATGATGCGGATGACATGATCAAGTTTTATGCAATTTTTATTAAAAGTCAACATGAAGATGATAAGAAGTCTTGTCACCGTGGTGGAAGGAAAAAGGTGCCACGGCAACGATCCGAAAATGATGCAACGACAACATCTCGGTTCCGGTAACCCGTTGAGAGACCGGTGCAAAAGAAAGGTGGTGTGAGCGAGTCATGCAAGATGAAAGGTGGGGTGATCCCATCTCCGGGTTCCCACGAGTCGCCGACAAGGCAACCGAGGAGCACGACAAAAGATGAAACGGCACGGTGCACACAAGGGAAACATCTCATACAACACAACAAGCATTCGTTCTCGGGTCATCGTCTCGGGGTTATACCTTCGAAGCGTTCGTTTTCGGAGGGGTTCGAGTCGTCGAGGGACGTAGTGGGTCGTCGTGGTACTTGCCGGTCTCGGGACTTGGCGACGGTAGTGGTACACGTTTTCTAGACGAGATCACGAAGGCGGTAGTTGTACATGTTCCGTAGAGGTACACATTCGTAGATGTTCGGGGTCGGCGAAAGATGCACAGCAGCAGCAGGTCTTGGCGTGCCGGCCGTAGATGTACTTGCTGCTCCGTGGACTTGGTCGCCTACAGCGGGAAGGAGGAGGTGCGGCGCTGCTGTCGCGAGGGCTTCTGGCCGGACTGCTCCGGCACGGGAGGACGAGGCGCGGGCGCGCGCGCTGGAGGAAGACGACGACCGGGGCCTGCTGGAGGCGCTACTCTCCCTGGAGCGAGGAGGAGAGGCAGGGGCGTCGGCTTGGGGCGGCTTGAGGACGGGGACGACGACGGATCCTGGCCGCCGGGCTGCTCGAGGCTGGAGAAGGGGCATCGCGGCTGGACGCACTGGAGAGATGAGGTGGAGGAGCCGCGGTGGCCTCGTTGGATGGCGGAGGGAGCTCCAGCGGCGAAGAGGAGACGAGGCAGGGGCGCTGGACGAGGCCTGGAGGAGAAGGGCACAGGGCCATGCGGCCTTGGCGATGCGGGGCAGCTCACGCCTGGCGATGGAGGAGGAGAGGGGGTTCGAGAGGGAGAGGAGCGAGAGAATCGGGAGATGGGGCTCGGGGTGCTCGGGGTCGAGCCCTGGCTCGATGGGAGGAGGGGGGTTCGACCGAGAGAGAGAAGGGACGAGCGAGAGGGATGCTGGCGGCGGGGGTGCGGAAGAGGGAGGAGCGAGGGGTGAGGAGCTGCGCTAGGCTAGGGTTAGGAGAGGGATTGGGCCTTGGGCCTGGAGGCTGGGAGGAGATGGCCTGATGGGCCTGCGGCTGGACTCCTTCTTCCTTTGTTTTCTCAAATATAGAAAATGTCAAAGAAGAAAAGGAGGAGAAAGGAAGGGTTATGGGTAGAATTTGGGCAAGAGGCTATTTTTCCTGGACTCGCAAAAATGTCCACGGTCCACGAAAAATAGGAGAGGCAAGAATGCAAGAGATAAATTCGAACTCATTTGAATTAAATTCAAATGATTTGAATCAGGGCATGACTAGAAAGTGTCCAAAAGTGTTGAGGTTTTTGGAGGAACCTCGATAAACGGAAAAAGAAATATAGGGAGGTTTTGACGGTGAAACTTGAATTAAAGAGGCATGGGGAATATATGCAAGTGTGTTTGGGTTAATTCCAAACAAATGGAATAACTATATAGCTCCATATATTAGGAGGATATGTTATAAAGAGAAGTCACACTTCCCTCGATTTAAATGGATCGAAGATCCACACGATTTACTTAAGTTGAGATGCAAAAGATTAAAGACATGATGGCATGATGACATGATGCAAAGCAAAACAAATAACGCAAGCACAAATGAAACACACGGGAGAACCCGAAACATCTGGAATCTCTGGAATCTTCTGGGACGTCGGTCTTCGGGCGTCACAACTCTCCCACACTAACAGAGGATCTCGACCCGAGATCCTAGAGATGGCGCCGGATAAAACGGAAAAGGAAGAGGTAAAACAAAGTTGCTTCTTCGACAAACGAGTGAAACCACGAACCTGAGAGGTTGACCAAATTGAAAGAAGAATACAACGGAGATGAACAAATATGAAAACTCCGTTAGAAAAGAGGAACAAGGAACATAACGAGAACCTTGTAGATTGAAAGACATGAAACAAGAGCTTACGAACCAAAAGAATATGAAACCGCAACGGTATAGCCAAGGAATAAGAATGACATAATTTGGACAACACTCCATCTGAAAATGGAGGGAATTGAACAAGAACTTGCCAAGTTGGGAAGATACTTGATGAAATGAACAACATACTGCCTCCGAAACAATTGAAAGAATGGCACAAGGGGTAAGAAAGATTCAGACAATACTCCGGTTGAAAAGAGAGGCAAAACATGAAAAGATGAGAGAACTTGAAAAGAGGACATAATACTCCGGTTAAATGGACAAACAAGGAAAAAACATGATCTCGATAAAACGATATGATGGTTTGGAGAGAGCAACATCACAATGCCTCCGGAATGAAAGAATAGCATATAAAACAATGAAAGAATTGAACGAAGAGAAAAAGACAACTTCTCCCACGAATGAATTGCAAATCATCCTTACGAAGAAGGGTTTAACGGATTTGTTGGAAGAATCAACAACGAAAAGAATAAGCTCGTTGTGGGCTTATGGAAAACATCTCAAAATTATGAGGTGACAACCGGCCACTAACGGAAACGATTGAATGGATTGAGATCAACAAGGAGACGATAAACTTAATTCACCGGAATGATAACTGAAGAACTTGGGTCATTTATGAGCACCATAATTAGCAACAATTCTTAGGGAAAGCTTTTAGGTGAGATATAACCCAAATAACTCCAACAAACAAAATGGGAGGTTGAAAGGATCTCCTGAGAAATAAGGATGATGGGTTTAATTATTTCATTCTTGACAACTTGTGAATCATGAAACATGAAGGAAAATTGTCAAAAATGGCATAACACCATCCGAAAAGAAAAGGTAGAAAAGATTGCAATTGGAAAGCATGATGAAGAATGCTTGAGATCCAACAAGAATCTTGATGAAGAACACTTCGAGGATGAATTAAATGGTGATGAACCACCATGAAGAACTCCGGTAATGAAAGCATGAGAAGTGGAAGATGAAAAGAATAAGATTCAAGGCCTGCGATGAATTAGATGGAGCTTTGAAATGATAAAATTGAAATAACTTGGAACTCCGGAAAACAAGATGAACAACTTAGAACCGAGAATAAGATATGATGAACAAGCTCCGGAAAACAGAGATTAATCACCTTGAAGGAATAAGAATAAGAATTATGTTATGCATATCCTTCACCAATTTAAATTGGCGACAAGCAATGGATTTGGCATACTACTTATTCTCGTTGCAAAGAATTAAAGAGAGATCTAGTACAACCTTGGATAAGTATTCAACGAACCACCGGTAGAATTATGAAAAGAATGAGTGAATTAATATGAAAACAAGGAAGAGTAAACTTGAATGAACCACCGTAAAAATATGGAGACGAACGAAGAGACATCAATGAAGAATATTTGGAGGGCAAAGTTGAAAACTGAGAACGAAGAAATCTTCTGAAATGATGGCCTTCGGAGGATCACAATGGAAAGAATTCATGAAATTCTTCAGATGGGTATAAAAATAATTCCTCATAATCGAAACAATAATGAGGATATCATGAAGCTAGAACCACGAATCTTGGAAGAACGGATAAGGATTCAAGAGGAACTCTTCTTCGGGTCTTCAAAATCTGAGAAGACGATGAGATACCCCACCATGAATTTTATAGGCACTCCGTAATGAAGAATTAAAAGGTTGAACCAATGATGAAAAGAATTGAACGCGACCTTGGAGAAGGTATGTGACTGATGGGAATCATTCTTACGTCACACTTTGAAAAGAATTTGGGTATAACTCCAGAAAAAAAAATAGAAGAGTCAGGTAAGATCCTGGGAAAGACCTGTGGGTTAGGGCCCACTCAAAGAAATCACCGTTGAAAAGATTGCTTAAGAGATATTGCACCGGTTGAATTAAATGGCTTGAATAAGATGACAATCTCAAAATAGCTTGAACGGATTAAGAATGGAATTATGAATCTTCTGAGTTGTCTTCAACACTCCGGATATGAATAGTAAGAGAAGAATGAATAATTGGTGCACCGGAATAAGAAAGCATTGTGAAAACAGGAAAAGGATAAGATCAGCACCGAAATCTTGAATTACATCCACCGGTAGAGTTTGAGAACAAAAGAATGATGAACTTGGAGTTTCCTGAGCATCTTCACGATAAATCACTGGATAAGAACATTGAAGGAAAAGAATGAAGAAACATCACATGAATAAAATGGATACTTCATTTAAGAATTGCTGGCTCCATAAAGAGACAGGTGGGAGGGTGGGGAAAACAAAGACAACTTGGGATGAAAGAATACAGACAAATCGTCAGATTTCTCCACGGCGTCCATATGGAATAACTTGAAGAGAAGGCACACCGGTTGAAAAGGGATTAACATGAAGATCTTGATGGTCAAGAAGAATTAGCACTCCCATAGAAATATGAGAACACCGATTAGGAAGGTATGGAATCAACATTTGACATCGAAGCAACTCGAATACCAGAATCAAAACACAAACAAAGGATAGATATGTTGCAGCATAATCTTCACAATATCATCCGAGCATAGAATTGAACGGATGAATTCCGCAGGTACATCAACTTGACGAGAAGCCACTTGGGAGAACAAAAGGTAAATAAAAGCAACAAGGAGCAGATAGAACAAATACAAGATAGAAGCTTCGTCCGACATATTCGTGCTGAAAGCTCATGGAACGTGTTACAAAAGGGTTTTGCAATCCCCGGATCAGCATAGCCAAGGACCCTTTAAGATGCAACTCCCGATCGGAACAAGCCCATAAAACCACTTCACTCAATGTAGAACCCCGAACTTCATATCATGCACTCGTTGGAAGAATGCCTAGAACTACTAGATGAACCACTATTAATTTCCGAAAGTTTCCAGTTATGCAATCAGGTGTTGGGGATACAGGGGAAGCACCGCGCACTCAACTCTAATCCTACATCCAGCTGTATCCATCCTTCAACACATAACCAGTTATTTCCGGAAACCGTTTACCTCGGACCTTCGAAACGCATCTACTATACAAGCTATGGCAATACTCCCGAACTACCTCCCCAGTACTGGGTGATGTCGGGGTTATCTTGCCACTAACCGCATAGGAGAGTTTTTGATGTCGGCCATCTTAAGTATTCTAGAACTGATGCGATATATTTGTGACGACAACACCTCAGAGCTCAAATCCCCGGGACACTGCCACAACCCCTAATGACAGGAGGCATCGAGAACAATGTTCTCATCACAAAGACATCGGAACAATCCAAACAATACTCGCGTGATCCTAAAAAACAATTTGGTGCATTTTTGAGAGTAGAAGAGACAAAAGTAATCGTCAGGAGTCCTCACCAGAGTGAAAAGGGATGAGGAGCAAAAGAAATCCTACTCTCCGATATATATATATATATATATATATATATATATATATATAGGACTCAAAACATTTTAAGTGTGTGCCTAGACTCAACCGTCAACGATTCGATCAATCAGTGGGGGCTTCTAGGTCGGAGAAGGCTCTGATGCCAACTTGTAATGCCCAGGATGGGACTATACCTCCTACGTGTCGAGGCACGACTTAAAGGTATAAGCCCATTCTGGAATGATCTCAAGTTTGTTATCTTTGCACGACTCATGTAAAAGAGGGATTAAATTGCAAAAGGAGATAGTTGGCTTACACTCGCCACTTCACACAGTACATTACATAAGCAAATCATCATTCAAAACATCACAACCCGACTACGGGCGAAGATCCAAAAGAAAGATACCAAAACATAAAGCCATAGGTCAGAATCTCCCCTAGTAGAAACCACTACTGATCGTCGAAAATGTCACAAGCATACGCCCACACTCATCATCGAGCTCCCAGTGAAGTACTTGAACCAGCTACTGCATCATTCTCGGTTGAACCTGCATCTGGTGTTGTAGTATCTGTGAGCCACGAGGACTCAGCAATCCCATAACCATGGGTATCAAGACTAGCAAGGCTTTAAGGGTAGGAAGAGGTAAAGTGGTGAAGTTGCAGCAGCGGCTAAGCATAATATGGTGGCTAACTTACGAGTACAAGAATAAGATGAGCATCTACGCAAACGGTCGCAAACTAGTAGTGATCGCTAAAGATCCTGAACTACATACGAGTCAAACATAACCCCACCGTGTTCTCTTCTCAAAGTGAAAAGAGACAGTCACGGTTACTCACACAGTTGTGTGTTTAACTTCGGATCCTCTGTCAGGTTTTCTACAACCGGACATTAACAAATTCCAATCTGCCACATAACCGCGGGCACGGCTTTCGAAAGATTATAACCCTGCAGGGGTGTCCCAACTTAGCCCATCACAAGCTCTCACGATTAGCTGAAGTGATAAATATAATATCATCACCCCTTATCTTAGGCTAATCCGATCAGGCTCGGCATCCCGGTGCACAAGACATTTCGACAATGGTAAAACAAGTCCAGCAAGACCTCCCGTCGTGCCGACACCCTGATAGTAGCCGCGCGTATCTCGTCTCAGGCCACGTCCGGATGGGCGATTATACGAGTAAAACCAATCCTCGGGTTTCCCCAAGGTGGCCCCGCATACTCCCCATTTGGGACCAACACCATCAGCACTGGCCCCCCCTGCTATGTAGAAAAGAATCCCTGAGGGTGTGACCCCCTATGCAAATTTAATTATTTAATTAAGTTGTTATTATGAGGCAAATTAAAACCAATGTTGGGCCTTGCTGGAGGAGTTTTATTCAAAGTCGAACTGTCAAGGGGTCCCCATCCACCCATCGTGTAAGGAATGCAAAATCAAGGAACATAATGCCGGTTTATCGGCGCCTAAGGTGGCATGAGTGGAACAAAACACCGAGCAAAAGGCCAAGCCTTCCACCCATGCCTAGTATATAGGTGTGTTAATAATAATAATAATAGATATTGTGATATACCAACAACAAGTTCCCTCCTGGAACGATCTTCATCTTCACCTGCAACTAACAACGCTATAAGAGGGGCTGAGCAAGCGGGTGACATAGCCAAACAGTGGTTTTGCTAGGAAGGTGTCAAAGGATAGAGGTTTCATGGCAACAAGGAGAGGCTGACATAAAAGATGGGTAGCGCGACATGTAATGATAGCATCGAGACAACTAAGAATGGCAATGATAGAAAAGGTATCCAAGGGTAAGGTCATCTTGCCTGGGATTCTGCAAGGAAGAAGAACGGGTCCATGAAGTAGACAGAGCAACATAGTCGAGCGAATCCTCACAACTCCGGAACAAAACCGAAGCTAAAAAGAGAAGCAACCGGAAAGAAGCAAACAACACGGTAAACACACAATCATAAGCATGTCATGATGCACAAGCAAGCATGATGCATGTCATGTTTAATTATGCATGGCATGGCAAAGTGCACAAACAAGTACTACAAGTTAAGTGGAGCTCAATATGCAACGAGTTGCATATTGATGAAACACCACATTATAATTATTTAATTGACTCTCGTATATTTACAAGACAAGGTTAAATGTTTGTTAACATGGCAAGAGGTGAAGCAAGAGCAAACTACCTATTTAGGCATTTTAAATGAGGCCGGAAATAACAACAACAATTCCGGAAAACCCCATATGCATGTTTAGCAATTTTAAGCAAACAACAATTCACACATATAATGTTGTTAACATGATGCGGATGACATGATCAAGTTTTATGCAATTTTTATTAAAAGTCAACATGAAGATGATAAGAAGTCTTGTCACCGTGATGGAAGGAAAAAGGTGCCACGGCAACGATCCGAAAATGATGCAACGGCAACATCTCGGTTCCGGTAACCCGTTGAGAGACCGGTGCAAAAGAAAGGTGGCGTGAGCGAGTCATGCAAGATGAAAGGTGGGGTGATCCCGTCTCCGGGTTCCCACGAGTCGGCGACGAGGCAACCGAGGAGCACGACAAAGATGAAACGGCACGGTGCACACAAGGGAAACATCTCATACAACACAACAAGCATTCGTTCTCAGGTCATCGTCTCGGGGTTATACCTTCGAAGCGTTCGTTTTCGGAGGGGTTCGAGTCGTCGAGGGACGTAGCGGGTCGTCATGGTACTTGCCGGTCTCGGGACTTGGCGACGGTAGTGGTACACGTTTTCTTGACGAGATCACGACGGCGGTAGTTGTACATGTTCCGTAGAGGTACACATTCGTGGATGTTCGGGGTCGACGAAAGATGCACAGCAGCAACAGGTCTTGGCACGCCGGCCTTAGATGTACTTGCTGCTCCGTGGACTTGGTCGCCTGCAGCGGGAAGGAGGAGGCGCGGCGCTGCTGTCGCGAGGGCTTCTGGCCGGACTGCTCCGGCGCGGGAGGACGAGGCGCGGGCGCGTGCGCTGCAGGGAGACGGCGACCGGGGCCTGCTGGAGGCGCTGCTCTCCCTGGAGCGAGGAGGAGAGGCAGGGGCGTCGGCTTGGGGCGGCTTGAGGACGGGGACGACGACGAATCCTGGCCGCCGGGCTGCTCGAGGCAGGAGAAGGGGCGTCGCGGCTGGACGCACTGGAGAGATGAGGTGGAGGAGCCGCGGTGGCCTCGCTGGACGGCGCAGGGAGCACCAGCGGCGAAGAGGAGACGAGGCAGGGGCGTTGGACGAGGCCTGGAGGAGAAGGGCGCAGGGCCATGCGGCCTTGGCGATGCGGGGCAGCTCGCGCCTGGCGATGGAGGAGGAGAGGGTGTTCGAGAGGGAGAGGAGCGAGAGAATCGGGAGATGGGGCTCGGGGTGCTCGGGGTCGAGCCCTGGCTCGATGGAAGGAGGGGGGTTCGGCAGAGAGAGAGAGAAGGGATGAGCGAGAGGGATGCTAGCGGCTGGGGTGCGGAAGAGGGAGGAGCGAGGGGTGAGGAGCTGCGCTGGGCTAGGGTTAGGAGAGGGATTGGGCCTTGGGCCTTGGGCCTGGAGGCTAGGAGGAGATGGCCTGATGGGCCTGCGGCTGGACTCCTTCTTCCTTTGTTTTCTCAAATATAGAAAATGTCAAAGAATAAAAGGAGGAGAAAGGAAGGGTTATGGGTAGAATTTGGGCAAGAGGCTATTTTTCCTGGACTCGCAAAAATGTCCACGGTCCACGAAAAAATGGAGAGGCAAGAATGCAAGAGATAAATTCGAACTCATTTGAATTAAATTCAAATGATTTGAATCAGGGCATGACTAGAAAGTGTCCAAAAGTGTTGAGGTTTTTGGAGGAACCTCGATAAACGGAAAAAGAAATATAGGGAGGTTTTGACGGTGAAACTTGAATTAAAGAGGCATGGGGAATATATGCAAGTGTGTTTGGGTTAATTCCAAACAAATGGAATAACTATATAGCTCCATATATTAGGAGGATATGTTATAAAGAGAAGTCACACTTCCCTCGATTTAAATGGATCGAAGATCCACACGATTTATTTAAGTTGAGATGCAAAATATTAAAGACATGATGGCATGATGACATGATGCAAAGCAAAACAAATAACGCAAGCACAAATGAAACACACGGGAGAACCCGGAACATGTGGAATCTCTGGAATCTTCTGGGACGTCGGTCTTCGGGCGTCACAACTTGCCAGCGTGGATAAGTGCAGAGGTATTCCTTGGAATACGTCTTCCTTTCCCGAAAGCGCATTCTTCTTCCACTTCAGCCAGGAATACGTTTTCACGTTAGAGAAAGCGTATTTCTTCGAGTGCACGTTCTATTTTTCTGTCTAGGGCCTGGGTGTGATGATTTTATTTACAAATGGGTCCCTGGCAGAAAAACAACTATATCTTTTTGCTCGTAACTCCGATTGAGGTAAATCCAAAGCCCACGTCTTCGTCTCGTCGATCCCGTTCTGTTGGTATCATTTTCACCATGTGTCAACATTCTGAAAATGACCATTTTCCCCTTGCGCTTGATGGGCCTCTAACCCCTCGTTGGTTACCCCAAGTGGAAGGTGTAAGATGTAGTGTGTAGAAGTTTTTCCCTTAGCAAAGATGCCAAGGATCGAATCCCCAGAGACTCCTAGGTTCAACAAGTAGGTGTCAACTGCTAACGGCGTGGATTAGCAATCAACGTGGACCTGCACACAGATACAAATAACTTTGCTCCCAACGAGTACAGAGAGGTTGTCAATCCCTCCGGCCTTGTAGTTCACAAAGGATTAAACGCAAATGATAGTAGTGATAGATAATGTTTGCAATAGTAAGTAAAAGCGAAAAGTAAATAGCAGATGTGATCAATGATGGTAATATGGACCGGAGTCTCATGATGTTCACTAGTGATGTCTCTCTCCCAAAAGACGATAAAACAGCTATGTGCGGTAAACGAATTACAGCTGGGCAATTGACAGGACCACGAACGCAAACCAATGCTGACTACATTGCAAGAAAGGTTGAGGTTCAAAGCATGGGCGGTACGCCAAAGTAAGTAGACCGAAATCCATCAATATCTACTACTAATCATCCACCTTGAGATATCTATCCAGAACATCTCGCTGGTATTAAGTTGCGAGCCCCACCCATAGTGTAAACTCAATGCAACAGACAACTGCATTAAAAGAACTTTGCGTAAAGTAAACAATCCTTGCACCCGCGGGCACAAGCACCGTTGTTTTCCCCCTTGTGGCAACAACACATCCCCTAGACTCATGTTTCTGTCACTCAAGCTAGTCATCGAGGGGCATGAACCCACAATCGAGCATAACGTTCCCTCTTGGAGTCACTACCTATTACTTGGCCAAAGCAATAAATAACAACGGAGAACATGCAAGAATTACTTACGGACATAAATATAAAAGAGGTAGATCAAATATATTACTCAATCACAATCTGAACATAATCTCATAATCCATCGGATCCCAGCAAACTCATCATAGCAACAGCATAATAATTACATATGTGCCTCGATCATGTAGGGCAGCTCACGAGGACTAATTAGTGAAGCACAAGAACGGGAGGAGAACATCACATAGCTACTGGTCATGGACTCATGGTCCAAGGGAGACTACTCACAACTCATCCGGGAGGCGTCCATGGTGGTGGAGAAGCTCCCGATGGTGATCCTCCCCTCCGGCAGGGTGCCGGGAAGAGTTCTCCTGGTGCTCTCGATCTTGGAAGCGGCGGGGCGACGAAACAGAGATGAGATCGCAAAAAAGAGTTCCCGTCCCGAGGGTTTCGAAGGACGCTCTAAATATATGCCGAAGGGGGGCACCAGACGGGGCTCGGGGGGCCCAGGCGCCCCCTGGCGCGGCCCGGGGGGGGGGGGGGCGCCGCCAGGGCGCCTGGAGCCCTGGTGCCCCCCCCGGCTGTCCTTCGGGCGCAAGGTAGGTTTCGGAACGCTGATTTTTTATATGATTTTTCTAGATTTTTCCTGATAGTTCTCGTAACGTGAAAACCTGAAATACAAAAACAGCCGAAAATAGAAACTGGCACCGGGGTGCACTGGATTAGTAGGTTAGTCCAAAAGTGTATGGAAGTGTATGAATATCATAGCAATATCACCCAAAAGTGGCATGGTGCAAGAAGAAATTATAGATACGTTTTGGACGTATCAACATCCCCAAGCTTAATTCCTGCTCGTCCTCGAGTAGGTAAATGATAACAAGCATAATTTCTGTGGTGACATGCTATTAACCATATAGGACTTATTCATAGTCATATGACAAGAGCTTACTGAGACAATGATTCTATAGTAATTAAGTTGCCTCATGAGAAAGTCACAAATGACTGAAAGTTTTACAACATGACATTGAAGCATCAAAAAGATTTGCAATGAACATGATGTGCAAATATGATAAAGTGATATCTAGCTTGCCCCCTTTAGTGATGCAAAACATAAATGCAGGGGCACCTTCAAGGTTTAAGTGATGACTAGATACAATGATTTCAAAATAAACGATATCACAATCATGCAAAAGACAATGCTACTTTGGGACAATGCACATTACACTCAGAATGACAATCATGCTCTCAGTAGTTGGTGCTTGAAGAAAGAAGGTGGAGACTCAACATAAAAGTAAAAGAATGGTTATGTGCTAGAGCTTTTTATTTTAAAAACATAGAAGCAATTTTGTCAACGGTAGTAGTACTTCATATGTGTCATGCATAAGACATCCTATAAGTTGCAAGCCTCATGCATCGAATACCAATAGTGCTCACACCTTGTCCTAATTAGCTCAGATTTCCATGGGTTATCATTGCATTACATATGTTTCAACCAAGTGTCACAAAGGGGTACCTCTATGCCACCTGTACAAAGGTCCAAGGAGATAAATCGCATTTGATTTCTCGTTTTTGATAGATCTCAACTTGAGGACATCCATACCGGGACAACAAAGAAAATAGATGATGGACTCCTCTTTAATGCATAAGCATATTCTCATAAGAGATTGAGGATTAATGTCCAAGCTAAAACTTCCACCATGATACATGGCTTTGGTTGGCGGCCCAATGTTCTTCTCTAACAATATGCATACTCATTCAACCCATGGCAAATCACCCTTACTTCAGACAAGACGAACATGCATAGCAACTCACATGATATTCAACAAAAGTGTGACAGTTGATGGCGTCCCCAGAAACATGGTTACCGCTCAGCAAGCAACTTATAAGAAATAAGATACATAAGCAACATATTCTTTACCACAATAGTTTTTAAGCTACTTTCCCATGAGGTATGTATTGCAAAGTTAGTCTGCTTAGTACAGGTGACAGTTGATGGCGTCCCCAGAAACATGGTTACCGCTCAGCAAGCAACTTATAAGAAATAAGATACATAAGCAACATATTCTTTACCACAATAGTTTTTAAGCTACTTTCCCATGAGGTATGTATTGCAAAGTTAGTCTGCTTAGTACAGGTGGAGGTTAGCAAAAGACTGGGAGCGACCAACTAAGAGAGCAATGACGGTCATAATCATGCAGAGCGACAAAGCAATATTGAATCAGGCATGGAAGTTATATCGCTACTCAGAAATAAAAGATCATCAAGGCTTGACAGACTTTCTTTACAGTCTTAAATATGCGTGAGCATATGCCAAGTCAATCAAAATAAATTCTCGAAGGAAGATATTACTAAACCATACCACATCATCGGCAAACAAATCATGTTGGTACTGCAATAACACATTGGGAATCCCCCAGCTATTTGAGACTAACCATAAGAAAACCTGAACTACTAAGCGCCATTATGCACGTAGCATATTTATCACAGACATATTAACCAATGCAACGGAAGCAAACTCTCTTAATAAGATAAGCATGATAATTAAAGAGAGTTCAAGCAACCAACTAAACAAAAGCTCTTTGAAAAGATAAGCATGAATGCTAAGAGCAGAGCATGATAGTAGCTATTAAAAGACAAAGAACACACACAACAAAGATAGACATGAAAATTCTATGTTATGTTCTAGGTAGAAGTGGAGCGTGTTTCTCTCCCACATAAAGAAAGCTGAGTTCCGACTCGTTATGAAAAACTAAAAAGAAAACTAAAAGCAAGACGCTCCAAGCATAGCACATAACACATGAAGTGATAAAAATATAGCGGAACGAAAGACGAACTGATAATGTTGATGGAGAAGGGGATGCACGGGGGCATCCCCAAGCTTAGATGCTTGAGTCTCCTTGAATATTTCTTGGGGGTTCATGGGGCATCCCCAAGCTTGAGCGCTTGACACTCTTGAATCTTTTTATCATCTTCCCTCGCACACTTGAAAACTCCCTTCATACATAACTCATCATAATCTGATTAGCGAGGTTAGTATCCTTAATAAAATAATTATACCTTGCTGGAAATAAAGATATTCTTGAAGTTCTACTGTTTCTCAAGATTACCAAAAGGTTTTTGCAAAGAAAAAGCAAGCTCTTGATTTGCAAAATGAAGGAAAAGCAAAACAGGACAGAATCTCTGAAAAACAGAACAGCAGGTAGTAATTGATTTGTTCGGGGCACGTCTACAACTCAAATCAAAAAACTCAGAACAGACGCACGAAAGACAATTATATAGAGAACGCTGTCGAAAAAATTCAGACCAAAAAGATGATCTGGTGATTTTATATGGATTTTTCTATCCAAGGACAGAATCTGTTTCCTGGACAGCACCTCACAACTTTTGAACTTTCTAGCAATCAGAGGCTATACTTGGCACAAAATTGAAAAGTAAAGATACAATGATGATACTACAGTAGTAAACAACATCAAGACACTAAAAACTGAAAGAACAAACTGAAAGCAAAGATAACAAGGGTTGTCTCCCTAGAGCTCTTTCTTTATAGCCATAAAGATAGGCTTAAGACTTTAATGATGCTCTCGTAGGAATAAGAGTTGAAGAACAAAAGAGAGCATCAAGAAGCAAGTACCAATTTTAAGCCTAACACGCTTCCTATGCATAGGAATATTGCAATAGAATAATTCATTGAAGCACAAAGCAATAAGCATAGGAAGACAAAACAAGTGCAGCTTCAAAACCTTCAACATAAAGAGAGGGAGATAAAACTTATTATAAAAGAGAGACATAAGCTCTTGCCAATCAAGCAAGTGCGAGTTATCGAGAAGCTTATACCAATCTGAAGCTTTATCTATAAGTGATACGGCGAATAATTTCCTCATGACAAACTCCCTTGATACACCTGCAAGCTTAAATAATGAACATAGTTGTGACAGATATAGCAAGTGTTCACCGGGATGTCTGTCTCCTGCATAACGATTAGCCAAGATATAATTGATAATACCAACTGGTATTTTATAGGGCACAATTTCAGTAGGGGGAGGAGCAACCACCATAGGTGCGGGGCGTCTTCCCACAAGCAACTATCCAATAGCAAGGTTGTCCATAAGCATAACTAGTGAAATACATGAAGAAAACTGAAAGGTAAACTAACAAGACTAAAAAGCAAAGGTAAAATATAGCATGCAACTCCCCTATCCTGAAGAGTGGAGTCCTCGGCAACGGCGCCAGAAAATACTCCTTGATGGGCCTCTAACCCCTCGTTGGTTACCCCAAGTGGAAGGTGTAAGATGCAGTGTGTAGCAGTTTTTCCCTTAGCAAAGATGCTAAGGATCGAATCCCTAGAGACTCCTAGGTTCAACAAGTAGGTGTCAACTGCTAACGGCGCGGATAAGCAATCAACGTGGACCTACACACAGATACAAATAACTTTGCTCCCAACGAGTACAGAGAGGTTGTCAATCCCTCCGGCCTTGTAGTTCACAAAGGATTAAACACAAATGATAGTAGTGATAGATAATGTTTGCAATAGTAAGTAAAAGCGAAAAGTAAATAGCGGATGTGATCAATGATGGTAATATGGACCGGAGTCTCATGATGTTCACTAGTGATGTCTCTCTCCCAAAAGACGATAAAACAGCTATGTGACGTAAACGAATTACAGCTGGGCAATTGACAGGACCACGAACGCAAACCAATGCTGACTACATTGCAAGAAAGGTTGAGGTTCAAAGCATGGGCGGTACGCCAAAGTAAGTAGACCGAAATCCATCAATATCTATTACTAATCATCCACCTTGAGATATCTATCCAGAACATCTCGCTGGTATTAAGTTGCGAGCCCCACCCATAGTGTAAACTCAATGCAACAGACAACTGCATTAAAAGAACTTTGCGTAAAGTAAACAATCCTTGCACCCGCGGGCACAAGCACCGTTGTTTTCCCCCTTGTGGCAACAACACATCCCATAGACTCATGTTTCTGTCACTCAAGCTAGTCATCGAGGGGCATGAACCCACAATCGAGCATAACGTTCCCTCTTGGAGTCACTACCTATTACTTGGCCAAAGCAATAAATAACAACGGAGAACATGCAAGAATTACTTACGAACATAAATATAAAAGAGGTAGATCAAATATATTTCTCAATCACAATCTGAACATAATCTCATAATCCATCGGATCCCAGCAAACTCATCATAGCAACAGCATAAGGATTACATATGTGCCTCGATCATGTAGGGCAGCTCACGAGGACTAATTAGTGAAGCACAAGAACGGGAGGAGAACATCACATAGCTACTGGTCATGGACTCATGGTCCAAGGGAGACTACTCACAACTCATCCGGGAGGCGTCCATGGTGATGGAGAAGCTCCCGATGGTGATCCTCCCCTCCGGCATGGTGCCGGGAAGAGTTCTCCTGGTGCTCCCGATCTTGGAAGCGGCGGCGGCGGCGGAACAGAGATGAGATCGCGAAAAAGAGTTCCCGTCCCGAGGGTTTCGAAGGACGCTCTAAATATATGCCGAAGGGGGGCACCATACAGGGCTCGGGGGGCCCAGGCGCCCCCCCC
>LR738713.1:485127588-485157276 GCA_902687465.1 Secale cereale | reverse complement strand
GCGGCCCAGGGGGGGGGGCGCCGCCAGGGCGCCTGGAGCCCTGGTGCCCCCCCCCCAGCTGTCCTTCGGGCGCAAGGTAGGTTTCAGAACGCTGATTTTTTATATGATTTTTCTGGATTTTTCTGACAGTTCTCGTAACGTGAAAACCTGAAATACAAAAACAGCCGAAAACAGAAACTGGCACTGGGGTGCACTGGATTAGTAGGTTAGTCCAAATATGATCAAAAGTGTATGGAAGTGTATGAATATCATAGCAATATCACCCAAAAGTGGCATGGAGCAAGCAGAAATTATAGATACGTTTTGGACGTATCAGAGCTTAACCAGCCCCCTCCGAGAGAGATCATTTTCCGGCGATTCTTTCTGCGAGTTTCTCGCACTTCTTCCCGGTGATTTCTTCCACCCCAGGCAAGCCACCATACCCACTTTCATGATTGCATGCAGTAGCTATGGTTTTTCAACTTGAACCTTTAATAAATGTCTGCTTGTTTTGATACAATTATCGTTGTTTCGGTGATGCTTATGAATCTGTGTTCTCTTTCATGCTATGTATTTATGCACCTAGTTATCATATACTAGAAGCTAGTATTTCTTTCGTATGCTATGCTTGGTAGTAGTATATGTTGGTGTTGGTGATGGTCTTCGATGCATGACTGTCGTCTGTTCCGAGTAGCATTGTTATACATGTTCCTTTGCATCTAGTTGGATAAATGCTTTCATGGTAGCATTGTTAATGTATTCTTGGATGATATTCATGCTCGTCAGTAAGCCATGCTCATCTGAATAAATGATTAAATGTTGTTGTTATGCTCGTTGATTATGGTTGCACATCCATGATCATGTTAGTATCATGCTCATGCATTATAGTTGCATCATGTTATTTTATTATGACTCAGCTTATTGCATTCAAGTTTAACCAGATAATAATGAACTTGACCAACTGTTGGCTGAGTCATGGAGCCACCTTATCGAGCTGACCAGTGCAACCACACTCACCTTTATGAGAAGGTCCTAACTGGGTCTATTGTCAAGCCTCTCGCCGGTACCTCCAACGAGGGAAGGTTATGGGCGTGCGGTACCCTGGCCCGGTAACCAAACATAACCTTGTGTGCCCGTTGTTGTTGTTTTGAGCTCGTGTCCCTGTTTGGGACAATTTATGTTTGGCCACGACGGTGGTCGTTGTGTCTTTCGTAGACACGGGGCCACCCAGGACTAGCCCAGTGGGGAGTAAGTCGGAGTGGCCGGGGGAGTGTCATGGCAGTAGGACGGTTTTGTCGGAACGCCGTTGGTCCACCCAAATGGGAGTGCGAGGCCATGGATTCTGTGGTGTGGGTACAGTGTGCTACCTCTACAGAGAGTGTGTGTTTAATCTATTGATAGCCGTGCCCGCGGATAAGGGCCCAGTTCGTGTCGGTCACACTATGAGTCAACAGTAATAATAATAATAATTTGATTAATAACAACCCTGGTTCGATAGTGAGATAAGTTGGTTGTGATCGTCGGAAAGATCACCGTTTGAGACCAAGTGTTGGTCATGGTTGTGATCGCCGGAATGATCACCGTGGTATCAAGGATACCGAGTTATTGGATGATTGTGATGTTATGTGTCGTGGTTTTGTCACGGTAGATGCCCTAGCAAAAGGACTTAGTCGTGAGGCCATCGCTATGGGTTAGCTTAAAGGGGTTAAAGCGGACAAGGACACAGGGATTTTATACTAGTTCGGCCCCTTCGATGAAGGTAAAAGCCTACGTCTAGTTTGGTGTAGTATTGCTAGGGTTTCGATGACCAGGGAGCGAATCCGCTTTGCCTATGTCTCGAGCTGTTGTTCTCTGCCTTGAACTGTCGCCGAGTCGTCCCTTTATATAAGAGGTGACGCCCGGTCTGGTTTACTGAGTCCCGAGGCCAGCTCATAACCATGTCCGCCTCGGTCTCTATTCTTTCTAACTTACATCACAAGTTACATAGTATGATGATTTACAATTTATGGGCCCTAACACTTGGGCTCTAAACCTCTTGGGCCGAAATCTCTTACTTCATGCTCCGCTCGGCCTTAATAAAATAATCTTGATAACATAAACCGGCCCCTCCTGGGCGGTTTATACCTGGTAGTAATATCCCTGAAATTAGGCCCTAGATTGACTTGAACCTGTTCATGTCAATCTTCAAAGTCTTGTACATATCTTCCCTTTCTGCAGCTTCAAAATGCTTCATAAACCGGCGTGACGTCATCTCCTCAAATCACTTTAAACCACCGTGACGCCATCTGCGCATTTAATACTTGTACCTGTTTTTTATCTTTTATTCATTAAAGCTCCGAAGAGAGAGGCGACATTATCGTCCATATCCATTTTTTAGGCTCCTCGCTTCCCGCGCCTGCCGTTTTATCCCTTCGGCTTATAAATAGGGAAGAGGGGCATCTCTTCCCCCCCCCCTTGCCTCTTCTTCTTCTTCTGTCTACTCGCGCTCGAGCTCCGCCACCGTCCGTCGAGCTCTGCATCTTCGTCAAGCCCGGCCGCTGCATCAACCTGACCGTTTCCAGAGATTTGCCAGCGCTTCTCCGCATCCGTCGCCTCAGGTACCTCCTCTTCTTCCCCGTTCATAGATCTTGGTTTTAGGGTTTCTTCTTATGAACTCATGGATAGGCCCTTGTTCTTCACAGTTCTTCGCCATAGCTCAGTAGCCTCGCCGTAGATCTAAGTCTCCTAGTTGATAATTGTAAGAGTAGCTCTGCTTCTTCCCCGTGGCTTGATCTTTCCCAATATGACTAGTTAGATTGCATCTGTTAAGACCTTCATCACATCCGCTGTATATAATCTTGAATATCTCAGAATTTTTAACATGCCGTAGATCCGTATTTTACTGATGTCTGTGTGAAAGTTGTTTCTCCGCACTTCAGATATGTATCTTATTTACCCTTGTTGGCGGTTTAGCTTTACCATATCCTATAATCCGGCAAATGTCACTGCTATAGCTGTTTTTCAGATAATTTAATATGGTAGATACCATTAGGCCCCTGCTTAAACCGCCATCTAGACCAGTACTTTTATAAAGCCTGTCGGTTTAAACTTGCTTAGATTATAAACCGGCTCTTCATTGTATTTTCAGCCTTTTCCTTTGAAAAAATGACCACTCAAGCCAAGCAGTTTGTCTCCTGCAACTGGGTTCAATCCCAGATTACTGAGGATAATTTAGAGAAAATGGCCTCAATTGGCGCTTTAGGCCCAAAGGATGTCCTTCACTAGAGGGCTCCCGGATCAGAATGTCCTCCAGAGCTTAAAGAAGGAGAAATCGTCGTCTTCTTCGATCACTTGGTCCGGGGATTCAACCCTCCCGGGTCAAAATTCTTCCGTGATGTGTTAGCAAATTTCCAGCTTCATCCGCAAGATATTGGTCCCAACTCTGTATCAAGTATTTGCAACTTCCAAGTATTTTGTGAAGCTTATCTACAAGAGGAACCATCACTGGAGCTATTCCGGGACTTCTTTCACTTAAACTGTCGTACGGAATTTCATGATGGTCCTAACACTGAACTCGGCGGGATGTCTATTCATAAGAGGAAGGATGTTAGTTTTCCTCACGCCACTCTCCACAGCCATCCAAAGGAATGGAACCAGACTTGGTTCTATTGCATAGACACTTCCCCAGAAGATGAAAATCCGTTGCCGGCTTATCGTTCCCACCGTCTTCGAGAAAACCACCCCTTTCCACAGCGGTTAAGTGCCCAGGAGCGAGCTCAGTATGCCCCTCAGCTTTCAAAGCTCAGGGCCTTTGTAGCCAATGGTCTGACTGGAGTTGACTTTGTCCGCTGCTGGCTTTCTTGGAGTATTCTCCCGCTAAGACGGCGCTCCGGTTTAATGTGTGAGTATACTGGGAATCCCAAAGACCCTTTACGCCACACAGAGATGGTGCTGCTAGAAAACGAGATTAATGAATCCGTCAAGAAGCTGCTGAATCTACCTCTAGAAGCTTGTAGTCAGACCGACTTGCCACCCTTCTGTGTGACCAACAAACTGCCGTCGATAAGAAACTCTTTCGTCATTTTGCTTTGTTTTAATCCGTCCGTAGCACTTGTCTTAAAGTGTCTTTATTTCCTTCAACAGGACAATGACCCTTTCTGGAAAAGGAAGACCCAAGATAAACCGGCGAAAGCAACTCGCCAAAAGACCCAAGCTGTCAAAAGAAATAAGAAGAAGAACACTGCCGCGTCTGGATCCAATGCGGAAGAAGATGATCCGGCCTCTGAGGTACCACCTAATTTCTTTGATTTCCTTGCCTTTCCTTTGTCTGCATTTGTATTAATAATGACCGTTTGCAAGGTCATGCTGAATGCAGTAAAGCGGACGATGTTGAGGTAATCACTCTTTCCTTCGATTCAGAACCGCTGCCACCACCAAAAATTCATCGGACAGTATGGAAATTTCAGTTTTCTCATCCTTATGCTTATTTGGATTCAAACTTTCTTTTGGAGAAGCAGCAACATGAAGCTCGCCGCACCACTCGCCATAGTGGCCATTGAATCCACCGGATTAACGCACACTCCAGTTCGGAGATGTCGTTCCGAGGTTTTACTCAATCCAACTGCTCTTTACCCCAAAGCAGGTCTTATCAACAACCCCTTAATCCGTTTGATTCGGATTATCAGGAAACTCCTCATTCTTCTTCTGGCAAATCAACAGCCACTCAGATTCCTCCCCTCAAGACTGTTCCTGGGTAAGCTGCCTTTTGCTTTTTTCGGTTTAACACTTGTTCTTGACTCTTCTGATTTTCTTTATTTTTAACTTTCGCAGTAAGCCCAAGCCTAGCAAAACGGCCAAATTGAGTAAACCAGTAGTCGATAACACCACTCCTGAACCGGCAGAAGATCCGGAGCTTGCTGAACCTTCCGAAGATAATGTTGAGACACCACATGACGATCCTCCTCCCATGGATCGTGAAGTCCTTGTTGACCAGGGGAGCGATCCCATGGAGCGTGATCTTGAACCGGCCAGCCCTACCCAAGCTAGTCCTGCTCCGGCTAGTCCCCCTAAGCAAGCGGCCGCTTCACTTGGGACTAGTTTTACCACCCCAGGGGAGCCTGTCGCTTTGGCCAAGCATACTGCCAAAGAAGAATTTCTCAACAAGGACAAGGGCAAGTGGAATACTGATTTGTCCAGCTACGCTCAACTCTGCGCTCAGGAGCTTCATTCCGGATATTTAAACCGGCTGCATACCAGCCGCGATTATGAAGCTGGATTGGTTAATTTAATGAAGGAGCGTTATGAGGTAACTTCTTCCCCTTGCCTTGTCTTCTATTTCTGCTTGCGTCTTGTAACTGTATCCTTACTCCATCGTAGCCCCCAAGTGCCAGTTTATCCTTTTAGGGTGAATCGGGACTCCAGTAGATCCAGTATATAGCTTTGTTTTGCACATGTAGCCCCAAGGGCCGGTTTACTTCCTTTAGGATGAAGCGGGGCTTCTATCTGAATTCAGAGCAATGTTACATTAGCCCCCAAGTGCCAAGTATATAACTTGTTTATGTGTTTGGGACTTGTCTGAAAAATGCCTGTTTTTACTGCAAACATACATTAGCCCCCACGTGTCAAGTGCATAACTTGATATGTGCTTGGGACTTTGACTGAAATACTTCCTGACTATATAATGCACTTTCGTTTTGGCAGACTGATTTGAACCGGAAGACCTGTGAGATAACTGAGCTCCGGGATAACTTGAAATTCCAAGAGACTACTGCTGTCAAAGTCAAGGACGAGCTTACACTTGCTTTAGCAAGTATAGAGAAGTTGAAGAAAGACTTTCAAACAGAGCGGTCAGTCTGGGACGCTGAAAAGCTGCTTTGGAGAAGAAATCCAATGACGCAGAGGCTGCCCTTAATCCGACAATAGAGGAGCTGTCTGGATTGAAGCAGCAAATCAATGATATGACGTCCGCCATCTTTGGTAAGTGTTGTTAACATAACCCTGACCTTTGCAATCCTGTACCGTTCCGGTTTAACTCATAAATTTAACGTAGGGAGGCGTATCACTCATCTTGGCGATGATGTGCGAAAGAAGCTGAAAGATGCATACACTCTGGTGGAGCATCTATATTTCGGCGCTCAGAGGGCTATTAGCGCTATCTCGCACAACAAACCGGCTCCTACCACAATCCAGGGTACCTTGGAGAAGTTGTCCATTCTGCCTACCCGCCTTGTAGAGGTTAAGAAGTCGTGTACGAGAGTAGGTGCTCTGATGGCTTTAACTCAAGCGAAGGCTTGGGTTCCTGACTTTGATCCGGCGGAGGCATGAACGGCTATCCAAGCATGAAGGAAGACGGATCAGCCTTTTCTAGTGATGATATACATGCCTTAACCAAGGATATGCGACCTCTAGCTAGCAAACTTGCTGATGAAGCCGATCTATCAAAATATCATCCAGGATATGATGCGGAGAACGTGCGGGCAGAGCGTCCGGCTTATGATATTGAAAACCTTATTCCTCCCGTCCGTAAGCACACCTTTGCTCCTGACATTGATCCGTCAGACCTCATAAATGACGAAGTTTATTTCCGAGCTCTGGCCAAGATTGAGTGGACCACTATTGAGTTCCAGCAGCTGGAAGAAACTGCCGAAGACCCGGAGCAAGCTCAGCCTCAATCTTCGCGGCGAGCTGATGCACAATCTTAAACCCGCGCCGGTTTAGCTTTATGTTTCTGTACTTTGAGAAAAACTGATATTCTTTTGGGCTTTCCAGCGCCTTGTAATAGGATAGCTGAGATACTCTGCGTTCGTCCCATACTATATTTTGTGAGATTGCTTTGATTGGCAACTTCCTAAATATATCCTGCTTTCAATGCTTTTGACGGTTTATTCTACCTGTTTCTGCATAAAACAATGTTCAAACTGTCCTGGCGGTTCATCGCCGGACGGGTTATAATGCCCAAACACATGGTCTAAGTTTATAACTTGAACTGTGTATAAAGTATAAGTATGTATCATACCTGTGATTAAGTATATCACAATAAACCTTAATCCGGCAGGAAGAAATAATGATCCAAGGTGCAAGTGCTGATGACTCCCTTGATTATTTGTCGGTTCATCATGAAAACCGAACCGGGTTATGATGAACTCCTGTTTAACTGTAGTTAGTACTGGTGTTTGTAACCCAGACTAGAACTCTGCAAACACAGGTGTAGTGGCAACTTATAGTCATCCACTCCCTGAATCGATGGACTTGGTTAAAAACCAATGACCTTGAGGATAAAGATTTGATAAAACATTAAAAATAAAAATAAAGTTTTGGGCAAATAAGACCATGTAGTCGAGGCTTTTTACGAGCTACCAGGCTCCAAATTCGAGGCTTTTTATGAGCTGCCAGGCTACTATCATTAACCATTTTGCAAAGCCTATTAAGATGGTCCTCAATCCTTAACCAAAACATCAATGTCAAATGCTACCAATTTAAAAAATTCTGTGAAGATTGACTTGTGTAATCACTTGATGATCGTCAATTTAACGTTACCAAGTTCAAGGTCTGTAAAGATTGACTTGTGTGTACGTTCGACGGGTCGTACCAGGTTTACCTGGACGGAGTGACTTACTTGATGCAGGCAGGTTAATCCGGGGTTTTAGGTGTATACACCAAGCTTCCAAGCCGTGTTTACTACAAGGGTTGTCAACTCGTTGATGTCTTGCATCAAGAGCCCCCAGGTAGCATTTGAGCATTGCTCGTCGGGGCCTATGTTTGAGTTGTGCTAGGCATCAAACTCTCTTTTGCCCCTCATCATCATGTGGAAATTGCCGAAGCAACCAGAGCTATGCTCTTATGATGGTATTGATGTGGTCGCCGGTTTAAGAGGCCATAGGAACTCCCTTGCACACAGAAGCCCCCATGTGATAAACTCTTATGAAAAAGGGCGGCTGATACCCCGCTTTATCGGGGGCGCCGGTTTATTATATTGATCATAAAATATACATTGTAAAGATATGTACATAAAGCGGAGCCTATGGCTCAAGCGTAGTAAGGTCGAAGAAGAGCGATGCTCCACGGCCGTCTGGTCTCCTCCTCCGCCGTACGTGAGTCCTTATGTTCTCGAACGTCAGCGAGGTAGTATGATCTGTTGTGCAGGTTCTTGCTGACCACAAAGGGTCCTTCCCAAGGTGGGGACAGCTTGTGCATGTTTGTCTGGTCTTGGATGAGCCGGAGCACCAGATCTCCTTCTTGAAACGTCCTGGTTTTAACTCGGCTACTGTGGTACCAGCGCCGATCTTGCTGATAAATTGCCGATCGAGCTGCTGCCATGTCCCGTTCTTCATCCAGTCGGTCCAATGCATCTTGCCTTGCTTTTTCGTTATCCACTTCAGCATAAGCCGCTACCCGCGGCGAGTCATGATGGATATCACTAGGGAGGACCGCTTCAGCTCCATATACCATGAAGAAAGGCGTGTACCCTGTGGATCTGTTAGGTGTAGTGTTGATGCTCCATAGTACAGAAGGTAACTCCTCCACCCAACAACCCGGTGTCCTCTGCAAAGGAACCATAAGCCGGGGTTTGATGCCTCTCAAGATCTCTTGATTGGCTCTCTCAGCTTGGCCATTAGACTGAGGGTGAGCTACTGATGATACATCAAGGCGGATGTGCTCTCGTTGACACAACTCCTCCATATCCCCCTTGGATAGATTGGAACCATTATCAGTTATAATGCTGTGTGGAAAGCCAAACTGGAAAATCACCTTTTTGATGAACTAAACCACCGTTGCTACATCACACTTACTGACTGGTTCCGCTTCAACCCATTTGGTAAATTTGTCCACTGCCACCAAAAGGTGGGTCTTCTTATCTTGGGATCTCTTGAAGGGTCCAACCATATCAAGTACCCAAGTTACAAACGGCCAAGTAATTGGAATCATCCTCGATTCCTGCATCGGTATATGAGCACGCCGTGAAATTTTTTGGCAAGCATCACATTTTCTGACCAAGTCCTCTGTGTCGGCATGAGCCGTCAACCAGTAGAACCCATGACGAAAAGCTTTAGCCACCAAAGATTTTGAACCGGCATCATGACTACAATCTCCTTCATGGATCTCTTTAAGAATGTCACAACCCTCCTCTGGTGACACACACCGCTGAAACGCCCCAGAGATGTTGCGATGATGAAGTTCTCCATTGACAATAGTCATTGACTTGGATCACCGGATTATCTGTCTAGCCAAGACTTCGTCCTCTGGTAACTCACCTCGGTTCATGTATGCCAGGTAGGGAAGCGTCCAATCCGGAATAACATGAAGCGCCACTACCAATTGTGCTTCCGGATCAGGAACAACCAAGTCCTCTTCTGATGGTAACTGCACCGACGGATTGTGTAAAACATCCAAGAAGGCATTGGGTGGAACCGGTTTACGCTGAGAACCCAGCCGGCTCAATGTGCCAGCCGCTTCATTCTTTCGCCGGTCTATATGATCCACCTGATAACCCTTGAAGTGTCCAGCAACAGCGTCTACCTCTCGTCGATATGCTGCCATGAGTGGATCCTTGGAATCCCACTTGCCAGATACTTGCTATGCCACCAGGTCTGAACCGCCAAAGCATTTAACCCAGCTTAAGTTCATCTCCTTGGCCATCCGCAGACCATGGAGGAGAGCTTCATACTCAGCTGCATTGTTAGTACAAGGGAACATTAAACGGAGGACATAACAGAACTTATCGCCTCGCGGGGAAGTTAACACGACTCCATCCCCCGAGCCCTCCAATTGCCTTGATCCATCAAAGTGAATAGTCCAATATGTGTGATCCGGCTTTTCCTCAGGTGCTTGCAACTTTGTCCAATCGTTGATGAAATCCACCAATGCTTGGGACTTTATCGCAGTACGGGGCACATATTTCAATCCGTGCAGGCTAAGCTCAGTGGCCCACTTTGCAACCCGACCAGTAGCCTCTCTGTTCTAGATTATATCCCCCAACGGAGCTGAACTGACAACAGTGATTGGATGGCCTTAAAATGGTGCTTTAGCTTCCGGTTTGCCATGAAGCCTCCATACACCAATTTCTGCCAATGCTGGTATCTCTGTTTTTTCTAAATGAGCACCTCACTGATGTAGTAAACCGGCCGCTGAACCGGATATTCTTTGCCTGCCTCCTTACGCTCTACCACAATGGCAACGCTTACTACACGGGCATTAGCAGCCACATTCAACAACAACGGCTCATTGTCAACTGGGGCAGCAAGGACTGGTGGCTCTTCTAATTGCTTCTTCAAGTCCTCAAACGCGGCATCAACAACATCACTCCAGACAAAGAGATCTGTCTTTTTCATCATCTGCTAAAGCGGGATAGCCTTCTCCCCCAAACGGCTGATAAACCGGCTGAGCGCCGCAATACGGCCCGCCACGCGTTGGACATCGTTGATGCACGCCGGTTTAGCCAAGGATATAATCGCCTTGATCTTCTCCAGATTAGCTTCGATTCCCCTGTTCGATACTAAGAACCCCAGGAGCTTGCCTGCTGGAACACCGAAAACGCACTTCTCCGGATTAAGCATCATTTTATAAACCCGTAGATTGTCGAAGGTTTCTTTCAAATCTGTTATCAACGTCTCCTCCTTCCTGGATTTCACCACAATGTCATCCACATAGGCATGAACATTCCGCCCAATCTGTCCATGAAGGCAATTCTGCATACAACGCTGATAGGTCGCCTGGGCACTCTTAAGCCCAAACGGCATAGACACATAGCAGAAGGCTCCAAAGGAAGTTATAAAGGCCGTCTTTTCCTGGTCTTTGACAGCCATCTTGATCTGATGATAACCTGAATATGCATCCAAAATACTTAGTCACTCACATCCTACCGTAGCATCAATGATCTGATCAATACGGGGGAGGGCAAAGGGATCAGTTGGGCAAGCTTTGTTCAGATCTGTGTAATCAACACACATTCGCCAAGTGCCATTTTTCTTAAGTACTAGCACCGGATTAGCCAACCACTCTGGATGAAAAACCTCAACTATAAAGCCTGCCGCCAAGAGCCTAGCCACTTCTTCTCCAATAGCCTTGCGCCTTTCTTCATTGAAGCGGCGCATAAATTGCTTGACCGGTTTAAACTTAGGATCAATATTGAGATTGTGCTCAGCGAGTTCCCTCGGTACACCTGGCATATCAGAAGGCTTCCATGCAAAGATGTCCCGATTCTCACGGATGAACTCGATGAGCGCGCTTTCCTATTTCGGATCTAGGTTAGCACTCATAGTGAACTTCTTGGATGAATCGCCAGGAACGAAGTCAACCTTCTTGGTCTCTTCAGCTGATTTGAACTTCAATGCCGGATCATGCTCTGTGGTTGGCTTCTTCAGCGGAGACATATCCGCCGGATCAACATTGTCTTTATAAAACTTCAGCTCCTCAGTTGCACAAACTGCTTCAGCATAAGCTGCATCACCTTCCTCGCACTCCAAAGCAATCTTGCGACTCCCATGGACCGTAATGGTTCCCTTGTGTCCTGGCATCTTGAGCTGTAGATAAACATAACACGGCCTTGCCATGAACTTGGCGTAAACCGGACACCCAAACAAAGCGTGATACGGGCTTCTGATCTTTACTACTTCAAAGGTCAAAGTTTCCGACCTGGAGTCATGCTCATCTCCAAAAGTGACCTCTAGATCAATCTTGCCAACTGGATATGCCAATTTACCGGGCACCACCCCATGAAAAACTGTATTGGACTGCCGAAGCTTCTTATCTGTCAGCCCCATACACCAGAAGGTCTCATAATATAGAATGTTGATGCTGCTGCCTTCGTCCATAAGCACCTTGGTAAACTTGTAGGCACAACTAGAGCCAGCTGACCCGGATTATCAACCCAGGGCGGATGATCCTCTCTGCTCCACACAATGGGTTGCTCCGACCAACGCAGGTAACGTGGCACCGCTGGTTCAACAGAATGTACTGCCCTCTTTAGAACTTTCTGACCACACTTGCACAAGCTCGTGGTGAAGACATGATACTACCCACTGCTCAGCTCCTTTGGATTATTCTAATATCCGGATTGCTGCTGCTGTTGACGCTGTTGATTTCCCTGATTGTTATAACCGCCCTGGCTGTGTTGTTGGTTATGTTGATTGTGCCCGTTGTGGTTGCCGTTATTGCCTTGGTACCTTGAACCGGATCCACCACCTTGATAACTCGGCCCTTGAAAACCGGGGCCTGACCCGCCGGATGGTCCGTGATCATACCGAGACCGGTTCATGAATTCCAGCATAATAAAACAGTCTTTCCAGAGATGTTTAGCTGGCTTTTCTGTTGTACCGTGCTTCGGGCAAGGTACGTTCAAGTGGCATTCCAGATTAATGGGCGGCCTCCCATTTCGTGGGGGCGGTCTACCCTTATGGCGCTGTCCGTCCTCCTGAGCATTGGTGTTGGCCACAAAATCCAAACTACCATCCGCTTTACGCTTACCATTGTATCCTTGATTTGTCGGGTTGGGCTGCGGCGCCTTACCATACTTGCTTGCCTTCCCTGACTTATCACTATCGGCGTCTGGGTATTTGGTATTATCGGAGTCCGCATACTTCATTAAGGCGCCCATGAGTGTCCCCATGTCATCACAATTACGCTTAAGCCATCCCAACTTCAATTTCAAAGGTTCAAACCGGCAATTGCCTTCCAAGCTTACCACTGCTGTGCTTGGGTTGATGCTATTGGAGGAATGCAGGATCTCTGACACTCGACGCACCCAACTGCTTGTAGGCTCATGCTCTCCTTGAATGCAGGCAGCTAGATCGATGACAGACATTGCCTGCTTGCACGTGTCCTTGAAGTTATTGATAAACCGGCGCCGCAATTCGGCCCATGATCCGACAGAATTGGGTGGTAAGCCCTTCAGCCAAGTGCGAGCCGTGCCCTCTAGCATCATTGTGAAATACTTAGCGCATGATGCATCATCCACATCCAGCATCTCCATTGCCATCTCAAATATCTTAACCCATGCCTCCGGGGATAGATCCGTCGTGTAATTAGGCACCTTGTGCGGTCCTTTGAAATCCTTGGGAAGTTTCACATTCCGAAAAGCAGGAGTAAGACAAGGCACTCCCAGGGAGCTAGACATAACCCCAGGTTCAACTGTGGTAGAGGGACGAACCGGCGTCACCTAAGGATTCGTACTGTGCTGTCACTTCGGCCTCCCGGCGTTGCCTGCCCTGATCCACCACGTTCTGAGTGTTCGTGTCTCCTCCTGCTGGATCATCCTGGCGCGGCGGATTACGTCTTCGTGAACTGCTTGACACGGCCGATTCATCCAGACGCCTAGTGTAACTCCGGCTTGGGCGGGGAGTTGAATGAATCCTCTCACGGCTGTGAGAATAAGCTTGCTGTTGAGTTTGCGCCGTCTCGAAGAACTCCCTGGCCCGTCATGCCTCCACTACTATGGGGGACGTTCCTTCAATGGGAAGAGCGGCCAGTTGTGAAGCGGCGGCGACTATGTTATCCAACGGATTAGAGTAATGACCAGGAGGGGTGGGCACATGCTGTGACGGTACAACCTGGCGGGTTGGCTCTGCGGTCGGCGGCTGAACCGACGCTCACGTTCCCGGTGCCCCTCCCCGGTTCACCTCCGGCTGGTTCCTGGTTCCTGCACCTGGCGTGCTAAAGAGGTTCCTTGCCTCATAAACCGGTGGCAAGCGAGATCGTTGCCTCCTCATCATTACCTCGTGTGAAGCGGTCTGATCCAACATGAGCCGATAGGCTTGAGCATCAAGCTCAGCCTGCCTTTCAGCCATCGTGGTTTTCTCAGCAGCTTGGTCCAACTTGGCTTGATCAATCCGGCTCTTCACCTGAGCGACCTCCGCATCATGCTGCTCCTTATTGGCCTGGGCTACCTCTGTTGTTAATAGCACTGTCAAAGTATCGACCAAGACGGATAAAGTTTCAGACGGTGACGAGGTAGGATCTCCAGCCCTAGCCTCACCGCGTCTGATGTCAACGCCCCTGTTGTTGAGGATTTCGGCATAGGTTGTGATCCGGCCATAAAGACAGCAACCCGGTTTGGCGGATCGAGGGGGTCCAGAATACTGTCACCATCGGAACAGCCCTCAGATTGGCCGTCCTGCAGCAGATATAAAGATTATGTCTCTCCGGGGGACGTTTCGTCGCCGGAATAGACAACAGTCTTGCCGCCAGAGTCCGATCCGTCCTCGGCTTATACTCCATGCACTGCTCCAATGAAGACGTGCTTCATGGCAGGCTGAATCCGGGCAGATCTCTCATGGTGAGCTGGCTCGACGATGTTGGGGAAGATGTCCGGCTCAGGGCCCGGTTCGCCGATCTTGCCGATGAAGACGTGGATGCCACCGAAGGGGACCCGGTACCCGTATTCGATTGAATCAGCCTCGGGGCCCCATCCTGCATCGTCGATGTAGATCTTGCCGCGACGACTCTTAGTCATCCGGCCCACTGCGTAGCCCTTGAGTCCTTCAAAGCTGCCCTTCCAGAAGTCAAAACCATCATGCGATAGCCCCAGGGTGGGCGCCAACTATCATGGTTTTGTCACGGCAGATGTCCTAGCAAAAGGACTTAGTCGTGAGGCCTTCGCTACGGGTTAGCTTAAAGGGGTTAAAGCGGATAAGGACACAGGGATTTTATACTAGTTCGGCCCCTTCGATGAAGGTAAAAGCCTACGGATAGTTTGGTGTAGTATTGCTAGGGTTTCGATGACCAGGGATCGAATCCGCTTTGCCTGTGTCACGAGCTGTTGTTCTCTGCCTTGAACCGTCGCCGGGTCGTCCCTTTATATAAGAGGTGACGCCCGGTCCGGTTTATAGAGTCCCGAGGCCGGCTCATAACCATGTCCGCGTCGGTCTCTATTCTTTCTAACTTACATCACAAGTTACATAGTATGACGGTTTACAATTTTTGGGCCCTAACACATGGGCTCTAAACCTCTTGGGATGAAATCTCTTACTTCATGCTCCGTTGGGCTTTAATACAATAATCTTGATAACATAAACCGGCCCCTCTTGGGTGGTTTATACCTGGTAGTAATATCCCTGACATTATGCGAGCATCACGGGTAAAGGTCAAGTTCCTTGTGGTCATTTAATGATTACTACGGTATTGTTTATACCAAGCTTCATTTGATCCTGAGATGATCGTGTGATGTCCGAGGTTGGTAAGTGATGCATGTGATGGTTATGAGGTAACCCGAGCTGTATAAATGGTGCATGTAGTGTCATCATGTTACATGCTAGTATCATCAGATCTATATGTTCATGCCATGCTCATATTGTCTAGCCGTATCATGTTCATGTTGCTCATGCTATGTTATTCTAATGGTTTGATGATAATTCCTGATTAACCTGTAATTGCCATGCTATTGTTTGTCTTGAATGCTTCTGGCTATCGTGAGCTTCCAAGTACATTCAATTAACTGACCTAGCGTGTCTTGCCAGCTTGCAGGTCGTGCTTGGATTGCTTGCTTGTTTGGTGTTGTTCCCGTGTTCGCGAGCTAGGATAAACGTTCCAGCCAGAGTCCTTGCAGATTGGAGTCCATCATCGCCATTTGTTGTTCCGTTGCCAGTAGTTGTTCCGCTGCTTTAAGTTGTTATGCTACTTGTATAGAGCAACCGAGTTGGCATAGTGTCGCCGTGCCGATGTTATTCATTGTAATATCGGAACCCTTGTAATCATATTCGCGTTGTAATAAAGAGCTGGTTTGTTCTATACTAAGCAGTGTCGTATTCCAGAAGACTTCATCTCGATCTCTGGGCTGGAATACGGGGCATTCCGGTTTTCCCTGAGCCGGGGTGCCACAGGCTTGGTATCAGAGCAGGTCTGGCTGTAGGACGCCCTAGACCGCGCGAACGTTAGAATGTGGTAGTATAGGGTTTGGTTTGTTTGTTGCATTTGATTGCTACATTTGTTTGTCGCATGGCATGCATATAGATTATTATTTGGTCGTTAGCAGTTTATCTTGTGAGTGTAGGTGGTATCATTTTCAATCCACTACCTGCACCATCACTTACCTGTTTTTTGGTGTTTGGCGTCACCTCTGTCCCAGCAGAGTGATGCCCTAGTATCGAGTGTTCCAGACACCATTTGTAGGAGTTATGCTCAGGTGTCGCTTCAATATCTTTCAGCCATCCACCCATATTATTTCGGTGATAGACTTGTTTCTATCGTGAACCATGCCTTTCATCTCGTCCCTTTGGTAACCCTTACTGATCTTGGTCGTTAGAAAAAGGGCAATGCCAGCAAACCCAGTTTTCCACCGCTATCTTACCCTGCCATCCAATTTTTTGGACGTGTACGATCTCCTTCTGTACGCTTGATGATGATGTGGTCGTGACCTTGTGTTTGGCTACATGATCACCAAGTCCGTCCTCGCCTCCGTATTTATCCAGTTGCAACCAGTGTTCAGCCAGCACTTGGTATAACCTTGGTTACGCCAACTCATTCCACACGTGGATTCACTTTCGTGCACACACAACATATTAGACCGCAATACCGAAGTTTTTGCGAGATTTGTGTGCTTAGGTATGCATGCATATTATTGTTGTGAGTAGCATTAATATGTGATGTTGCTTGATTTTATTAGTATGCTTGTGTGCTTTTATTTTAGTCATTTCTTTTGTTTCTTTGGGCCTTCAGTGTGGCATTATTTTCCCCCTTATTAAAGTTGCTCGTCAACCGACATCGGACCCGAAGAAACAGCAAGGAATTCAAATATTTGGAAACTCAGCTAAATAGAATGGAAGTCTCAGTTGACTGCAGTGAAATGGAGAATACTTGATCTGGGTGCTGATAATCAAATTTGCATCAGCATGCACTCCTCACAACAGTGCAAATAATCATGTCTACCTCAGTATGCACTCTTCATAACAGTAATGATCAAATCAGCAAAAAGATAAATCGTGTGCAAGATCGAGAGTATATTATCAGTCAAAGGTGATCAACAGCAAAAATATTAAGGAGATATATGCGGTAATCGGTCCGCATATCTCAGTAAGAAGCTTTTGCGGTAATCGATTCAGTCTTCCCTTGCAAGCTACGAGAGAATCTTTGACTACAAGATTCCTCCATCTTCCTCCATACGATATATGGATGACTTCACGTGCTAGGTACTCTGTCTTCTTCAGCAAGCAACCACAAAAAGCTTCTGGCATAAGGTACCAAGTTTTCCCTAGCAATTCTTTAAGGGGAAGCTTCTGAAGCACGGTACACAGTCTTCCTCAGCAAGATGCTCTCGATGGTTTCCAGCATAAGCCATCCAATCTCCCTTAGTACGGCTGTTGTGAAAAATATTAAATAGTGAAATGACAGCATATGGCAGTGCATCCCGAGAATCAGATCCACAACAGTTTGGTCAGATGCAAAAATCTATCAGAAAACAAGTCTACCTCGGGAATTATATTCTCATATACATGTGAAGGAAGCCATATATATACCTCAATGTGACAAAGGACTATCGAGATTGATGGCAACACTGAGCTCTGTACAAGTACCACTGAACCTAGAATGTGATCCTGATGAGCCCTTGTCTACTTTTATCCGGTAACGGCACCACGCCTGTGTTCTGAGCTGTTTTGGCCATTCAGGGTGGATGCCGACTTTATTTCTCTTTATTCAACAATTTTCACAAGTCTGAGCTGCTTTTCGGCCATCTCGTACAACTGTTGAATTTCTTTTTGTGCCAGTGGCCCTATGCTTTGAGTCGCTTTTCGGCCATCCTAGGGAGCTGCCACTTTCTTCTTATCAACACGGTCTCATGCTCTGAGCTGCTTTTCGGCCGTCTTGAGCTGTGGTTGAGTTATTTCAGTAATGTCCCAGATCTGAGTTGTAAAGACCGTTCTGGTGGCTACTGATTTATTTGCCAATTTCTTGCAAGGGTTCAGATGATCATTTCCCTACGATTCAAACTCGAGAGATGACAAACCGGCCATTGGAGTAATGTTACCAGGTCAGGAGATAATGATAAAGGCACGTCTGTCAAAATATCCCTCCTGACAGAACCCATGGTCACGCGAAGAATTAAGAGATATGGCCAAGCCCTCCATTGTGAGTCAACTCTGTGGATACTATCACATAAGGCCGTACCTCTTTATGCTGGCCACGACAGGCAAATATTTGGTACGGATCTGACACTCAAGACAGTGGAGCCAGTAAAATGGATCAAAAACTCCTGCGAGAAGTCAGGATCCGCCAGGAGAACGGTTATGGGCTACCTCACTATTTTAAACCTGGAGGACACACAGTTAGTTGAGAAACCCAATGCAAGGAGAAAAAGATTGGGTGTCCACCAGGAAAAAAAAATTGTTCACAATTTCATGAAATGTTGCCGGTGCTGGATGACACACCGCACATAAATCACTCTTGGACTGGTGAGACGGACATATGCATCAGTCATAATAATCGATCACACTCAGCCGAGCCAGCCGGTATAAAAATAATTGGAGCCACCATCAGCATGAAACTATGAGGTAAGGTCCGTCAGCATATGGATACAGTAAAGCAAACCACCCCGAGCCAGATAAACAGTCATATGAAACTTAATGGAAATAATCAATAAAGGAAAAAGGATACCCGAGTTGGAAACAGTTTCCTTAACTCGGTATATTCATACTTGTTCCCTGAGCAACCAAATCTCGAGGACGAGATTTCTTTAAGGGGGGAAGAGTTGTCACGGCCTGATTTTTGGCCCTTTCTTTTTCTTTGGATTTTCTGAGATTTTTGCTTGAGTTTTCTTTTTCCGTGGCTATGTGGTGTGGAAACTGAAGAAGATGAGCTCTTCTTTCTTTCCAGAGTGGCTTGTCATCCTTATATCTATCCCTAGACCTTGCCATTTCCATCTTGGCCCAACCCCAATATTATTTTTGCTAGGGAATATTCCTTTTTCTATTAAAGGAATAACCATGTCTGCCCTAGGTTGTGAAGCAACCTATATTTCAATCACTCCTAAAATTCCCAAATAAATTATCATAAATTGTTTGGGCCATATCTTCATCAAATATGGCAAAACTTTTCATTGCCATGCTCAAAAATATTTCACCAATATTCCTTTTTCGGTTCTGCCCTAAATGGCACTTTGTGAAGCAAATGTTAGGTTCCTTTTCCCATTTGACCTCAAACTCCTTGGACACCTTTTCCTGTCCATATAATTGCCACATGCCAAAATGCAACCTCATTTGCCTAGTAATTATTTAATTATGAGTTTCCAAAGTTTCTATCCAGAAAGAAGCTTTCTGAAGGAGGTGCAAGTTAGGCATATCCAAATGAGTTGCCATTTTGCATGATCCATCATATAATCATATCATAGCCCTCCACCAAAGTAGAGCTCATGTCATGCCTCCATGTGAGCTCATCTTCAATTCTTTGATTCTGTCCAAATTTCAGTTTGTGAAGCAAGTATATTTTATCTTGCTCCATTATGGTTGCCAATTTTTCTAGGCCTTCTACTAACCATATAACTTACCTCCACCCATTTTGAGCATGGTTGATCAAGCCATTATTCCTGTAGAATTTTTGCAAGTTTCTGGTCAGTGGGGATGCTTGTGAAGGAAGTATCATCTTGGCTTGTCCAATTGGTATGAAATTTCTACAGCACCTCTATATGTCTAAATGACCAAGCCTTGCCAAAATTCAGCTCATGTGGTTACTCCAAGTGAGTGCTATTTCAGGATCTTCTTTCTGGACTAATTTAAGTGGTTGTAAAGCAACTATATTAAACACTGGTCCAAATCTCCTCAAAGTTACCAGGATGAAAGTCCTTCTTACCCTAAACCTGTCAGACAAGCTCTATGGCCCCAAATCCTTTCCTATTGGTCAGCAGTGTTCTGCCAAGTTTACTGCAGTAAACTTCAGGGCACATTTACCACTTAACCACAACACCTTTAACCAAGCTACCACCGTAGTTGAGACTTACCATGGAAGAACTTACCTCTAGACATCATTTTACAACCTTGGCATCTTTCTCCCCTCCAACTCACGTGATGACCAGCTCTCTAGCATGCCATGGACGCGAGCTGGATGGCTTCTTGCTAGGGCCCCTCCTCGTCTCGGTGCCTCAGCGTGCACAGGCCTGTCCCTCGTGTTCCCCGAGTCGTTGCCGTCCTCCTGGACCCCTCTCCCCCTCCGTTTGCTTCCTCACCGATGCTCACCGACGCAAGCCGTCACGCGCCCACTGACATACAGTGGCGTTTTGGCTCGGTTCCTCGCCGTCTCCTTCTCCCCTGTGTCCCCTTGGCCTCCTCTGCCCCGTGAGAGCTCCTCCTATGCCTCTCCCGTCGCCTGCCTCCGAGCTCGAGCGTGCGCACACGCGTCCACGGTGCCGTCCACGCGTCTGCGGGGACGCCAGCGCGACACTTCCCCCCTCTGCCTATTAAAGGCCTTCCATGAGCCCTCCGAGCGCTCCAGCAGCTCCCTCTCTCTCCCAGGAACCTCCCTATACCCTCACCTGAGCTCGAGGAGCTCTCCTGCCTCGCCATCGCCATCTCGGCCGCCGCCTGTGTCTCCTTCGATTCCGGCGGACCAGAGCCCCATTCCCCCTCCTTCCTCCACATCTAGACTCACAGAACCCCGCGTGAGCCTCCCCTGCCCTTCGCCCCTCCCTCCTATGGCCTCTGGCTGCATGCCCCTCGACGGCCGAAGCCGATGTCCACCACCGCCAACATCCCATCCATTTCTATGATACCCGGTGGTCGCAGCATGCCTGGACTGATGCGGCAGTCCATCCCAGTTCCAACGGTGGTCCAGGTGCCGCGAGAGATGGCCGGAGGGGCCAGCCAGCCTCACCGGAGCCAGCTCCTCCCCTCGGCTGAGCGCGGGTGTGCGATGCAGAGGAAGACGACGACGACCCCAGCCCCGCGGACCCCACCTGTCGGCCGCACGGGCGTTGACCTCGGTTGCTAGCGTGGATAAGTGACGGGCCCCATTGCCGTGGGACCCGCACGTCAGCATCACGCGAGCCGGCCCCGCCCCACGAGACCTACGTGTTAGTGAGCCAGCCATTGGCCCCGCGCTTGCCAGCGTGGATAAGTGCAGACGTATTCCATGGAATACGTCTTCCTTTACCGAAGGCGCATTCTTCTTCCACTTCAGCCAGGAATACATTTTCACGTTAGAGAAAGCGTATTTCTTCGAGTGCACGTTCTGTTTTTCTGTCCAGGGCCTAGGTGTGATGATTTTATTTACAAATGGGTGCCTGGTAGAAAAACAACTATATCTTTTTGCTCGTAACTCCGATTGAGGTAAATCCAAAGCCCACATCTTCGTCTCGTCGATCTCGTTTTGTTGGTATCATTTTCACCATGTGTCAACATTCTGAAAATGACCATTTTTTCCTTGCGCTTAATCAGCCTCCTCTGAGAGAGAACATTTTCTGGTGATTCTTTCTGCGAGTTTCTCGCACTTCTTCCCGGTGATTTCTTCTACCCCAGGCAAGCCACAATACCCACTTTCATGAGTGCATGCAGTAGCTATGGTTTTTCACTTGAACCTTTAATAAATGTCTGCTTGTTTTGATACGATTATCGTTGTTTCGGTGATGCTTATGAATCTCTGTTCTCTTTCATGCTATGTCTTTATGCACCTGGTTATCATGTACTAGTTGCTAGTATTTCTTTCGTATGCTATGCTTGGTAGTAGTATATGTTGATGTTGGTGATGGTCTTCGATGCATGACTATCGTCTGTTCTGAGTAGCATTGTTATACATGTTCCTTTGCATCCAGTTGGATAAATGCTTGCATGGTAGCATTGTTAATGTATTCTTGCATGATATTTATTATCAAGGCTAGTGGTTATGATATGTTGCTAAAGTGTTGTACTCATAATATTCATGCTCGTCAGTAAGCCATGCTCATCTGAATAAATGATTAAGTGTTGTTGTTATGCTCGTTGATTATGGTTGCACATCCATGCTCATGTTAGTATCATGCTCATGCATTATAGTTGCATCATGTTATTTTATTATGAATCAACTTATTACATTCAAGTTTAACCGGATAATAATGAACTTGAACAACTGTTGGCTGAGTCATGGTGCCACCTTGTCGAGCTGACCAGTGCAACCACGCTCACCTTTATGGGAAGGTCCTAACTTGTCCTATTGTCATGCCTCTCGCCGGTGCCTCCAACGAGGGAAGGTTATGGGTGTGCGGTACCCTGGCCCGGTAACCAGACATAACCTTGTGTGCCCGTTGTTGTTGTTTTGAGCTCGTGTCCCCGTTTGGGACAGTTTATGTTTGGCCATGACGGTGGTCGTTGTGTCTTTGGTAGACACGGGGCCACCCAGGACTAGCCCAGTGGGGAGTAAGTCGGAGTGGCCGGGAGAGTGTCATGGCAGTAGGACGGTTTTGTCGGAACGTCGTTGGTCCACCCAAATGGGAGTGCGAGGCCATGGGTTCCGTGGTGTGGGTACAGTGTGCTACCTCTGCAGAGAGTGTGTGTTTAATCTATCGATAGCCGTGCCCGTGGATAAGGGCCCGGTTTGTGTCGGTCACACTATGAGTCAACATTAATAATAATAATAATTTGATTAATAACAACCCTGGTTCGATAGTGAGATAAGTTGGTTGTGATCGCCGGAAAGATCACCGTTTGAGACCAATTTTTGGTCATGGTTGTGATCGCCGGAATGATCACCGTGGTATCAAGGATACCGAGTTATTGAATGATTGTGATGTTATGCGAGAATCACAGGTAAAGGTCAAGCTCCTTGTGGTCATTTAATGATTACTACTGTATTGTTTATACCAAGCCTGATTTGATCCTGAGATGATCGTGTGATGTCCGAGGTTGGTAAGTGATGCCTGTGATGGTTATGAGGTAACCCAAGCTGTATAAATGGTCCATGTAGTGTCATCATATTGCATGCTAGTATCATCAGATTTATATGTTCATGCCATGCTCATATTGTCTAGCCGTATCATGTTCATGTTGTTCATGCTATGTTATTCTAATGGTTTGATGATAATTCCTGATTAACCTGTAATTGCCATGCTGTTGTTTGTCTTGAATGCTTCTGGCTATTGTGAGCTTGCAAGTACATTCAATGTACTGACCTGGCATGTCATGCCAGCTTGCAGGTCGTGCTTGGATTGCTTGCTTGTTTGGTGTTGTTCACGTGTTCGCGAGCTAGGATAAACGTTCCAGCCAGAGTCCCTGCGGATTGGAGTCCATCATCGTCGTTCGTTGTTCCGCTGCCAGTAGTTGTTCCGCTGCTTTAAGTTGTTATGCTGCTTGTATAGAGCAACCGTGTTGGCGTAGTGTCGCCGTGCCGATGTTATTCATTGTAATATCAGAACCCTTGTAATCATATTCGCGTTGTAATAAAGAGCCGGTTTGTTCTATACTAAGAAGTGCCATATTCCAAAAGACTTCATCTCGATCTCTGGGCTGGAATACAGGGCATTCCGGTTTTGTCTGAGCCGGGGTGCCACAGTTCTCTTGCTGCAAGAATTTAACTTTCATATTATTGATAGAAAGGGAGCTGAGAACCCCGTTGCAGATAACTTGTCTAGGCTAGAGAATATACTAGATGACCCAAACCTATTGATGATAGCTTTCCTGATGAACAATTAGTTGTCATAAATACTTCTCGTACTGCTCCATGGTATGCTGATTACGCTAATTACATTGTTGCTAAGTTTATACCTCCTAGCTTCACATACCAGCAAAAGAAAAAGTTCTTGTTTGATTTGAGACATTACTTCTGGGATGACCCACATCTTTATAAAGAAGGAGTAGATGGCATTATTAGACATTGTGTGCCTGAGCATGAACAGGAACAGATCCTACGCAAGTGCCACTCCGAAACTTATGGAGGACATCATGCTGGAGATAGAAATGCACATAAGGTATTGCAATCCGGTTTTTATTGGCCTACTCTCTTCAAGGATGCTCGTAAGTTTGTCTAAACTTGTGATGAATGTCAAAGAATTGGTAATATCAGTAGACGTCAAGAAATGCCTATGAATTATTCACTTGTTATTGAACCGTTTGATGTCTGGGGCTTTGATTATATGGGACCGTTTCCTTCCTCTAATGGGTATACACATATTTTAGTTGCTGTTGATTACGTTACTAAGTGGTTAGAGGCTATTCCAACTAGTAGTGCTGATCACAACACCTCTATTAAGATGCTTAAAGAAGTTATTTTTCCGAGGTTTGGAGTCCCTAGATCCTTAATGACTGATGGTGGTTCACACTTTATTCATGGTGCTTTCCGTAAAATGCTTGCAAAGTATGATGTTAATCATAGAATTGCATCCCCTTATCACCCACAGACTAGTGGTCAAGTAGAATTAAGTAATAGAGAGCTGAAATTTATTTTTCAAAAGACAGTTAATAGGTCTAGAAAGAATTGGTCCAAGAAACTTGATGATGCATTATGGGCCTATAGAACTGCATACAAAAATCCTATGGGTATGTATCCATATACGATGGTTTATGGAAAGGCTTGTCACTTACCTCTTGAAGAACATAAGGCATATTGGGCTATTAAAGAGCTCAATTATGATTTCAAACTTGCCGGTGAGAAGAGGTTATTTGACATTAGCTCTCTTGATGAATGAAGAACCCAGGCCTATGAGAATGCCAAGCTGTTTAAAGAAAAAGTTAAAAGATGGCATGAGAAAAGGATACAAAAGCGTGAGTTTAACGTAGGTGATTATGTCTTGCTATACAAATCTCGTTTAAGATTTTTTTGCAGGAAAACTTCTCTCAAAATGGGAAGGTCCATACGTTATCGAGGAGGTCTATCGTTTCGGTGCCATAAAAATCAACAACTTCGAAGGCACAAATCCGAAGGTGGTGAACGGTCAAAGAATCAAACATTATATCTCAAGTAATCCTATAAATTTTGAAACCAATGTTATTGAAACTGTAACCCTGGAGGAAAACATAAGGGACACTTTCCAGAATGATTCAGACCTCGAAAAGGAAGAGGTATGTGGTACGGTAAGTAAACCGACTCCAAAACAGTTCTAAAGGCAATTTTTCACTGTTTTGGAATATTTAGAAAAATAGAAAAATAAGTGGCAATCCGGAAGAGACACGAGGCGTCCACGAGGGTGGAGGGTGCGTCCCCTTCCCCTGGGTGTGCCCCCTGCCTCGTGGGCACCTCGTGTGCCTCCCGGAGTACGATTTCTTGTATGTTACTCCTTTTGGTCGGTAAAAAATCATTATATATTCTCCCGAAGGTTTTGACCACCGTATCACGCAAAAATCCTCTGGTTTTGTTTCGAGTTGTTTCTGTCGTAGATAAGAGCAAGATGTCTTCACAGGAGTCAGTTGGAGAGAGTCGGGTGTCTCATCCAACACTCGGGCCAGGAGTAAATAGCGATGCTAACCACTTTGGTCCATCAACGGAGGAAGAGATGGAACTGTCTTGAAGAGGATAGATGCCATGGAGGAAGATCAAGAAGTTACTTCTCGGTTTCCAACTGGATTCACGATGGGGGAATTATAGAGCTCGGCTATTCCAAACCCAGTCATCCCTAACAATGTCAGGTTTCTTTCTTATGAAAATATGAAAAAGAGTGTTACTTGTTCTCCCGCAGCTATGCAGCATCCTTGGGTGAAAGGAGCTTTAGCCGTCACGGGCAAGCTTCGCAAGGAAATTATGGACCTTAAGCAGCAAGTTAACAAGCTCGAGGAGGAGAATCGTATCCTGAGGGGTATCATTTCTAAGAATATCACATCACCACTTCTGAAGAAGGAGACATAATCATATGGGATGGGCACTCCCCTTGGCGACTGCCAAGCTTGGGGGAGGTGCCACGGTATCGTATCACCATCACACTCCTATCTTTACCGTTTTTCTTAGTTTGATCCTTTTGGTAGTATCTTGATCTAGTAGAAAAAAGTTAGTATGATCTAGTTGTGAGGTTTTGCTTTATGATCTTTACCTTTGTAATCGAGTCCGTGAGCTATAAAATAAAGATTAGTGTTGAGTCAAGGGCTTGATTTACTAACTTTGGTCATGATAGAATAAAAGAAACTATAAAAGGTATCAAAGAGATCATATTGATCTTATGGGAAGTAATGACATCACATATAAAGATTATGATGAATAAAAGTTGTTGAGGGTTGACAAACATAGTTTTGGTCATCGTTGCAATTAATAGGAAGTAATAAAGAAAGTGAGGTTTCACATACAAATATACTATCTTGGACCTCTTTTATGATTGTGAGCACTCATTAAAATATGACATGCTAAAGAGTTGATGTTGGACAAGGAAGACAACATAATGGGTTATGTTTTCTTATATTCGAAATGAAGTATATTGTCATGGATCATCCAACATGTTGAGCTTGCCTTTCCCCCTCATGCCTGCCCAAAACTCCTTGCACCAAGTAGAGATACTACTTGTGCTTCCATACATCCTTAAACCCAGTTTTGCCATGAGAGTCCACCATACCTACCTATGGATTGAGTAAGATACTTCAAGTAAGTTATGATGTTGCAAACTCTCTAAAATATGTATGATTTATTAGTGTGGAGGAAATAAGCTTTATATGATCTTGTGATATGGAAGTAATAAAAGCAACAGACTGCATAATAAAGGTCCTTATCACAAGTGGCAATATAAAGTGACGTTCTTTTGCACTAAGACTTTGTGCATCCAACCATAAAAGCACATGACAACCTCTGCATCCCTCTGCAAAGGGCCTATCTATTATTCTTGCCTTATAAGAGTCAAGGTGAAAATCACCTTTCCTTTTTACATTTTATCCTTTGGCAAGCACATTGTGTTGGAAAGATCTTGACATATATACCTACTTGGATGTAAGTTATCATGGTCTATTACTGTTGACATTACCCTTGAGGTAAAAGGTTGGGAGGCAATACCATAAGCCCCTATCTTTCTCTGTGTCTGATTAAAACTCCATAACCATAAGTATCACATGAGTGTGAGCAATTGTGAAAGACTATATGATAGTTGAGTATGTGGGCTTGCTGAAAAGCTCTTATGTTGACTCTTTCCGATGTTACGATAAATTACAATTGCTTCAATGACCGAGATCATAGTTTCTTGGTTTTCAATGAAGTTTTTGATTCATACTTGACATTGTGAATGAATTGTTACTTTAGCATAAGAATCATATGACAATATATATGTGTTGATGTTATAGGAATGATCATGATGCCCTCATGTCCGTATTTTATTTTTATCGACACCTCTATCTCTAAACATGTGGACATATTTTTCGATATCAGCTTTCGCTTGAGGAAAAGCGAGGTCTAAGCTTGGGGGAGTTGATACGTCCATTTTGCATCATGCTTTTATGTTGATATTTATTGCACTACGGGATGTTATTACACATTATCTCACAATACTTATGCCTTTTCTATCTTATTTTACAAGGTTTACATGAAGAGGGAGAATGCCGGCAGCTGGAATTCTGGGCTGGAAAAGGAGCAAACACTGGAAACCTATTCTGCACAACTCAAAAAGCTCCAAAACTCCACGAGACACTGTTTCAGAAAATATAAAAAATATCTGGCGAAAGAGATTCATCAGGGGGGCCACCACCTGCCCACGAGGGTGGGGGCGCGCCCCACCTCTCTTGGCGCGCCCCGTGCCTCGTGGGCCACATGATGGTCCCTCGATGCCCATCTACTCCTATATGAGGTGTTTTGAACTGGAAAAAATTTTAAGGAGGCTTTCGGGACCAGAAACCGCCGTCTCGAGGCGGAACCTTGGCGGAAACCAATCTAGGGCTCCGGCAGAGCTGTTCTGCCAGGGATACTTCTCTCCGGGAGGGGGAAATCGTCACAACCATCATCACCAACAACTCTCCCATCTTGGGGAGGGTTATCTTCATCAACATCTTCACCAGCACCATCTCCTCGCAAATCCTAGTTCATCTCTTGTATCCAATCTTTGTATCCAAACCCCAGATTGGTACCTGTGGGTTGCTAGTAGTGTTGATTACTCCTTGTAGTTGATGCTAGTTGGTTTACTTGGTGGAAGATCATATGTTCAGATCCATTATGCATATTAATACCCCTATGATCGTGAACAATATTATGTCTTGTGAGTAGTTACTTTTGTTCCTGAGGACATGGGATAAGTCTTGCTATAAATAGTCATGTGAATTTGGTATTCGTTCGATATTTTGATGAGATGTATGTTGTCTATCCTCTAGTGGTGTCATGTGAACGTCGACTACATGACACTTCACCATTATTTGGGCCTAGAGGAAGGCATTGGGAAGTAATAAGTAGATGATGGGTTGCTAGAGTGACAGAAGCTTAAACCCTAGTTTATGCGTTGCTTCGTAAGGGGCTGATTTGGATCCACTTGTTTCATGCTATGGTTAGGTTTACCTTAATACTTCTTTTGTAGTTGCGGATTCTTGCATTAGAGGTTAATCATAAGTGGGAGGCTTGTCCAAGTAAGGACAGCACCCAAGCACCGGTCCACCCACATACCAAATTATCAAAGTACCGAACGCAAATCAGATGATCGTGATGAAAACTTGCTTGACGATAATTCCCATGTGTCCTCGGGAGCGTTTCGTTTCATATAAGAGTTTGTCCAGGCTTGTCCTTTGCTACAAAAAGGATTGGGCCATCTTGCTGCACCTTATTTACTTTTACTATTTGTCACTTGCTACCAATTACCTTATCACAAAATTATCTATTACCGATAATTTCAGTGCTTGCAGGAAATACGTTACTGAAAACTGCCTATCATTTCCTTCTGCTCCTCATTGGGTTTGACACTCTTACTTATCGCAAGGACTGCGATAGATCCCCTACACTTGTGGGTCATCAATTACACCGACGAACTTTGCATTTGATGCGTGCTCTGTATTTTGTTGACGACACTTACCGTCATTGTATTTGAAGTTGACGACACTTACCGTCATTGTATTTGAAGCGAATGCATGATATGGTCACTGGACTTCAGAATAAGCTCATCACGGTCACCACATACATTTTGTCGTTCTAACCAACATGTGGTTGGATGGTTAGGAGGACATTGGTTTCTCGAGCCCACCAGGGTTAAAGTCCCGGTGCTTGCATTTATCCTGGGTTAATTTCAGTATTTTCGGGCGATGTGCATTCAGTGGGAGGAGACGTTCCACTCGACTACGAGGCACCTATGGTGACTTCGTAAAATCTCAAGATCATATGCTGGCCCACTCTCTCGAAGGTGCTCATAGGGGTAGGGTCTGCGTGTGTGCGCTTATAGCGGTGAGTTCTTGCGCGTATATATCAGCCCTTGCGTCTATACCATGTTAAAAAAATACAAGTCATGATTATACGGTCACTGGCTCACCCGTAAAACTCTGTATTTTGTTGATGACACAATCAATTGACCAGTCAAATGTTCCACATGGTGCAACTAGTGTTGCACCATCGGGGCACGTAACCGTGGGGCCCACCTGTCAGCACATCTATTAAAGAAAGAAATGGTAGTTTGAGTCTGTACTGTGTTAATAAAATACATTTTAGGGTGATCATATGGTCACTGGCTCACCATACAGCTCTGTAATTTGTTGATGACACGATCAATTGATCAGTCAAACGGTCCATATTCAGCAGCTCACGTTACCATACGGCCCACCCGTCAGCGCGTATATGAAGGACAGAAATGGAAATAAATTAGTGGTCGATGGGTACTCGAAGTCGTGAGACCTCTAGTTGGTAGTCGCCAGCGGTGGGGGGGCATGTTGATTGGGCGGTGGGGTGGGGATCGCTGGAGAAAAAGCTCGGCGCGGG
>LR738713.1:485105276-485127554 GCA_902687465.1 Secale cereale | reverse complement strand
GGCGACAGACCAGCGGTGAGGAGTGGTTTCGGGGCGGGCGGGGCGGCGTGGCAGCACGGGCCGGCCGTAGGCGGCGGGGGCCGGCTGTTCGGCCGGTGCTGGCTGGCGGCTCAGGGGGGTGAAGTTTGATGATAAACTACAGGCCCTTGGTTTCGTATCCAACGGCTAGAAAATCTAATGACCAGAGATGAAAAAGTCAGTCGACTGACGTGTAGCCTCACCCCTCACATACACATGCACGCACGCAAGACACGCACGCATGCAGGCGTGCAACACTGACACGTATGCATAGCAAACACACGCACGCATGCAGGCGTGCAACACTGACGCGTACACATGCACTCACGAACACACGCACGTACGCACACATGCATGCAACACTGAAACGTACCCTTGCATGCACGCAACACTCGCACGCCTGCATGCACACAACACACGACGCAAGACACACACTCAACCTATACGTGCATGCACCCTTTGTTAAGGACATGGATTGTTACGGGTATTAATCAATCTTATCTGTGATAAGCTGAACATTGATGTTTGTAGCAGTCTTTATGAATCACAACATATAGAATGGGCTATTAACATGAAAAGGATGACGTCACACTCAATGAACAATCATCGGTTTATGAAATGCTCGCTTCTGACCACCCTGGCCCGCCAAAGGTTCCTCTGTTGTGCGCTGCCTGCATTGGGTCACTGACATGCACGCCATGTACCCAAAGAGCCCACACGTCAGTGGAAGAATGGTGCATTGTCCTACGTCAGAGTCGAGGGCGCCACTCGCTGCACGCCCGGCTGAACACGCCTCCTTGCCGCATTCAAACGCCTCCATTAAACCCGCATGTGTGGAAGCCGAGAAACCCACTCTGGACACATGTCTGTTCATGACCGGGCCGGCATTAAACGCAACACCGGCCGAGCTCCTCCCGTCCGCCGTCTATTTAATCTCCTATTTAAATGAGGCCAAATGCCGGCCAAGAATCGCACACCTTTGCCGCTCCCCTATCTCCTCCTTCACCATTTTCCACTCTTACTATGGCTTCCGAAGAGTAGTTATTCCACATCCAAGCTGGCTGTGTGGCCCGCCGAGCTCGCCGGATACAAGCTATGCAGCTCGCTGATCCACCTCCCTCCCCTTGCCCGACGGAGCCAGTTGTCGCCCCAAGTCGGTGCGCGGTTCAGCAACTCGTCGCTCCAGGCCAGCTCGATGAGGAGCGGCGCACGTGCGTCATTGCTGCCGTCCACGCCGTCGCCTCGTACCGCGTCTCCCGTTTCTGTGGCCGAGACTCCCATGCCGGCGGCCGCGCCATGCAAGCAGCGACAGAAGCTGGCTGCGCGGAGAGCAACAAGTCGATGGCCAGCGCCTCCGCGTCCACCGCCATCATCAAGGAGAAGTAGAACATGGGAGGCCGCTGCCGCTTGGGTCCCATGAAGGCTACCACGGAGGCGATGCCGGCGTAAACATCAGGTGTCTTGCTGGATCCTTTTGTGGCGAGGACCTTCGTCGACCCTACATATACCTCCGGGGCTCCCGGTAGTCTGGTGATCGTGCTGCCGGACATGAGGAACACAAATCGATAGGCGAGCAACCATTTAGGCCAGGTATTATATACATGTGCTATCTAAAACTAGCACCGCGTAGTTCATTTGAATGTAATGAAATCCGTCATGTTTGTATGAAAATTCGGTATCTTATATGATTTCCGTCATTATTTATATGAAATATCGCCGTGTTTGCGTGAATTCCGTCCGGTTGATTGACTTGCTGTCATAATGTGTGCGGCTATGGTTGGATGGCTTAATTTGCGGGTCGCCGCTCGGTCTGTGGGCAGCTCGGGCGGCGTGGTGGGACAAAAAGACCACAACTCGTGCGAGCTTGTCTCCAACGTGCGCGCTAGTGGATGCATGAGACCCCGAGCCATTCCTCGTTCATCTGTGGCAAAGGCACCGGTGGACAAAAGGGTCGCCAATATTTTGGCTACCCTGGTCAAGATCCAAACAGCCCCTCCCAATATATTCAAATCCCTCGTTCGCCGTGGAATTTTGCCATGTGTTGTTTTCATGGACTAGCAAGATGCCCGTGCATTGCACGGAACATCAAGATGCATTTTTTTACAAAATACCTATTGTGATTGACCCATGCAGGAGTAATCCCATTTTGTAAAAACTAATGATTGCTCGAGAATTTTATCGGATAAATGGTATCTCGAGAATTTTATCGGACTCCATTTTTGTATACAAGCCCACAAACCCATATTACAGGTACCAAGGCAAAAATTAATGTCTTCGAACTCAATGTTGCAAGCCACCTTGTTTCCTTGTTTGCCATGTAAATTAATGTGTATTCTTCTCTTTCATGCACATCAAGACAATGCTCACACTCCCGCATGCATGCAAGGGATAATTAATGTCCTCCATTGCTAGTAGTACTACAAGGCAAACACCATTAATATTGCATCGATTAGTGTTAGTGGCCTTGTATATCTGCAAATTGTAATTTTGATAGTGGCCTTGTATATAAAAATGGACGGAGAAAGATGAGAGATAAGGTGAGGAGGAGTGGGGCGTGGTGGTGACTGGTGGTCGGACTGGGCGGAGGTATGGGGATGGACGGCGCATTATGTCTAGGTTTGTATCTCTATAGTCCCTCTCACACACACCCATGTAGGTGGGGGACGTGCACGAAGAGAAGAGGTGCACGCACGGCGCACGTACTCCCGTCTCTTTCCCAACCACACCCGCGCGGGTACATGGTGGAGCTCATTTTTTTATGAAAAGGCAGCCCACGTGGTAACTTGACACGTGTACTGGTTGTCCACTAGATGGAGGGAGGATCGTCTACCATGGGTGAACAAACAAATTGCAACTTGACGCGTTATGTTAAAAAAGAGGCAAACCATGTGGGGCCTACCTTAGAGGCAAGGCTCTATACACTGGAGTACTTTTGATGTGCCCCGTCAACTCGCAGAACGAGGAGAAGCTTGCTTAGTATGCCGTCTCCCCCGCCCACGGGCGCGGTGGCTCGCAGGATGAGGTGAAGCTTGCTTACTACGCCTTACGCCCGCTCCCTCACCCACGCACGCGGTGGCTCGTAGGATGAGGACAAAATTTTACTACTCCCTCACTCCTCGTCCCTACTACCTTGGTTAGAGATATTATCATATTGTTTGGAATATATATGTCCTTTAGTACTCCCTCCATTTACTTATACAAGGCCACTATAAAACAATACATGTCAGTCTACCTTGGTTAGAGAGAAAATTTTACTACTCCCTCCGCTTACTCCTCGTCCCTACTACCTTGGTTTTTAGAGTTTTTTCTTGACATTGCTTGCATCGGGTGATCTAACGCACCTCAAAATCCAACATGTGATGGTACTACTACTAGTAGTAGAGTTGAGACTTATAAAACGGAAAAATGAATGTTTTTTAGATGAGCCCTATAAACCCTGGTGGGTACGTACTCCGTAAAATCAGATTTTCCCAAAACTAATTCACTCAAACTTTATTTGCTTGTTTCCCTTCCTGCCTCCTTGCCTCGAACAGACTATGTCGAACTCCCCTGCCTGCCGCGTGGGAAAAGACCCGCCCTCGCCTTTTTTTAGTCCAGGTTTGTACCGATGGATCGTGCGACGCAGCAAAAACCCAAGCCGTGTCTTGTACTCCTTCGTCGACGCTCACTCAGTAAAATCACCAAATAACAGTGCAGAACAGCAGGGGGACGCACCCCAGTCGTACCGCCCCAGTAGTAGTAGTAATGAGCAGTGAGACATCAAATCACAATGATGCACCTTCCCAGACGGACGAAGCAACCATTATTTCACACTTCGGTTCGCCATCATCTCAAACCACATAGTATTGCTTCTGCCTCAAGAGGGACACGCGCATCGCCTGGTACATCATGACACGTGGGACCGCATGACAGGCCATGCTCCCCCACCGATCGCTTAGTAAATCACCTCATTTTTTCTACTATACTTCCTCTATATCGGTTTACATGGCATGCACGTCATTCTAGGTTGAGAATTTAACTAGCTATATATGTGATGAATAGTATATGTTTAGAAACTACATCTGTTTAATAATCCAATGATATACTTTTTGTGACATAGTAACTCAGATTTAGTTAGTCAAATGGATGACCTAGAACTACGTGCACGCCCTATAAACCGAGACATCTAAAAAAACGAGACAGAGAGGGTAGTTCAGTACGTATCTTTTTAGATCAATGTAGTCGGGCTTCACAAAGGAGCAAAACCAAGTGGTAGGCTGCACCTGTCGTGTTGGTGTAGCGACTCAAGCAGGGTCAGTGCGCACACGAAATGGCGACACACTTAACAAGACCCCTTTGGCCGACATGTGGCTCATCCACCGTCTTGTTCCACGTACAGTTCGGAGCAGCGGTTGGAATTGGAGGCACCTCGGTCGTAGCGCCGTAGTAGTAGAAAATGAGCGATGAGGGGTCAAATCACAAAGCCCCACCTTTCCCGCATTTAGCTGGACGGACGAAGCAACCATCATTTCACTCTAGGGCGCAAGAGCATAAAGAAAATAGAAAACCAATGATGCGTGTGGCAGCTACCTAGGGCACCCTAGGGTAGGGGTCTCCACTACAGATCATTTTTTTGAAAGCGCCTCCACTACAAATCGGCTTCTCCCTCGTCCTCTTGAAGAAAACAGATGATGCGTGCGGCGGTAGGGTTTGTAGGAGTACTACTAGGGCATGCGGGGCCAGGTCGTAGTAAACGGGAGAGGGATTGAGTTCGAGTCGACGCCTTAAATATGTGTGGGCCGCTTAGTTTTAGGGGAACGAGGCAGCATTTTGGGTTTGGGGACCAAGGGAGATATAATACGTACAAGAAATTGTGGACGTAGGTTCGACCGAAAGGCAATGATGCATGGGCCCTGCATTTTGATATACACGGGGCCGTGTGAAATTTGCTACTCTACTCAAAACTAGTAAGGTACACATGCATTGAACGCATGAGATTTCGAAACCAAATTATGAATAAATCCACACTATAGCATGTAAAGCTTTTAGTCATATATGCATGATGTAGATGTTCCTTTAGTTCTTATAGTTCATCTCATTCAAAATCAATTATTTTTATAAAAATGTTAAGATTCATGGGGTTGTGCATTGTAAAGCATAAAGTAAAAAACAAATAATGGCAATTCATTTAGAAAAAATTCAATTATGATATGGAAGATTCTAGAACAAAGGAGAAGTGCTTGTGTTTTGAGGTTTGTGCATTATGCTTAAGTTCAACCAGGGAGTTGCTACCTCTTGAGCTTGCGTTGTATTCCCTCGAAGAGGAAAGGGAGATGCAGCACAGTAGCGTAAGTATTTCCCTCAGTTTTTGAGAACCAAGGTATCAATCCAGTAGGAGACCACGCGCGAGTCCCTCGCACCTGCACAAACAAATAAGAACTTCGCAGCCAACGCGATAAGGGGTTGTCAATCCCTTTACGGTCACTTACGAGAGTGAGATCTGATAGAGATGATAGTTTATATTTTTGGTATTTTTGGTTTAATAAAACAGCAAATAAAATCGGTAAAAGTAAAGTAGGTGTAGATTGATATGTTGAGAATAGACCCGGGGGCCATAGTTTTCTCTAGTGGCCTCTCTCATGATAGCGAAATTCTATGGCGGGTAAACAAATTACTGTCGAGCAATTGATAGAAAAGCGAATAATTATGAGACTATCTAGGCATGATCATTGTATATAGGCATCACGTCCGAGACAAGTAGACCGACTCCTGCCTGCATCTACTACTATTACTCCACACATCGACCGCTATCCAGCATGCATCTAGTGTATTGAGTTCATAAGAATAGAGTAACGCCTTAAGCAAGATGGCATGATGTAGAGGGATAAACTCAAGAAATATGATGTAAACCCCATCTTTTTATACTCGATGGCAACAATACAATACGTGCCTTGCTGCCCCTACTGTCACTGGGAAAGGGCATTGCAAGATTGAACCCAAAGCCAAGCACTTCTCCCATTGCAAGAACTATAGATCTAGTATGCCAAACCAAACCAATAATTCGAAGAGACTTGCAAGGATACTATGAGCACACATAAAAAGTTCAGAGAAGAACCAAATATCTTTCATAGATAACCTTGATCATAAACTCACAATTCATCGGATCTCGACAAACACACCACAAAAAGAGATTACATCGAATAGATCTCCTCAAAGACCGAGGAGAACTTTGTATTGAGATCCGGAGAGAGAGAGAAGAAGCCATCTAGATACTAGCTATAGACCCGAAGGTCTGTGGTAAAGTACTCACAACTCATGGTGAGGGCGATGATAATGATGGTGAAGGCCTCCGTGATGGATCCCCCTTCGGTGGAGCTCCGGAATAGGCTCCAAGATGGGATCTCCACGGGAACAAAAGCTACAGTGGTGGAATTTTCTCTGTTTTTGGAGTTTCTGGGGTACATGGACTTATATAGGAAGAAGGAGGGAACCGGGGGCCACTTGAGGGGGCCTCGAGCCAGGGGGCGCGCCCCCCACCTTCGAGGGCCACCTCTCTGTCTCCTGACTTGGTCCTCAAGCTCCGCGTGCATGATTTTCTCCAAAAGTATCTCTCGCGAAGGTTTCATTCCGTTTGGACTCCGTTTCATATTGTTTTTCTACAAAACCCTGAAATAGGCAAAAAAAATCAACAATCTGGACTGGGCCTTTGGGTTAGTATGTTAGTCCCAAAAGGGATATAAAAGTGAATGATAAAGCCCATTAAACATCCAAGACTTCATAAATAATAGCATGGAACAATAAAAAATTATAGATACGTTGGAGACGTATCAAGCACCCCCAAGCTTAATTCCTGCTCGTCCTCGAGTAGGTAAATGATAAAGAAAGAATTTTTGATGTGGAATGCTAACCAATATAGTTTTTCAATGTAATTCTCTTAATTATGGCATGAATGTTCAGATCTGAAAGATTCAAGATAAAAGTCTATATTGACATAAGAAATAACAATACTTCAAGCAATACTAGCAAAGTAATCATGTCTTCTCAAAATACTATAGCTAAAGAAAGTTATCCCTACAAAATCATATAGTCTGGCTATGCTCCCACTTCATCGCACAAAATATTCATATCATGCACAACCCCGATTTCAGCCAAGCATTTGTTTTCATACTCTATCTTTTCAAACCTTTCAACTTTCACGCAATACATGAGCGTGAGCCATGGATATAGCACTATGGGTGGAATAGAGGTGGTTGTGGAGAAGACAAAAAGGAGGGAGATAGTCTCACATCGACTAGGCGTATCAACGGGCTATGGAGATGTCCATCAATAGATATCAATGTGAGTGAGTAGGGATTGCCATGCAACAGATGCACTAGAGCTAAATATGAATGAAAGCTCAACAAAAGAAACTAGTGGGTGTGCATCCAACTTGCTTGCTCACGAAGACCTAGGGCATTTGAGGAAGCCCTTCGTTGGAATATACAAGCCAAGTTCTATAATGAAAATTCCCACTAGTATCTGAAAGTGACTAAGCATGAGAATCTCTACAATGAAGAACATGGTGCTACTTTGAAGCACAAGTGTGGAAAAAAGATAGTAGCAGTTGTCCCTTCTCTCTTTTCTCTCATTTTTTTGGAGGGGCTTTCTCCTTTTTTTTATTAGCCCCTCTCTATATTTTTTTGGGCCATCTCTTTTTTTATTGGCCTTTCCTCACATGGGACAATGCTCTAATAATGATGATCATCACACTTTTTATTACAACTCAAAATTACAACTCGATACTACAACAAGTATGACTCTACATGAATGCCTCCGGCGGTGTACCGGGATACGCAATGAATCAAGAGTGACATAAATGAAAAATTATGCATGGTGGCTTTGCCACAACTACGATCTCAACTACATGATCATGCATGGCAATATGACAATATGATGCGTGTCATATAAACGGAATGGTGGAAAGTTGCATGGCAATATATCTCGGAATGGCTATGGAAATGCCATGATAGGTAGGTATGGTTGCTGTTTTGAGGAACAATATGGTGGCTATTTTGAGGAAGTATATATAGTGGGTTTATGGCACCGGCGAAAGTTGCGCGGTACAAGAGAGGCTAGCAATGGTGGAAGGGTGAAAGTACGTATAATCCATGGACTCAACATTAGTCATAAGAACTCATATACTTATTTCAAAAATCTACGAGTCATCAAAACAAAGCAATCAATGTATGCTCCTAGGGAGGAGGTTGGTAGGAGTTAACCATCATGCGCCCCCGACCTCCACACAAAGGTTGGCACTTTACAAATACCTCATGCTCTAACTTCGTCACATAGCGGTTCACCATACGTGCACGATACGGGAATCACTAACCTTAACACAAGTATTTCTCAATTTCATAATAACTCCACTAGCAGGACTCTAATATCACTATCCTTATATCTCAAAACAATTATCAAGAATCCCACATCTCATTCTATTCAATGCACTTGGTGTGAATGTTTTTACTACATTGACATTGGACGTTTATCACGTGAAGACTAGTTTCTTTAGCCTAAAAACATTACCATGCTGTTTTAATAGACTCTCAAATAGATATAAGTGAATCATGAGAGTTCAACAATTTCTACAAAATATTATCACCACCGTGCTCTAAAAGATATAAGTGAAGCACTAGAGCAAACGCTATTCAACTCAAAAGATAGAAGTGAAGCACATAGAGTGTTCTAATAATTTCTAGGCCATATTTAACTCTCTCAAATAGGTGTGTCCAGCAAGGATGATTGTGGCAAACTAACAAGAAAAGACTCAAATTATACAAGATGCTCCAAGCAAAACACATATCATGTTGCGAAGAAAAATATAGCTCTAAGTATAGTTACCGATGGATGAAGACGAAAGAGGGGATGCCTTCCCGGGGCATCCCCAAGCTTAGGATTTTGATTGTCTTGAATTTACTTGGGGTGCCATGGGCATCCCCAAGCTTAGGCCTTTGCTACTCCTTGTTCCATAGTCCATCAAAGCAATACTCAAAACTTGAAAACTTCACATCACAAAACTTAGACAAAAATTCTCGTGAGCTCCTTTAGTATAAGAAAGCAAACCACTACTCAAATGTACATCAATGAATTCATTCTTTGTTTATATTGGTGTTAAACCTACTGTACTCCAACTTCTCTATGGTTCATATCCTCCAATACTACTCATAGATGCATCGGAATAAGCAAACAACACACGAAAAACAGAATATGTCAAAGGCAGAACATTCTGTAGTAATCTGCAAGAAAATAGTCTTGATAACCCACAAGTGTAGGGGATCGCAACAGTTTTCGAGGGTAAAGTATTAAACCCAAATTTTTTTATTTGACACAAGGGGAGCCAAAGAATACTCTTAAGTATTAGCAGCTGAGTTGTCAATTCAACCACACGTGGAAACTTAGTATCTGCAGCAAGATAGTTTAGTAGCAAAGTAATATGATAGTGGCGGTAGCAGCAATAAAAGTAAAGATAGTGTTTTTGTAGTTTTTGTGATAGTAGCAACGGAAAAGTAAATAAGCTACACACAATATAGGTAAAGCTCGTAGGCATTGGATCGGTGATGGGAAATTATGTCGGATGCAATTCATCATGTACAAGTTATAACCTAGGGTGACACATAACTAGCTTTAGTTCATCAATGCAATGTAAGCATGTATTCCGAATATAGTCATACATGCTTACGGAAAAGAACTTGCATGTCATCTTTTGTCCTACCCTCCCGTGGCAGAGGGGACCTATTGGAAACTAAGGGATATTAAGGCCTCCTTTTAATAGAGTACCAGACCAAAGCATTAACACATAGTGAATACATGAACCCCTCAAACTATGGTCATGACCGGGAGTGGTCCCGATTATTGTCACTTCGGGGTTGCTGGATCATAACACATAGTAGGTGACTATAGACTTGCAAGATAGGATCAAGAACACACATATATTCATGAAAACATAATAGGTTCAGATCTGAAATCATGGCACTCGGGCCCTAGTGACAAGCATTAAGCGTAGCAAAGTCATAGCAACATCAATCTCAGAACATAGTGGATACTAGGGATCAAACCCTAACAAAACTAACTCGATTACATGATAGATTCCATCCAACCCATCACCGTCCAGCAAGCCTATGATGGAATTACTCACACACGCGGTGAGCATCATGGAATTGGTGATGGAGGAAGGTTGATGATGACGATGGCGACGATCTCCACTCTCTGGAGCCCCGAACGGACTCCAGATCAACCCTCCCGAGAGAGATTAGGGCTTGGCGGCCCTCCGTCTCATGAAACGCAATAATTCCTTCTCTCTGATTTTTTTTCTCCCCGAAACGGAAGATATAGGATCTGGGGGTACGTCGGTGGAGTATCGGGGGGCCCTTGAGGCAGGGGGCGTGCCCTGGGAAGGGGGGCGCGCCCCCACCCTCGAGGACAGGGTGTGGGCCCCTCGGTGAGTATCTTGTTGCAGATATTTTTTATATTTTCTGAAATAATTCTCCATTGATTTTCAGGCGATTCCGAGAACTTTTTATTCTGCACAAAAACAACACCATGGCAGTTCTGCTGAAAACAGCATCAGTCCGGGTTAGTTCCATTCAAATCATGCAAGTTAGAGTCCAAAACAAGGGCAAAAGGGTTTGGAAAAGTAGATACGTTGGAGACGTATCAACTCCCCAAAGCTTAAACCTTTGCTTGTCCTCAAGCAATTCAGTTGATAAACTAAAAGTGATAAAGAAAAACTTTGACAAACTCTGTTTGCTCTTGTTGTTGTAAATATGTAAGCTAGCATTCAGGTTTTCAACAAGATCATGAACTAACCACATTCACAATAACTTTCGAGTCTCAAGACTACTCACATCAATAGCATAATCAACTAGCGAGCAATAATAATAAACCTCGGATGACAACACTTCTCAAAACAATCATGGTATGATATAACAGGATGGTATCTCCCTAGCCCTTTGTGAGACCACAAAACATAAATGCAGAGCACCTTTAAAGATCAAGGACTGTCTAGACATTGTAATTCACGGTAAAAGAGATCCAGTCATGATCATACTCAATGCAAATTAATAGTAATACATGCAACGACAGAGGTGCTCTCCTACTAGTGCTTTTTGATAAGAGGATGATGACTCTGCATAAAAGTAAATAGATACGCCCTTCGCAGAGGGAAGCAGGGATTTGAAGAGGTGCCAGAGCTCGATTTTAAAATAGAGATTGAATAACATTTTGAGCGGTATACTTTCATTGTCAACATAAGAACCAAGAATCTCGATATCTCCCATTCTACGCACATTATAGGCGGTTCCCAAACAGAATGGTAAAGTTTATACTCCCCCAACCATCAACAAGCACACTCCACGGCCAGCCGAATCCACGGGTTACCGTACAAACAAGCAACAGCCCTGGGGGAGTTTTGTTTAATTATTATGATTTTGAGCATGCGACTGGGCATCCCAGTTACCAGCCATTTTCTCATGAATGATGAGCGGAGTCCACTCATCGTGAGAATAACCCACCTAGCATGGAAGATATAGACATCCCTAGTTGATACATGAGCTGTTCGAGCATACAAAACAGAATTTCATTTGAAGGTTTAGAGTTTGGCACATACAAATTTACTTGGAACGACAGGTAAATACCGCATATAGGAAGGTATGGTGGACTCATGTGGAATAACTTTAGGGTTTATGGAAGTGGATGCACAAGCAGTATTCCCGCTTAGTACATGTGAAGGCTAGAAAGAGACTGGGAAGCGACCAGCTAGAGAGCAACAACGGTCATGAACATGCATTAAAATTAATCAACAATGAATGCAAACATGAGTAGGATATAAATCACCATGAACATAAATATCATGAAGGCTATGTATATTTGTTTGAACTACATGCGTGAACATGTGCCAAGTCAAGTCACTTAAATCATTCAAAGGAGGATACCACCCATCATACCACATCACAACCATTTTAATATCATGTTGGCACACAAGATAGACCATTATAAACTCTCAGCTAATTAAGCATGGCATAAGAAGCTATGATCTCTAATTGTCATTGCAAACATGTTTCATTCATAACAAGCTGAATCAGGAATGACGTGCTATCAAATTTACAAAAACAAGAGAGGTCGAGTTCATACCAGCTTTTCTCATCTCAATTAGTTCATCATATATCATCCTTATTGCCTTTCACTCACACGACCGAACGGTGTGAAAAAAATAGTGCACATGCATTGGACTAAGCTGGAATCTGCAGACATTTAATACAAGAGAGAAGACAAGGTAATATGGCTCAAGGTTAAATCAACAACCAAGCATACGTGAGCCACTAAGCATTTTAATCAAAGTCTTCTACCCTTAACCCCTAAAGAAAAGAAAAAGAAACTATTTACACGGGAAAGCTCCCAACAAGAAAAAGAAGAACGGGAAATATTTTTGGGTTTTCATTTTTAGTTACTTCCACAGGCAAAGAAAGTAAACTAGCTAGAAGCTACAACTAATTTTTTTTTTGTTTTTCTGGGTTTTTCTAGCACACAAGAAAAAGGCTAAGAAAAAGAAAATGAAACTAAGCATTGATGGTATAGTGAAAGAGTGTGAGCACCGCCAACTAGAATAAGTGTGTGAACATGAATGTAAGTCGGTGAGAAACACGTACTCCCCCAACCTTAGGCTTTTGGCCTAAGTTGGTCTATTGCTAGTACTGGCCTGATGGATATAAAAAGTTGTAGTTGGGGTCATACTGAGATGCAGCAGACGCTGCATGCTGAGCTGCAGCTCGAAGGCGGGTTGCCTCCTTCATGTTATAATATGCATTTGCCTCCTCCATAGTTATAGTGTATCTTCTTTTTTCCTGAAAGTTCAACAAAGTAGGGGCAGGGAGAACAATAGGGATGGCATGCTGCCGGTTAAAGATTAGTCGATATTTGAGTGTTTGATTATCCCACTCTATAAACCAATGACTAGCCATAGCATTACAATCTAAATAAGCAGGAGGTAAAGGTTCATCATATGTGTGCACAGACACACCAAGATAGTGGGCTATGCGAGTAGCATGGATCCCACCAAATAAATCTCCATGCAATCCATTATGGTGTAGTCTATCTGCAACAATAGCTCCCATATTATATTGCCTATCACCTAGTACAGCGCTCCTGAGAACACTAAGATCAGGGACACACATGTGACAAGCCTCATCTTTACCGTTTATACATCTACCAACAAAGAGAGCAAAGTAATGAATAGCAGGAAAATGTATGATCCCCGTGGTAGCTTGTGTGATGTCCCTGGATTCCCCCACTGTAATACTAGCTAGGAATTCTCTAAATTCAGATTTGCGAGGATCACTCATACTGCCCCACTATGGTAGCTTGTAGGCAACATTAAAATCCTTTAAATCCATGGTATACGATTTATCATAAAGGTCAAACAGGACAGTGTGAGAATTACGTGAAGATGAAAATTAAAACCTTCTCACAAAGCTATCAGTTAAGCCACGGTATTGAAGGAACTTATCTTGCATGGAGTCCTCGAGGTCAGCGTTGCGCACATATGCGTAAAATTCATCCTTGATGCCCACTTGACCCATAAATTCCTCTGACGGCCATTCACAAGGCCGCACATCAGCATCCCTCAGTGGTTCATCGTCCGGCTCACGGAACGCGAGCCTCGATTCTTGCTTCCTTGAAGGACCACCTTGGAAGTTTCTCCTAGACATTTTTCTGAAATTTTTAGTAACTCACAATAAAAGTTAACCAAACTCAACAAAATTGATTGCAACAACTCCTATAAGTGCCTATAGGCTATATCATGCATTAGAGCTACTTGGGACCAAGAAAATTTGACATGCAAGCTCAAGAACAAGGTCACCATAGCAACATAAATTTGCAACAAATAAAGCACTAGAACAAAAACTAATTGGACCAATGGAGGAGTCACATACCAAGGAACAATCTCCCCAAACTGTTTGGTGAATGGTGCTTTGAGCAAGGAGATCGAAAATGGCAGCAAAATGAGCTAGAACTCGGGTTTGAGCTGGTTGGGGATTTTTTGGGAGGAAGAAGAAGAGCACGGGTGAAAGGATAAGTGGAGGGGGGCACGTGGGGCCCTCGAGGCATGGGGGTGTGCCCTGTGAAGGGGGGGCGCGCCCTGTGCCCTCGAGGCCACGTGCTGGCTTCCCTCGATGTGTGTTCAGTGCCATATTTTCTTAAATATTCTAGAAAAAATCATATTTCATTTTCATGGCATTTGGAGAACTTTTATTTTCGGGATAATTTTTTATTGCACGGATAAGTCTGGAAATAGACATACAATGTTATTTTTGTTTTATTTAACCTAATTAACAGAAAGTAAAAAGATGGTACAGTAGATTTGTGCTATCTAGATTCACCTATCCCATGTTCATCAAAAGGAATCCATTAAGAAGGTTAATCAGGTCTTGTTAATAAACTCTTTCCTTGTAACATGAAACCGGAGAATTTTTGAATAACACTATGTTACCTCAATGGGGATATGTATGTCCCCAATAATAAGTATGTCATATGCCTTCTTGATAATAGGAATAGGAAACTCGAAACCTCCAATAGTAATAGTTGAAGTTTTTCCAATATAATTGATACTATGGACCTGAGGTTGTTTCCTCGGAAAATGTACTGTATGCTCATTACCATTGACATGAAAAGTGACATTGCCTTTGTTGCAATCAATAACAGCCCCTGCATTATTCAAAAAAGGTCTTCCATGAATAATAGACATACTATCACTACTAGGAAAAGGCCTATTAATGGCGCACCTAATTTGGCCATTAATGGCGCATTAGTGGTGCGCCATTACTAGCACGCCATTAGTATTTGATACTAATGGCGCACCACTGGTGCGCCATTAGTATCTGGTATACTAATGGCGCACCTGGGATGCGCCATTAGTGTGCACCTTAGTGCGCCATTAGTATGCCTCCCAGGGGCCAGGTGCTATGGCATACTAATGGCGCACTAAGTATGATGCGCCATTAGTATTATCCGCATAGTAATGGCGCACTGCGTGTCAATGCGCCATTACTATGCTTTGGCATACTAATGGCGCACTGCCAGTTAATGCGCCATTACTATGATTTGGCATACTAATGGCGCACTTTTCTCTGATGCGCCATTAGTATAAATATTAGGTTTTTTTAATATTATTTTTCTGTTTTTTTGCATAGATTACAAAATGTATAATTGCACAGAATATTACAGCACACATCAACAACACATTCATCGAATACAATAGAAGATTAATCTCTGAATACAATTCATCATATTAGTCTCCGATACAATTCATCGATCGTATCATATTAGTCTCCGAATTGAAAAGACCGAACAAAGATAGAACAATATATTACAAGTCTCGAGATCGCGAGTAGCGAGTTTGTCTTCGCATTACAAGTCGATATCGATCATCTAAACTACCATCACATAGAAGAGAGCTGCGGTCGTCACGATGAGCATCATCACGATGAAACTCGTTTTCATCCGGTTCCTCCAACGCTCCCTCCCCTCTCCCGCTAGATAGCGGGCGTATCTAGATTTGGCCTCGGCCCTAGTGGTGTACCCTTTGTAACTGTTACCGCTGAATCGGTGAACCTGTCTCCGACACTCCTCCCAGTCGTCATAGACTCCGGGAACCTTACCCTTGTACACGACATACGACGGCATCGCTATATATATGCACTAGCCAAACGAAACGTTAGTATCAATTCACAGACAATTCATAAGCAATATATAAGTATGCAACAGAACGATCGAAAGAGAAAAGCAAGACATTAATAGCATCGATTACATCTAAGTTGAACGACTCTCGAAACCAAAGAGACATACTACAAGTTCATTAAAGTTTAATTACAACAAGAGCCAATCGATGTTTCAGAACTAGACACAGCATCACTCCTTTCGACTCGACTCAATGCACCGGAGCGTGGATGAAGCCGCCGTCTATCGTGGGAGTCATGAAATCATGGGCGTTGTCAGCCTGCATTTTTAGCATTGTGTCGATGTCACTGTTCGACGGTTGATTCCTGAGGTAGAACAGCCCCGAGGTACGAAGGACATCTTGATGGATGATTTCCGCAAACTCCGACTGGATGCGAAAGAAATCTTGTCTGATGTCCGCGTCCTGGATTGCCGACACGCGCGCGGCCCAATCTTTGAGCTTACTCGGTAGCAGAATTTGATGATGGTCCCGTACGATCGCCCGCATGTGATGGATGGCGTAGTAGGCACCCTTCTGACCGCCAGGCGGCTGCTTGACGCAGCAGAACGTCGTGTTGTGGGAGAACACGTGCTTGCCGTACTTACGAGTTGTCCTGGTGAAGGTGCCTCCAGATTTGGCGTAGCCGGCGAGAACATCATCAAGAACCTTCTTGACATTTGTGTTGTCTACAGCCGACTTACGGTCCGGGGCGAAATACGTGGCCATGGAATATTTGGGGCTTAGTAGGATGAGCGTGCACTGTGTGTCACTGCAGAAAACACGGAATGTTAAAAGAAGAACGATCGAAATCTAAGAATTCATATGTTACGGGGCGGTTGAGGCGGAGGACTTACTCGGGAAAGTAAGGCACGAGGAAGTTATCCTTATCTTGGTTTGCCAGAATGACGCCTCCGAGGTAAGAACTCGCGACTTGCCGGTCCCCAGCGCTGCCCAAGATCTTGGCACGCATGTAGAAGGGGTCGACTATCACGATGTCCGGGGTCTTGTCGTGAATGATCCACATCTCCATACTCAGCGAAAATAGCCGAATGAAGGTGTAGTGCAGCGGATGAAGGTTCAACATATCGTGGATGTCATCAAACCGCAGCACGATCGTACCCCCGATGGAGTTATCCACAAAGCCCTTGCCCTCCGGCACCTTGGCCGCGAAAACCGGGTACGCCACATCCTTCTGTGTGAGACGCCGCTTCTCCAAAGAAAGAACACTGTCATGCAGACTCCGCATGGCACCGGTTGCAGCATCGAGCATATTTGTCGGTAGCATCAGCCTACCCGCCACATGCACCCTCCTCATTACATCCTCAGGTGAAGGTGGCCCGTCCTGAGCACGGATCGTACTCGGTGCCAGCTGGCTCGCACCCTTGTTAGTTTTTCTTTTGCGTGCCTTCTTCTTGATCTCCTGAATTGGGACCGAGCTCTGCTCAGAGACCGCCTTCTTTAGTGTGTTGGGGCTGATTATATTTCGCACCTCGCCTATCTGAGGCTCGGTGAAATCGACAGCTGGAGGCGTCTCCTGAGAGCTGAACGGCAGACGACGCCTGTTGCAACTTGGCTTCTCCGCGGTACCGGCTTGATCGCGCACGTCTTTTGTTGGGTTGGGTTCTTGAGAAGGAGCCCCCATGAAGTCGGCACCGTACCCATGATCGGCAAAGTATTGATCGACGTTGCCAAATGTATCGTCGTCGTCGTCGTTCTGATCCTGTGCCATATGCATGTTTGGATCCAGTGGCATAGGGATGTCCGGCACCGTTGCGGCGGACTTGCCATGGGGACGACTTGGCGCCGGCACGACTGGCGGTGTTGTCTTTGGTGTGGTTTCCCCCGCCCCCAAACGAATCTGGCTCTTCGGCCAAAGCAGGGGCCAACTCAGGCAGGCGCTGAGGGTCATGACGTCATCATCGTCGGCCCCGACGGGTCGAATCGGAGGTAACACGTCGTTGCAGCCTGGCAGCACCCGAACCAGTTGAACCCTAAACAAGTTGGGTGGCATCTGGGTACCGTGGAACAAGGGCTAGCCTGGTTGAACGATTTTGCCCTTGGCGACATCGACCAACTCGTTGTTCACGAAGTGCAGGAGAGTGCACGGAACGTCGGCGGCGCCCTGCGAAAACATGTAGGGCGTCAGGGATGCCCAGTCAAAGGCAAGGAGATGAAGTCCTCGGCCGAGAGAGGCTTAATTAGTTACCGTGATGATGGCGTCGAGCTCGGCTAATGTCGAGGCACCGCCAACGGCGGGCGTGCAGTTGACGGAGGGGCCGCTTGCTGTAGAGGTGCCGGCCGGCGTACACACGGGTGCATTAAGATCCCGTGCCGGAATCGGGGGCGGCCCCTGTTGGCCGCCAGCAATCCACGCACTCAACCCCTCGATCAAGGTAGGCACAATGGCGGTGATCGTCGCTCCGAGCTGTTGTTGCACTTGCTCTTGGACAATCTCCGGAATCCGCGCCACCTGTGCCTTGAGTTCTTGAACCTCGCGCGCCTGGCTTTCCGAGCTGGTCTTTTTCTCCTTTCGCCCACCAGCGTTATAGTATGACGACCATTTTGTCGACAAGCCTTTGCCGGCCACACGACCAGCTGATGTCGGCTTCTCGAGCTTATCCTTGTTCTTCATTACATTCAACACCCTATTTAGAGTCGTGTCCCAAGGGCTGCTCTTAGTCGACCCCGCGCTACTGCTTTCAGTCGCCTGCGGAAGGAATGTGAATCATTTAGAAATATGGCTTCATTAATTAGAATGCAACCATATGGAGCTAATTACGCGGGGGTGTATTCCTTACCAGAACAAGCTCAAGCGCCCTGGTCTTCGGATCCGTGGTCAGCTCCTTTGTTTTCGGGTCCTTCTTGTACCGGGCCCTGATAAAGTTCCTGGTCTGCTTGTCACCGTATTTATCGAAGAGGGGCAGTAGGCCTTGCTCGGCACGGTCCGCCTCCTCCTTGTCCCATTTAGGCTCCGCCACTCTGTAACCGCCGGGACCGAGTGTGTGTTCCCCTAAGTTGAGCTCCCGCATTTCTTTCCCCAACTGACTTGATTCGGAGTGTGAGGCGCTCGAGCAAGTGATCTTGAATTCGTTGTAGTCATCTTCGGTGATCGAAGGATGTTTCTGCTTGATCGTCTCATAACTCTCACCTTTCTTGATCATTATCTTCACATTGGTTTTCCAAGTAGACAGGGCCTTGCTCATCTTCGTGAGGGCAGCATTGTTCACTTTATTCCCTTTGAGGCTTGTGTTATCAAATTGAGCGGGGAACTTGTATCGTTCGTGCAGCTTCGTGAAGAGGAGGTTGCGGTAATTCGCGTTGTCAGGATGCCTCAGGTTCTCGCTGTTGATCGAGACGGTGCTCCGGAGAATGCACCCGAGCTGAATCGAGTACCCCTTGACTATTCGTTCGGGCGCCGTTGGATTCCCGTCGGGGTCCACTTCAGTAACTTCCTCCTTGAGGGTGCGGAGCACGGTCGGCCGCCGGTCCTTCCGTTGCCCCTTCGGTTGGCTGCCATCTGTGCGTGCGCCGCCATCATCAGTGGTGGCATTCTCGGCGGCACCATCAGTGGTGGCATCAGTGGGGTCATCCTCCGCGGTACCATCAGTGGTCTCAGGATCGGTGTGGAAGGCGGCGTCCTCATACAAGTGAGGTTGTTCCTCCATCTCCTGGGAAAGCTCCCAGAATGCCTTCCCGCCCAAACCGCCGGCCTCATCGTTGTTGGCCATGTTTCTCTCTAAATAGGAACAAAGTTTGGTCAAAAAGTTGGTTATTGTCAAGGAACAAGATCATGGTCTCATCATTTAGGGTTTGTCGACACCGGGGCATCCTAAAAGCTAAGCTTTTATAATTGAGGGTTTTTCGACGCCGAGGCACCCTAAAAGCCTAAGCTTTCATCATTTCGGTTTTTATCGACACCGAGGCACCCTAAAAGCCAAGGTTTTATAATTAATGGTTTGTTGACACCGAGGCATCCTAAAAGCTAAGCTGGGCCTAATCACTTGGCTCTATTGCCGCCTATGGTTTAATGCAGCTAGAACAAAGGGGCACTTGATCCTACTTAATTAACTACTAAGATACCCCGGCCCATGGATTAGTCACAAGTACCCCATATGTCCTATTTTTTAGCAAAGTCATGCTAAAATTCACGGAAAATTTCAGCATGACCTTTGCTGAAAATAGGACATATGGAGTACCCGAATTTGCCGGAACGGAAGTTAATCAACATTCCAGCAAACTCAAGGGCCTCTCGGGGTACCTGCAAAACTATCACGACACGATGGCCGAAGATAAAACGCAGCAAAAATACCACTGGCATATTACAATTATTGTTTCCGCGCTATTACGCAGATTCAGGTTGCCGCAACTATCACAAATCCAACCGTAAATTTCAGTGAAGATAGTTCACCTTCTATGTGTACATGACAAGAGCAGATCATAAGATAATACTACACCAAATGTGCATAAAAGGCAGTACAGTAAACACCATCTTGTTTATAGCAAGGCAATATAGCAAAAGCGGTTTGATAACACTGAGCTCTGCACCTAATGCAGAATATTAGGAACCTGGAAACTTGCATGTTTATGCGCTACTTCGTAAGTGACTAATTTAGGTCATTAGTTTTCATGACTCTACTTCTAACATCAAAGGAAAACAAAAAAACTTACAACGATACTACTACAGTAGCTAGAACACGATTATTAAACTTTTGTCATGAAGTCACGTAGGATAACCGTTGACCGAAAAGATAAGTAAACTAAAGAAACATGCGTCGAGTAACCAGTCAGGCTGACAGCTTCCTCTCTGCATGTTCAGCATCGCAAGTTAACACTTAAGCCAACAGAACTTGCATGTTCTGTGTTCATACCACGGGAGAAGATGAACTTCAAGGATCACAGCATGTCATTTTTTTCTTTCTTTCTAGAATCAGTATTATCTAGAGCGTAGTCTCCAATTTAGTTTAAGCCGAGAGGTTGACTCCTCTGGTGCCGTGATCCCTGCCCCTCCTCGTGCAAACAACTAACACGGCAAGGAAAGATTTTTCCTTATGTAGAGGGACAAAATAAAAGTTCACAAGACTAGCTACTTGATTGAACGACGCCAGGTAAAGTAAAACTAAGAAAATAATTTGACTAATGTGTTTGAAAACAAATTAAGAAAAATTGAAGAATCGATCACTACAAAAAAATGAAGAAGACAGAACTAGAACCGGTACAGTATAGCAGCATCTCTTCTCTCTATAAACACAAATCAAATCCACAGACATACAGACAGCTATAACACAAGTTAACATTTCTCCAGCCATACATATATATGCTACACAAAAACAAAACAAACCTCACCGAGTGGCAGATGCCCACCCACCGGTTACTGGCGTGATGATGATGATGATGCAGAGATCAAAGGTAAACAAAACTAATACTCATGCTGGATCCTAAGCTGATCGTTAACGGAGGTGGGATTATATGGTTTGCACGCTGTTTTTTTTTTCAGTTCATTGGCTGCAATTAAACATTTCCATGACAGGTTTATTTACTAAAGTAGCAGCATACCGACGAAATTTCTCAGCTAAATATCAAAACATTTTAAAGATTACTACTAGCATCTTGGTTGTGCTTTGTGGTAGAACAACCGAGGCCAGAAGAATCATTCATCTATTCATCCTCCTAATTTTGCCAAACAAAAACCCTAGTGATGCAAATCAAATTGGGAGGGGATGAACTAACCGAGAAGAGGCAGAGGGAGATGGCGAGCTTGGGGAGGTGGGGATAGACGGCGGCTCCAAGTCTCCGGCGGCAGCTCCGAGGACGTGGGGCGGCTCCGAGGCTCCGAGGCTCCAAGTCTCCGGCGGCGGGGGCGCGTGGGGCGGCGTCGAGCGCTAGGGCTAGGGCTCGGGGGCGCGGGGGGCAGCGGCGTCGTCGAGCGCTAGGGCTAGGGCTCGGGGGCGCGTGGGTCGGCGTCTGCGCGGGCGTCGGCGAGCGCTAGGGCTCGGGCTGGGGCGCGGGGGGCGGCGACGTTGGGGGCACGGGGGCGGCGGCGGAGGAGAGGGGAAGGGGATCGAGGGCGAGGCGAGGGAGAGAGAGGGGGGAGGTGTAGTGGGCCGGGGGCATCAATATGTATGGGGCACAATACTAATGGCGCACTGCGCCCTGGTGCGCCATAAGTACGTCCATACTAATGGCGCACCTCCCCCTGGTGCGCCATTAGTATTTTTTTTGATTTCTGGGCGCGAGCCAACAGTTTATCTCCCACCATACCTCATACACATCAAGCCCCCCTAGCTAGCTCGACTGGTCAGCCCCCAGTTCTCCCACCAGGAGGTCCTGGGTTCGAATCCCAGGCTCCACAATTTTTTTATGCATTTAAAATGCTTTTTGATACTTATTTGTGTTTAAATATGTTCAAACTTGTTTAAATCATAACAGTAATATTTTTTTATAAGACAGAAATAATTTTTTAAAAAATATCATCAAATTTAAAACAGGGGGAGGGGTGCGGGGGGTCGGCGGCGGCGGTTGAGTAGGGGGAGGGG
>LR738713.1:484793552-485105266 GCA_902687465.1 Secale cereale | reverse complement strand
GGCGGCGGTTGAGTAAGGGGAGGGGTGCGGGGGTGGTCGGCGGCTGCGGTTGAGTAGGGGAGGGGTACGGGGTGTCGGCGGCGGCGGTTGAGTAGGGGTCGGCGGCCGGTGGACCAGGCCGGGGGGTGCTCTCGGCGACGAGGGGGATCGAGATCGAGTGTCCATGAAATTTAAAAATATTCATGATAGTTCAAAAAGTGGCCATGAAATACAATCGAGAAATGAAGGCTACGATTTAAATACAAACGATCTTAGCTAGCTAGCTATCTGTTCACAATCTTCTTGCCCTTCTTTTTCGCAAATGGGGTTCTTCTGTGGAACGGACGTCCTTTAGGTAGGGTGCTCCTGCTTCTTCTTGTGGTGTATGCTGCTACTTCATCATCGTCGTCATGTTCGATCCTCGGGTCGCCGTACTTGTCGAAGTCTTGCTCATTGGCTACTCCATCCATTCCGATGATCTTCCTTTTGCCTCTCCTCACGACAACACGACTGGGCTTTGACGGGTCGGTAATGAAGAAGCATTGGTCAACTTGGGAAGCCAGTACCCATGGCTCATTTTTCGCGGTGACGTTTGCGCCCGCGGTCTTGGATTTGGCTTCGGGTATAACCATGGTGGTGAAATACCGGTCTTCTTTTAGGACGCTCTTGGCCCATCTGACACGGAACATCGGGACCTTCTCTCCAGCGTAGCTCAGCTCCCAGATCTCCTCGATCCTTCTGTAGTATATGTCCTTGTCATTACCGGTGTAGGATTCCATCGTTACCCCGGAGTTCTGATAACCATCGCTCTTCATGTCCTTGGCCTCGGTGTAGAATGTGTAGCCGTTGATATCGTACGCCTCATAGGTCATCAGGTTGTGCTCGGCGCCCTGTGACAAGGCGAATATGAGTTGTTCTTCCGCGGAAGAATCATCATGTAAAGGGTACGACAGAAGCTTCTGCTTAAACCAACGCGTGAAACATGAGTTGTGCTCTTTGATTATATCTCCGTCCGTCCTCTGTTGGCCTCGGTCATTGTATGTCTTCTCAATAAAGGTTTTGTGCTGAACCACCCAAGGATCGACCACATCTATGTGTTGTAGCGCGACTAGGTTTGCTCTTTCAAAGTCGGCGAGTCGACCCTCGAAGTCGACATGCATTTCGCGGCGACCCTCACGGTGACCCGATCCAGCGATCCTGCCGAGGTGCCTGTGACGGGCAGACCAACGGGGTTCTCGATGCCTAGATAATTCGTGCAGTACGAGATGCACTCTTCGGTCAGAAAGCCCCTGGCTATGCTTCCCTCTGGACGTGACATGTTGCGAACGTATCCTTTGATGACACCATTCATCCTTTCGAACGGCATCATGCTGTGCAGGAACGTCGGCCCGAGTTGGATGATATCGTCCACGATATGGACCAGCAGATGCACCATAATGTCGAAGAATGCGGGCGGGAAGTACATCTCAAGCTCGCATAGTATCACCACGATCTCTTCCTGTAGCCTTCTGAGTTGCCTCACGCCAACAGACTTCCGAGAGATGACGTCGAAAAAGTTGCATAGGCCAAATAGGGTTTCACGGACGTGCGCGTCCATGATACCACGGATTGCAACTGGAAGTATCTGCGTCATCAGCACGTGACAATCGTGAGACTTCATCCCGCTGAACTTCAGCTTCGCCCGGTCTAGGTATCTGCTTATCTTCCCCGCGTAACCGTAAGGAAGTTGTACTCCTACGAGGCAGGTGAAAAACTGCTCGATCTCCTCCTGACTTAGAGTGAAGCACGCGGGAGGGTAGTCATTTCCGGTCTTCTTGGCCTTTTTGCCTTTGCGATGACTTTCCGTGTCCTGCTTCGCCTCCTCCTCATCATCATCATCATCATCATATATAGCGTGAAGCTCCTGCCTGATGCCCATTGATTTCAAGTCTGCCCTTGCTTTCGGCCCATCTTTGGTCCTCTCTGGCATGTTGAGCAGGGTACCAAGCAGACTCTCGCACACGTTCTTCGTGATATGCATTACATCAAGGCTGTGAGGCACACGGTGGATCTTCCAGTACGGCAAGTCCCAGAAAACAGATCTCGTTTTCCATACCTTCAGCAGCGGCTCTGGCGCCTTTTGCTTCTTTCCCGGCTCTGGCGCCTTTTGCTTCTTTCCCGGCAGTGGGCAATCTTTCCAATTTTTCAACAGCTCGTCTATTTCCTCGCCGCTCCTCGTACGCGGGCGTCCTCGGGGTTCGGTTTCACCATCGAACAAATCCTTGCGTTTTCTCCACAGGTCATCGTCGCGAAGCCACCTTCGATGTCCCATGAACACGGTTTTCGAAGACCCGGGATCTCTATCTAGCTGGCGATACGTTGTGTCATCCATGCACCTGACGCATCCAGAAAATCCGTGGACCACCTGCCCCGCGACATATCCGTAACCGAGATAGTCATGCACCGTCGTGAGCAGCGCGGCTCTCATAGGGAAATATTCTTTCTTTGCGGCGTCCCACGTATTGGCTGGCGTTTTCCACAGCGTGTCTAGCTCCTCTTTCAGCAGCCCCAGATACAGATTGATGTCGTTCCCTGGTTGTTTCGGTCCTTCAATTAGCATACTCATGTGAATGTACTTCCTCTTCATGCACAACCAGGGGGGAAGGTTGTACATCCACACAAACACAGGCCAGGTGCTATGTGTGCTTCTCTGGCTGCCAAACGGGTTGACTCCATCGGTGCTCGCGCCCAGCACGATGTTCCTTGGATCCTTCCCGAATTCTAGGTCTTCGAAGTTCAACGGTTGCCACTGGCTCGCATCCTTAGGGTGACTCAGCATCTTGTCTTTTTTATCTATCTCCGGATCATTTGCGTCATCTTCTCGCTTCTTCTCCTCCCTATCCGCGTGCCAACGTAGAAGCTTTGCTACCTTAGGGTCCGCGAAATACCGCTACAGACGAGGAGTGATCGGAAAGTACCACACCACTTTTCGAGGAGCTTTCTTCCTCTTCTTGTATCGAGTGACGCCGCACACCGGACATATGGTAGACTCCGCGTGCTCGTCCCGATAAATGATGCAATTGTTCATGCACACATGGTATTTCACGTGTGGTAAATCCAGAGGACACACGATTTTCTTCGCCTCCTCCAAACTGGTGGGGCACTTGTTCCCCTTGGGAAGACGTTCGTGCCAGAATGACATGTTCTCGTCGAAGCATGCGTCGGTCATTTTGTGTTTTACCTTCATCTCCAGAGCCATGAGCGTTACTTTCAGGCGGGTATCCTCGGGCCTGCATCCTTCATACAATGGAGTAACCGCGTCTAACTCAAGTTGATCCATCTTGGCTTTCTCTCGGGCGGCAGCTCTTGCGTTATCGGTCTGCTTGAGAAGCAGCTCTTGAATATGAGGGTCCTGCACCCAGCCCATCGATGGTTCAGCGTCGTCTGCTCCGCCGGCATCATCATCTTCATGATCATGCCCGTCGTCTGCTCCGGCATCTTCCTCATCATCATGTCCTGCATCTTCTACATGATGACTGTGTACAGCATCACCATCGTGATCATCTCCTGGGGATTCTTCGTCTTCTCGCCCGCCCGAGCCGCGGTGGTTGTCTTGCTGCCCTTCCTCATTTCTTGCCCGGCCCCCATGAACGACTTCGTAGTCATCTTCATCACCTTGCCACCGATAGCCATCCATGAAACCACGCAAGAGCAGGTGGTCCCGCACCTGCCTGGAATCCGGGTCCGCAATAAGGCTCTTCAGCTTGCATCTTCGACACGGACATCTTATCTCCGTCTCGTTCTTTTGAAGCATCTCGGCCTTCGCGGACCTCAAAAACCTATTCACGATGCCTTCGGTCATCGTGCGCACCATGGTCGCCCTGCGGGGTAGAGCAAAACGATATTTTAGAACCAAGAAAATTTTTGCCATGACTTTCCCTAAAAATAGGACAAAAATGAATGCTTAATGCCAAAATTCTCACCGAAACGGAATGAATCAACATTCCGGGAAAATATTGGCAACTATCGCATTTCAAATACCGGTACACCTCCAAAAACAAACACATATGCAACACAACAAACCTATGCAACACCACAAACATACATAGATCTAGCTATAGGCCATAAAAGTGCATGTGCACATTGTTTGTATGGAGAACAACATAAATATAGCTTCCCCCCATACTTACCTACCAAAACAAGGCAATTTAACCACTTAATTTGAATGAATATATGGTGGAAATGAGGTGGAAAAGAGGAGGGACCAGAGAGGAGAGGAAGTAGAGAGAATGAAGAAGTGGGGGGGAAAGTGAGTGTGGTAGAGAGGCTGTCCAAAATATCTAGTTGCTGCCCGCATACTAATGGCGCACCAGCTACTAATGCGCCATTAGTAATCAAGGTCACTAATGGCGCATTTAAAGTTGCTGCGCCATTAAAAGTTTTGCAAAAAAAAACATACTAATGGCGCACTTCCGCACAGTGCGCCATTACTAGTTCAAACTAGTAATGGCGCACTTTGGGAAAATGCGCCATTAGTAGTTTTGTAAAAAACAGAATAAAAAATATCATAAAAAAAAGACCATTAATGGCGCACTTCACTGCTGGTGCGCCATTACTATTTACAACTAGTAATGGCGCACTATTAATAGATGCACCATTAGTATGTTTGGACAGGCGCGCTAGTTAAAAAAATAATTTCTTGATACTAATGGCGCACTCCGGGCAAGGTGCGCCATTAGTACTTCGAACTCTAATGGCGTATCTGTTGCAGGTGCGCCATTACTAAATACTAATGGCGCACTTGCTGTATGGTGCGCCATTAGTATCAATTTCATCTATAGCCCTTTTCCTAGTAGTGTATCATCCTGGGGAATATCAAGTATAACAAAGTTCGTTAGAATAGTAACATTTGCAACTACAACAGGCACATCCTCGCAAATACCGACAGGTATAACAGTTGATTTATCGGCCATTTGCAAAGATATTTCAGTAGGTGTCAACTTACTCAAGTCAAGTCTACGATATAAAGAGAGAGGCATAACACTAACACCAGCTCCAAGATCACACAAAGAAGTTTTAACATAGTTTCTCTTAATGGAGCAAGGTATAGTAGGTACTCCTAGATCCCCTAATTTCTTAGGCATTCCACCCTCAAAAGTGTAATTAGCAAGCATGGTGGAGATTTCTACTTCAGGTATATTTCTTTTATTAGTGATAATGTCTTTCATATATTCGGCATAAGGATTTGTTTTGAGCACATCAGTCAAACGCATACGCAAAAAGATAGGTCTAATCATTTCAGCAAAGCGCTCAAAATCCTCATCATCATTTTTCTTGGATAGTTTCGGAGGAAAAGGCATGCTTTTCTGAACCCATGGTTCTCTTTCCCTACCATGCTTCCTTGCAACAAAGTCTCTCTTATCATAACGCTGATTCTTTGATTGTGGGTTATCAAGATCAACAGCAGGTTCAATCTCTACATCATTATCATTGCTAGGTTGAGCATCATCATGAACATCATCATTAATATTATCACTAGGTTCATGTTCATTACCAGATAGTGTCTCATCATCAGAAACAGATATATCATTGGGATTCTCAGGTCGGTGAGCTACAGGTTCACTAGAGGCATGCAAAGTCCTATCATTTTTATTTTTCTTCTTCTTAGAAGAACTAGGTGCATCTAAATTAGCTCCGTGAGAATCTTGCTCAATTCTCTTAGGGTGGCCTTCAGGATACAGAGGTTCCCGAGTCATCCTACCACCTCTAGTCACAACTCTAATGGCATTATCATTATTCTTACTATTTAATTCATTGAGCAAATCATTCTGAGCCTTAAGTACTTGTTCTACTTGAGTGGTGACCATAGAAGCATGTTTACTAATAAGTTTCAGTTCATATTTAGCACTAGACAGATAATCACTCAAACGTTCAATCATATAAGCATTGTGTTGTAATTGTGTACCAATATAAGCATTGAAGTTTTCTTGTTTCACAATAAAATTATCAAACTCATCTAAGCATTGGCTAACAGACTTATAACGAGGAATATTACCTTCATCAAATCTGTAAAGAGAATTTACCTTTACTACCTGTGTCGGGTTATCAAGAATATGCATTTCTTCAATAGGCGGTAAATTCTTAACATCTTCAACTTTAATACCTTTTTCTTTCATAGATTTCTTTGCCTCTTGCATATCTTCAGGACTGAGAAATAGCACACCTCTTTTCTTCGGAGTTGGCTTAGGGGCTGGTTCAGGAAGTTTCCAATTATTTTCATTGGCTAGCATATTATTCAATAGTAATTAAGCTTGTTCGACTGTTCTTTCCCTGAAAACACAACCATCACAACTATCCAGGTGGTCTCTAGAAGCATCAGTTAGTCCATTATAAAAGACATCAAGTATATCATGCATTTCAAGAGGATGATCAGGCAAAGCATTAAGTAACTGGAGAAGCCTCCCCCAAGCTTGTGGGAGACTCTCTTCTTTAGTTTGAGCAAAGTTATATATTTCCCGTAAGGCAGCTCTTATGAGCGGGAAAATATTTAGCAGAAAAGTAATACATCATATCCTGGGGACTACGCACACAACCAGGATCAAGAGAATTAAACCAAGTCTTAGCAACACCCTTTAACGAGAACGGAAATAGCTTAAGGATATAATAGTAACAGATGTTTTCATCATTGGTAAATAGGGTGGCTATATCATTCAACTTAGTAAGATGTGCCACAACAGTTTTAGACTCATTGCCATGGAAAGGATCAGATTCAACCAAAGTAATTAACTCAGGATCAACAGAGAATTCATAATCCTTATCACTGACACAAATAGGTGAAGTAGCAAAAGCAGGGTCATGTTTCATTCTAGCATTCAAGGACTTTTCTTTCAGCTTAGCTAATAACTTCTTAAGATCATATCTATCATTGGAAGCAAGAAAGTCTCTAGCAGTTTCTTCATCCATAACATAACCCTCAGGCACAACATGCAATTCATATCTATTGGGAGTAGTTTCATCATCACTTTCATAAATATCATCAACATTTGCACTCTTTGTAACCTTAGCAATTTGTTCATCTAGAAATTCACCTAGTGGCACAGTATCAGGCATAGAGGTAGTTTCATCATATATAGCAGAAGTAGCATCATCAAGAACATACGGCATATCAGATTCAATAGCAGGAGTAGGTGTCGCAAGTTTACTCATAACAGAAGGATAATCAAGTGCAGAGCTAGATGGCAGTTCCTTACCTCCCCTCGTAGTTGATGGTAAGATCTTGGTTTTTGAGTCCTTCAAATTCTTCATAGTGATAATCAGATATAAATCCCAAGTGACTTAAAGAATAGAGCTATGCTCCCCGGCAACGGCGCCAGAAAATAGTCTTGATAACCCACAACTGTAGGGGATCGCAACACTTTTCGAGGGTAAAGTATTAAACCCAAATTTGTTGATTCGACACAAGGGGAGCCAAAGAACAGTCTCAAGTATTAGCAGCTGAGTTGTCAATTCAACCACACGTGGCAACTTAGTATCTGCAGCAAGATAGTTTAGTAGCAAAGTAATATGATAGTGGCGGTAGCAGCAATAAACGTAAAGATAGTGTTTTGTAGTTTTTGTGATAGTAGCAACGGAAAAGTAAATAAGCGACAAGCAATATAGGTAAAGCTCGTAGGCATTGGATCGGTGATGGGAAATTATGTCGGATGCAATTTATCATGTAGAAGTTATAACCTAGGGTGACACAGAACTAGCTCCAGTTCATCAATGCAATGTAGGCATGTATTCGGAATATAGTCATACATGCTTATGGAAAAGAACTTGCATGACATCTTTTCTCCTACCCTCCCGTGGCAAGTGGGTCCTATTGGAAACTAAGGGATATTAAGGCCTCCTTTTCATAGAGTACCAGACCAAAGCATTAACACATAGTGAATACATGAACTCCTCAAACTATGGTCATCACCGGGAGTGGTCCCCATTATTGTCACTTCGGGGTGGCCGGATCATAACACATAGTAGGTGACTATAGACTTGCAAGATAGGATCAAGAACACACATATATTCATGAAAACATAATAGGTTCAGATCTGAAATCATGGCACTCGGGCCCTAGTGACAAGCATTAAGCATAGCAAAGTCATAGCAACATCAATCTCAGAACATAGTGGATACTAGGGATCAAACCTTAACAAAACTAACTCGATTACATGATAGATCCCATCCAACCCATCACCGTCCAGCAAGCCTACGATGGAATTACTCACACACGATGGTGAGCATCATGGAATTGGTGATGGAGGAAGGTTGATGATGACGATGGCGACGATCTCCACTCTCCGGAGCCCCAAATGGACTCCAGATCAGCGCTCCCGAGAGAGATTAGGGCTTGGTGGCGGCTCCGTCTCTTGAAACACGATGATTCCTTCTCTCTGATCTTTTTCTCCCCAAAACATAAGATATAGGATCTGGGGGTACGTCGGTGGAGCATCGGGGGGCCATCGAGGCAGGGGGGGCGCGTTCTGTGAAGGGGGGCGCGTCCACAGTCTCGAGGACAGGGTGTGGGCCCCCCGGTGAGTATCTTCTTGCAGATATTTTTTATATTTTCAGAAATAATTCTCCGTTGATTTTCAGGAGATTCCGAGAACTTTTTATTCTGCACAAAAACAACACCATGGCAGTTCTGCTGAAAACAGCGTCAGTCCGGGTTAGTTCCATTCAAATCATGCAAGTTAGTGTCCAAAACAAGGGGAAAAGGGTTTGGAAAAGTAGATACGTTGCAGACGTATCATGAGTCTTCTAAATTGTACATGTGGCGGATCTGGTGGAATGTTGATGATATCCAACGGCTAGTAGTGCTCGGATTTGCCATCTCTGCACTGTCGGATTAGCTTCATCCATCGACCATCTTTCAAGTTATTTGCACACTATATAGTTCTTGTGACGTAGTTGCATGTCTTGGAAAAAAGCTACTAGTGGGTTTTACTAGCTATTTAGGAATAGAAGATGTATACACGGAAGTTGTAGGGAAAGAGATGACATGGAGTATCTCAATCCCTATGAGTAGGGGTTGGAAAAGAGATGTCATTTGGTTGACATCATAGGAACTTTTCTATTGAATCTGGAGATGACATGCATCTCAATTCCTATGAGGAGGGATTAGAAAAGAGATGTAATTTAGTTCATACCATAGGAACTTTTCTATTGAATATATGCTGATGTTTATTTTCCTTTGAAATTATGGGAGTATAGGAATCATTCATATGAACCAAGTGGCTCTAAAGCTATAGAAATGATATCATGTTTATTTCCTTTGAAATGTGGAGTATATGAATCTATTCCTATGAACCAATTGGCTCTAAAGGAAAAAATCCTATAAAAATCATATCATATAGAGTTCCTATGATATTCCTCCACACCAAAGGATGGTTGAAATTGCTGCAGGTGATACGATGGTCTTTCTTTGTAGACTCCTCCCCCATCTTTATAGTTACATCTCGAAGATGAATGAAATGATATATATACAGGGTATTCTACATGTGCAATTTGGTACACGAAAACTCGGAAAAGTTTGCGAGGTTCGAATTTTCAATAAAGCTATATGCACTGCATTTTGGAACGGAGGGAGCATACGGCAGTTGCTTACACTCACGTGGAAGATTTGTGTGTAGGAGGAGTGGCTGTTCTGTTAAATGACATGGCAAAACTGACACTGTCGGATGCCGATCTAACAGTTCTTATGGCATTCGTCCGGAAAAGGCTTTGGCGAACGTTTGTCGGATAATGATATACAGACACATGCCTTGCATTGATACGTGCCCCCCTCTCTCTCACGCACAAACACCCTCCCGAGTCCTCTCGCACCCACCGTCTATCTACAGATAGACGTCACACACATATGTGCTCTTCACACCCTACCCTGAGAACTTCTAAAAAACAAAAGACGTCGCACACATTTTATTTTAGCTCACACGTGTGTCACATCCCTAGTCAGTGCTTGCATTAGGACTAGCTAGAGTGTGCATCATGTTTACTTTTTAAATAAACTTGAAATGGGAATGACAGAAACCCCAGCACCCCTCTTCTAACAACTAGGGTTTAATAAAATCTTTTCTAATGTACCCAAAATGCCCTTCAAAAATGTTCATCATTTATGCCTTGGTCTTAAACCTCTGCCAAAAATGGTGCACAATTTTCTAGGACATCCAAGGTCTCTGGATTAAATCATATGGTATTTGCATTTGGGCATTTAAATGCAATAAATTTTTTTGTGTGCCCAAATAATCATAAACTAAAATGTTAAACGCTGTTCATATTATATACAATGGGCATGACTAGTTTTATGAGCTACAAAAATGTTCTGGCATTTTTATTAATTCAACAAAGTTGCAAAAGAAATGAAACAGAAAGAAATAGAAAAGAGAGAGAGAGAGAGAGAGAGAGAGAGAGAGAGAGAGAGCTTACCTAGCGCCCAACCGGCCCACCTGCCGGCCCAGCCCAGCCATCGCTCCAGCGAGCTTCTTGGCTCGGCCAGGCAGGCAGGCAGGTGCTCGACGGCGGCCGCAGCGCGCGGCACGCAGCTGCCCACCGCCCTGCTTCCTCCCCTCGCCGTTCTGGAGGCTGGGATCGATCACCCACTTCGTCCCCGAGCTCGCTGACACTCTCCACCCTCCCCAGCTCCTCTCTCTCGCCTTCCCCGCACCATGGCCAACGCCGCCGTGCTCACGCCGTCGTGATAGCCGCGTCCACCGCCGTCCCTGAGCTCCGTCACCGTGTCCGTCCTCTCCACCGTCCTCGACTACGTCGAGCAGGCTGAGCCCTGAGCGCTCGCCCGCTCTGGAGTCGCCCCCAACCCCGTCTTCCCCAACTCCGGCCGCAGAGATCCCCCTCGCTGCCCCGCTCAGCTCCGACCGTCCCCGAGCTCGCCTCGGCGTCTACTACAACCGCCGTGAGCTCAGCTTCGTCCTCCCCCTCTCCGTTGGCTCTCTCCTACGCTGAACGCACCGCACGAGGCTCACCTGCACGCGCCGCCGCGGAGCTCGTCGCCGACGAGGCTCCGGCCATCTAATGGTCTGGCCATCGTGCCCACCAGCTTCACCGTACCGTGTAGATGTTGTAGGACCACTCCACGCACCTCTACGAGCACCGCACCGATGTTTTCGACCTCGGCCGAACTCCGGCAACCGCTGGACTCGTCGCCAGCGTCGTTTCCGGCGACCCCGAGGCCAGCCACCACCACCACTCGACGCGGCTCGCTCCCAGCTAACCGTAGGTGAGCTCCGCCGTCGTTTTGGCAGCCGGAGCACAAATCCCGCACCTCACCGCCGCGTTTGGCCTCGCCGGCGGCTAAACGCCGGCGAGTTAGCCCTGGTTGACCAAGGGTTTGACCCCCCTGGGTCACTGACATGTGGGCCCTGCCTGCTAGTCAAACCTAGTTTAGGGTTTAATTTAATTTTAATTAGTCAGTTAACTAACTGTGACACTGACCAGTGGGTCCCATTGGTCAGGTTTGACCTGGGCCGCCCTGTTGACTGGCTGACGTCAGCGTGATGTCATGCTGACGCAGTAAAGGATTTTCTGGGATTTTTAGATTTAAAAACAATTCTGGAAATTCCAGAAAATGCTTTAAACTTCAAAAAATCATATAAATTCAAAAGTAGCTCAGATGGAAAAGATTTATATATGAAAATTGATCAGAAAAATCCAATATTTCCAATGGCACTGGTTTCATGCATGTTTGAGCAAGTTAACCTTGCTTTATACTCTAAAACAAGATAATGCACTTAAATAAATAATAGTTTGGGTTTCAATTTGAATCTTTGATTCAAATGGGCTCAAACCCTTCTGGTTATAGTTGCATTAGCCCAAAACACATGCATCTTGCCATATCATGAGCATGCATCATATTGTTGCATTTGTTTGCTTATTGATTGTATCGCCGGTATTCTCCGTGTTAGGTCCTGCTCCCGAGGATACTTCTGCGTATCCAGCTGAAGAGCAGTACCCGACAACCACTCTGTCAGGCAAGCAATCATTGATCATTCCGATACAAACCCATCTTCTCGCTCCTGCTCTCTTTTACTGCATTAAGGCAACAGCGTGTGAACTGCTACTTGCTGCGGTAGTTGAACCCTATTCCCTTGCATGACCTGTCATTGCCATAGTAAATAGTTGAAACCCACTAGCATGTGTACGAGTTGATTGAGCCATGTGATGTGTGATCCACCATGCTATTTGTTTATGTTGCCTGCTATGCTTAGAGTTGTGTCAGGTCTGGTTCATCTGGGTGATGGATCAGAGAGAAATGATCATACCGGTAAAGAGAAGGAAGTGTGGAACATGTTTGGTAAAGGTATCGATGAAAGGCCATGCAGGAGTACGTGGTGGGTTGTTTCATTGGAACCGTTCATAGGACCCGAGATCTGTATGTGTGGTTCAAGTTCCAGCTACTACCATGCATTGGGCCCGAAACCAATGGACCCTCTCGGCTTATTAATTACCCTCGATCTCTGTCCAGGAGTTGCAACTAGTTTCTGGTGTTTGTAGTTTACTGGTGGTCGTGCACAGCGCTGACCCTCGGGGTGGGCTGTGATGCGACAGGTACGTGGCACGGTGTACCGGTTGCCCCTTTGGTGACTCGGGAACCCTGTACACATCGTTTGGGGCTGTGAGTGACACCCCGGCTGGATCTCCCCACGGATGGAACCCAAATAGGCGATAAACATGGACGAGAGACTTGTGTAGTTAGTCAGGTCGTGGCCGATACCCTCGCTGGGCTTCCGCTTGAAGGTTGCCGAGTACATGTCGGGTAAACGGCGATAAGTGGTGGAAGCGTGTGTGAAGAAGTACACCCCTGCAGGGTTATCAATCTATTCGAATAGTCGTTGTTCGCGGTACGAACTACTTGGTTACTCTTACAGTTCATAGACAAGTTGATGGATACTAATAAAAACCTCAAGACAAGTGTGAGTACTGTGGATGGCCCTTCCGTAGGATGACGGGAGAGAATCCTCGGTGGTGTATTGCCGTGGTGAGTAGAGGACTCGTGTTCGTAGTAATATCTTGCAATCTGTTGAGAGTTGTAGTATAGGTTAGCCAAGAGTCAAAGCTGGCTTTCTGCTATGAACTCCACTACCCCCTGTTGATAATGTTGCATGTATGATAGGTTCTGTTGTAAGACTTGCTGAGTACCTTTGTACTCATGTTTGCTTAATAACTGTTGCAGAGGAGAACCCTGCCCCTTCTGATGGGTTCTACATAGACGTTGACGTCGACGAGTAGCTTGCTACGCAGACGGAGATCTGGAGCTTGTGGAGGGCCTTGTAGATAGTCAGGCTACACCAAGCCTGTTTTATTTTCTAAGATGTCTGTACTCAGACATGTAGCTTCCGCTTGTGCTTGTATGACTGTATGACTTGAGTGTTGGGTCATGCGACCCCTATCTGTATGGATATGTTATGTATGGCTCTTGGAGCCTTTTAAATAAAGTACTTTGAGTCATAGAGTTCTGTTGTGATGCAATGTTGTATTTGCACATATTGAGCATATTGTGTGTATGATTGAAATGCTTGGTATGTGTGGGATCCGACACCTAGTTTTTTTTCCCTTGGTAGCCTATCTTACAGGGAAATGCCTCCTAGAGATTCCAATGAGCCTTGGTAGCTTGCTACTGCTCGGTACACGTAGGCTGGCCGGCATGTGTCCTTCTTCATTCCTGTGTCTGTCCCTTAGGGGAAATGTCACGCGTTGTTCCTTTAAGTCCATGTAGCTTGCTACGACTTGGGTTCATACGTTGATGACCGACACGTTCGTTGCTGGGTCATGGATGCGTGTCTCTGTAATTTAGTGCCACTTTTGGTTTATAACTAGCCATGTCGGTCCGGGTTCTCTGTCATATGGATGCTAGCGACACTGTCATATACGTGTGCCAAAATTCGCAAACGGTCCCGGGACAGGTAAGGTGGAACCCGTGGGGATACCGTGCGTGAGGCCACAAAGAGATATGGCGTGTTACACCTAGATCGGTGTGACTTAGGATCGGGGTGCTGACAACGTCACACACTTATACTATTACTCTTGTGGCGAATGTTCTTTGGGCATAGTATATTCTACTCTCACGAAGAGAAGCGGTGCACGCACGCACTAGTTCTCTCACACCCACTCACAGGTACACATAGGAGCACATTATTTGAAGCTGGTACAACAAAATCACTCCACTATATATATAAGAAGGAGCCTTAGCGCTTGCTATACTAGGGTTCCTCTCATTCACTCTCTCATGCTCTCTAGATCTAAGCAAGACATAGGTGGCCACACTCTCTCTCAGCTCACGGCTGGTCACAATCCGGCCGGACAACCTCGACCGGGGCAGGGGTGTAGGTGCATCGTTCACGTTGTCATCGGCGGAGAGGGATGAGACCAACGGTTGCCCGCGCGTCCTGATCGGCGGCCGTGCTGTTCTCTCCGAGAGAACGCCGGCTCCGGAGGTCCTCTGACCCCTTCTTCCTCCCTACGGTATTGTGGCCAAGATATGGCCTCCCGACGCCGTCTTTGCCACATGCCGACGACCCTCAGGTATATATTCCTTCGAAACCTGCCTTGCTCTACTGCCCCAGCTCCCCACTTGGCTTAGTGTGGATCTTTTTCTACTTCCGTCCGCTGTTCCAAAGCCACCTAGACTTTTACTATTATTAGAGGTAAAGCTGGTTCATACAGTCGACTCTAAGAGTTGGTTCAAATAGGGAAGAAAGTGGGAAAGCCGTAGCATGAATCTAGGACTTGGTTCTAAGAGAAAATGGGGGAAAGTTGTAGATACTGGCTACCCAACCGGTTTCTTGGTTGAAAAGACGAAAAAAGCATGGTGGATGCTGAAGGGTGGGGGGAAGTGGACCTATCTCTTGGTTGAAAAAGGAAAGAAAATGACGGGTGTTGGGGGACAAAGCAAATGAGAATGAGCAGGTCTAGATTTCCTGCGCTGACATAGGAAAATGTCGCTGAGGAGACAAAAAATGGGACAAATGCAGACATGCTGCCTGAGTGTTTGCCGCTCTCGGCAACCACATTTGCATCACCACTTTATGCCTCTGCTGTCCCTACGCCCATATAGCTACCGTTAATGTAAAATCACATGAAGCATTAAGCCCATATTGGCCACGGGAGTCCTCATCGACCACCCATGGTATTTCAAGACAATTGTGGGCCGCTTGTCACCCCCGGCCGCCTGTTCACTGAGCCGCCTCCTGGGGCAGCAACGCCTAGGAGCTGGCTGCCAGCAGGCGGCGGGGGCCTCGACAGGAGGCAGCTTCACGGCCAGCATCCAGAATACGGCCCCTCGCCTCCCCCTCGGGACGCGTGCTGGGGAACCACGACGAGGCTAAGGCATGGCTACAGTTGAACATGTGATACGTCCAAAATGTATCTATAATTTTTGCTTGCTCCATGCTTCTTTTGTGTGATATTGCTATGATATTGATGCACTTCCATACACTTTTGATCATATTTGGACTAACCTATTAACTCAGTGCACCACAGTGCCAGTTCCTGTTTTCTGCTGTTTTTCTATTTCAGGTTTCCCCCATATTAATAGTGCTCCGAAAATTCCAGGAAAAATATAGGAAAAATCAGCGTACAGGAAGCTTCGCGAAGAACCAAAGATGGGCCAGAGGGGAGCCAGGGGAGGCCCAGGCGGCCACCTGGCGCGGCTCCACCCCTGACCGCGCCAGGGGGGCGCCTGGGGCCCCTGCTCCGCCTCTGGCTGCCCCCCTTCGCCTATATATCCCTCTCGTCCCGAAACCCTCGAGGACAGAACCCTTTTTTCGCGATCTCGCCTCTGTTCCGCCGCCGCAGCGCTTCCAAGATCGGGAGCATCAGGAGAACTCTTCCCGGCACCCTGCCGGAGGGGAGAACCACCACCGGGAGCTTCTCCACCACCATGGACGCTTCCAGGATGAGTCGTGGGTAGTCCACCTTGGACCATGGGTCCATGATCAGTAGCTATGTGATGTTGTCCTCCCCTCTTTGCTCTTCATGGTTTAGACCTCGTGAGCTGCCCTACATGATCGAGGCACATATGTAATCTTTCTACTGTTGCTTTGCTGAGTTTGCTGGGATCTGATGGATTATGAGACTATGTTCAGATTGTGTTTGAGTAATATATTTGATTCACCTCTTTTATATCTTTGTTCTTGAGTAATTCTTGCATGTTCTCTGTTGCTGTTTATTGCTTTGGCCAAGTAGTAGGTAGTAACTCCAAGAGGGAGCGTTATGCTTGATTGTGGGTTCATGCCCCCTGATGACTAGCTTGAGTGACAGAAACATGAGTCTAGGGGATGTGCTGTTGCCACAAGGGAGAAAACAACGGTGCTTCTACTTGCGGGTGCAAGGATTGTTTACTTTACGCAGAGTTCTTTTAATGCAGTTGTCTGTTGCTTTGAGTTTACACTTTGGGTGGGATTCGCAACTTAATACCAGCGAGATGTTCTGGATAGATATCTCAAGGTGGATGATTAGTAGTAGATACAGATGGATTTCGGTCTACTTGCCTTGGCGTACCACCCATGCTTTTGAGCCTCTACCTTTCTTTGCAACATAGTTAGCATTGGTTTGCGCACATAATCCTGTCAATTGCCCAGCTGTAATTTGTTTACCTCGCTTTGCTGTTTTATCGTCTTTTGGGAGAGAGACATCACTAGTGAACATCATGGGACCCCGGTCCATATTACCACCGCTGATCACACCTTCTACTTACTTCCTGTTTTTATTTCCTAGTTGCAGTCATAGCTATCATTATTATCTCTTGTGTTTGATCCATTGTAAACAACAAGGCCGGAGGGATTGACAACCTCTCTGTACTCGTTGGGAGCAAAGTTATATGTATCTGTGTGCAGGTCCCGTCAACCGCTAAGTTTCTGGCGCCGTTGACACCTACTTGTCGACCCTCGGAGTCTCACGGGATTCGATCCTTGGTATCTTTGCCAAGGGAAATTTGCCTCTACGCTACATCTCAACCTTCCACTTGGGGTAACCAACGAGGGGCGAGAAGCCATCAAGCAAGTTTCTGGCGTTGTTGCCGGGGACTCCACTCTTCAAGATAGGGGAGTTGCACGCTATCTTTTATCTTTGCTTTTTAGTCTTGTTAGTTTACCTTTCAGTTTTTGCTTTAGTGTCCCTTACCAAAAATCACAAAAATAGTTATCTTGCTTGCTGCTGCTATGGGTTCCACCGAGAACACCAAGTTGTGTGACTTCACTAGTCATAACAACAGTGACTTTATCTGCACGCCTATTGCTACACCTGCCACTTCAGCACCTTCTTATGAGATTAAACCTGCTTTGCTGAACCTAGTTATGAAAGATCAATTCTCCGGTGCTGGAGATGATGCTGCTTTGCACTTAAATAATTTTGTTGAGCTCTTTGATATGCAAAAGTACAAAGAAGTAGATGGTGATATTGTTAAGCTTAAGCTTTTTCCTTTTTCCTTGAGAGGAGGAGCTAAAATCTGGTTTCAATCCTTGCCTAGGAATAGTATAGATTCTTGGGACAAGTGCAAGGATGCCTTTATTGGGAAGTACTATCCCCTTGCTAAAATTATCCAATTAAGGAGTAACATAATGAATTTTAAACAATTGGATAATGAACACGTTGCCCAAGCTTGGGAACGCATGAAATCTCTTGTCAAGAACTGCCCTACTCATGGTTTGACTACTTGGATGGTTATCCAAACTTTTTATGCAGGCTTGAACTTTACCTCGCGGAACTTGTTAGATTCGGCCGCGGGAGGAACCTTTATGTCAACTACACTTGGTGCTGCCACGAAGCTTCTCGACGAGATGATGACCAATTATTCCCAATGGCACACCGAACGCGCTCCAACAGGTAGGAAGGTAAACTCTGTCGAGGAGATTTCCTCCCTAAATGAAAAAGTTGACTTGATCATGTCTCTACTTTCCAAGCAATCTTCTATTGACCCTCATGATGTTCCTTTAAATTCTTTGATTGATCAAGATCAAGTAGATGTGAACTTTATCTCTAGAAACAATTTCAATAACAATGCTTATAGGAGTAATTTTGGTAGCAACCCTAGACCGTTCCCCTCTAATTCCTATGGGAACAACAATGCTTATCCTAGCACCAAGAAGTCCACTTCTGAACTAGAGATTATGCTTAAAGACTTCATCACTACCCAAAAGGCCTTCAATAAGAGTGTAGAAGAAAAACTAGACAAACTAGATAATCTCTCTTCGAAGGTAGACAATTTAGCCCATGAGGTAGAGTTGCTTAAAATTAGAACTTCTCCTCTTGAGGAGAGGAAGACCACTCCTATGAATGCTATTCAAGTGCAAATTAATGAAAATATTAGGATGATGGCTAAACTTAAAAAGAGATGGGCTAGAGAAAAGGAGGAAGAAGATAGAATTAAGAGCCTTCCTACCCACCACACTGTTGCTACTATTCAAGTTGTTGAGGATATCCAAACTCTTAACACCCAATGCACTCCTAGTCCCATTGGACCTATTAATGCTGATGCTATGACCTCAACCGTAGAAGAAGAAACTCTTATGACCATAGAAGCTACCAAACAAGTGAGCCTAAAGGACACCACTACCACTTTACTTGATAGTAGTGACCTTGATTTTGATAATTGCACCCTTTCTGAAGTTATTGGTTTTCTTCACAAGATGTCTAGAGATCCCCACACTAGCACACTTAATCTTGCCTTCACGGAGCATATCACTAATGCTCTTATCAAAGCTAGGGAGGAGAAGCTTAGGGTAGAAGCCTCGATACCTAGAAAGCTAGAAGATAGTTGGGATCCGATGATTAAAATTAAGTTGAATAACTTCTCTTGCTATGCTTTATGTGATGTTGGAGCTAGTACCTCTGTTATGCCCAAAAGAATGTATGATATGTTTGAATTGAAACCTTTTGATCCTTGTTCTTTTGGTGTTCGTCTTGTTGATTCTTCCGTAAAGAAACCTTTGGGGAAGATCGACGATGTTCTTATCATTGTCAATGACAATTATGTTCCCGTTGATTTTACTATTATGGATATTGAATGTGAACCTTCATGTCCAATTATTTTGGGACGTCCCTTTCTTAGCACCGTTGGTGCTATCATTGACATGAAAGAGGGGAATATAAAATTCCAATTCCCTCTCAAGAAAGGGATGGAACACTTCCCTAAAAAGAAGATTAAGTTGCCTTTTGAGTGCGTTACACGGGCTAGCTATTCTCTTACTCTTGATACAACTTGGTCTTTTTGCATCATGCCTAGCTTAAAGGCATAAAAGAAGCGCTTTTGGGAGGCAGCCAACAACGAATTAGGTTTTATTTTTATTTTGTTGTGTCTTTATGTTTGTTACTGCAGTAGCATCATCATTGTATCTTTTCTTTTCCGCTTTGTGCCAAGTTTAGCCTCCGATTGCAAGAAAGTTCAAAAGTTGTGACGTGCTGTCCAGAAAACAGATTCTGTCCTTGGACAGAAAAATTCGAATAAAATCACCAGATCATCTTTTGATCTGAATTTTTTTGACAGCGTGCTCTATACAATTGGCTTTCGAGCGTCTGTTCTGAGTTTTTTGATTTGAGTTGCAGAAGTGCCCCAAAAAAATTAGTTACTACCTGCTGGTCTGTTTTTCATAGATTCTGTCCTGTTTTGCCTTTCCTTCGTTTTGCAAACCTTGAGCTTGATTTTTCTTTGCAAAAACTTTTTGGCAATCTTGAGAAACAGTAGCTCTTCAAGATTATCTTTATTTCCAGTAGGGAAAAATTATTTTATTGTGGGTACTAACCTCGCTAATCAGATTATGATGAGTTATGTTTGAAGAGAGTTTTCAAGTGTGCGAGGGAAGATGATAAAAGAAGATTCAGTAGGGTCAAACGCTCAAGCTTGGGGATGCCCCCGTGCACCCCCAAGAAATATTCAAGAAGACTCAAGTGTCTAAGCTTGGGGATGCCCCCATGCATCCCATTCTCCATCAACAATTATCAGTTCGTCTTTCGTTCCACTATATTCTTATCACTTCATGTGTTATGTGCTATGCTTGGAGCGTCTTGCTCTTAGTTTGTTTTTTTAGTTTTCTTTAGCTTTGCTTGCTGTTCATAACAAGTTAGAACCCAGCTTTCTTTGGGTGGGAGAGAAACACGCTCCACTTCAACCTAGAACACAACATAGGATTTTCATGCTTACCTTTGATGTGTGTGTTCTTTGTCTTTCCATTGCTGCTGTCATGTTTAGCTCTTAGTTTTCATGCTTTTCTTTTTAAAGAGCTTTTGTTTAGTTGGTTGCTGAACTCTCTTGAGTTTTCATGTTTATCTTCTTAAGAGAGTTTGCCTGTTGCACTGAGTTGTGTGTCTTAACTTAAAGTAGGTAACTGAGGTTGCTATTTAATTTTAGTAGTAACTTGCAATAGTTTTGAGGTATTGCCATGAGTAATGTCTGAACTTTTGGTATCAAGAGCTTTAGCCTATTAGTGATAGATGTCGTATTTTGGGCAATCCGTGTTTATTTTCGAAAACCTACAAAATAGTTGAGAACTTTATGTACTAGATGGATCACTAATCTCTGGAGGGATCGAATGTTAGAGTACACTCACGTACCATGAGTCGAGGATGCGCAAGGATAACCAAACCCCCATACACTCCTCCTCGGGGTAGTTGTCTCTTTGTGAACCTCCTAATTAGATTGAGAGTTACCGATAATAAGTGCATGAGTTCTTCGGACTAATGTGAGTATTCGAAAGTTGACACTTCCACCTAGCCATATTTTTCTAGCCTCTTCGGTACAGTGCATTGCCCTTTCTCACCTCGAGAGTTGGCGCGTACTTCGCCGGTGCATCCAAATCCTTGGCACGATACGCTCTGTCATCATAAGCCTCATTATATCCTTCCTCAAAACAGCCACCATACCTACCTATCAAGGCATTTCCATAGCCTTTCCGAGATACATTGCCATGCAACATCCATCTTCTCATGATTTGATCTTCATGTCATATATGCTTTTGCTTGATCGACGCATGCTAGTTGGGCCTTGCCCTAATCATTGCTACATTACACGCTAGTATCATTGCATATCCTGCTACACTTGCAGAGGCATACATTTGCATACATCATGATAGTTTCATCTTCTTTATGTTGAGTACTCTTGTAAAGTGTGAAAGATCTTCTATACTTCTTGTAATTTATAGAGTGTTGCCCCTAAAGTGAGGAAAATATCCCAAAGAGGACAAATGAGAGTTAAATAGAAAGAGCCATTGAGGCCACACAAAAATAAAAAAAAAATAAAAAAAAAAAGAGAAAAAGTAACAAAAAGAGAGAAGGGGGCACACTACTATTCCTTTTGAGAGATCCACACTCGTACTTCATCTTATACCTTGTACTCCATAAAGATTATCATTCATGCATATAGCTATGTGGGGACCTTCACACTATAGAACTTGGCTTGTATATTCCAATGATGAGCCTCCTCAAAAGAGCTCTAGGTCTTCTTGAGCGAGCAAGTTGGATGCACCCCCACTAGTTCCATTGGAGAGCTTACCTTAGCTCATATGTGCATCCGTTGCATGGCAATCCCTACTCCTCACATCATATCTATCATTTGGCTTTCTCTCGCCTATGATTGTCCTCATTGATGTGAGCCTTTCACACCTTTTTTGTCTTCCCCCTTCATCATTTTTCTCTCTTTGCCATCCTAAGTGTCAACTTTCTTGCTTACGCTCATCCATTGCATGAGTGCTCAAAATATCGAAAGGGAGTGGATCATTTTGACTTGTACCTGGCTAGTGGTCTGGGGATGAGTCAAGATAAGATTCCAAAGAAGACCAAGTGTGAAACTTTAGTAGATTAAGTTCTCAACAATACAAAAACTATGTTTTACTCTCTCGTATATCCCTATCCCCTTTCTTGCACGCAAACACCATTTGGAGACATTCGAGTCACGGACAGCGAGAGCTCTTGCACCTTTATGTTCTTATGTTGCTTGTTACAAAGCTAATATAGACTCTTGCTTGTTATGACTTGAATTGAATTAAATGCCTTGATTGCTTTACTTAAAAAGTTCTTATATGGTTGGTAGCATGTCACCACAGAAATTATGCTTGTTAACATTTACCTACTCGAGGACGAGTAGGAATTAAGCTTGGGGATGTTGATACGTCCAAAACGTATCTATAATTTCTGCTTACTCCATGCTTCTTTTGTGTGATATTGCTATGATATTGATGCACTTCCATACACTTTTGATCATATTTGGACTAACCTATTAACTCAGTGCACCACAGTGCCAGTTCCTGTTTTCTACTGTTTTTCTAATTCAGGTTTCCCCCATATTAAAAGTGCTCCGAAAATTCCAGGAAAAATATAGGAAAAATCAGCGTACAGGAAGCTTCGCGAAGAACCAAAGATGGGCCAAAGGGGAGCCAGGGGAGCCAGGGGAGGCCCAGGCGGCCACCTGGCGCGGCCCCACCCCTGGCCGCGCCAGGGGGGCGCCTGGGGCCCCTAGTCCGCCTCTGGCTGCCCCCCCCTCTTCGCCTATATATCCCTCTCGTCCCGAAACCCTCGAGGACAGAACCCTTTTTCACGATCTCGCCTCTGTTCCGCCGCCGCAGCGCTTCCAAGATCGGAGCATCAGGAGAACTCTTCCCGGCACCCTGCCGGAGGAGAGAACCACCACCGGGAGCTTCTCCACCACCATGGATGCTTCCAGGATGAGTCGTGAGTAGTCCACCTTGGACCATGGGTCCATGATCAGTAGCTATGTGATGTTCTCCTCCCCTCTTTGCTCTTCATGGTTTAGACCTCGTGAGCTTCCCTACATGATCGAGGCACATATGTAATCTTTCTGCTGTTGCTTTGCTGAGTTTGCTAGGATCTGATGGATTATGAGACTATGTTCAGATTGTGTTTGAGTAATATATTTGATTCACCTCTTTTATATCTTTGTTCTTGAGTAATTCTTGCATGTTCTCCGTTGCTGTTTATTGCTTTGGCCAAGTAGTAGGTAGTAACTCCAAGAGGGAGCGTTATGCTTGATTGTGGGTTCATGCCCCCTGATGACTAGCTTGAGTGACAGAAACATGAGTCTAGGGGATGTGCTGTTGCCACAAGGGAGAAAACAACGGTGCTTCTACTTGCGGGTGCAAGGATTGTTTACTTTACGCAAAGTTCTTTTAATGCAGTTGTCTGTTGCTTTGAGTTTACACTTTGGGTGGGATTCGCAACTTAATACCAGCGAGATGTTCTGGATAGATATCTCAAGGTGGATGATTAGTAGTAGATACAGATGGATTTCGGTCTACTTGCCTTGGCGTACCACCCATGCTTTTGAGCCTCTACCTTTCTTTGCAACATAGTTAGCATTGGTTTGCGCACATAATCCTGTCAATTGCCCAGCTGTAATTTGTTTACCTCGCTTTGCTTTTTTATCGTCTTTTGGGAGAGAGACATCACTAGTGAACATCATGGGACCCCGGTCCATATTACCACCGCTGATCACACCTTCTACTTACTTCCTGTTTTTATTTCCTAGTTGCAGTCATAGCTATCATTATTATCTCTTGTGTTTGATCCATTGTAAACAACAAGGCCGGAGGGATTGACAACCTCTCTGTACTCGTTGGGAGCAAAGTTATATGTATCTGTGTGCAGGTCCCGTCAACCGCTAAGTTTCTGGCGCCGTTGACACCTACTTGTCGACCCTCGGAGTCTCACGGGATTCGATCCTTGGTATCTTTGCCAAGGGAAATTTGCCGCTACGCTACATCTCAACCTTCCACTTGGGGTAACCAACAAGGGGCGAGAAGCCATCAACATGTCCTTAGAGAATCTATAAGGGCGTGGCTACAGTGAGGGCGTATCTTACGGACAACCCTTAAGTGGCGTATCACTGTAGCCATGTTGCGTGTGACCTAGCCCCGACCAAAGGAAGCCATGATCACACCACCCATAGGCGGCAGGGCCAGCAGGCGGCTGGCCCCTGATACGTCTCCAATGTATCTATAATTTTTTATTGTTCCATGCTATTATTTATGAAGTCTTGGATGTTTAATGGGCTTTACCATTCACTTTTATATCATTTTTGGGACTAACCTACTAACCCAAAGGCCCAGTCCAGATTGCTGTTTTTGGCCTATTTCAGGGTTTTGCAGAAAAGGAATATCAAACGGAGTCCAAACGGAATGAAACCTTCACGAGAGATATTTTTGGAGAAAATCACGCACGGGAAACGTGAGGAACAAGTCAGGGGACAGAGGGCCTGCCCTCGAGGGTGGGGGCGTGTCCCCCTTCCTAGGGCGCGCCCCCTGCCTCGAGGCTGGCCCGTGTGGCCCCCGGTGCCCTACTTCTTCCTATATATACCTACGTACCCTAGAAACTCCATACGCAGAGAGAAAACCCTAATTCCACCGCCGTAGCTTCTGTTCCCGTGGAGGTCCCATGTTGGAGCCTGTTCCGGTAGGGGGATCCATCACGGAGGCCTTCATCATCATCATCGCCCTCACCATGAGTTGTGAGTAGTTTACCACAGACCTTCGGGTCCATAGCTAGTATCTAGATGGCTTCTTCTCTCTCTCTGGATCTCAATACAAAGTTCTCCTCGGTCTTCGAGGAGATCTATTCGATGTAATCTCTTTTTGCGGTGTGGTTGACGAGATCCAATGAATTGTGAGTTTATGATCAAGGTTATCTATGAAAGATATTTGGTTCTTCCCTGAACTTTTTACGTGTGCTCATAATATCCTTGCAAGTCTCTTCGAATTATTGGTTTGGTCTGGCCTACAAGATCTATAGTTCTTGCAATGGGAGAAGTGCTTGTCTTTGGGTTCAATCTTGCGGTGTCCTTTCCCAGTGACAGTAGGGGCAGCAAGGCACGTATTGTATTGTTGCCATCGAGGATAAAAAGATGGGGTTTACATCATATTGCTTGAGTTTATCCCTCTACATCATGTCATCTTGCTTGAGGCATTACTCTGTTCGTATGAACTCAATACACTAGATGCATGCTGGATAGCGGTCGATGTGTGGAGTAATAGTAGTAGATGCAGAATCGTTTCGGTCTACTTGTCTCGGATGTGATGCCTATATACAATGATCATGCCTAGATAGTCTCACAATTATTCGCTTTTCTATCAATTGCTGGATAGTAATTTGTTTACCCGCCGTAAAATATCGCTATCATGAGAGAAGCCACTAGAGAAAACTATGGCCCCCAAGTCTATTCTCAACATATCAATCTACATCTACTTTACTTTTACCGCTTTTATTTGCTGTTTTATTAAATCAAAAATACCAAAAATATAATTATCATCTCTATCAGATCTCATTCTCGTAAGTGACCGTAAAGGGATTGACAACCCCTTATCGCGTTGGCTGCGAAGTTCTTATTTGTTTGTGTAGGTGCGAGGGACTCGCGCGTGGTCTCCTACTAGATTGATACCTTGGTTCGCAAAAACTGAGGGAAATACTTATGCTATTGTGCTGCATCTCCCTTTCCTCTTCGAGGGAATACAACGCAATCTCAAGAGGTAGCAAGAAGGATTTCTGGCGCCGTTGCCGGGGAGACTTACGCAAAAGTCATATACCAAGTACCTATCACAAACCCTTATCCTTCGCATTACATTTTTGCCTCTCATTTTCCCCTCCCCCACTTCACCCTTGCCACTTTATTTGCCCTTCTTCCGCCGTGTGTTTATCGTTCGCTTGCCTTTTTGTTTGCGTGTGTGTGTTGGATTGCTTGCTTGTCACTATGGCTTAGAACAATACCAAATTGTGTGACTTCTCCAATACCAACAACAATGACTTTATTAGCACTCCGATTGCTCCTATTACCGGTGCTGAATGTTGTGAGATCAATGCTGTTTTGTCGAATCTTGTCATGAAAGATCAATTCTCCGGCCTTCCTAGTGAAGATGCCGCTACCCATCTAAACAACTTTGTTGATTTATGTGACATGCAAAAGAAAAGGGATACAGATAACGATATTGTTAAAATGAAGTTATTTCCATTTTCACTTAGAGACCGTGCTAAAACTTGATTTTCCTCTTTGCCTAGAAATAGTATTGATTCGTGGAATAAGTGCAAAGATGATTTTATCTCTAAGTATTTCCCTCCTGCTAAGATCATCTCTCTTAGAAACGATATTATGAATTTTAAGCAACTAGATCATGACCATGTTGCACAATCTTGGGAGAGAATGAAATTGATGATATGTAATTGCCCTACACATGGTTTGAATCTATGGATGATTATTCAGAACTTTTATGCTGGCTTGAATTTCTAGAAATCTTTTAGATTCGGCCACAGGAGGCACTTTCATGGAAACCACCTTAGGAGAAGCTACCAAACTCCTAGATAATATTATGGTTAATTATTCTCAATGGCACACCGAAAGATCTACTAGTAAAAAAGTGCATGCTATCAAAGAAATTAGTGTTTTGAGTGGAAAGATGGATGAACTTATGAAATTGTTTGCTGCTAAGAGTGCTTCTTCTGATCCTAATGATATGCATTTATCCACTTTGATTGAGAATAACAATGAATCTTTGGATGTTAATTTTGTTGGTAGGAATAATTTTGGTAACAATGCTAATAGAGGTAATTTTAATCCTAGGCCTTTTCCTAGTAATTCCTCTAATAATTATGGTAATTCCTACAACAACTCTTATGGAAAGATGCCTTCTGAATTTGAAACTAGTGTTAAAGAGTTTCTGATCTCGCAAAAGAATTTCAATGCTTTGGTGGAAGAGAAATTGCTTAAAGTTGATGAATTGGCTAGAAGTGTGGATAGAATTACTCTTGATGTTGATTCTTTGAAACTTTGATCTATCCCACCTAAGCATGGTATCAATGAGTCTCTCAAAGCCATGAGAATTTCCATTGATGAATGCAAAGAAAGAACCGCTAGAATGCGTGCTAAAAGAGAAGATTATATTAAATCGTGTTCTTCTAGTTATCATGAAAATAAAGATGAAGATCTGAAAGTTATTGATGTGTCTCCTATTAGATCCTTGTTTTCTAGTATTAATCTTGATAAGAATAGGATTGGAGCTGATTCTGCTCTAAGGTGTCCCAATGATTCGGAGTTTTTAGATCTTGATGCTAAAATTGTTAAAAGTGGGGATGAAGAGATTAAAACTTTGCATAGAGATGAACCCACTACTTTGGGTTTCAAGGGATTCAATTATGATAATTTCTCTTTGATTGATTGTATTTCCTTGTTGCAATCCGTGCTAAATTCTCCGCATGCTTATAGTCACAATAAAGCTTTCACTAAACACATAGTTGATGCTTTGATGCAATCTTATGAAGAAAAACTTGAGTTGGAAGTATCTATACCTAGAAAGCTCTATGATGAATGGGAACCTACTATACAAATAAAAATAAAAGATCATGAATGCTATGCTTTGTCTGATTTGGATGCTAGTGTCTCGACTATCCCGAAAACTTTGTGTGATTTGCTAGGGTTCCATGACCTTTATGATTGTTCTTTAAATTTGCATCTTGCGGATTCCACTATTAAGAAACCTATGGGAAGAATTAATGATGTTCTTATTGTTTCCAATAGGAATTATGTGCCCGTAGATTTCATTGCTCTTGATATAGAGTGCAATCCTTCATGTCCTATTATTCTTGGTAGACCTTTCCTTAGAACAATTGGTGAAATTATTTTTATGAAGGAAGGAGATATTAGATTCCAATTTACATTAAGGAAAGGCATGGAAAACTTTCCTAGAAAGAAAATCAAATTACCATATGAATCTATCAACGGATTGCCTTCCAAAGATGGCAATACCTAGATCTATCTTGTATCGTGCCTAGCTAGGGGCGTAAAACGATAGCGCTTGTTGGGAGGCAACCCAATTTTATGTTTTTTGCTTTTGTTGCTGTTAGGGAATAAATATTGCATCTATCCTATGATTAGATGTGTTTTCATGTTTTGTTTAGTATTTGTGCCAAGTAGAACCTTTGGTAAGACTTGTGTGAAGTTTATATGATCTTGCCGTGAAAAACAGAATCATTAGCTCTAGCTAAAGTAGTCGTGGGATTTTACTGGAGCATGCTTTTTAGTTGATTATTTTTTCTGCTGATTGGTAGACAAATTGCGCAAATTTACCAATTTAGTTTGAATTTTTTGGAGTTCCAGAAGTAGGCGAACCCAGCAGATTACTACAGACTGTTCTGTTTTTGACAGATTCTGTTATTCGTGTGTTGTTTGCTTATTCCGATGCATCTATGAGTAATATTGGAGGATATGAACCATAGAGAACTTAGAGTACAGTAGATTTAACACCAATATAAACAAAGAATGAATTCATGGCTGTACCTTTGAGTAGTGGTTTGCATTCTCTTACTAACGGAGCTCATGAGAATATTTGTCCACCATTTTACCTTAGTAAACCCTCCAAGTTTCTGTCCAGAAACCTACCAGGCGTGTGATTTTCTTTCTACTGCGTCTGGAAACAAACCAACCACGGGTAACTCTCCTATCTACCATGAACAACACGCCAGACATAAATTTTGGCACCAAGTCAGCCAGTAGGCATAGTTCGCGCGGTGACCACGTGTGTACACCAAGGCATGCATGTCTGTCGGCGCGCTCTGGATGCCGCCGAGCACTCTGTAGAGCGCGTGCTCGTTTCCGCGCCTGCCCAAGCGTGCCAAACTACGCCACCATCACCATCTTCACCTCTACAGCCCCCCTCTGGCGCTCGCCGATGCCTGAGCTCGCCGCAGCGAGCACGGGCGCGGTCCGGCCAAGGCAACAGTGCGGTGCGCACTGTGCTCGTCGCCACCCCAGCGCCCCTGTGCTCGTCCCCATCTGTCCACAGCTCCCGCGTGACCTCGTCGCTTTCCCCCCCTCTCACTGACGCCATTCATCGCCGGGCGCAGCGTAGAGGTGTCGCCGACGGAGCCCCGTTTCCCCCTCTCGGCTCGCCTATATATAGGCCCCCCTCCCAGCCGCTCCGAGCAACCAGCTCCACTCCCACACACACACACAGACTGCGTAGAACCCCGTGGCCCGGCCGGGCAGGCCACAGGCCACCATCCCCAAGCTCGAGCTCACCGGCGATCCCCTCGGGGCGTCGAGGTAGCTCCAAACCCTCTCAGGCCAAGGTGACCCTACCAGAGCCTCCACCACTCTCTCGTAGAGCCACTCCACCTAGCTGGAGCTGCTGGAGAAGCCGTTGCACGCCGTCTTCTTCAACTTCGGCGACCACCCTGTTCTGCCTCCGCCTACGAGCTCTATCCCGACGCCCTCCGACCACCCCTAGCTACCCTACGGGTACGGGCAGGTGCGCCTCGACCCCCTCCGTCGATCTATCATTTCCATCTTGGCTAAGGAGCTGCATCGCCGGCGTACGCTCTGACGAAGCCACGGCCGCCCCTGCTCTTCCCCCTCTCTCCTCCCCACCTGACTAGCGGGGCCCGCTAGTCAGCCTATCCGTACCCACGCGAAGCGGTACGAGTGGTGGCGCTCTAGGCGTTTACGCCTTCGATGTCACCCCCCCTTATTCTGTTTATTTAAATTTCTAAATTTAAATCTATTCCAGAGAACTTCAAACTGCAATAACTTTTTAACCAGAAGTCCAAATGAATTGATTCTTTTTGCATTGTGTTCTTTGTAAAGAAATCGTGTAGCACACCAAAAATGAGACTATTTGGTGCTGTGTAGATTTTCTGGTGAATTTTTGAATGATTCTTGATATTTGCTTGTTGTACTTCTATTTATTTTCAGAAGAGGAAACTTGTGTTGAGGATCACCAGGAGGCTTGTGAGCCTCATTTGAGCTAAGGCAAGCTACAACAACATTTTCATAGTGCCATTTCAATATTTGTGATTTTCCAACTTGAACAAATGATTAAATTTATGCATATGCATTATTTTGTTAAATACTTTCTGTTTGTTGCTGTATTTATTTGTTTCATTCAGTTTACAGAAAGTTGGAGTTTGGTTTAAGCTATTAATATAGTTAAAAGCAAGTTGGGATCTTGATAATGATTCTAGACATGCATATGTGAAGTTACTTTATTTTACATAAGTATGATGATAAAATTTTGCTAGAATAAGTTATGTTTTAATTATAAGTTATAACCAGAATAATAGTGAAGTTATGAGGTTCTTAGTGAAGTAAAGTTGACCGAGTTATACTTTTGTAGTGCATCTTTGGTATGACATTGTTTTTGTTTTTATGAGGCATTTTGGTATATTGCATTCCATGGCATTGTATGACACCGGTTATTTATTTTTCTTTAAGTTGAATCTGTTAATAACTCAACTTGAATAAATTGTTGACCGGGTCATGGTGCCACTGAATCGAGTCTTTTCCTAGTGCAACCACATTTGCCTTTATGGGAAGGTCTTTATTCGGTCCATTGTCATGCCTCTTGTAGGTACCTCTAGATAGGGAAGGTTATGGGCATGCAGTACCCTAGCCCGGTAAGCAGACATAACCTTGTGTGCCCGTTGTTAAGTTTATGGTACCAAGTCCCCATTTGGGATAGTTATTGTTTGGCCACGACGGTGGTCGATGTGCCTTTGGTAGGCACAGGGCCACTCAGGACTGTTCCAGTAGAAAATGAGTCGGAGTGGCCGAGGGGGTGTTATGGCAATGGAAGGGTTTTGTCGGAACGCCATTGGTCCACCCGAATGGGAGAACGAGGCCATGGGTTCCGTGGTGTGGGTACAGTGCACTACCTCTGCAGAGTGTAATTAATCTATCGGTAGCCGAGTCCACAGTCACGGACACGCTCGAAAGTAAGTCACACCATGGGTCAACATATAATAAAATTTTGCTCGCAAAATTCTAAAATTTGGTACTGTAAAGAATTGGTGGAAGAGCCACTGAAATGGTTAGAGACCAAGTATGGTCAGGTTGGTGATCGCCGGAAGGGTCATGATTTATGTCTTGTTAAAATGAATAATTTTGTAGTTTTAACCACCATGATTAAGTCAGACCGAGGTTTTATTTCTACAAAGGCATGAGCACAACATGTTAATTAATATATATATCTAAGTTTGCTGCTGCATATTTAAAATTGAATGATTATCATGATATTGTTTGTCATTATGATTTCTGTTTGCTGTAAGCTCGCAAGTACATTCAATGTACTGACCTGGCGTGTCATGCCAGATTTCAGGAAAGTTCCGCTGGAAAGGAGTGCCGTCTAAGTCTAGCCCGTGTCCACATCAGTGTCCCTGTGAGATGGTGTTCCGCTACGACCTTGTTCCGCTGCTGCGTAGTTTTATGCCCGAGGCCTTTTATGTTCAATAAATAATGTACATATTGTCCAGCCGCACTATGTGTGCCGCTCGGCCTCGCTACCTGTTGTAATGTAAAACTATGGTCCGCTAGTATCAATAAAGCGACTGTTTTCTGTACCAAGATGTTGTGTGTTGCCAGAAGACAAGGTCTCTGGGCTGGCAATGCAAGGTAATCCGGTCGCTCTGATCCGGGGTGCCACAACGCTCGGTATCAGAGCCGCATTGACTGTAGGCTGCGTTAGACTAAGACGTGCATTTTGAACGCTAGATACACGTTTAGGTTGAGTGCCGGTAGTGTGTTTAGTTGACTATTGCTTTGCATATACTTGTATTATTTTTATGCTAACCCGATGATGGTTGTGTGTGTAGATGGCTCCGGTGCCATATTCGTGCCAGTTGCAGCTAATGCCGTACACGTCACCTCACCTTCTTCCCAACGTGTGGCGTCGGAAGTACCCTCATGGAGACGACCCAGTTTATCGTGTGTATCGGGAACGTCTAGCTGACTCAATATATGAATATCAGGCAGTGGTGACTCTGTGCGTCTGTTCTTACTCCAGCTGTTATACTCGTACGTCTCGAAGCAGTTGCGCTTCTACCGCTTCGTAAGCTGTCCAATTTGCTGCATTCAAGATCCTTGTTGAGCTCTGTCACAGTGAGGTCCGCATGCAGAACCACCCAGGTTTCCAATACCACCCTTCTTTGCACGACAACGGTTGTGTTCATTTCCCTGAAATTGATCCGGAGTCTGATAGCGTTACTAGCCATCTTTCCCGCTATATCACTGCTAGTTACCTCATGATCCACGAGCTAGCACGCGAGTTGACTCACACTCGTATTGCTTTAGCCACTACTAGGTCTGTTACCATTCCCGCCTCCTTGGGATTCACCCCTTACGTCCCCAGTTCCGTTTCCCCTACTTCACCAGTAACCCCTCCCAGTTGCTCGGGCACCTCGACCAAAACTCCTCTTTGTGCCCCTGCTGAGTGGATCTCACTTCCCACTACCCCTATAGCTCCTATGATCCACCCTACTTCCGCCCCGGAAAGAGAGCCTCCGAGGCAGCGTCGCCGTGTTACCTTTAACCCTGAGGTTTCCATTAACTTCGTCAGTTCAGGATCCGAGTCCACTTCAGGAGAGGACCCCGCAGCACCCGCAGAGTAGTAGAGCTCCAGAGTATTCGCAGTTCTCCGACTTATGTATGAATGTGGATGTACGAGTCGTGATGTTTTGTTTCATGTATGAGAGTAGTGTAATCGAGCATGTTAATTTTCTTTTCATGTATGCGTCCCTGTATAATTATGCTGAAGTTGTGTATATTCTACTCGCTGTTTTTCTTCGCAATTCTGTTTTCCCTCAATTTTTGTTGCTGGCTTTTCCCCACCTATTGTGCCTTTGAATGTTTCTCATCTCGGTTGCGTTGTCTTGGGAAAAATCCATAATAGGATGACGCGAGGAGACAACAGTAGCAGCGCTCATGAGGATGTTCCTGTTCATCGCTCCGACTGACAGGCAGGACAATCCCCCAAGCCATTCATACCACCGCCTCCACCGCCAAATCCTCCTACCACTGAACAAATCCTGCGTATGTTTGAGGAAATAAGAAGTAATGATCTGCTTGAGATATTAAAAAGTGTTCAGGCTATGATTTGTTAGAATGGACAGCAGAACGGTCATTACTCCAAGCTATCAGATTTTCAGCGAACTCAGCCTCCCAGTTTTAGTCAGGCAGTTGACCCTTTGGATGCCGATGATTGGTTGTGAACCATTGAATGGAAACTTGAGATTGCCCGTACTGCCGAAGAGGACAAAGTTCCATATGCAACCCACTATCTTGAAGGCGCTGCTGCCATATGGTGGGAAAATACAAAAGCCATGTAGCCTGCTAATGAAGCACTCACCTGGACCAAATTCAAGGATCAGTTCCGAAAATATTACATCCCTACTGGAATTATGAAGACCAAGCAGCATGAGTTTCTTGCACTCACCCAAGGAAATATGCCCGTGGGATAATATTTGCAAAAATTCAACCATCTGGCCCGTTATTCCCTGTATGATGTGGCCACGGAAGAAAGAAAGATTGACAGGTTTCTTGGAGGGTTAAACTCGCAACTCAGGTGCACTCTTAGCATGCTTGATTTTCCAGATTTCCAAACTTTGGTAAATAAAGCTTTCATTATGGAAAGAGAACACAAGCTCGTACTGGACAACCGACCTGCTAATAACGAGCACAAACGCAAATTTGAACCAAGAAAAGAAGGACCACTGGTGCAGAAGCCTCGAACCTAGCAGCAAACTCAGGTAGAATGCAAGCCCAATTGGTAACAGAATGTTAACAAGACTACTACCCAAGTCAAGAATGTTGTCACCAACCTAGTACACGAGGAGCGTCAGCGCAATAATTCTTGCTTCAGTTGCGGGTAAAGTGGACATTATGCCCGTCAGTGTCCCAAGAACAGCAAGGCGAACGCCTTATTCCAGCCACAAGTCAACTTCATGGGGACATACCCGAACCAGCAAAACATCACCGGGCACGTCAATCACCTCTCCGCAGATGAAGCCCAAGAAAACCCCGAAGTAGTCATCGGTATGTTTTCTATTAATAGCATACCTGCAGTAATTTTATTTGACTCGGGGGCTTCCCACTCTTTTATTTCTCGGAGTTTTGTTGCCCAAAACAAATTTTCTTGTTCTCTCTTGGGCAAAAATATGCTGGTACAAACCCCAGGATCTTTAATCAAGAGCAGTCTGGTCTACTGCGACTTGGAAATCAATATCAACGGAATAAGCTTTCCAACTTCCTTGATACTCATCGAGTCAGCACAGTTGGATGTTATTTTGGGCATGAATTGGCTGACCCAATACCAAGTATGCATAAACTGTACATCCCGAGAAGTCACTCTGATCAGTCAAGAAGGAAAAGTTACAGAATTCTACTCGCACAAAAGCCTACCAAAGAAGGGGATGATATTCACTGCCGTGGCTAAGTTGGAATTAATTCCTGTGGTGTGTGAATTTCCTGATGTATTTCCGGAAGAACTACCAGGCATGCCGCCAGACCGAGAACTTGAGTTTGCAATAGATCCGGTACCCGGAACCGCACCGTTATTCAAGAAGTATTATAGGATGCCCTCATCAGAGTTAGTGGAATTAAAGAAGCAGCTCCATGAAATGCTCCAGAAAGGGTATATCCGTCCCAGTTCCTCACCATGGGTATCGCCTGCACTATTTGTAAGCAAAAAAGGATGGCAGCCTCCGCATGTGTGTTGATTATCGGCAGCTGAATGATGTCACCATCAAAAATAAATACCCGCTGCCAAGGATTGATGATTTGTTCGATCAGCTCAGTGGGGCCAAGGTATTCTCCAAAATTGACTTACGGACCGGATACCATCAGCTCAAGATTAAAAAGGAAGATATTTCTAAGACCACATTCACCACTCGATACAGTCTTTATGAATATACAGTTATGTCCTTTGGTCTCACCAATTTCCCTGCTTTCTTCTTGCACATGATGAACAAAGTGTTCATGGACTTCCTCGATAAGTTCATGGTGGTCTTTATCGATGACATACTTATATATTCAAAAAGTGAAGGGGATCACAAGGAACATCTCCGAGCAGTGTTACAGCGACTCCGAGACCATCAGCTTTACGCCAAGTTCAGCAAATGTGAGTTTTGGCTTAAGCAAGTCGGATTTCTGGGACACGTGCTATCCGCCGAAGGTATAGCCATAGACCCCAGCAAGGTAAAAGATGTGCTCAATTGGCTGACACCCACAACCATATCTCAGATCCGGAGCTTCCTTGGACTGGCGGGATATTACCGTCGTTTCATTGAAGGATTCTCCAAGCTTGCCAAACCCATGACCGAGCTACTAAAAAAGGACAAGAAGTTTGAATGGACAAAAGACTGTGATAAAAGTTTCATTGAGCTAAAGAAACGTCTGACCACCGCACTCATATTAACTCTTCCGGACATCTATCACAGTTTTGATGTATACTGTGACGCATCCAGACAAGGACTTGGCTGCGTACTCATGCAAGATGGCAAGGTAGAGGCATATTCATCACGACAATTGCGACCGCACGAAGGAAATTACTCTATGCATGATCTGGAATTGGCTGTGGTAGTGCATGCTCTCAAAATATGGAGGCATTATCTCATCGGGAAGAAGTGCCAAATTTTTACAGATCACAAAAGTCTGATGTATATATTCACTCAGCCAGATTTGAATCTCCGTCAGCGAAGGAGGCTTGAGCTGGTTTAAGATTATGATCTGGGAATAATTTACCACCCGGGTAAAGCCAACGTAGTGGCTGGCGCACTCAGTCGAAAGCCGGTCAGCCTAAACGTCATGTTAAAATCTTTGCCAGTTCAACTTCAAGAGGAGATTGCTCAACTCCATATGAACATCTTTGAGGCTGGTCTCGCTAACATTTTGGAAATCACCCCCACCCTGGAGGAATAAATCCGCAAAGCTCAACCAGAAGATCCTGCCCTACAAAAGCATGCCAAGAATATGCTGGCAGAACATGCACCTGACTTCTCAAAGGATCACTTTGGGACTCTCCGATTTCGTGGAAGGATTTGTGTACCAAATCAGTCAGACCTGAAAAAGAAAATCTTGTCAGAAGCACACGAATCCTCATACTCTATTCACCCTGGGGGTACAAAAATGTATGAAGACCTTCGTCAAATATTCTGGTGGGATGAGATGAAGAAGGACATTGCCTATTTTCTGGCTTGTTGCGACATATGCAACAAATTAAAGGCAGAACATCAGAAGCCAGCCGAACTTCTTCAACCGCTACCAATTTCACAATGGAAATGGGATGACATCTACATGGATTTCATCACAGGATTACCCAAGACTCGGCGAGGCAATAATGCAATATGGGCCATCGTGGACACTCTAACCAAGGTAGCACATTTTATTCCGGTCAAGACCACCTATCGAGCAGACCAACTTGCACAACTATACATGTCCAGAATAGTCAGTCTGCATGGAGTACCTCGAACCATCACTTCTGACCGAGGTTCACTCTTTAACTCCGCTTTCTGGACACGTCTCCATCAAGCCTTGGGGACAGCCCTAAAATATAGTACATCCTATCATCCTCAAACAGATGGATAGACAGAGCAGGTAAACCAAATACGAGAAGATATGCTACAAGCTTGCGTCTTGGCCCAAGGATCTAAATGGGAAGATTGTCTACCTTACGCAGAGTTCTCCTACAACAACAACTTCCAAACCAGTCTAAAGATGTCACCGTACGAGGCTTTATATGGCCGCAAATGCCGTACCCCGTTAAACTGGTCTCAGACTGGAGATAGCCATATTTTCGGAACGGGCCTCATGATGGAAGCTGAGAAACAAGTCAAGGAAATCAGGGATATATTACAATTGGCTAAATCTCGACAAAAGAGTTATTACGATGCAAAACACCGACAGCTCAGTTTTGAACCTGGAGAGCACGTATACCTCTGGGTCACTCCTATGAAAGGAGTCAAGAGATTCCAAACTCGCGGGAAGTTGGCACCCAGATTTATTGGCCTCTTTCCAATTATTTCCCGAGTGGGCACTGTTGCTTATCAGTTGGAAGTACCCCCGGAATTGTCCGATGTGCACAACGTGTTTCACGTCTCACAGTTGAGGCGGTGCATATCCCCGCCCGAGAAAAAGACTGCCGTGACTGACATAGAATTGGCAAAGGATTTAATGTATGAAGAAAGGCCGTTCAAAATTGTGGATCAGATGGAAAGAGTCCCCCGCAGTAAAATAAGGAAGTTTTATAAAGTCCAGTGGGAGCATCACACCGAGTGAGAAGCAACCTGGGAACAAGAAGAATTCTTACAAACATATTATCCGGAATGGTTTCCCAAGCAACCAAATCTCGAGGACGAAATTCATTCTAAGTGGGGGACGTTTGTGACAGCCCGATTTTTGCCCTCTTTTATTTGCCAGAGCTTTATTTGAATTTATTTTAAACCTTGGGATTTTTGAATCATTTCATATGGACTTAAACACTTGGGTACCCTTGACTTTCACCCAAGTGCCTCCTATCCATCTCAAACAATCTTTTCCCTCTGGACCACTCTAATATACTTTATGGAATATTTTTCTTATTTGAAAAATATTCACTTTTCTTCCCAAAACCCTAGCTAAACCCTTTGTGCTCCAAAGCGACCCCTATTTTTCTGGCTCACAAAAATCTGAGGAAATTCCTAATTATTCTTTGGACCCTAAGACACATTCCTGAGCAAAAATATTTCACTACTTCTTGGAATATTTTTGCTACAGAAAATATTTTCTGTTCTGGACAGAAATGGTAGTTTCTACAGCAACTACCATTTTACTTGCTCCATTGCTTTTGAAACTCCTTGTGCATCTTCACCTTAGTAACTCTTGGCTAGCCTCCAAAGCACAGCCTCCAACTCTTAAACATTTTACCTCAATAAACTCTCAAAGTTTCTGTCCAGAAACTTACCAGGCATGTGATTTTCTTTCTACTGCTTCTGGAAACAAACCAACCACGGGTAACTCTCCTATCTACCACGAACAACATGCCAGACATAAATTTTGGCACCAAGTCAGCCAGTAGGCATAGTTCGTGCGGTGACCACGCGTATACACCATGCCATGGCTGTCTGTCGGCGCGCTCTGGATGCCGCCTGGCACTCTGTAGAGCGCGTCCTCGCATCTGCGCCTGCCCAAGCGTGCCAAACCGCGCCACCATCATCGTCTTCACCTCTACAGCCCCCCTCTGGCGCTCGCCGACGCCGGAGCTCGCCACAGCGAGCACGGGCACGATCCGGCCAAGGCAACAGTGCGGTGCGAACCGTGCTCGTCGCCACCCCAGCGCCCCTGTGCTCGTCCACGTCTGTCCACAGCTCCCTCGTGACCTCGTCGCCTTCCCCCCATCTCACTAATGCCATTCGTCGCCGGGCACAGCGTCCAGGTGTCGCCGGCGGAGCCCCGTTTCCCCCTCTCGGCTCGCCTATATATAGGCCCCCTCCCAGCCGCTCCAAGCAACCAGCTCCACTCCTACACACACACAGACTGCGTAGAACCCCGTGGCCCGGCCGGGCAGGCCACAGGCCACTGTCCCCGAGCTCGAGCTCACCGGCGATGCCGTCGGGTCATCGAGGTAGCTCCAGACCCTCTCAGGCCAAGGCGACCCTACCAGAGCCACCGCCACTCTCTGTTAGAGCCACTCCACCTAGCTGGAGATGCTGGAGGCGCCGTTGCTCGCCGTCTTCTTCAACTCCGGCGACCACCCTGTTCTACCTCCGCCTACGAGCTCTATTTCGACGCTATCCGACCACCGCTAGCTACCCTACGGGTACGGGCAGGTGCACCTCGACCCCCTCCGTCGATCTATCCTTTCCATCTTGGCCAAGGAGCAGCATTGCCGGTGTACGCTCCGGCGAAGCCACGACCGCCCCTGCTCTTCCCCCTCTCTCCTCCCCACCTGACTAGCGGGGCCCGCTAGTCAGCCTCTCTGTACCCACGTGAAGCGGTACGAGTGGCGGCGCTCTAGGCGTTTACGCCTTCGACATCACCCCCCCCTTATTCTGTTTATTTAAATTTCTAATTTAAAATCTATTTCAGAGAACTTCAAACTGCAATAACTTTTTAACCATAAGTCCAAATGAATTGATTCTTTTTGCATTGTGTTCTTTGTAAGGAAATCTTGCAGCACACCAAAAATGAGACTATTTGGTGCTGTGTAGATTTCCTGGTGAATTTTTGAATGATTCTTGATATTTGCCTTTTGTACTTTTATTTATTTTCATAAGAGGAAACTTGTGTTGAGGATCACCAGGAGGCTTTTGAGCCTCATTTGAGCTAAGGCAAGCTATAGCAACATTTTCATAGTGCCATTTCAATATTTGTGTTTTTTCTAACTTGAAAAAATGATTAAATTTATGCATATGAATTATTTTGCTAAATACTTTATGTTGGTTGCTGTATTTATTTGTTTCATTCAGTTTACAGAAAGTTGGAGTTTGGTTTAAGCTATTAAGATAGTTAAAAGAAAGTTGGGATCTTGAGAATGATTGTAGACATGCATATGTGAAGTTACTTTATTTTACATAAGTATTATGATAATTTTTTTGCCAGAATAAGTTCTGTTTTAATTATAAGTTATAACCAGAATAATAGTGAATTTATGAGGTTCTTAGTGAAGTAAAGTCGACCCAGTTATACTTTTGTAGTGCATCTTTGGTATGACATTGTTTTTGTTTTTCTGAGGCATTTTGGTATATTGCATTCCATGGCATTGTATGACACCGGTTATTTATTTTTCTTTAAGTTGAATCTGTTAATAACTCAACTTGAATAAATTGTTGACCGGGTCATGGTGCCCCTGAATCGAGTCTTTTCCCAGTGCAACCACATTTCACTTTATGGGAAGGTCTTTATTCGGTCCATTGTCATGCCTCTTGTCGGTACCTCCAGATTGGGAAGGTTATGGGCATGCAGTACCCTGGCCCGGTAAGCAGACATAACCTTGTGTGCCTGTTGTTAAGTTTATGGTACCGAGTCCCCATTTGGGACAGTTGTTGTTTGGCCACGACGGTGGTCGATGTGCCTTTCGTAGGCACAGTGCCACCCAGGACTGTTCCAGTAGGAAATGAGTCGGAGTGACCGAGGGGGTGTCATGGCAATGGAAGGGTTTTGTCGGAATGCCGCTGGTCCACCCGAATGGGAGAACGAGGCCATGGGTTCTGTGGTGAGGGTACAGTGCACTACCTCTGCAGAGTGTAATTAATCTATCGATAGCCGAGTCCACGGTCACGGACACGCTCGAAAGTAAGTCACACCATGGGTCAACATATAATAAAATTTTGCTCGCTAAATTCTAAAATTTGGTACTGTAAAGAATTGGTGGAACAGCCACCGAAATGGTTAGAGACCAAGTATGGTCAGGTTGGTGATCGCCGGAAGGGTCACGATTTATGTCTTGTTGAAATGAATAATTTTGTAGTTTTAACCACTATGAGTAAGTCAGGCCGATGTTTTATTTCTACAAAGGCATGAGCACAACATGTTAATTAATATATATATCTAAGTTTGTTGCTGCATATTTAAAATTGAATGATTATCATGATATTGTTTGTCATTATGATTTCTGTTTGCCGTAAGCTTGCAAGTACATTCAATGTACTGACCTAGCGTGTCATGCTAGTTTTCAGGAAAGTTCCGCTGGAAAGGAGTGCCATCTAAGTCTAGCCCGTGTCCACATCGGTGTCCCTGTGAGATAGAGTTCCGCTACGACCTCGTTCCGCTACTGCGTAGTTTTATGCCCGAGGCCTTTTATGTTCAGTAAATAATGTACATATTGTCCAGCCGCACCGTGGGTGCCGCTCGGCCTCGCTACCTGTTGTAATGTAAAACTATGGTCCGCTAGTATCAATAAAGCGGCTGTTTTCTGTACCAAGATGTTGTGTGTTGCCAGAAGACAAGGTCTCTGGGCTGGCAATGCAAGGTAATCCGGCCGCTCTGATCCGGGGTGCCACAAGTTGCAAAGGCCTAAGCTTGGGGATGCCCTTGGCACCCCAAGTAAATTCAAGATAATCAAAAGCCTAAGCTTGGGATGCCCTGGGAAGACATCCCCTCTTTCGTCTTCGTCCATTGGTAACTATACTTGGAGCTATATTTTTATTCGCAACATGCTATGTGTTTTGCTTGGAGTGTCTTGTATAATTTGAGTCTTTGCTTGTTAGTTTGCCACAATCATCCTTGCTGGACACACCTATTTGAGAGAGTTAAATAAGGCCTATAAATTGTTAGAACACTCTATGTGCTTCACTTATATCTTTTGAGTTGAATAGTTTTTGCTCTATAGCTTCACTTATATCTTTTAGAGCATAGTGGTGGTAATATTTTGTAGAAATTGTTGAACTCTCATGCTTCACTTATATCTATTTGAGAGTCTATTAAAACAGCATGGTAAAGTTTTTAGGCTAAAGAAACTAGTCTTCACATGATAAACATCCAATGTCAATGTAGTAAAAAAATTCACACCAAGTGCATTGAATAGAATGTGATGTTGGATGCTTGATAATTGTTTTGAGACATGAGGATAGTGATATTAGAGTCATGCTAGTGGAGTTATTATGAAATTGAGAAATAGTTGTTTTAAGGTTAGTGATTCCCGTAGCATGCACGTATGGTGAACCGTTGTGTGACTAAGTTAGAGCATGAGGTATTTGTAGAGTGCCAACCTTTGTGTGGAGGTCGGGGGCGCGCGATGGTTAACTGCTACCAACCTCCCCCCTAGGAGCATGGGTTGATTGCTTTGTTTTGATGACTCGTAAATTTTTGCAATAAGTATATGAGTTCTTATGACTAATGTTGAGTCCATGGATTATACGCACTCTCACCCTTCCACCATTGCTAGCCTCTCTTGTACCGCGCAACTTTTGCCGGTGCCATAAACCCACTATATATCCTTCCAAAATATAGCCACCATATTGTTCCTCAAAACAGCCACCATACCTACCTATCATGGCATATCCATAGCCATTCCGAGATATATTGTCATGCAACTTTCCACCATCCCGTTTATATGACACGCATCATATTGTCATATTGCCATGCATGATCATGTAGTTGACATCATATTTGTAGCAAGGCCACCATGCATAATTTATCATACATGTCACTCTTGTTTTATTGCACATACCGGTACACCGCCGGAGGCATTCATATAGAGTCATACTTTGTTGTTGTAGTATCGAGTTGTTATTTCGTGTTGTAATGAAAGAGTGATGATCATCATTATTAGAGCATTGTCCCATGAGAGGAAAGGCTGAATCTATAAAGCCCCTCTGCAAAAAAAAGAAAAAAAAAAGAAAGGCCAAAAAAAGGGAGGCCCCAAAAAAAAGGGAAAGAAAAAAGGGACAATTGCTACTATCTTTTTCCACACTTGTGCTTCAAAGTAGCACCATGTTCTTCATAGTACAGAGTCTCATGGTTAGTCACTTTCATATACTAGTGGGAATTTTCATTATTGAACTTGGCTAGTATATTCCAACAATGGGCTTCCTCAAATGCCCTAGGACTTCGTGAGCAAGCAAGTTGGATGCACACCCACTACTTTCTTTTGTTGAGCTTTCATTCATTTTTAGCTCTAGTGCATCCATTTTATGGCAATCCCTACTCACTCACATTGATATCTATTGATGGGCATCTCCATAGCCCGTTGATACGCTTAGTCGATGTGAGACTATCTCCCTCCTTTTTGTCTTCTCCACAACCGCCTCTATTCCACCCATAGTGCTATATCCATGGCTCACGCTCATGTATTGCGTGAAAGTTGAAAGGTTTGAAAAGATATAGTATGAAAACAAATGCTTGGCTGAAATCGGGGTTGTGCATGATATGAATATTTAGTGTGATAACGAGGGAGCATAGCCAACACTATACGATTTTGTAGGGATAACATTCTTTAGCCATAGTATTTTGAGAAGACATGATTGCTTTGTTAGTATTGCTTGAAGTGTTGTTATTTGTTATGTCAATATAGACTTTTGTCTTGAATCTTTCAGATCTGAACATTCATGCCACAATTAAGGGAATTACATTGAAAAACTATATTTGTTAGCATTCCACATCAAAAATTCTTTCTTTATCATTTACCTACTCGAGGATGAGCAGGAATTAAGCTTGGGGATGCCTGATATGTCTCCAACGTATCTATAATTTTTGATTGTTCCATGCTATTATTTATGAAGTCTTGGATGTTTAATGGGCTTTATCATTCACTTTTATATCATTTTTGGGACTAACCTACTAACCCAAAGGCCCAGTCCAGATTGCTGTTTTTTGCCTATTTCAGGGTTTTGTAGAAAAGGAATATCAAACAGAGTCCAAACGGAATGAAACCTTCGCGAGAGATATTTTTGGAGAAAATCACGCACGGGAAACGTCAGGACCAAGTCAGGGGACAGAGGGCCTGCCCTCGAGGGTGGGGGCGCGCCCCCTACCTCGAGGCTGGCCCGTGTGGCCCTCGATGCCCTCCTTCTTACTATATATACCTACGTACCCTAGAAACTCCATACGCAGAGAGAAAACCCTAATTCCACCACCGTAGCTTCGTATCCCGTGGAGATCCCATCTTGGAGCCTGTTCTGGGAGGGGGATCCATCACGGAGGCCTTAATCATCATGATCGCCCTCACCATGAGTTGTGAGTAGTTTACCACAGACCTTCGGGTCCATAGCTAGTATCTAGATGGCTTCTTCTCTCTCTCTGGATCTCAATACAAAGTTCTCCTCGGTCTTCGAGGAGATCTATTCGATGTAATCTCTTTTTGTGGTGTGTTTGTCGAGGTTCGATGAATTGTGAGTTTATGATCAAGGTTATCTATGAAAGATATTTGGTTCTTCCCTGAACTTTTTATGTGTGCTCATAATATCCTTGCAAGTCTCTTCGAATTATTGGTTTGGTTTGGCCTACAAGACCTATAGTTCTTGCAATGGGATAAGTACTTGGCTTTGGGTTCAATCTTGCGGTGTCCTTTCCCAGTGACAGTAGGGGCAGCAAGGCACGTATTGTATTGTTGCCATCGAGGATAAAAAGATGGGGCTTACATCATATTGCTTGAGTATTTCCCTCTACATCATGTCATCTTGCTTAAGGCGTTACTCTGTTCGTATGAACTTAATACACTAGATGCATGCTGGATAGCGGTCGATGTGGGGAGTAATAGTAGTAGATGCAGAATCATTTCGGTCTACTTGTCTCGGACGTGATTCCTATATACAATGATCATGCCTAGATAGTCTCACAATTATTCGCTTTTCTATCAATTGCTCGATAGTAATTTGTTTACCCGTCGTAGAATATCGCTATGATGAGAGAAGCCACTAGAGAAAACTATGGCCCCAGGTCTATTCTCAACATATCAACCTACATCTACTTTACTTTTACCGCTTTTATTTGCTGTTTTATTAAATCAAAAATAACAAAAATATAATTATCATCTCTATCAGATCTCACTCTCGTACGTGACCGTAAAGGGATTGACAACCCCTTATCGCGTTGGCTGCGAAGTTCTTATTCGTTTTTGCAGGTGCGAGGGACTCGCGCGTGGTCTCCTACTGGATTGATACGTTGGTTCTCAAAAACCGAGGGAAATATTTACACTACTATGCTGCATCTCCCTTTCCTCTTCGAGGGAATACAACGCAAGCTCAAGAGGTAGGAGCCCCACTTGCCAGTGAGTGAACAAGAAGCAAGCGGCCCCTGGCAGGCGGCCTGGGGGATGGGCTGCCTGGTAGCAGGCGGCTCACCGTGCCCTAGGCGTCTGAACACCATCAAATGACAAGACAGGGCGTGGCGGCAGCGTACGGCAGGAGGCACTGTAGCCATCCCCCTCCTAACGATGGGCGCTCTTTTGCTGACGGCACTGTAGCCATCCCCCTCCTAACGATGCTGCCGCCAGCAGAAGAGCGCCCACAGTGGAAATCAATCACGAGGGCCTGCAGACGGCGGGCCCCAGCCGACGGGCAGGAAGGCCGGCACCCAAAGACGCTGACAACTGGGGGCCATTCCGCCTAGATTACTATTGTACCCCTGGGGGGGTAGGCCTATATAAACCCCCCAGAGTCCTCCATGTGGAGGGGTTGGACCCTAAGAAGAAAGAGAAGAGAGATACAAAGAGAGATAGGAAGAAACCCTAGCGACCGACCGGCGTCCCCTAGAGAGAAGATAGAGAGCTAGCCTTGCCCTTCTTCTTCCTCTAGACGACACAGCTCAAGGAGCAACCTTGTAGCTACCATATTGGCATTAGTCATGACGCGGAGTCCCCGCAGAGCAGGACTAGGGGTGTTATCTCCACGGAGAGCCCCAAACCTGGGTAAGATTCGTAGGCGTCCTAAGTATCGCCTTATCTCGCTTCCAGGGCCTCGTGATGTTCTATTGTCCCCATGCATGATAAGCCATACTTTGGCATATGTCGCACCAAAACTTCGACATATGGCGCCCATCGTGGGGCGAGGTGCACCGTTGTACGGAGATATATTCGGGACGGGAACTTTGTTCCTCCCTGGCGAGCACAGCCAGCCCGGCACGCCGGCAGGCTAGGATGCCAGGATGCTTCGCGGCACTGAGGCCGCATGCGCCGCGAGCGGACTCGCCGACCTCCTTGTCAGCATCCACATTCACGACGAGCCCTCTCCGGCCGCAGAGCTAGTTGCCTTGGAGAGCTGCCTCGTCGAGCTCCTCGTCAAGCTCCACATCGTCGACGAGCGCGCCTACGACATGGAGTCCATGGGCTCCTCTGATCCACCAGTCGACATGATCATCGACCTCGACGTGGCATCCGACGATTCCTTCCCCGAGCACGTGGTGATCATCGATGATCCCCTCCCCACTGCACCATGCGGCAGTGGCGTCAGCACCGTCACGGAGGTGCTGACCACCAGCCACGATGAGCCTTCCGGCGGGTCGGGCCAAGACCCGCTGCAAGCGGCCATGCCGAGCCTCTCCGCCCCCATCGCAGTGGGAAGAGACGGCGTGGCGCTGGAGGCACTCCGCGTCTCGCTCCTCGACAACGCCAACAAGATGGCCGCCTCCCGGCGCCTCACCGAAGCCTACCGCCACGAGATGGACCGTGCCATAGGCGGCACGCCGGCTGCTGGCGAGCCCAGCCGAGCCGGTGCCGTTCGCGATCACGGCGGGGTGCTAGCCGACATGCTGGGGGCCCCACGGCCAGTGTACCCCACCCCGTCAGAAAACCTAAGGGCTGCCCAGGCGGTAGCTGATGAACTAGGCCACTTGGAGGGAGATGAACTTTGCTGCATGACTCAGCGTGTCTGGCAGCTCCTCGACATGGCTGCCATGCAGCAGGAAGCCCGTCGCCGGGCCTTGGAGACCGGAGCGCAAGCAGATAACCGCCCTCTTCGGCCGGAGCAAGGAGCCACGTCCCGCTCTCCAACAGTCGGCACTCGCAGCCGGCGTGACTCAGAGCCGGCTGCTAGCCGCAGCAGGCAGACTCGCATCACCATCGAGCTCGATCCAGACGGTCGCCCAAGGGCTGTAGAGCGGCGAGAGGAACACCCGCCTCCTCCCCGCCGGGAGAGGCGTGTGTCTCCGCCGCCTGTCGGCCACCCTTCTCTCGCAGGCCGCTTGGGCCGCCGCGAGGGAGTTGGGGAGAAAGACGCCCGCCACCGCCTTGACCGACTGGCTCGGTCTCAGGCGGTTGAAGAAGAAGATGCCCTCGGCCCAGCCTGCTTCGCCCCCCGCATCCGTGAAGAGCCTTTCCCCAAGGGTTTCTCACTCCCCAGAGACAACCACAAGTACAACAGATCGGTGAAGCCGGAGGACTGGCTGGTAGATTACTCCACGGCTGTCAGCATAGCAACTGGCAACAGGCGCGTTGCGGTGAAGTATGTACCACTCATGCTCCAAGGCACGGCCCGGACGTGGTTGAATAGCCTCAAGCCCAACAGCATCAACGGCTGGTTGGACTTCATTGACGCCTTCACTCGCAACTTCACCAGCACCTACAAGCGTCCTCCCAAGCCGCGCTAGCTCTCCTTATGTGTCCAAGGTCCGAACGAGTCCGCTCGTGATTACTTGACGCGATGGGCGGAGCTGCGCAACTCTTGCGAGGGAGTGCACGAGGTACAAGCCATCGAGTATTTCACGGCCGGGTGCAGAGAAGGCACATTGCTCAAGCACAAACTCCTATGTGACGAGCCCGCCACGCTAGACGAGCTGTTAAGCATAGCAGACAAGTATGCCACTGCTGATTCCTCCATGAAGTCCGAGCTGCAAGTGGATGCCTCCGGAAAGATGGCTCTCCCAGCTCCTAGAACGCTGGCTGGAGAGTCCAGTCGGCGCCAGCAGCAGACTAATCACAAGCACAAGGCCCACCCACCAGCTTCCAACAACCGGCTGGTGGCAGTAGTTGATGGCCAGCAGCCAGAAGCTCAAGCGGGACCCAAACGCCAGAAGGGTGGCAAGCCAGCCTGGCAGCCCGCCTTCTCCTTCGATCAAGCTCTGGATGCCCCCTGCAAGTTTCACAGCGGCGCGAAGCCCTCCAACCACACCACACGAAAGTGCCACTGGCTCACGCGGATTTCCAGAGGGGAAGCTCTGCCACCGCCGCCTGCTGGACAGGCGGCTCTGCCTCCCAAACCACCGGCTGCTCGCCCAGGCGACCAGGTCCAGGACGAGTTCCCAGAATAGAACGGAGCCTACGTCGTCTTAGCAAGCCAAGTGGAAGATAGGCACAGCTGGCGCCAGCAGCGCAGAGAAGTCAACACCGTTGCCGTCGAGGCACAGAATTCATGCACTGGTCTGAAAGGCCTATCAGCTGGAGCCGCGAAGATCACCCGGCTGTCATGCCTTCACCAGGGGCTTATGCCTTGGTTCTGGATGCAACTCTCTCCACCGAAAGGCGGGCCTGTCGTTTCTCCCGAGTGCTGGTAGACGGCGGCAGCAGCATCAACATCATGTACCATGACACCATGGAAAAGTTGGGCTTCAAAGAGAAGCAGCTTCAGCCTACCAGGACTGTGTTCCACGGCATCGTTCCGGGCCTCTCTTGCTCACCAATCGGCAAGGCCAAGATTGATGTCATGTTTGGTGACAAGAAGCATTTCCGGCGGGAGCCGGTCTGGTTTGAAGTGGTGAACCTGGAAATCCCCTATCACGAGATATTGGGCCGGCCAGCTCTTGCGAAGTTCATGGCAGTAACCCATTACGCCTACCTCAAGATGAAGATGCCGGGCCCCAAAGGAATAATCACCATAGTCGGGGACTATGAGAAGTCCGTCGCATGTGCAACTGCCAGCAGCCGGCTGGCAGAGTCCCTTGTCGTAGCCGAAGAGAAGCGCCGCCTGGAATGGTTGGTGGCAATGGCTGGCGAGCAGCCAGCCATACCAGTCGATCCCAGGGAGGCGGGGCCCATATCACCCAGAGTAATTTGCTGTCATAGGGTCAAACCTAGACAGCAAATTGGAAAGCGAGCTCGTCGATTTCCTCTTTGAGAATCGGGACATCTTTGCATGGTCCTCTAAAGACATGCCGGGTGTCCCGACGGATTTCGCCGAGCACAAGCTACATGTGAGAGAAGATGCAAAGCCTATCAGGCAGCCACTCCGCCGCCTGTCAGAAGAAAAAAGAAGATTTGTTGGAGAAGAGGTCGCCCGACTGCTAGCAGTCGGCTTCATTATGGAAGTATTCTATCCAGAGTGGCTCTCCAACCCTGTCCTAGTACTGAAGAAGAAGAACAAATGGCGCATGTGCATTCATTACACTAGCCTCAACAAAGCTTGCCCTAAAGATCCGTTTGCTCTACCGCAAATAGATCAAGTGATTGACTCCACCGCCAGATGCGAGCTGTTGTCATTCCTTGATGCCTATTCCGGGTACCACCAGATCAAACTCGATTCGGCCGACCGCCTGAAGACCGCCTTCCTCACGCCATTTGGGGCCTTCTGCTACCTGACTATGACATTCGGCTTGAGGAATGCCAGTGCCACTTTTCAGCGTTGCATGCAGAAGTGCCTCCTCAAGAAACTTGGCAGAAACGATCACGTTTACGTGGACGATACGCGGTGAAGACGGAGAAGAGGGGAACTCTCTTGGAAGACCTCCAAGAGACCTTCGAAAACCTGCGCCGCTTTCAGATCAAGCTAAACCCGGAGAAATGCGTCTTCGGGGTACCGGCAGGCCAGCTCCTTCGTTTCCTGGTATCTGAACGCGGCATCGAGTGCAAGCCCGGAAAGATCAAGGCCATTGAGAGAATGGAGAGGCCAACTCGCATACGGGACGTCCAGAAGTTTACTGGATGCCTGGCATCGCTCAGCCGATTCATCAGCCGGCTGGGCGAAAAGGCACTCCCCTTGTACCAACTGATGAAGAAGACTACTTGCTTTGAGTGGAACGACAAGGCGGATGAAGCCTTCCAGCATCTCAAGAAGGTGATGTCCACGCCGCCTGTCCTGGCGTCGCCAACAGACAAGGAACCCATGTTCTTTTACATTGCCGCCACCAATCGGGTGGTCAGCACTGTGACTGTGGTCGAGCGCCCAGAGGACGGCAGAGCCTTGCCTGTCCAGAGGCCGGTCTACTACTTGAGCGAGGTGCTATCAGTCTCCAAGCAGAACTACCCCCACTACCAGAATATGTGCTATGGCGTGTACTTCGCCGCCAAGAAACTCAAGCAGTACTTCCAAGAGCATCCGATCACGGTCGTATGCACGGCCCTGCTTGCTGAGGTCATGGGCAACAGAGATGCCTCTGGCTGAGTGGCGAAGTGGGCCATCGAGCTGGCCCCCTTTGCCATCTTATACCAGCCCCGCACCACCATCAAATCGCAAGCACTGGCCGACTTCCTCGTCAACTGGGCCGAAACCCAGTACCTGCCGCCTGCTCCAGATTCAACCCATTGGCGGATGCACTTTGACGGATCAAATATGTGCACTGGCTTGGGAGCCGGCGTCGTCCTTACCTCTCCTAAGGGCGACAAACTCAAGCACACCCTGCAAATCCACTTTGCTGCCTCCAACAACGTGGCCGAGTATGAGGCACTCATTCACGGGTTCCGGATGGCCAATGAGATTGGTATCCGCACGGGTTCTGTGCTATGCTGACTGAGATTTGGTTGTCCAACAGTCTTCTAGGGACTGGGATGCCAAGGATGCAAACATAGCAAGTTACTGTTTCCTAGTCCAGCAAATCAGTGGGCACTTTGCCGGCTGCGAGTTCCTCCACGTGCCACGAGCCGGCAACGTGCAAGCCGACGCCTTGGCACGAATTGGCTCCACCCACCAAGCAATACCAGCCAGCGTGTCCCTCCAATTCCTCCACATGCCGTCTATCAAGTCGTCACAAGAGTCAGAGTCAATCTTCATACCAGCCGACCATGGGGCAGCCGGCCCAGGAACTGCTGCACTGGCGACTGACCCAGGGACTGCTCCAGCAGGCAGCCAAGAAACTTCAACTCCAATAGACGGCCCGGGGACTGCCGCAGCCGGCCTGGGGACTGCTCCAGCAGATGGCCAAGAAGCATTGGCTCCAGCAGACGGCCCGGGGACTGCTGCAGCCGGCATGGGGACTTCAGAAGCACAGCAGGCGGCTTACCCTAGCCCTCCATCTCCCGGCCCAACCACCCTGGTTTCAGTGGCAGAAATAATAGGAGTCTCAGCACTGTCTTGGGCACAGCCAATCCTCAGTTTCCTCCTCAGAGGAGAGTTTCCAACAGATGAAACCTTGGCACGACAAGTTCAACGCCGAGCTTCAGCATATACAATAGTTAGCAGATAGCTTGTCAGAAGAAGTGCAACAGGCGTCTTCCAGCGCTGCGTGGAAGCAGAAAAGGGTCTGGCCATCTTGAAAGATATTCATCAAGGGGAGTGCGGCCACCACGCGGCCTCAAGATCCCTCATTGCCAAAGCCTTCCGCCACGGTTTCTTCTTGCCGACTGCTTTGGACGACGCCAAAGATTTAGTTAAGAAGTGCAATTGCTGCCAGCGCTTAAGTTCCAAGCAACACTTGCCGGCTTCTGCACTCAGGACCATTCTGATCACTTGGCCATTCGCAGTCTGGGGACTGGACATGGTGGGTCCTTTCAAGACAGCCTGAGGCAGTTTGACCCATTTTCTTGTGGCCGTGGACAAGTTCACAAAATGGATCAAGGCGAAGCCAATCAACAAACTCAACGGCCCAACAGCTATGACCTTCATCACAGACATCACCGTCCGGTATGGCATACCGCACAGCATTATCACCGACAACGGCACAAACTTTGCCAAAGGCGCATTGGCCCGTTTCTGTGCAACACAGGGCATCCGACTGGACTTAGCATCCGTTGCCCACCCGCAGTCAAACGGCCAAGTTGAGTGCGCAAACGGCCTTATCTTGTCCGGCATCAAGCCCCAGCCGATCGAGCCTTTGGAATGATCAGCCGGCTGCTGGATCGAAGAGTTGCCATCTGTCCTTTGGAGCCTCGAGACAACTCCGAACAAGTCAACCAGCTTCACTCCTTTCTTCCTCGTCTATGGGGCCGAGGCCGTCATCCCAACAGATGTTGAGTTTGACTCGCCTCGTGTCACCATGTACTCAGAAGTTGAAGCAAAAGAAGCACAAGAAGACGGCGTGGACCTGCTGGAAGAGGCCCGGCTAGTAGCACTCCGCTAGTCCGCCATCTACCAGCAGGGTCTCCGTCGCTACCACAGCCGGCGAGTTAGGCCACGCTCCTTCCGCGAGGGGGATCTTGTGCTCTGGCTGATCCAGTGAACAGCCGGCCAGCACAAGCTCTCAGCCCCCTGGGAAGGACCATTCATCATCAGCAAGGTACTAGGCAATGATGCCTACTACCTCATCGATGCGCAGAAGCCAAGAGCACGCAAAAGAGACGACTCAGGCAAGGAGTCGGAGCGCCCGTGGAACGCGAACCTACTTTGCCGCTTTTATAGCTCAAGACAGTATGTATTGTGCTATCTACTTTATTTTGAGAAATAATGGGACCCCCGAGGAGTTCTCGGGGACTGTCCAACCCTTTATCTATATGATAAGATTTATGCATGTGAATGAGTATTTCCATTCCTTTGCCCGGCACCGGGACCAAGCAGACGGCCCGGGGGCTTGCCGCCTGGCCCTATGTTTAAAGCTTTTTCTTCAACAGTCGGACAACTAATGTGTCGTCATCCAAGCCCCCTCCCACCTACAGTCACAGACTCGCAGAATGCGACTGTCTGACTGGCGGGAGTCAAAGGTAGGAAGCGGTGCCCACATGAAAAATGGCCAAAGAAAAATGAAAATAGGGCAAGACGGCCCTTCATACAAGTTGGCCGGCTGCCGAGCAGCCGGCCAGCCGGCTTCTAGCTTAGCCAAACCATGTTCCCGAGGGCGGGATACTTGCCTATCCGGAAAACAGCTAAGTACATGACCCAGTCATAGACCACAGAGTGGCTGTCTGGCTGGCAGGACGGCAGTTGAAGGAAATAGCAAAAGAAAAACGCCCGAAGGAACAAAGGACGGTGCTAACTCTAGAAACTGGCAAACAGCATAGACATATGCAGAATTAAGAGAATACTTATAACAAAAAGGCCTCGAAGGTCGCCTTCCAGCAATATCTTACGAATACACCCAATGGGTGGATTGTTCGGACTAATCCTACCAAGTCTTAAGAAAAAACAGGAAATGAAAGATACACAACGACGCCTAAGGTGTAGTAGACGGAGTAGGTGGCACGGCAGGATCAATGGAGTCGGCTGCTGGAGGGGCTGCCTGATGGGTCTCGGTCTGGTCGCTTCCCGCAGCTGACGGCGCCGCCCCGCTGGGCCCGCTCGTGGAGGCCTGATCGGGCTGGTAGCAAGCAGACGGCTCCGCCTCCTCAGAGCTGGCTTCCTCATCACTGTCTTCCTCGCCCTCACCATCATCGCTTGAGGTGATCTCCACATCTAGCTCCTCCGGCGCCGCCAGGTCCAGTCCATAGTTATCAGGTGGCACCACATGTCCGTTTTCATCCAACTCTGGGATGAAAACGACAGTGTCGGCGTAATCGGCGAGGGAGGTGGCGCGCTTGACAAGGTCTCCTCGCACCGCGGCTACTTTGACCTCGGCTTCCAGGCGGAAGGTCGCCAGCTAGGCGAGGTCCAGGTCCGGGTACCAGCCCTTGGCGAATTCCAGGGTGGTTCGTGCACCAGCCCTCACTGGAGTGCCCTTCCAGTCCCCGAAGCGGCGGCCAGCCGCCTCTAGCCAGTCGGCGGTCCGGCTGGGAGTGCGGAGTACTGGGACCTCCAGCCATAGGGTGGCCAGTACCTGGGCCCCGGCACGTTGCAGGCGGCGAAGCAAGCGGTGGGCCGGCTGGAGGCGCGCCTTGACAGCAAGAAGCTGTTCGGTGGGAGTTCGGGGCGCGTTGGGCACGATCACCCGGCCGGTCTGGCGCCTCTTATCGCGCTGAGCCTCAATAGCCTGGCTGGCGGCGATAGAATGGCCAGGGAAGAATTCTGCGCCAAGGACAAGACAAAGAATCAGAAAAAGAAAGCCGGCCGTCGCAGACGGGAAGCAAGTGAAAACAGGGCAGGCGGCTTACCATCGACCATGTCCACAATGGCCCCGTAGCCGTCCTGCAGGGATGCCTCCTTCTCGGCCCAGTTCACGTGTTCCGTCTCGAACTCGGCCCGAAGGAGCACCTCAGCATCTACCAGCTTCCCAACCTCAGCCTTGTGCGTCGCCACCTGGTGTGCCAGTTCCTTGGCCAGGCGGTCACGGTCCTGGCGGCAAGGCTGCGCTCCCGCTCCTTGGCGGCAGGTTCCGCCTGAACTCCGCTCAGCTGATTGCGGAGGTCAGTCGTGGACGCTGGCAAGAAAGGGGAAGGAACAGCAGCATCAACAAGAAGACAAGACAACCTTGGAGTTCCAAGCCGCCTGCTCAGCAGCCGGCTCGGAACTTGGGGACTACACCCAGCGGGTGCGCTGACGCGCCCCCGCAAGGAGAAAAAGATAAACACTTACCCTGGTTGTCGGCCAGAGCAGCCCTCAGTTGCGCCAGCTCCTGACGCTGGGAGTTGAAGGCCGCCACCCAAAAATTGTGGTAATCCTGCAGCAAGAAACAAGTTAGCCTACAAAGTAATACCTTGGAGTTCCAAGCCGCCTACTCAGCAGCCGGCTCGGAACTCGGGGACTACACCCAGTGGGTGTGCTGACGCGCCCCCATGAAAGAAATTGAAGGAATAAAAACAAATGCAAGGAGTCAACATACCCGGACGGAGGTTCGCGTGGCCAGGAACTCCCGCAAGACCGTCTGCACGACCTCACCCAGGGAGTTGAAGCGGTCGAGGACATCTCGTGACGCGACGATCAGTGCGCCGCCACCTCCGGGCGTCCAGCCTGGTGGCGTCGCGCTGGTGGCCTCGTTATCTGGAGATGACGAGCTGGCAACGCTAGCCTCTACCTGTCGCGGCGCTGAGACCGCCCTCGCTGGACGCGGACGAGCGGGGGCTCGTGGGGTTTGCTGCGGGCTGGCCACCAGCATGCCTTCCGCCGGCGGCACCTCCGCTCCCGCGGGCCGGCTGTCCTGCGTCCCAGCAGGCGGCGCGGGAGGGGTCACTTCCGTCTCCATGGCGGCGCGGCCGTCCCTCTCCCTGTCAAGAGCCGGCTGCTCGCCAGCAGCCGGCACTTGGACGGACGGCTCCAGATATCCCATGTCCTGGGGGTTGGCATGGTCTGCCGGCTGCTGGAGGCCCACCTCCGGTTCCTGGGTTTGGGCGGCGGCATCCGCCTGGGCCTTGGTGGCTGCCTCGGCCTACGCCTTGGAAGCAGCGTCGGCCTCTCGGGTGTTCCTCTCCGTCGCCTCCCGGAGCGCGACGGCAGGGTCCACGCGCCGCAACGCAGGAGGGGCATCTGTGCCCCCAACCACAGAGCCCACAGGCGCCCGCGAGAGAGAAAGCGAGGCGCCGTTTGGGCATTCCCAAGAAGACATCAAAATCAGCCACGAAGGGGGCGAAAAATTAGAATGAATGCAAGAAGAAAAAAGAGCACAACACTTACGCAGACACGGCCGACCTGGGCTTGGGCACCCTAGGAAGGGCTGCTTCGGAGGCCGTCTCCTGGCATTTGGTGGCGGCAGCTGAGAGCTTGGGCTTCTTGGGCCTGCTGGCAGACGACCCGGCAGAGGACCGGCATTTCACGCCACCGGCTGCGGCTGACGGCGCTACCTGATAGCTGCCGTGTTCAGGAGGGTTCGTCTCTCTTATGCGAATCGGCGCTTCCTCCTCCTCCTCCTCCTTGTCCGGCTAGTTCTCGACACTGCCTTCCGACGGGCCGTCTGCTGGCTGGCCCCGACGCATGTTACCTCCTCTTCCTCCATGGCGGTAGCCTCCAGATCGGGATCGCTCGTATCGCTCTGGGAGCGGTCTGGTAGCAGAGGGTGGCCCGGCTGGTCGGAGCCCGGCTCTGGCTGGCCGGGGAAGATCTGCAGGCGGCACAAGCGTCAGGCGGCTGGGACAGGCGGAGGAAGAAGAAAGAAGAAGAAGGAAAGAGGGAGCTCACCGCAGGCGGCGAATTGTTGCGGCTGTACGGCGGCTTGCCGAATGCCCAGCCCGAGTCGGAGAGCTTGCAGTTGAAGACGAAGTTCACCAAGAGGGCCACCTCCTTGTATGGCATCTGCTTGGTGCAGGTTCGGCTCGGATCTCGGCGCCCGCTCATGTCGCTGATTATATGCGGGCGGGACTGCAGCGACAGCACCCGGCGCTTCGCAAAAGTGAGCAGAAGGTCCGAGAACACTAGGCCCTCGTTGTCCCTCAACTCCCGGAGGTGCCGCACGGCGATGGGGGCCCCTTGTGTGATGGAAACGGGCCGGGTCTTCCAAGAGGGGCAGGGTTCGGCAGGCGGGCCGGGTGCCCATTCCGGCAGGCCGATGAAGTCATACGCAGGGTCGACGTTGGAGACGTAGAAGTAAGTCTTCTACCACGGCTTCACTGACTGCACGAGCTGAGGTGGCGGGAAGTAGTTCTTGGCCCCACTGCACTTCATCACGATGTATCCACCGCACTGGGCCGCCACGCCTTGGACCGCGGTACCAAGCTTCATGTAGAAGAGCTCGGTCCACAGCTCCATTGTGGGGAGTATCCCGAAGTACGCCTCACAAAGGACGACGAAGGCGGACAACGTCACCATCGTGTTCGGTGCAAGGTGGTGGGGTTGTATGTTGAAGAACTCGAGGAAGGAGCGGAAGAAGCTGCTGGCGGGGAGCCCGAAGCCGCAAGGGAAAGGCGAGCGGAAGACGGCCCGCTTGCCGAACCGCGGCGCCTGCCTGATTTCCACCGCCGGCGCCAGGCTCACGGCGACCTTGTCTTCAGGGGGCAACTTCCGCGCACGGCAGAGATAGAAGATGTGCTCCTCGAGGACCTCACTGCCATCCCACTCGCCTGAGTGGCAGGCCTGCGGCTGCGCCGCTGCAGCCATGGCTCGAGCAGAGGGCTTGCTATGACGGAGCGCTACGAGCGGCGGTGGTGAGGAGCGTGAGAGAGCGCAAGGTGGAAGAAGAGAATGGAGCAGGGGTGTTTGCGCGAGCGGCGCTGGCCCCCTCCCGAGCCTACTTATAGGCTCGGGGCGACGAAGCGGAAGGGGCGAGGGCATGGGATTAGGCTGGTCACAATGGGCAGGAACATAAGGTAGTAACATACACATTTATCTAGACTATGTTATTACCTCCACAGTGGGTAGGAACATGTAGGTAGTGTCATGCAACGATGCATTTATTAGCTTATAGACTCATTGTTTCTTGAAATGTGTGATGTTCCGGTAACTTAGCTAGTTACCACAAGCACCTCACTCTTCACTAAAAATGTGCCACATAAGCAACATTGTATTGAAATATGTGATGTTCTCTTAAGTTCCACCCCATTGTGACCAGCCTTAACTGCTCCACGCCCTGCACGATCCCCACCTTTTTCACGCCTAATCCGTGTGCATTAAATGCGTGTGGGGAGGGCAATCGATTGCTTCTGCCACATTAGATCCGCGCGTGAATCGAGGCCTTTTAGTGGCAGGCCCCGGCCCGTTGCTACGTCCCGTCGCACGCGTGAGCTAGCAGGCTGACGTAAGAGGGTGACGACGCGTGGAATGCCGCCAACGGGCAGCAGGCCCACGCCACAGCCCGCCATCCAGGCGGTATTTTCCTCCCGAAGATTAGAAGACAGAGGCCCGGCTGCCAGAAGCCGGCTCTTTCTAGAGGCTCGGCTGCCAGAAGCCGGCCCTTTCGAGAGGACAGACAAGAAACGCCAAACCTTACTTGGGCTGCTCCCGAGGAGGTCTTGACGTTGTTCTCCTCGTGAGGCTTAGCTCCCTCGCGAGGGTCTTGGACAGTTGGTCGATCAGCTGGGCCGTACCAGGCCATAGTAGGAGCACGTTGCGGCCCACAGAGAGGCAAGTCTGGGTACCCTGGTTCCCAGGACGCCGACAGTAGCCCCCGGGCCCAAGGCGCGCGCGGAGTTGGGTTCAGGGCGAATCCTTAGTCGAGGACGAAGCGTCGCGGGCCCCAAAAAGGCTGCGGGCCAAGCTGGCGTGTGATGGTTGGATGGGACACGGGCGAATCCGCTTCCCACGTAGTCTTGGTAATAGTGTGATTTGACAACTCCTCGGTGCGGGCGGCGAGGCCATCATGGCTGCGCGCGATTGGCCGCCGGTTGGTCTTCTTGACCTATAAATAGGGGGTGAGGCACCACGCCTCTCACTTGACTATCGCAGGCTGATCCCTGCTGCTTCCATTACTCCAAGGGCTTCCATGGCGCCGATTCGCGGGTTCTTGGCCGCGGAGAAGGGGAAGAGCCCAGTGGTAGAGCCTGAGCGGCTCCCCCCTAAGAAGAGGCGTCGTAGTTCTCCGAGTGTGTCCCTGAGACCGTCGGATGCCCGCACATGGTGCACGCGGGCACCGCCAGGATTTTTGCTTCCCTTGTATGCTCCAGCGGCAGGCAGACGGGGCAGAGGTGGCGACAAGGGTGGCGCCATCAATCGCCCAGAGAGACGGGCGTCTCCTCGCACCCTATTGCCGTCCCATTGTAAGGATGATGCTCGCTAGTTCATCGTGTGGGTGGGGGCCCCTCCGCATTCATGGATCCTTCTTCCTCCGTTCCCGAGGGAGGTGCTCCCAGCTCGCGGTCGGGTGACGATGGAGCTGAGGCACGAGGGGTGTCGCCTTCCTCCTTCGCATGCCGACGTGGAGGTGATTTCTTCTGGCCAGGTCTTCATGACCTTGGGTTGGGGTGTGGTGCGCCGCGCCTGCGCCCCCGCCGGGAGGCACATTCTTAATTTTGCGCTGGATATGACGGGCACGATGACCTTCAAAGTCTTCGGGGCGGACGGACGCCTGCTGCCGTGTGGCGCGGGGAATGGGCTCACCGGCGACCATTCCCCATGCCGTCAGGGCAGTGAGGTGCTCACCATTGGCTGCGCCTCCGACTCTCCTAGTAGTTGTTACGCTACCCCTGAGACGGCCTCGAGCTCCGATGAGAGCTACGAGCCGCCAAGTCGCCGCCCCTATCACCGGAGGGAAACGGTGTCTTCCCGGCGTCGTCGCTGTTGAAGGAGTTGAAGCCGCGCTCCTCGAGAGTGACCTTCTTAGATTAGTTCCTGCGGGACATCATGGAAGGCTCCACAAGGGCATGTAAATTCTTGTAATACTTTTGCTATTGCTTGGCGTTATAAACTTATGTCCTGCATGAGACCCTTGTTAGAGCATGACTTTCCCTTCCATCTGTTCCCACGGTAGTTTAGGGCCCTACGCCTGCGAGACCAAGTCCTGGGACAAGCCTCAGCCTACGCTGGTATGCCAGGTCACGATGCCGTGGTCAAGGCCAGGAGGTGAGGGGTCCAGGGTCCGGTAGGAGCCCCCGAGGCGCGATGCTCAGGAGGTCCCTCTTGGCGTGCAGGCAGCCGCCCACCGGTCCATCGGGAAGGGTTTTCATGCCCTAGCGGATTCGTGATCATAGTAGATGGTAGTGTAGGTACGCGAGTAGGTGCGGTGTTGAAAACTTATCTTAGCAATTCTTGTGGTCAGGTGGTGGTGGTACTTGATTCCCTGTTGCCCTTCCCTTTTTGAATCCAGGTGCCTTCCTGAGGAGGCGGCGATGGTCGCTCCTGAGGCCCTGGGGACAAAGGTCACGGGGCTGGTGGAGACGTTTCTCCGGGCTGCTACCATTGCAGCTGAAGAGGAGAAGACCGATGATGCTGGGCTCGGCTATGCCTTGTCCGTTCCTGTTTAGCGAGAGAAGTGCGAGTGCCTCGAGGAGGCGTAAGAACTTTGCTTGAATTTGCAAAACTTGGCCTTATTGTAATAGCTAGATGATTTCCATGCTTGCTTCCTTTCATGTTTTCTTAGATGCTCTGCGTCGGCAGGGCCCAACCCCGCGCATACCTTGACCGCCATTGAGCCCTTCGGATGACCAGGGTTACCGTAGTAACTAGACTCTAGGGATGAGGGGCTACGTGGCTAGTGAGGCCCTTGGGTCGCGATGCCCAAGGGTCCCCCTTGACGTTCAAGCGATCATGTTTTTGTTCTGCGTCGGCAGGGACCAACCCCGCGCTTACCTCGATCCCAATTGAGCCCTCCGGATGACCGGGATTATCGTCATAACTAGACTCAAGAGATGAGGGGCTACGTGGCCAGTTAGGCCCCTGGGTCGCGATGCCCAGGGGTTCCCCTTGACGTACGAACGGCTCTCATGAAGGAGAACGAGCACCATACCTTGCCCATGAGCCTTCGCCTGGGATGGGGGCACGAGAAGGCCAGGTGTCCGGGCACCTGGTAGGGTGTCGTCTGCCAGGCGTGACCTGAGCATAGCCCTCGCGCCTACCCCCCTCGCGGCACCCATCCAAGGATAAGGTGTGACCGTCGTGAGCTGAAAAGCTCCCTGAGATTGGTGCGACCACTGGGGGCCACCCTCACTTGTTTATAACTAGCGCAGAGCATAGAGCTACCACACTTGCGCAGAGTGTGGGCATAACCGCGCCTCGGTCGTAGCGGCCAGCGCGTAGCTTGGTGCTTCCACTGGTTCGTGGGCATAACCGCTCCTCGGATGGATCTGCCAGCGCGGAGCTTGGTACTTCCACTGGACCGTGGGAGGGAGCCTCCCACCGGGAGAGACTCCGGGGCGTGTACAGCCCCGTCCTGACACGTGGCTGATAACCCTCAACCGTAAGGGATCGAGATAGTCTTCGCGGGTAAGAATAACCCAATTTATTGATTCGACACATGGGGAGCCAAAGAGTATTTATAAGCTTTGACAGTTGAGTTGTCAATTCAACCGCACCTGAAATATACTTACTTGCAGCAAAAGATAAGTGGTAACAGTGATATGATAGTGATGATAGTAATAGTAAAAGTAAACAGCAAAAGTAAATAGCAACAGTAGATAGCAAAGTAAATAGCAAAAGTAGCGACTAGTGACAAGCAGGATTTAAAACACTATAGGCTAGGGAGATGGATGGTTGGGCGCTGCATGGATGAGATAGATTCTAACTTGGGGCACGACACACGGAAAATTAATGATCATCTAGGCAAATATCAAACATTGGGCATGTATCCCGTAGGTAGTTGTACGTGCTTGCAATAAGAACTTGCACAACATCTTTTGTCCTACCATCCCGCTACGAACGGGGCCAAAAGGAACTTATGGATATTAAGGTGCTCCTGTCAAAGAGCACCGGAACAAAGCAATGAACTCAATGGATACATGTAATCCTCAAACTACGGACCATCCCCTTTGGTGTCCCAAGTAGTCACTTTTGAGATCGCCGGTTCCGGACCGTAACAGGTGCAAACAACTCATAGATAGGATCACGAACACAAATATATTCATACAAACACATATGGTTCAGATCTGAAATCATGGCACTCGGGCCCTAAGTGTCAAGCATTAAGAGTAATAAGTTGAAACAAAGATGATAAACACCATAGTAGATGATAGGCAACATGCCCCCAACAATCTGATAAACTATTATATGATCTAACTCATCCAATCAATACCATCCCCTTCGCCTACAGCGGGGGAATTACTCACACATGGAGGGAGAAGTCATGGAGGGATGATGGAGTGGTGATGATGATGATGATGATGGCGACGATCTCCCCTCTCCGGAGGCCAATTCAGCCTCTAGATTAGCCCTCCCGAGGAAGAACAGAGGGTGGCGGCGGCTCCGCGACGAAAAACTGCGAAAGAACTTCCGATCTGGGGTTTCTGCGTCGGCAGTAAAAATACGGGCTAAAGTAGGGCACCAGGGGGTGTGGGCCCCACCCAGGCGCCCCCCCGGCGCGGCCCAGGGGGGCGCGCCCATAGGGCGCCTGGGCACCCCCTGGCCCCCCTCTGGCCCCACTTCTGGTTCCTGGTTCCTTCGGGTGCGTGGATTTTCTGTGATTTTTCATGGATTTTTCTGAGGTACCTAAAAATCCATTTTCCTGCACACAAATAAACCATACAGGCAGCTCTGCTGAAAACAGCGTCAGTCTGGGTAAGTTTAGTCCAAATCATGCAAGAATGAGGTCAAAACAATATCAAAAGTGTTTGGAAAAGTAGATACGTTTGAGACGTATCAGTGGCTTGCACGGTAGGATATCCAAGGTGTATATGGGCCCTCCTCACCACGAGTTGAACGACTCTGAGGAAGTTCTCGTGAGCTTACGCATCACTCATGATACCCTACCCTGAGGCGGGTTGCGCCTGAGTCTTCTTCTGCAAAATGTGAAAAGAGAGGCATTGTGTCGACCTGCATCGAGTGCATCTCTAGAGGGTATCGCATGAGAAGGCCGCAGCACCAGCGACTCTAAGAGGTGACGTCACGGGAATGGCTCGCGAGACAGAGCTCGACCACTGGATTTTTCGATGCTACAGGGACGGACCCAAGCACAGACGTCGTGCCCAGTCTTCTCATGCAATGATCCAAAAGAAAAACAACCGGCGCGCGGTTCCCGTGTGAGCGAGGCACCTGCCACGGGCCCCTACTTACCCATCCACGATTAGCCCATGCGAGAACAAGGCACCAAGGACCATGAGAGGTGATGTCACGGGAATGGCTCGCGAGACAGAGCTTAGCCCTTGGTTTTATAGATGCTGCAGGGACGGACCCGAGCACAGACGTCGTGCCAGTCCTTGATCATGGGGCGGTCGCGAGTGGGCTCACAAGGGCTCATGACCTTAGTGGCGGTGAGAACGCCAAGCATGCAGATAGTGCGAATGGAAAGAAACATCTAGCCTTGATCATGCAAAAAGGGAGGTAACCGTGGGGGAACAGCCCCCAGCGGTCCGAGGATGATGCAGCCCGAGGGGTGCCCTCGTTTGGATACCTGAAGTGTCAACTGATACTTGTCGAAGGAGAGTTGGGGTAGCTGTAGACGCGAGTCATGCGGGTCATTCCCGAGGATCGTCGGGCTCCTGAGGCCCAGGGGCTTTGGAGGCTCTCAGTGGTCGCGCGGGTCCGGTTCTTGCTCCGTCTGGACCACCCGCCACTGAGCTTGCCGAGCCCCCAAGGCCTGCTGCACGAGATGCTGGAACATGGCAGCTGCGTTGCGGAAACCGAAGAGTGTGCCGACGTAGCTGCAGGGAGGGCCCTCCTCCGACCGACCGCCGTCGGCCAGAAGGGCTCCTGAGAGGCGGCTCGGTTGAGACCCGTGATGTCGACGCAGACGTGGAAGCGGTCGCTTGGGCTGCGAGCACATGAACTTGGGGTTGTGCGGTTACGCCCACCGCGAATGAGTCTGGCCTACTGAAGTTCCTCGGTAACTTGGTTGATGAAGTCCTGAGCCCCAGCGCTAAATGGCTCATGCTGGGCTCACAAAAGCGCGCGTCAAGACACGCTTGCAGGTGGTGCTCGAACATCTCCCTCGAGACGCCGGTCAGCCCGGAGACACTCCAGAGGAGAGCCCCCGAGCCCGTCACGAGAGGGGCATCGAGCGCGCCTCCCTATGCGAGGGTGGAGGGCGCCTCGTCAGCAGGCGCAAGTCCTGAGGCCAGGCCGTCAGGAGCCCCTGCGCCCTGAGGTCCATCGACGGGTACGTTCTTCTTCTTCTTGGGGGCGGTCTGCAGGGCGAGGACGACCCCATCCTCATGCGGAGAAAGAGGGTGAGACCCTCGAACCGTGGCTTTTATTGGCAAGGTTGAAAACCCGTGGTCGGAAATAAAAACAAAACATGTACCAGAGCTCTTGGTTTTAAAAACAGAAGTAAACATGTTTTGAGAAGTGCATATTTCGTCAACGAATGCTAGCGGATAACTCAATCACTTTTTAAGTGGACAAGTCTCGAGGAACGGCTCCCGCATGAGGACGATCACATCCTCTTAGTCTCCTTTGTTTATCACTGCCTAAGTTTTCTGATTTCTCATGAACAAAGCGTGAAGGAGGGTTTGTTTGTTATATTATCTTTTTGAGCCAGGCGCACTCAATGCCAGTTCCTTTTCGTATTAGGGGTTTGCACACTATACATGCAATCCAGGGGTGAAACTTGTCCAACTTAAAAAGATCATGAATTAACTACTACTTCCTCATGAGCTAAAACATAGGCACAAAAAGGAAATGCTTTTGATTAGTTTCGAGATGGTACATGAAAGTCATCGTTAGGAATGGCAGGTAAATACCATGTATAGGAAGGTATAGTGGACTCATATGGCATAACTGGGTTTAAGGATTTGGACGCACAATCAGTCAGTCCGCTTAGTACAGGTGGAGATTTAGCAAAAGACTGGGAAGCGACCAACTAGAGAGCAATTAACGGTCATAATCATGCAGAGCGACAAAGCAACATTGAATCGGGCATGAAAGTGATATAACTATTCTAAAACTCAAAGATCATCAAGGCAAAGTAGACTTTTTAGTCTTAAACATGTGTAAGCATGTGCCAAGTCAATCCAAAAATTCTCTAAAGGGAAATACCACCTTAGTATACTAGACTATGAACAGTGCAATGCATGTAGATCATTTCAATAACACATTATATACTCTAGTTATTCGGGACTAGCCACAAAGAAAGCATGAACCACTGGAAGAGCATTGTAAACATAGCACTATGTCGCTACAAGCTGGTCTCTAGATCATAAGTACAGGCATATGTACAAAAGTAGAAACAATAAGAGTTCATACCGGTCTTCCTTGTTGCTTCCTTTCAGTCGATCTTCGTCATCTCTGCTTGTCACTTGCACGATCGAACGTAGGAAATATAATGAAATGCCATCACGGACTCGAGCTGATCTCTGAAAACAAAGCAAACTAAAGAGAGAAAGGAAATCTTTTTGGATTTTTCAAAGGTTGAATAAAAGCAAAAGAAAGAAAAGAAATGTTTTTGTTGTTTTTGCAAAGAGAGAAACAAAGAAGAACGGGCAAAAACTTCGAAAAGATCAAAGCGAATAAAACGGATAATACAATGGAAAAGTGAGAAGGGCACATACTCCCCCAAGCTTAGGCTTTTGGCCTAAGTTGGTAGCAGCTACTGCCCCCAGGAGCCTCCTGCTCCAGGGGTATGGTGATGAGTCCACGGGTCGTAGAAGGATGCTGGCGCGTACACCGAACTCCTCGGAGTCTCCCACGAGGAAGGTTCCGAACGCCAAACAGAGGAAGACCCTTCACCAAACTCGGTGGCGGTCTCTTCCTGAAAATGTGGTATCTCACCATGCCTCTCCTCGTCGGGCACAACCCCCTCCATAGGGTTATGAAACTGATGCTGGACCATGAACTCATCGAACTGAACAACGTCAAAGGACCATCCGTTCCTGCGAGAAAAATCAAACAAAAGAGGTGCAGGTAGACGGATCTCGCGTTCCGCGGTAGTTCCAAAACGCAAGATATAGATAAGAGTATTAAGTTCAGAACCCATGCTAACAAACTTATGCCTTTTCATAGCAGCAAGATCAAAGCTTAAATAAGTAAAGGGAGTATCATCAGGGTGTGGGGTGCCTCCAAAATGCTCTACGATAAGTGTGGCGTAAATGCCACCAAATAAGTCCCCCTTGTTACCGTTCATAGCAAGGCGTCGAGCTATTAAGGTACCCAGATTATAATCAGACCTCCCTGAGAGGGCTGCTGCCAGGATAGCAATATCCGGAGCAGAAATGCTGCTCGTGTTGTCGCGAGCTAACACCCCTCTGGCAATATAATATGCAAAATACATGAGGTGAGGAAATAAGATGCTGGAGATCTTCGACCGATGAATATCCCTCGTACCCATGCTGCAGAGAGAGTTGATGACGGTTTTCAGCTCGGAGGGCTGAGTGGCCATCCTAGCCGTCCTCCCAACGTTCGGCACACCTATTATTTCACAAAAATTTCCCAAAGTCATGGTGATAAGATCATTATAAATTTTAAACTCAATAGCACCTGAATCAGGATTATATCTAAAACTGTTAATGAAATTAGAGGTGAGTTTTTGATACTGAGTAACACGGCTCGTGACGAGTCGTGTCAAACCTGCATTAGCACAAAGATTATAAAACTCATCCTTGATTCCCGCAGCTTCCATGAATTCATCACATGGAAACGTCATCGCACGTGCTGGACTTGTGTCTTCCAACAACTCTAGGTGCACATGATCTTCATTATAGCTCACCCTAGCAGTCGATGGTGAAGCTGCGGCTCTAGTAACTCGATCGGAGTGTGCGGGCCTCCTCTTCTCAAGCCACCCTTTTGCCCTTCCTAACAAACTCATTTCTGAAATTTTTTACAATTTACAAAAACGAGGATTAAAACATAGTGAGCTAAGGCAAACTAGTCAGCTCACTTGCCCAAGGCATAAACTTGCATCAAAACTTGGAAAATAACTTTCTACACACGCATGCAAGCTCATCTCTACAGCACCAAGAACTACTAAATACTCACAAATGAGGCCACCAATCAAAAATCTAATTGGAGGGGTGGAGGAGTCACATACCAGGGAGTATTTGCTCAAAATTTCAGCTCAAATGATGGGCTGTAGAGAGAGATCGAAGGATCGCCTCCAAGAACAGCAAGAACACAAGAACAACAACAGAACTCGCGTTTTTGGAGAAAGAGAGAGAGGAAGGAAGAAGAAGTACCTGGAGGGGGTCCCGTGGGCCCTAGGCGCCCTGTGGGCGCGGCCAGGGGCTGGGCCGCGCCAGCTGGCCGCCTGGGCCACTGGTGCCCCCCCTGGCTGGCCCCAGGCCCCTCTGGGTCTCTCCCGACGTGGAAATTTTTATTATAATTTTTCTGGAATTTTTCTGAAAACTTCACTGTTGAAAATTTTTCGAAGTTCAAAAAGCTGCGAAACTTTCTGAAAACTTGAAGCAGTTAGTAGTATTGTGAAGCTTCAAAAACATAAATACTTGGTACAGCAAGTAGGACAAAACTAAAAACAAGTGAAAATATAACAAGCTCAACTTTTTATCCATATAAAACATATTTGTTAATAAGGTTGATAAAGTCTTACCAACAAACAGGCGATATATAGAGCAAAAAGTCTCACCTCCTACGGAGTAATCACTGAATCTTTACCTTGATGGACATTGTCCCTACCATTATAGTTTTGTATTTGTGAGGCACATGTAGTGGACAATCCCATTCTCCAATCTTCACGGTCTCGATATTCTCTATAGAGTTGAGGGCATGCCTCCTGTCGGTCTTCTTCGGAAAATATACTGTGTGTTCTTTATCATTCACATGGAAGGTAACCTTCCCTTTATTGCAATCAATAATAGCACCTGCGGTGTTAAGGAAAGGTCTACCAAGAATAATGGACATGCTCCCATCCTCGGGCATGTCAAGCACAACAAAATCAGTAAGAATTAAACAATTAGCAACTTCTACGGGAACATTCTCACAAATACCTATCGGAACAGCGGTTGACTTGTCAGCCATCTGAAGGGAGATATCTGTAAGAATTAGTTTCTCTAAACAAAGCCTCTCGTAAAGAGAGAGAGGCATAACACTCACTCCTGCCCCAAGATCACATAAAGCAGTCTTGACATAATTATTCTTTATGGAGCAAGGAATGGTGGGTATACCTGGATCACCGAGCTTCTCAGGAATCTTGCCACTGAAAGAGTAGTTAGCAAGCATAGTAGATATTGCATCATTAGGAACATTTCTTTTATTAGTGACAATATCTTTCATATATTTTGAATAAGGAAGTAACTTAATAGCATCAGTCAAGGGTATCTGAAGAAAAAGAGGTTTAATCCACTCACAAAACTTATTATAATGCTCTTCTTCTTTAGATTTGATGGACTTACCTGGAAAGGCCATGGGTTTCTATACCCATGGTTCTCTTTCCTTCCCATGTTTTCTTGCGATGAAGTCTTCTTTAGTGTACCTCTTACGTTTGTCAGGTGCTTCTTCTTCTCGAACTTCAGGCGGATCATTCCTCTCATTATTATTACCTTCAGGCTCAGCACCGTCTTCTGTCTCAGCATCGGAGATAGATACACTGTTGGGATCAATAGCTGGTTCTTCATCTGCAATAGGATCATTAGAATTGTCAGCCTCCTTATGTTTCTTCTTTTTCTTTGGAGAGCCAACAATTTATTCTTCCTGCATTTGAGAATCCTGCTCGATTCTCTTCGGATGTCCCTCTGGATAAAGAGGATCTTGAGTGCTAGTCCCTCCTCGGGTCTTAATCCCGAAAGCCTGCAAATTATCTTGTTTGGCATTGTTAGCAAGCAAATCTCTTTGCACATTAGAAATTTGATCAAGCTGAGTTTGAACCATATGAAAATGCTTCACAAGACATTGAACATCATTAACTGTTCTATCTAAAACATCAAGCAGTTTTTTGATAGCAAGGGAATTATCATGCAACTGACTTTCTATCCTCTCATTAAAATGATTTTGTTTCATAATAAAATTATCAAACTCATCTAAACATTGATCAGGAGGCTTACCATGAGGGATGTCACTTGCGTTGAAATCTAAAAGAGAGTGTAACTCTACCTTAGGAGGGTGAGTAGTAGGCTCACACAGCTTCTCAATAGGGGGTAGATTCTTCATGTCTTCAGCTTTAATACATTTATCTTTAATAGACTTCTTTGCTTCTCGCATATCCTCGGGGCTCAGAACAAACATGCCCCTCTTCTTTGTTAGTGGAGGTGGTTCAGGGACGGACCAATCTTCATGGTTTTTGGCAATCCTGCCCATTAAATCTTCCGCATCGTCTGGTGTTCTTTTCCTGAAAACACAACCAGCACAACTGTCCAAATAGGACCTGGATTCATCAGTTAGACCAGCATAGAATATGTCGATTAATTCATTCTTAGGGATGTCATGTCCTGGTCTAGCCCGAATCAGACCGCGGTACCTCCCCCAAGCTTTAGGGAGGGACTCATCCTGCAACTGTTTAAAGTTATAAATTCTTTGTAAAGCAGCATGTTGCATGTGAGCAGGAAAGTACTTATCAACAAAAGAGTGAGCTAAGTCCTGAGGACTCTTAATGGAACCGCATGGAAGTGAATCATACCATGCTTTAGCACCCTCCTTCAAGGAGAAAGGAAGAAGCTTGGTCACATAAAAGTATCGTATCTTCTCATCTGTGGTAAACAGGCTACCCAACTCACCGAGTTTAGTCAGGTGTGCAATAGCATCATCATTTTCTCTGCCATAAAAGGGGTAAGCTTCAACCATAGGTATAAGTGAAAGATCAACAGAGAAATCAAAATTAGGATCATCAATGCATATAGGAGATGTAGCAAATTCAGGATTAGGAACGGTTTTGTTCTTCAGAGAGTGTTTTTCAAACAGTTTTTTAATAGCTTCAGGGTCAGAGCCAGAAAACTCTGTCAGTTCCCTGCATAATTCTTCATCTAGTATATAGTAATCATCATCAAGGAGTCTCTCTTTAAGTTTACTCAAGTCAGGATAATCATAAGTTTCACCAATAGGGTAGCGAGTAACAGGAAGTTCAATTCCAGATTTTTTAGCAGCAGCAGCAATTTGTTTCTCAAGAGCATAACCAAGCGAACTAATATCATCATCAAAAGTAGTAGAAGCATCATCAAGAGTATAAGACATAGTAACAGATTCAGTAGGAGCATCATGTGGTGGTGGTGAGGCAAACTTACTCATAACGGAAGGTGAATCAAGTGTAGCACTAGTGCTTAGAGCAGTACCTCTTCTTGTAGTGGATAGTAAGATCGGAACCTTGGGGTCTCCTTTCTTACCCATAGTAGATAAAGTGCAGCAGGTAGGATACCTCAAGTAGACTTGTAAATATTGCTATGCTCCCCGGCAACGGCGCCAGAAAACGGTACTTGATAACCCTCAACCGTAAGGGATCGAGATAGTCTTCGCGGGTAAGAATAACCCAATTTATTGATTCGACACACGGGGAGCCAAAGAGTATTTATAAGCTTTGACAGTTGAGTTGTCAATTCAACCGCACCTAAAATATACTTACTTGCAGCAAAAGATAAGTGGTAACAGTGATATGATAGTGATGATAGTAATAGTAAAAGTAAACAGCAAAAGTAAATAGCAACAGTAGATAGCAAAGTAAATAGCAAAAGTAGCGACTAGTGACAAGCAGGATTTAAAACACTGTAGGCTAGGGAGATGGATGGTTGGGCGCTGCATGGATGAGATAGATTCTAACTTGGGGCACGGCACACGGAAAAGTAATGATCATCTAGGCAAATATCAAACATTAGGCATGTATCCCGTAGGTAGTTGTACGTGCTTGCAATAACAACTTGCACAACATCTTTTGTCCTACCATCCCGCTACGAACGGGGCCAAAAGGAACTTATGGATATTAAGGTGCTCCTATCAAAGAGCACCGGAACAAAGCAATGAACTCAATGGATACATGTAATCCTCAAACTACGGACCATCCCCGTTGGTGTCCCAAGCTGTCACTTTTGGGATCGCCGGTTTCGGACCGTAACAGGTGCAAACAACTCATAGATAGGATCACGAACACAAATATATTCATACAAACACATATGGTTCAGATCTGAAATCATGGCACTCGGGCCCTAAATGTCAAGCATTAAGAGTAATAAGTTGAAGCAAAGATGATAAACACCATAGTAGATGATAGGCAACATGCCCCCAACAATCTGATAAACTATTACATGATCTAACTCATCCAATCCCTACCATCCCCTTCGCCTACAGCGGGGGAATTACTCACACATGGAGGGAGAAGTCATGGAGGGATGATGGAGTGGTGATGATGATGACGATGGCGACGATCTCCCCTCTCCGGAGGCCAATTCGGCCTCCAGATTAGCCCTCCCGGGGAAGAACAGAGGGTGGCGGTGGCTCCGCGACGAAAAACTGCAAAAGAACTTCCGATCTGGGGTTTCTGCGTCGGGAGTAAAAATACGGGCTAAAGTAGGGCACCAGGGGGTGTGGGCCCCACCCAGGCGCCCCCCGGCGCGGCCCAGGGGGGGCGTGCCCACAGGGCGCCTGGGCACCCCCTGGCCCCCCTCTGGCCCACTTCTGGTTCCTGGTTCCTTCGGGTGCGTGGATTTTCTGTGATTTTTCGTGGATTTTTCTGAGGTACCTAAAAATCCGTTTTCCTGCACATAAATAAACCATACAGGCAGCTCTGCTGAAAACAGCGTCAGTCCGGGTTAGTTTAGTCCAAATCATGCAAGAATGAGGTCAAAACAATATCAAAAGTGTTTGGAAAAGTAGATACGTTTGAGACATATCAGTGGCTTGCACGGTAGGATAGCCAAGGTGTATATGGGCCCTCCACACCACGAGTTGAACGACTCTGAGGAAGTTCTCGTGAGCTTACGCATCACTCATGATACCCTACCCTGAGGCGGGTTGCGCCTGAGTCTTCTTCTGCAAAATGTGAAAAGAGAGGCATTGTGTCGACCTGCGTCGAGTGCATCTCTAGAGGGTATCGCATGAGAAGGCCGTAGCACCAGCGACTCTAAGAGGTGACGTCACGGGAATGGCTCGCGAGACAGAGCTCGACCACTGGATTTTTCGATGCTACAGGGACGGACCCAAGCACAGACGTCGTGCCCAGTCTTCGCATGCAACGATCCAAAAGAAAAACAACCGGCGCGCGGTTCCCGCGTGAGCGAGGCACCTGCCACGGGCCCCTACTTACCCATCCACGATTAGCCCATGCGAGAACAAGGCACCAAGGACCATGAGAGGTGATGTCAGGGGAATGGCTCGCGAGACAGAGCTCAGCCCTTGGTTTTATCGACGCTGCAGGGACGGACCCGAGCACAGACGTCGTGCCAGTCCTTAATCATGGGGCGGTCGCGAGTGGGATCACAAGGGCTCATGACCTTAGTGGCGGTGAGAACGCCAAGCATGCAGATAGTGCGAATGGAAAGAAACATCTAGCCTTGATCATGCAAAAAGGGAGGTAACCGTGGGGGAACAGCCCCCAGCGGTCCGAGGATGATGCAGCCCGAGGGGTGCCCTCGTTTGGATACCTGAAGTGTCGCCTGATACTTGTCGAAGGAGAGTTGGGGTAGCTGAAGACGCGAGTCATGCGGGTCATTCCCGAGGATCGTCGGGCTCCTGAGGCCCAGGGGCTTTGGAGGCTCTCAGTGGTCACGCGGGTCCGGTTCTTGCTCCGTCTGGACCACCCGCCACTGAGCCTGCCGAGCCCCCAAGGCCTGCTGCGCGAGATGCTGGAACGTGGCAGTTGCGTTGCGGAAACCGAAGAGTGTGCCGACGTAGCTGCAGGGGAGGGCCCTCCTCCGACCGACCGCCGTCAGCCAGAAGGGCTCCTGAGAGGCGGCTCGGTTGAGACCCGTGATGTCGACGCAGATGTGGAAGCGGTCGCTTGGGCTGCGAGCACGTGAACTTGGGGTTGTGCGGTTACGCCCACCGCGAATGAGTCTGGCCTACTGAAGTTCCTCGGTAACTTGGTTGATGAAGTCCTGAGCCCCAGCGCTGAATGGCTCATGCTGGGCTAACAAAAACGTGCGTCAAGACACGCTTGCAGGTGGTGCTCGAACATCTCCCTCGAGACGCCGGTCAGCCCGGAGACACTCCAGAGGAGAGCCCCCGAGCCCGTCACGAGAGGGGCATCGAGCGCGCCTCCCTATGTGAGGGTGGAGGGCGCCTCGTCAGCAGGCGCAAGTCCTGAGGCCAGGCCGTCAGGAGCCCCTGCGCCCTGAGGTCCGTCGACGGGTACGTTCTTCTTCTTCTTGGGGGCGGTCTGCAGGGCGAGGACGACCCCATCCTCATCGGAGCATTCGACCACCACTCCAGGGAACGCACCGCTTCCTTCTCGTCGAAGACGATTGTGATGACTCCGCCGCTCCCGGGAATCTTGAGGACGTTGTAGCCGTGATGGGTCGCCGCCATGAACTTGGCGAGGGCAGGATACCCAAGGATGGCATTGTACGGGAGGTGGATGTTGGCGACGATGAAGTCGATGAGCTCGGTGTGGTAGTTGTCGCGGTCACCGAAGGTGACGGGGAGGCGGACCTGCCCCATCGGGAGTGTGGAGCCATCCGTGACCCCGTAGAATGGCTTGGTTGGATGGAGCTGATCGTAGGGAACCTAGAGTGTCTCGAAGGTCTGGACGGAGAGGACGTTGAGTCCTGCTCCGCCATCGATGAGGGTTTTGGTCACGAGGACGCTGTTGATGGCCAGGGTGCAGAGCATCGGGAGGGCGCCTGGGGCCACAGTGCACTTGAGCTGGTCCTTGGGGTCGAAGGCAATGACTTGCTTGGTCCACTTGAGGTTGCACGCGGTGTCAGGTCTGGGAAGCGCCGCGTTCACCTCACGGGCAAACTACTTGAAGATGCGGTGGGAAGCCGGGGCATGGGATCCTCCCAAGTTGGATGCAACCGCACGCGGCTCCTGGAAGCCCCCTGCCCCGTCTCCCAGGCGGTCATCGTCGTTCCTCCTTGGTGGTGGTGGCAGCGGAGGTAGACCTCCATTGCCCTGAGGGCGACCCTCATGAGGCTGGTCGCTCCAGGGGGCGTCACGAGGCTGCTACTGCCACTGGTCTTCACGAGGCTGCTCACGCCACCCTTGGCGCGAGTTCCTGCTATCCCAACGTCCTCCTCCTCGGCCTCCTCCACGGCCGTAGCCGTGGTTGTCGCGCTCAGGGCGTTGCCCGACGCGCCCGCCACGCATCGCCCTGAGCTCCTGGCAGTCGTTAGTGTTGTGGCTGTGGACGTTGTGGAAGACGCAGTATGGTCGGTTGTCTCTGGGGAGGTCATCGTAGCCGCAGCCACGCTTCACTTCTGGCTCCGCAGCCAGCACGGCGGGTCCCTTGCGCTTCGATTCCTTGGCCTTGGTCTTCTTGTCGTCCGCCTCTGCCTCAGGTAGTTCCTGGAGGGAGAGGCGGCCTTCCTCCGCCCTGGCGCATTTTGCCGTGAGCTTGAACATTTCGAGGGCTATGCACAGGTCCTCGTGAATGGTGAGCTCTTCTCCCATCCTGACATCGTGGACACCATCAAAGAACGCAGAGATGATGGCCTTGTCCGTGACCCTGGGGATTCGGAGGCGCATGGTGTTGAAGCGTTGGATGTACTTCTGCAGGGTCTCTCCCGGCCGCTGCCTCACGCGGCGTAGATCAGCAGTTGTCGGGGCTCGGTCGCGGGTGCCTTGGAAGTTGGCGACGAAACGCTCGCGAAGCTCTTCCCAGGAAGAGATGGATCCCACGGGGAGGTTCAGGAGCCAGGAGCGTGCACCATCCTTCAGAGCCATGGGGAACCAGCTCTCCATGACCTGCTTGGTGCCGTTGGACGCCTCGATGCTCAGCTTGAAGAGTAGGAGGAACTCCGTGGGGTCGGTGGTGCCGTCGTAGCACGGAGGTAGGTCCGGCTTGAACTTGCCGGACCAGACGAGGCATCGTAGCTCAGGAGCTAGGGCGCGACACCCAGCCACGCTCATGATCGTAGACGCCCCCTGCGCCTGTGGTGCTGGTTCTTGAGGTGCTGGCACCACCACCTCCTGTGGCGTGCGGTCTGGGCGCTACGGGCTAGGGGGCCCGCGAGCCCCTACATGAGGGTGCGGAATCACCTGGCAGCTCTCCTCGTCGCGTGCGTGGGCTCTGCGGGGTTGCTCACATCGAGGGGCCTCACGCCGGGCCTCCTGGCCGGCGTGGTGGAGTGGAGGCGGGGCCGAGACCCCATGGCCTTCGTTCCCCGCCGGGGGCGACAGAGGACGTGAGGAGTGCGTTGGTGCGGGTGCTTCCCCAGCGGCGCTGACGAGCTCGGTGATGCGGTGGAGCCACTCGTCATAGAGGTCATCTGCTTGGAGGTAGCGCAAGAGCTCCCGCTCCATCAGTAGCGCAGGTTGCTGATAGACCGTCCCGCGGCGGACTAGCGAGGATGACTCCACGGCCGGCGAGGGTGAAGGTGTTGCCGTGTGGCCATCCCGCCGCACGGATGATGGAAGCCACGAGTCCTGCTGCTCGTGGACGGCCTGGTCGGTGGCGGATTGGCAACCGGCGAGTTGGGGCGGAGCAGTGCGCCGTTACCCGCGGACGCCGTCTGAGCGACGTTCGCAGCGCGACGGGCGGCGCAAGCTCGGCGTGTGTCCACCATGGTTGTGGATAAGGGTCGACGACGAGAACGCGACGAGGTCGTCGGAGAGGCGAGATTTCGACACGCCCCCTACCTGGCGCACCAAATGTCGGATTTAGGTCTCCGCAAAACCCAAGAAGTTCGAACACAGGGGCGTGAACAAAGATCTCTCCCACTCACGTCTACCTAGCATCTCGCTCTCGTCTCGGTAGGGGGATTCAAGCACACAACAGATAGAACACACAATAGTTTATCCAGGTTCGGGCCACCGCATGGTGTAAGACCCTACTTCCTGCTTTGGTGGATTAGTTTCGGGCAAGCTGGAATATGAGCTAGTACAATGGTTCCTGAGCTCAGGAAGGTCAGGAGCCCCGGCGCGATGTCAGCAGTGACGCACTGTGCCAGCGGATGCCAGCGTCCGCCAGTGGCGCAGTTACCATTTCGGTGCAAGGGGGACAGCGTAGCCGCAGGTTCCCAAGGAGCGGGGCAAAGGTTTCCCCATTGGTGCAACAAGACAGAAGACCGCGAGGACGATCGGGAGGATGTCACCGTCGAGCCGACCACCGTGTCACCGCCTGGTCCTTTTGCAGGCAAAGACTGCTTTTGTCCGGGTAGGAACGTCCTTGTGTTCCGGCTCAAAAATGGCCGTTGTGAGATCCGTTCCCGCCTAAACATTTCGGGGGAAGAGGACCGTGGCCGCCTATAAAAGTAGCTAGGATTCCCACTGTAAAGGGGATCGATCCATACACTCTGCCACCACGCAAGGAGCAAGAACACTTGCCTCCTGACCCTCCTGAGCTCACCTCCTGAGCTCAGGACCCACTGTACTAGCTCATATTCCAGCCCTCCCAAGGCTAATCCACCAAAGTAGGAAGTAGGGTCTTACACCACACGGTGGCCCGAACCTGGGTAAACTCTTGCGTGTTATATCTGTTGTTTGCTTGAATCTCTTCACTGACGAGGGCGAGGCGCTAGGTAGACGCGAGTGGGAGAGATCTTCATTCACGCCCCTGTGTTCGAACTTCTTGGGTTTTGCGGAGCCCTAAATCCGACATTTGGAGCGCCAGGTAGGGGGGCATGTCAAGATCTCGCCTCTCCGACGACCTCGTCCCGCTCTTGTCCATCGACCCCGCGTCGCCCAGCTTCAACAAACCGCGGCCACGATGGCAGAGGTGCATCAGACGCGTGCGGAAGCCCGTGGCGTCTGTGCAGCTCAGGCATCGCCCTTCGGCCACGAGACTCGCCGTCACCCGGCCTTGATCGGGGCCGATGGCACGATGAGCATCACCGACCCGCCACCGAGGGACCGGCAACACCCATCGACCACACGACGCCAAAGCCGCACGGCGGCGTGGGCCACGGAGCATGCAGCAGCGAGCTCACGGCACCGGCGCGAAATGGTGAACATGAGGGCCGCACTGCTGGTGGCAAGGGAACTGCTAAGGTGTCGGTTGCTCGATAACGGCCATGACGCGCTACTGCTCAGGGTGGTCGAGCTCCTCGACGCCGCCAGCACCGGAGCCGAGCCATTCTGCTTCCACACGACAATGTCGGGGGCCGGGTGCCGCCCCGGCCGCACCCGGTCGCCTGTATGGTCAAGACCCGCGGCGACCTATGAGGCCGACATGGGGTATGATCCGCTGAACCCTGCGTACGACGCCGCCCCTCTGCCTCGAATCCCTTTGTACTCAGGTACTGCTCCCGTCGAGGAGCCATCAGGAGGCGACCCCAGGATTACGCCGAACGCCAGGTGCGATCAGGCGCCGCCACCGGGGGGCTCAGGAGCGGAAGATCGGGAGGCCGACCCCACACTCCTGGCCCTTCACCCTCCGCCGTCACCACCGATGGCCATGGAGCACGAATGAAAACACGCGCTGGTGCCTGCGGAAGCCGGCACTCGCGGCACTAGCCGTAGGCCTCGGGCCAACGGTGTCTCTTTCCCCGAGCCTCGGCAGGCCAGGGAAGTACTCTGGCTGCCGCGTCAAGACTGAAAGGGAAGGGAAGGCCCGGGTCAGGCCCTCGTCCCCCCGCGCGTGACCCGTTGCGCATGAGTCCGCCCTGTTTTTCACCAGGGGCTCGCTCGTGGCGGGTATGATTCGCGCTGGGAGGGGCCTTCTCCCCCTCCGTTCAGCCTCAAGACGCCGCGCCTCCTGGCGTGCCATCCCCCGGGCTGCGGAGGGTGCGTCTGGAGGCGGTATGGGAGTCCGTCCTACGCGCACTAGGAGGGCCCAAGACCGCGGCTCTGTCCCCCTGCTCACGAAATCCTGTACCCACTAGGGCCGAGCCTGATCAGGAAGGGCTCAGGGGCCATTAGGAGCGTGGATAGGGTGGGGTCCCCCTCGCACCTCAGGACGCCACGTCTCTGTACGACGTTAGCCCCCAGGGGCGAAGCGCGCTCGGAGATTGCATGAGCTGTGCTCCTGGTGCTCCGCAGGGGGGCCTATGGCCAAGGTCCCATCCCCCCATCATGCCCAGTGTCCCAGCTCATGAATGCCGCCTTCGGGTGAGTTCATGAGGGAGCGGACTAGTGCGGGGCGGGGCCCTCAAAGCAAAGGGGCAGGCACGTCAGAAGATCTCCACTCATGACACTCTCACGTAATAATGAGTGGGGTTGTACACGCCCCGGAGTCTCCAGCACCTCCTCCCGCGCCGAGAGGCCCGCCGGGCTATCATTATCAACCACAGGTGCGGCAAGGGCAGCCCTTTGTGCCCGAACCTGGCGCTTGACCGTGGCATTCAAGGCTTCAAGCTCGCGCTCACGCTCCTCGGAGGCCGCGCGGCGGCGCTCGGCGTCTCGGGCCTCCTCCAGGGCATGGTCGCAAGCCTCCTGAGCGGTTGTAGCCGACGCTTCCGCCTTCCTTAGGGCGGTTTCGTGCTGCAACTGGCTCAGGTTAACGGCGGTCCTCAGCTGGCGCCAACCCTTCGCCAGAAGCAGACCCTTGGCCTCAACACGCCCATCCACATCAACAACCTTGACTTCGAGACGCTTCAGGGTGTTCGTGGCCTCCTGCACAAGATCATGACGGACCGCACTCCTGTGCAGTGCAAGTTCCTGAAGGCGACCGGGCTCGTCCCCGACATCCGCGCCGCCCAAAGGGGGCTCCCCCTCTCCCTCACGTTCAGCATGCGCCTCGGGGCCAGCCCCAGGAGCGCACGGTGCTTCCGGCACGAGGAGTAGGCATGGCCCTCATGGGCGGACAGCCGCTCGGGCTGCCTCAAGAGCTTGCTAACCCACAGTGAAGGCAAGACCCGGGGCATGGGCGGGCTCCCGACGTACCAAGAGCTGCCTTGCCCCAGAGTCGCTCGGGGGCTGGGAGCACGACCTGTGCAATAAGACCCGGGCACGGCTTCAAGAGCCCGCGCGAGGCCTCCCGAAGGCCTAGCATGGTTCGGAGGAGGGATGCAGGCGGAGGGTCCTACGGGCCTCATCGAGCGGCTTGAGGACAAATCGGAGGAGACCCTGTGGAGCAAGGGGTCAGTAGAACCATATTGGGAAAGACGGGAAGAGCTGAAGGACACGCACCTGCTTGGTACAGCCAGCTTCATCCTCTTCAGAGCCCTCGGGGCAGGGCCGTAGATGCTCCTCAACCTCCGCCTCTTGCCTAGCGCTGCGAAGGATGGCTGGAGGCCGCTTGAGGCAGATATGCCTAGACCCTGGGCAAGGTTGCGGCAGGCGCTCACGGCCGATGCCCCGCTCCCTGACGCGGTGCTCCCCGTACTCGCCTCGACCGGAGGCTGCTGCGCCTCTCCTTCAGTCGCTTCAGGAGCCAGCAGCGCCTCGGCACCTTTCGCCATCTTCGTCAACACTGGTGCCTGTGTTTCGTCTGCTTGCTCCAAGAACGGAGTCGACCCTAGGCCAGGGGCTCCAACAGGTGCGTCCGCCCCGGAAGGGAAGGACAGGCTCGCGAGCCCTGTTACCGCCACCAAGGGATTGGTATGAGGATCAGGGGTGCCCCCCGGCAACAGACCCCACGCATCGAAGCAGGGCATCCTTTGAGCAAGAGCCCTTCCGGCTACAGGAGCCAAGTACAAGGGAGTCGCGGAGCCAGGGCGAGCTTCAGGCACTCCGTCGACGAGCAGCCGCAGCAGCCCCTAGAGCGTATCATGAGGGAGCTGCTTCCGTTGGAGACCCGCACGATCATCAAGAACCCACATTGGGCTAGAATGGCGATGGAGTGGGGCAACGTGGAGGACAAGGAAGTCTCTCACCACCATCGCCAGGGTCAATCCACTTCTCCTCAGGTTGGCCAGTCGGCGCATCACTGGCTCCGCCCATGGATCTAAAAGGACCTCGTGCCCCCAGCCCAAGTTCGGTACCGCCGGTGCATCGGGAAGATACAATTGGGGACTGTACGCGGCAGCATCAACGAACACCCATTGCCGGCGAAACCCTGCTATGGTTGGGTGAAGCTAGAAGTCGATTCCGGAGGCAGCAGTCGCTTCCACCGCGTGCAACGACACGCACCCCGAGCGCTACCCCCTGTCAACCAAGGAGAGGGCGAAGAAGTGGTGAAGCAAGGCCATAGATGGGGAAACACCAACGAAAGCTTCACACAGGAACGTGAAGCCGGAAAGAAGGATCATGGACCCGGGGTCTAGGTGTAACGCCCGAATCTGGTAATGCGTGAGCACTGCATAGAAGAAGGTGGAGAAAGGGGGAAGGAGACCCCGGAAGATGGCGTGGAGATGAAGCTGGATGTCGTTGACACCGAGCTCTGCCACCGACCGGGAAGCAAGCCAGACCCGGGACGGCCCCCACTCGTTCGATGAGTCGGCCAAGGTGCGACCCACCTTGTCCAGACCCTCCTGGTTCACTATGAGGGGGCGGCCCAGCACCGGCGGCGACGCGGCAGGCTCGCCGTCCCCCCTCTTCTTCGCCCTGCGCAGCATGACGACAAGGAGGAAGGGGCAGAGAAGGCAAGTGAAGTAAGGGGGCGATTGGAAGGCAAAAAGCAGAGGCGGCAGCGAGAAGCCCTACCGGTTGTGTGATTGGCAAGGCGCACGACTACCAAGACTGCGTGGGAGGCGGGGCCACCCACGTCCCATCCAACCGCCGCACGCTAGCATGGCCCGCAGCCTTTGGGGCCCGCGGCGCTTCGTCCTCAACTAAGGCTTTGCCCCGAAGCCAACTCCGTGCGCGCCTTGGGCCCGAGGGCTACTGTCAGCGTCCTGGGAACCAGTGTACCTAGACTTGCCTGTCTGCAGGCCGCAACACGCTCCTACTACGGCCTGGTACGGCCCAGCTGATCGACCAACTGTCCAAGGCCCTCGTGAGGGGTTAAGCCTCGCGAGGAGAACAACGTCAAGACCTCCTCGGGAGCGGCCTCGGCAAGGTGCTCCGGAGGGGCGGAGAATCCAAGGCCAAGCCTGCCTCAGGAGGAGGCAGTTATGTCAGCAGTGATGCACCGTGCCAGCGGATGCTAACGTCCACCAGCGGAGCAGTTACCATTTAGAGGCAAGGGGGACAGCGCAGCCGCAAGTTCCTGAGGAGCGGGGCAAAGGTTTTCCCATTGGTGCAACAAGACCGAAGACCGCAAGGACGACCGGGAGGATGTCACCGTCGAGCCCACCACTGCGTCACCGCCTGGTCCTTTTGCAGGCGAAGACTGCTTTTGTCAGGGTAGGAACGTCCTTGTGTTCCCGCTCAAAAATGGCCGTTGTGGGATCCCTTCCCGCCTAAACATTTAGGAGGAAGAGGACCGTGGCCGCCTATATAAGTAGCTAGGATTCCCACTGTAAAGGGGATCGATCCATACACTCTGCCACCACGCAAGGAGCAAGAACACTTGCCTCCTGACCCTCCTGAGCTCACCTACTGAGCTCAGGAACCACTATACTAGCTCATATTCCAGCCCTCCCGAGGCTAATCCACCAAAGCAGGAAGTAGGGTCTTACACCACACGGTGGCCCGAACCTGGGTAAACTCTTGCGTGTTCTATCTGTTGTTTGCTTGAATCACTTCACCGACGAGGGCGAGGCGCTAGGTAGACGCAAGCGGGAGAGATCTTTGTTCACGCCCTTGTGTTCGAACTTCTTGGGTTTTGTGGAACCCTCAATCCGACAGAATCCCATCAAGATGACAAGACAGGGCATGGCGGCAGCGTACGGCAGGAGGCGGCGGTACTGTAGCCATCCCCCTCCTGAAGATCCTGCCGTTAGCAGAAGAGCGCCCACAGTGGAAAGCAATCACGAGGGCCCGCAGACGGCGGGCCCCAGCCGACGGGCGGGAAGGCCGGAAACCGAAGACGCTGACAGCAGGGGGCCATTCCGCCTAGATTACTATTGTACCCCTGGGGAGTAGGCCTATATAAACCCCCCAGGTCCTCCATGTGGAGGGGTTGGACCCTAAGAAGAAAGAGAAGAGAGACACAAAGAGAGATAGGGAGAAACCCTAGCGACCGACCCGCGTCCACTAGAGAGAAGATAGAGAGCTAGCCTTGCCCTTCTTCTTCCTCTAGACGACACATCTCAAGGAGCAACCTTGTAGCTACCATATTGACATTAGTCATGATGTGGAGTCCTCGCAGAGCAGGACTAGGGTTGTTATCTCCACGGAGAGCCCCAAACCTGGGTAAGATTCGTAGGCATCCTACGTATCGCCTTATCCCGCTTCCAGGGCCTGGCTACGTTCTATTGTCCCCATGCATGATAAGCCATCCTTTGGCATATGTTGCACCAAAACTCCGACACCACCACCATTTTATGAAGTGCTTTCGTCTTGCTCTATTTCCCATGAATTGTGTTTTTGCAATTACACTTAAATCTCACACCGCTAACATTTCTTCATCCCAGTGGAACTGCACAAATTTGATTCCACATTTACTGACCATGTGCTACTCTCATGATAGTAATACTAATGCTATTGTTCTGCATGTTAATCTAGTGGCGGTGTTGATGTGATGTGATGCTACTTACTTAAGGACACATTCATACTGTCAATCTAGTGCCAATTATAGCACAATAGATGCTGTTATTAATCATATGCCACTTCAAATATATGTCACTGTTTAAATAACCGTTTTTGGTATTTGCGCAAACAGGGGTGTATGTCTCAATATCATTTCGGGATGTCTGTCTCCGTATCGTTTCTATCCACGCAATCAAAAGCACACACCCCGGTTTTAGTAGAACTGCGTAAAATGAGATGGCTATCCCTCGTTGTCGTCCTCTAACCACTCGTCTTCCAGGTATTCCTACATTGGTAGTTACTAGGTAGAATGACCAACGCAATATAAAAGAAGTTGATTCTTACTTTTTACTTCCTGATTGCAGTGTAGGGACGAGCGAAAACAACTGCATCCTAGTGGGGAATGCACTTTCTACCAGTTCATCCATGGACCGAGGACTAGCTGGCACGGCTGCACGACGGTTTTTTGGACAGGTGCGCGGACAAGAGGCATTGTGGTCTGCTTATTTCTGCAAATAGTGGTGCTTAAATTTAGTGGAATGCACAAGAATTTCAGCTGGTCAGTACACTACATGGTTCAGTTCAGCATTCGAGCTGAGAACACAATTATAATTGGTTATTCTGGAATGAGAGAATCTAACCCTAGATGGTGGCAACAAGAAAAAACTAGAGTGAACACCAGGAAATTTAAGCCAGCCAGGAGGCCCTTTGCTCAGAGAAGCCTTGCTTGTTTTTTCCTGATTTGTAAACCTTCTCACAACTTTGTCTTTTGCTGTGAACTAGTATATGTTTGTTATGTTCTATGAATCATTGAGATGTATAAAATTGCTTACCTTATGCTTTTCAAGTTTTTTATGAAGCCGAGTTTAATGTGAGTGTTCCTGTTCCACATGAACGCCGGACTAGCATGTGAACGTTCGGAATTTACATTGTGGCCTCAGATAACTGCATGAACCACTGTAAAAAGATACATAGTTGCTTATATGTCAGACAGCAGATTGTTGATTGTTAGCTGCTCGATAGCCTAGTGTTGAAGCGAGCTGAGCCAATGTGCCGTGTTTTGCACAACTACTTACAAGTGGGGTAGCACCAACAGTGTTTACAAGTACATATGTATACGTTGGCGCACAGTTCTCAAACGAGTACTCTATTTCATCAAAACTCACACTGGTCGTATGATAAAACTAGTGAGGACGCATCTGTTTCGGCAACAATTACGATGATTCACGGCCACACAAAAGTAGCAGCAGTTCCCATAGACGGATTCAAACAGAGTACTATTCCCAGAGGGCTCGATAACAGGCAAGGTTCGAATAATTAGGCAGAATCCAAACTACTATTAAACACTAGCTGGGGCAAGTATTTCATGCCTCAATTTAATTTGGACTAGACACAAGATGGACCTTGCCATGAACATCATCGAGGACGTCCAGCAGCAGCTCAATCATGTGAACCTTCATGAAGACAACCTTGTCGCCTTGCCACTCATAAACTTGTTTGTGGAGGCATGCCACGTCATCTTCCTGCGTAAGCTTGACAAGAACAGTATGCCTCACAAACGAAGGAGTAGCTTTGAACTTCTTGTGCTTCAGTACACCCTGGACAACACGCCTGACAACAGTGAGGCTGGATTACAACTCATCATTGGTATAAGCACAAATGGCTTCCAGGATCCAATAGCCTAAAAACTTTGTTTTCCCTGTGCGTATATACAGGTCATCCGCTTCATAGCGAGTGACATGTACAACCGCACAATCCTTGTCTGCAGCAGGGCTCTAATTGAAACAGAAACAAATTCTAAATTACTTTCCAGTATAAGAAACACAAGTTATTTAAACCACTATGTATAGCATGGCATCGAAGCTAATAAAATTTTGCATTGTTCATCACCACATACTTAGATGAAAAACCACAATCGAGATCGGCAAAGAAGAAAATCACCTTGGGCAGCTCAGCGGGGGGGAGGGGAGGGGGCGGACACATCCTCGAAGGGGGAAAACTGCTCCTACAGTGCCACGAGGACTGTAACCTCAAACTGGGTGTTGACCATCTCAGTACTGGCCGTGAGCGTATCTGGGGTCGGCTCGGTGGCTGCCTCCATCTTCTTGGAGCTCTCTGTCTCATGGGGATCAGCCTCCCGCGTCTGCTCCAATATCGGCAGATCCTTGCCTGGTTCACCTTGGTCCATCATGAAACTGGCGAATACTAGGAGACCACTAAAAGGAAAACACAATCGCAATGACAATGAAACAAAAAAGAGAGTGAGGGTCTGTTACTGCTTTGCAAAAGTTTTTTTTCTCTGAACGAAAATATACCAACATCATGGATCCGCTTACCTTCCCTTCATTGGGAGATAAGAACAGTGGCAGATGCGAGTGTTGACTTTCTTGAAGACCATGAGGGAGAAGGGGATTCAGCGAAGAGTGAAATGATGGTTGCTTCGTCCGTCAAACTTAGACTGCGGGGAGGCGGGGTTTTGTGATACGACGGCTCGTTATTGCCTATGACTAGGGTGACTCTCCGCCTGGATACTGCCTTCTAATTTGGTGGATGACATTTGGGCCCGCACGCTGCATGGCCCACATGTCGGTGAACAAAAGTATAACAACATTCAGTAGAGGGAGACGTTTCAATGACCTAGGAGGAGCCAGAAGTGGTATTGTATCGACTATACTAGTAGTAATTGTTTTTCTGGGTAGCTGTAGAGTGTCTCCACTGTACTAGTAGTAATTGTTTCTCTGGGCCCAAGACAAAACAGCCCATCCACCCTAGTAAATAGTAACAATGGGGCTGTGCAGGGGCTATGGCCCGTCTAGCCAGGGTTTTATTTATGTTTACCACATCATGAGCCCAGTTGTGTTTTTTTCTTGCCGAAAATGGCTAGCCCAGTTCTATTTGTTTTAAAAAAATACCCAAACGAGGCCTACTTGCTTTATCAGCCCTTTTGGGCTGCAAATCTTTCAAGACGAGGAGAGTTTCATTCGGTTTGCCCAGAAATGAGTTGTACATTTTTAAAACACATCAAACCGGGAATTAGTTTCAATTTTTTTTCATTACAAGATTTTAAATTACATTGATTTTTATGCGTGGACAATTAATTGGATTTTATATTTATATAAATTATTTTTCAAAATAGTTTGAATGTGAATCGATATTTCAAGATTAAAAACAGTTGACCGCACCGAAATATGCAAAAAAATCGTGTACGTTTTAACCGTGGCCACAATATGGGGTGTAATGCTAACAAAAAGAAGATGGGCTCGAAACAATTCTTAAGAATTAGCAAATGGGATGTACATTATTAGAAATAATTCTTAAGAATTAGCAAATGGGATGTACATTATTCTATACTACTATTAAACAAGCAAACATATTCATCACCACGTGCACCCCATCTAATGTACACAGAACAAATCAGAACAATTACATCCTTACGATTAAGCCTACAAATTAGGATCGACCGTCAAAGTAAAAACTAACCTTCGACGAAAGTGCGTCTACCAATTTTATGGGAGCGGACGAAACTCTGCCGCCCCACGCCCGCACAAGTACTACAGATGCGGGCGGGCGGTTGGGCTAGCGAGCGGCGGCAGGTTCGTCGCGCGACGGGTTCCTGGGATGCCAGCCGATGGATGCGTGTCGAGCTGACCCGGACGGCGGCGCATCTTCGGATCAGGAGAGGGGAAGAGAAAGAGTCCTGGCGGCGGCTGAGGATGTGCTCCCCGGCGGGCGGGCTCCGGCGGCCGCGTGGCGCGCAGGGTTGGATGGGTCCGCTTCCCGGCGGTCGCGGCCGTACTCGCGACGCCACCTACCTACCCTAAAGCAACGCTGCTCCCGGCCGCCTGCCCTCCTACACAAGGGACGCTGCCGCTTGAGGCTGCAGCGGGAGGAGTAGCGACGGTGCCGAGGTTCGCCGTGCGCACCGGGATGGAAGCCACAATTTTGTCAAGGTCGGTGCTCCCTCCGTAGTCGGGTGGTGTCGCCGAGATCGAGGCGAGCAAGAGGAGCTGTGGCCACCGCCATGGTCTCCGTGTCGCAGGGCATGGAGCACGCCGTCGGCCTACAGCTCCAGGAGATTACGGTTGCACTTCAGATCACGGGGTGACCGAATCTTGCCGATGTGGCTCTCTCCGACGAGTGACGACGGCATGGATCTCACCACTGCTACCCTCAACATCTCTGCCTCGAGCTCGACGGTCAGCCACCATGGATCCACCAGTTGGAGGGTCACGTGACCCAGCCGTCCTCCCATGCTGCAGCGGCTAGAAGGCGACATTTCTCTCCGTACACGAAGGGTGAAGTTCAGTCAAGTATATACTTGGCCTCTACTGTTGATCCATGTACATGGAGAAGAACAGTAAACCGCTCATTCATGCTTCGTTCCACTCCTTTGCGCTACATTACTGGAGGTGATAATTTCCTATCTCTCTATGTTGTAACAAGCCTGCTGCCTGCAAAGTTAATGTATTTTCTTAAAATTTATCGCTGCTAAATGCTTTGTTGCAATTGTTAACCTAAGATTCTTATATGTAATCCTGAGCGTAGCTAGACATACTTTGCATTGCTATTCATTTTTTTCCTGGTGCATAGAAATAAGAGTATTTTCCAGGTTAGGGATTCAATTGAGGAAAAAGTGAAAAAGTAAAATTTTCTTGCAAGAAATATAAATTAAGCTATTGATGTATCTTCCGTATCAGTTCTTGCAACAGATTTGATTGCCCATCTTCTCATTTTCATTGCCACACTATTAAATTTGGATCCGCCTATTTTTTCCATTCGAATTTAAATCAATATATACATAATTTATATGATATGCTTTGTTCTCTATGTTTTGATATGCTCCAACTTAAATTTTTTTACTTACAAAGATGGCTAGAGATTATGTTCTTCCCATTACGTGCAGTATGGTACCTAACTACTTTTAGCACGAAAATACTCTAAAATTCTATACAATTTCAATTTTGATTTGTTCATATTTGACATAAATTTAAGTGGTCGGACCCTTCCCCGGACACTGCATAACCGGGGGCTACGTGTACCAGGTTTTTTATATTTGGCACAAATTTCTTTGGAGCAAAATTATCTGGACCTCCCAGCATATGATTGCTTCTAGGCTCGTTCATTGACGCGAAGGTGTCCCTGAACACTGATAAAATTTAAAGATCTGCATTGAGAAATTTTGATTGGTATGCGTCGAACGATGTGGCGGCAGATGGGCTTTGCTTTGGTACTGATTGCAGGGATGACGTATGAGGAAGTTTGCGACAATGGTGAGGAGTTATTGCAGGGAAGGGGAAGTGGTGTTGGTTGGTTATTGTCTGTCATTTTTTGTATTGTCTGTCATTTTTGTTTTGAGTAGCTAACATCCTTCTCTTTATTATCTCTCTGTTGTTTCTGTCTATGCTCAAGAAAGAAGAAATGTCCCAAGAATGGCCAATGCGGGTTGTTACATGATTTGGATGTATGGTTTATGATTACACTTAAATTTGTAGTTTGTCCCGCTCACGGACACTGTTTTATTGATCATTGACTTCTGGATTTTTGCTCCCTGTAGGTGCAATGTTTTTGAAAGTAAAGGTTTCAAGCATGGTTCACTTTTAACTGGCAATAATGTTCTGGAGTCATATCCTGATGTGAGATTGCTAACTTTTAATTTAACTTTTATTTCTTTATGATTGCCCTCTCACCCTTTTGCATTTGGGTGTCCTAGTTTTGTGGTTGATCATTTCAGTTCTGTGACTACTTCTCTTATGGATCTTAAGAGAACTCGAGGCATGTCATTTCGGTTGGCCAGATGTTTATCCAGAAGTTACATTGTTGCATAGTATCATACCTGCTGCAAAGGGAAGATAGTAGTATGGTAGTATAAATAAATAGGGTTGTATTATTTTCCATCTTATCCCTTTGTTAATTATGATAGAATTACTATATAAACAAATGTGAATTATAATAGATTCAAGCCTTGCTTTTTCAGTTGGAAGCATGTCTTCATCTTCTTAAGGGATTATCTGCAACAGTGCCTAGGAAATTCAGAGGACGTTTTAATGGTATGTTAACTAAAGCGATGATGATCCAAAAAATGAAGTTGATACTAGCCATAATAAGTGCATAACAAGCCTACATGTTGTTTATATTTTTGCAGATCTCGCTATCCTTGTTTAACTCAATAAAATAAAAACTATAATGTTACAGTACCTAGGAAATTCAGAGAACATTGTAATGGTATGTTAATTAAAGCGGTGATGATCCAAAAAAAATATGAAATTGATAGTAGCCATAATAAGTGCATAACAAGCCTGCATGTTTTCTACATTTTTGCAGATCTTGATATCCTTGTTTAACTCAATGGAATCAGATAATTTAGTTTTTGTTCCCTAACAAGTCCTTGTAGATGTGCAGCTTCCCCCTCTGACCATCTCCTCGGGGTTTGTCTCTAATCCTAGAGCCAGGCAACAAGAATGGTTGGTTTTAAGTACAACATGTATTTATTCATTATATGGATTTATTGTTTTGGGGGAATTGTTGATTATGAGTATGACAATGATGAATTTTATGTAAGATCATGGTTGACTACCACATTACAGAGGACCCTTCCACTCCATTCCACCAGGAAAATAGAATGCAAATTTATCGCACAGTAGATATAGTAGCGCACAGTGGCTATAGTACATATTGTGCCAACGAGGGCCTGGCCCTGGGCGCGGAGAAATTCTGCCTAGGGCATTGCTTCCATGCATCACATTTTGTATTCTTTTTTTGTTGGTGCAAGCCTTCTTGTTTACCCAAGTGATGCTTAATCTGCAGTATATGTCTTACGCACAATCCAAGCAGATTTACCTTAATTATGTTTAATTTGTTTACTAATTTGTTTACATGGTCAATTAACATTGCAGATTTATGTATCTATTTAGTCTTGGCCAAGTACTAATTCTGTGCAAGATGTTGGGAATGGTACTTATTGACAATTTCCAGCAACTTTTACGCGCAAAAAATATAAAAATAAAATCCAGCAACTTTGTTACCATGTATAATGCCGAATACATGGCATGAATGTTGATTCTTATAACACGATTGTTGGTGCACTTCTCAACTATACATGGAGAATGAAATTGGAGATAACATCCATGAGAATTGCATAATCTAATTTACGAATTGTTGAGATAATTATTTGTGTCTTCACTCTTTACATTATGCATAGAATGATTAATTATAGTGTTTCTTGGACATTTGAATCATAAGTTGATTGTGGTATTTGTAGTGTTATCAGAATGTCTTTTCTATGCATGTGAATTCTCACATATTGTTATAATATTCATGAAGACGTGCATTGCACGTGCACGCTTACTAGTAGAAATAAAGCACACGAGAGCAGTGATTGTTGGATGTCCATCCAACGGCTGTCGTGCTTCTTCAATCTCTGCTTTTCCTGCTCCAGCCGCTCAAACAAATGTCGAGTCTTCCTTGGCTCCGTGTCGTTCCCTTCGTAGGCCTCGCCGTCGTCCACCGCTGTCGGTGTACTAAAGTAGGGGTACCTTTGTATCCCGACTTGTGCACGGGCAGTAGCAGCGTCCCGTGGCAGGGCTTGCCACGTGCTCGCCAAGGCCCACTCTAGTTCCTTTTGAGCCATTCAAGAACATAGTATTCAAGTTAAGAAACCAGACCCCGGCAAGAGGAGCTTGCCGGGAAGGCCGCTCCAGGCTCAAGACCACCCTATTAGTACAAGACCCTGGCAAGAGGAGCTTGGCAGGAAGGCCAAAGAACGACATTTTAGAAGACTTGCCATGGCGCATCGCGCGCCCCGGCAAGGCCCGGAGAGCGACAAGCTTCCGGGCGCGGCAAGATAGCGACCGCGGCAAGGTGCTTGCCGCGGCAAGCTTGCACTGTGTGCCTGCGCTCCAGCTCATCTGGCCACGCATCGCCCTGGGGCCCTTCCAGGGGCACGTGGCAGATGGCTGCGCAGCCTGGGGTACACGGTGGCAAGCCAAGATGACAAGGCCTCCGTCGTGGCGAACGGAGACGCCCGGACGGATGCTTTTTGCACTATTTGGGGCGACGACAACGGGCATTCAATGCCTTTGTCCCCCACCGTCTAGGTTAGGTATAGACCACTGTACATGCACTGTTACAACTATCACCAGTTTTACGCTTTTACCCTCATCTACGTTGCCACCTGTCGGTGACCCCTTTGACCTATAAAAGGAGGCCCATGCACAACGTAGAGGGGGGTTCCGAAACTCGATCACTCCCACGCTCGGTGTAGCTGGTACTGTAGATTTTCTTGCTCCCGAGCCAAGAACTCAATAACAAAAACCAAGGCAGGAGTAGGGTTTTACGCATCCGTGCGGCCCAAACCTGGGTAAACTGCCCGCGTGCGCGCCTCGATCCGCTCTTCGTGCTCCCTCCGCTCCCTTGCCGTACCGAAAAGGGGCTCCGGTCCCATAGGTGTTCGTGGGCGATCAGTTTCCCCGACATCTTTGGCGCGCCAGGTAGGGGGCGTCGAGGTTGTGCGAACCTGATCCGGCGTTCACGCGGGCATAATCTTCAGCACCTTCGTCAACTTCATCAACTTCATCGACTACATCAGCATGCCGCCGAAGAAGAAAGCTTCGGAGGTAGGAGGCCCGTCCGCGTCGATCCCACCACCACTAGAACCAACGGTTGGTGGGGTAGACGCTGGCGGAAGGATGGACGCCGGTGAGGAGACTCACGGCGCTGCCAAATCCAAGGACAAGACGGACGACCGAGCTCACTCCAAGACCTCGGCGTCCGTGCACGCACCACGCCCCTCTCAGGAGGTGCCGGAACGGCAGCGGCATGGTATGCAGGGTACCATCTGCTTGCTAGGACAAGGCCAAGTTGGCGGGTCGCGGGACGGTCAAGGCCAACGTGCTGGCACGAGCAAGGCACGGTCGCCGGGGCGAGACCCTGCTCCTTCTAACGCTGCTAGAAGTCCGAGCATATCTCGCTCCTCGCACCGCTCGCCACCGCTCCCCTCCACTCCAGCAGAAGCTCTCGCTAGAGCTCAGCTGCTCCTCGACTTCCCTCCAGCGGCAGACAAGGCCGAAGACTGGAGGGCTACCATTCAAAGCCTCATCGCCTTCGCCAACAACGACACGCCGCAGCAGCCGGCAACATCACGGCCGCGGCAAGTCAGCCAAGCGAAGGCCGATGGAGACAAGACCGCCGGGGGTGCAACTACCGTGCACTCCCCGCCGTGGAAGCAGAAATCGCTGACTCGCCGGATCAACGTCGACGACGACTCCACGGCGTCGTCGGATCCGTGAGGTCACCGCGATCAATGCCAAGTCCTTGACGACAGGCGACAAGAAGACGCTCGGACTCGCATCGAGCGTCGAAGAGAAGCACGACGATAGTCCGACCAGCGCGCTGGGACCGCTGTCGACATGCACGCGCCCGGTAAACCAGGCGACTTGCGGTACGCGGCAGGTTGCCCTGCGTTCACCCGAGAGCTGCGGCAAGTCAAGTGGCCCAGCATGAAGTACTTCAAACCCGACGTACCCGAGAAGTACGACGGCAAGACCCATCACTTGGAGTTCCTCAGTATCTACACCATTGCGGTGCAGGCTGCCGGGGGACGGGATGAGAAGATTCTAGCAAACTACTTCCCGCTTGTGCTCAAGCCCAATGTCAGATCTTGGCTCATGCACTTGCCGGAGAACTCCATCTCTTCTTGGGCAGACCTGTGCCACCAGTTTGTCGGCGCCTTCACGGGCGACCACAAGCCCCACGGCCAGGAGAGCGACCTTCACATTCTAGCCCAGAAGGAAGGAGAGTCCCTGCGGAAATACATCCAGAGATTCAGCCGCGTCCAGCACAACATCCCGGACATCCACCCTGCCGCGGTTATTAGCGCATTCCATCAGAACGTGTGTAACCGTCGGATGAGGGAGGAGATGGCGATGTGCAAGATACGAGACGTCAGTGAGCTTTACGCTCTGGCTGACAAGTGTGCACGCGCTGAAGAGGGGAGGAGACTCCCCGGAGAGGATGTTGGAGCAGGGGGAACGGACAGTGAGGATGATGCCCCGCCAAGGAAAAACCGGCGGCGGAACAATAATAAGAAGAAGAAGAACAAAGAAGTACTAGCTGTCGAGCAGTCCGGCAAGGAGGCTGGCGCCAAGAAAGCTCAGGCTGGTAGCTCCGGCAAGGAAGCTGCCCCTGTAGCAGCCGCCGACAAGCAGGACGGCTCCGACAAGCAGTACTGCAAGATCCACCGTACCAAGGGCCATGATCTCCAGAACTGCAAAAGGGTCGAATACCTCGTCGAGCAGCAGAAGGCTGAGTACGAGCGACACGACAAGGAGAAGGCCCAAGGAGGTGGAGGAGAGTCCGGCAAGAAGCGGCCATTCAATGGCCGGGGAGGACGCCGCGGCAAGGCCAAGCAGCGGCAAGGAGATAGACCTCCCCGCGGCCGCGACAAGGACGAAGACGAAGACGACGACGAGGACATGGATGACGGAGACAACAACGAGCAGGACTTCCAGAAGGCCACAGAAGTTTTGTGCGTCGACGGAGGTGCCTCTCTGCATACTTCCCACCGCCAACTCAAACAATGGGTGCGGGAAGTAAATGCAGCAGAGCCACCCGTCGAGTCGCGCAAGCTACTGAAGTGGTCCAGCACGCCCATCATCTTCGACCTTGACGATCACCCTGACCGCACTACTGCTGTCGGGTGCTTGCCGATGTTGGTTTCGCCAACCATCCGCAACCTCAAGGTCACCAAGATGCTGGTTGACGGCGGGGCCGACCTGAACTTGATCTCCTTCGCTGTGATCCGGAAGCTGCAGATCCCCGACGGCGAGCTTGAAGAGACCGGCACGTTCCAAGGGATCAACCTGGGAAGGAGCAAGCGGAAGGGGAAGATCACACTGCCAGTAACCTTTGGCAGAGAACTAAACTTCAGGACTGAGAGGATCACATTCGACGTTGCCGATATCCCGTTGCCATACAATGGGATACTTGGCCGTCCAACGCTCGCCAAGTTCATGGCAGCCTCTCATTACGCCTACAACATGCTCAAGATGCCAGGGCCAATAAGCGTCATCTCTGTCCCCGGCGACAAGAAGGACGCGCTTATCTGCGCCGACAAGATCTACCGGGATGCAGCAGCCGCGGCGGACAGCAAGACACTTGCCGCTGAAGCTCCCGGGGGGAAGAACAAGACCAAGTCCGGCAAGAGTTCTGGGGCCCACTCCGGCAAACGCACCTCTTCGGAGTACTGTGCCGCCGTCGAGGACGCACCATCGAGCTCCACCGGCAAGTGCAAGAAGGGAATGGCAGCTCCACCTGCAACCAAGAAGGTGTTCGCCAAGGAGGACGGCACTGGTGGTACCTTCACCATCAGTGCCACGCTCAATCCTAAATAGGAAAGCGCGCTCGTTGCTTTCCTATGGGCGAATGTCGATGTGTTTGCATGGCAACCGTCTAACATCCCCGGCGTTCCCAGGAAAGTAATTGAGCATAAGCTTGCCGTTTTGTCCTCATGCGCGGCCAGTCAAGCAGAAGGTCAGGAAGCAAGCAGTGGAGCGCCAAGAGTTCATCGCCGAGGAGATCAAGAAGTTGGAAGCGACAGGCCTTGTTAGAGGTGTACTTCATCCCACGTGGCTGGCCAATCCAGTTGTCGTGCGCAAAGCTAATGGGAAGTGGAGACTTTGTATAGACTTCACTGATGTGAATAAAGCTTGTCCCAAGGATCCATTTCCCTTGCTGCACATTGACCAGATCGTTGACTCCACGGCTGGATGTGAGTTGCTTTCATTGCTTGATGCATACTCCAGGTACCACCAGATATTCATGGCTGAGGAAGATGAAGAGAAGACCGCATTCATTACTCCATGTGGCACTTACTGCTTCATACGTATGCCCTTTGGATTGAAGAATGCGGGTTCAACGTTTGTAAGGGTAGTCCACGCCGCTTTTGAGCCACAAATACACAGGAATGTAGAAGCTTACATGGATGATATAGTGGTCAAGAGCAAGGACAAGGATACCCTGATTCAAGACCTAGAAGAAACCTTGGCAAACCTGCGCAAGATACAACTCAAGCTCAACCCTGAGAAGTGCGTCTTCGGAGTCCCCTCCGGGAAGCTTCTCGGGTTCTTTGTGTCCCGGAGGGGTATTGAAGCAAATCCCGACAAGATCAAAGCCATCGAGCAGATCGAAGCCCCGAAGCGCGTCAAGGATGTACGGAGACTTGCTGGTTGTGTGGCTGCCCTCAGCAGGTTCATTTCTAAGTCTGCAGAACGCGCCCTGCCGTTTTTCAAAATCTTGAAGAAGGCAGGTCCGATGAAATGGACTCCGGAAGCGGAGGCAGCGCTGCAAGACTTGAAAGGGTACCTGTCCTCCACTCCAATACTTGTCGCACCTAGGCCACAAGAGAAGTGGCTGCTGTACTTAGCAGCGACCAATCAAGTGGTTAGTGCTGCGTTGGTAGCGGAAAGGGAGGCGGATGAGGAGCCCACAGCCCCGGCAAGCATATCCAGCGACAAGCAGGGGGCATCCACGACAAGCTCTGGCCCCGACAAGGACGAGTCTGCGCAGATACAAGGAGAAGTGCGAAAGAAGATGGTGCAGCGCCCAGTTTATTTTGTCAGTTCCCTCTTGCAGGGGGCTAGGTCAAGATACTCTGGGGTGCAGAAGCTGCTTTTCGGTCTCCTCATGGCCTCGAGAAAGCTGCGCCACTACTTCCAAGCACATGAGATAACAGTGGTCACTCGCTTTCTGCTGAAGAGGATATTGCAAAATCCAGAAGCAACAGGAAGGATTGTCGAGTGGGCACTAGAGCTGTCAAGCTTTGGTCTTAAGTTTGAGAGTACTTCAACTATCCAGAGCAGAGCATTAGCAGAGTTCATAGAAGAATGGACACCAACGCCAGACGAAGAATGTACTTCGATGGTGCCTTCTCGCTGCAAGGCGCCGGTGCTGGTGTGCTGCTTGTCGCACCCACCGGAGAGCACCTCAAGTACGTTGTCCAAATGCACTTCCCCAAGGAGCAAGCGACAAACAATACCGCAGAGTATGAAGGTTTGCTTGCCGGCCTCAGAATTGCAGCAGAACTTGGGATCAAGAAGCTGATCGTGCGGGAAGATTCGCAATTGGTTGTCCGACAAGTGAACAAGAGCTACCAGAGCCCATTGATGGAAGCTTACGTAGACGAAGTGAGAAAGCTTGAAGAACACTTTGAAGGCATACAAATGGAGCACATTCTGAGGGCTCAAAATGACATCGCAGACGGCCTATCAAAGTGTGCTGCATTGAAGCTACCTGTGGAACCAGGAACCTTCATGCTCAAGCTAACTCAGCCTTCCGTTACACCATCAATTGGGCAGAACAAGAAGAGAAAGTTGGTCTCCGGCGACTACTTGCCGGCGGATCTTCCTGAAATCGCCGCCAAGGTCCCCAAGATCAACGACCAAGTTGCTGAGGAACAGTCTGCTCCTGCGGACCCTAGTGTTCGTACAGTTGAAGCAAGTGTTCCCGACAATTCTTGCCCCGGCGAGCTTGCCGGGGAACGTCCAGCTCCGGCAGAGCCGCAGGTTCTTGCCGTAGAAGCTGACGTTCCCGCAGCAGCACTGATGCCTTTAGTCCTTGTTGTTGAGCCTCAAGCTCCAACCTGGGCACAGCAAATTGTCCGTTTTTTTCAAAATGGAGAACTTCCCGAAGAGCCAGAAGAGATAGAGAGAATAACCAGGCAGTCAAGTATGTACCAGTTCGTCGGCAATGAACTGTACAGAAGAAGACTCAATGGTGTCAGATTGAAGTGCATTTCCCGGGAAGATGGACAGAAGCTGTTGGCAGAGATACATGGAGGCATATGTGGCCACCACATTGGCGCAAGAGCACTTGCCGGGAAGGCGTTCCGGCAAGGTTTCTTTTGGCCAGAAGCCCTCCAAGATGCAACTGCACAAGTAACCAAGTGTGAAGCATGCCAGTTCCATGCCAAGCAAATACATCAGCCAGCTCAAGCTCTCCAGACGATCCCTTTGTCCTGGCCCTTTTCGGTCTGGGGGCTCGACATCCTCGGCCCCTTTCCCCGCGCAGTCGGGGGCTTTGAGTACTTGTACGTCGCTATCGACAAGTTCACAAAGTGGCCGGAAGTGGAACCAGTGAGAAAGGTGACCGCACAATCAGCAGTCAAGTTCTTCAGGTCAATTGTTTGCCGTTTCGGAATCCCTAACAGGATCATCACCGACAACGGCACACAGTTCACAAGCCGCACCTTCATGCAATACGTCCAAGACCTTGGCGCCAAGGTCTACTTCGCTTCTGTTGCTCACCCAAGGAGCAACGGTCAAGCGGAGAGGGCAAACGCTGAAGTGCTGCGCGGGCTCAAGACAAGAACTTTTGACAGGCTGCACAAGTGCGGAAGAAACTAGATTGAGGAGTTGCCGGCGGCTCTTTGGTCAATCAGGACGACGTCGAATCGAGCCACCGTGCAGACACCTTTTGCTCTCGTCTATGGATCAGAGGCAGTTCTCCCCACGGAACTCGTATACGGGTCTCCTCGAGTGCTCGCTTACGACGAGCTCGAGCAAGAGCAGCTGCGGCAAGATGATGCACTGCTCCTCGAGGAGAACCGTCTTCAGGCTGCTATACGAGCTGCTCGATATCAGCAGGCTTTGCGCCGCTACCATAGCCGCAAAGTCAAGGCCAGAAGTCTCGAGGAAGGTGACCTTGTTCTTCGGCGTGTTCAGTCCGCCAAGAACTCCAACAAGTTGACGCCGAAGTGGGAAGGCCCTTATCGGGTGAGACAAGTCAGAAGGCCCGGCGCTGTCCGCCTTGAGACCGAAGAAGGCTTACCGGTGAGCAACTCCTGTAACATTGAGCACCTTCGCAAGTTTCACCCATAAGGCGCGGTTGGCGTGATCCGTTCCGGCAACCACCTTTTGTACAAGTCTTGCTGCTGTTGCATGTAAACCTTTGTACAAAGCCGGGCGCAGACCCCGTGCATCAGTAAATCTTTTGTGCCTCGCACAACTTGTCGTTTCATGCCTTGTCATCTTTCTTGCATGTATTATCTGACACTTTGTGCAGCACACACCTCCGGTAAGCAATAACAAGCCGCAAGGCTCCATAACTGTGTTTCCTTCCTTTTTTCCTTTTTCTCTCAAGTAGAAGAAGTGTTCCTCGAAGGAGACAGTGGTATGGACCAAGTGCTGTTCAAGAAAGGAAAGCCTTGCCGGGAAGCAAACAACCCACGAAAGCTAAGTTGCCAAAGTTTGCGCATTCAATTTTTTTAAAATTCTTAGTTGTCTTCCTTGAACGACCACACTTTGTATGGAAAACCTGTGCGCGGAGGAACCTAACCGTGGCTAGCCGCGCCCTTACTTTGTTTTGAGCACGCTCAAAAGCTTAAGTGAGCTGCAACAAGTGTCGCGCCCTTACTTCGTTTTCGAGTTCACTCAACAATCTAAGTGTGCTGCGACTAGCTGCGGCAAGGTTTCTTGCCGGCAGGGGCATTGCCAGCAGGCTGCTGAAGTTCCGTACTCGGCGCTCGCAGCAAGGGTCCCTTTGCCGGCAAGTTCCCTAAAAGTGTAGGGTGAGAAGCATACAAAGTAAAGGAGTTGAACAAGGAAATGACTCTGCATTAACTACCCAAAATAAAGTTATGTTACAAGATGACTTGTCGCTGTTCTAACAAACTACTGTCCATGACTTAATTGGCAGCGACGAGGGAAGCAGAAAGAAAACAACCTAATCTACACGGTCGCCGTCAACCCTCCTGATCTTCCCCACCTTGGCCACGATGTGGGCAACTTGAGCCTTCAACGCCTCCTGGTCAGCGTCGGGCGGCATGGTCTGGAGGACGTTCTCAAGGTTGATCCCGGGGTTGCGGTAGACGATCTTCATCAACACTCGCTCCACAGTACCCATGCAAAGCCTGCGTGCTTCGTTCGCCAGCTGTGTGGGGAGCCTTTCCCGTAGCTACGCGAGGGCCGGCGCCATTCCTCTGAAGAACAAGCTCAGCTTGGCGCTGTGGGGTAGGTTCTCGTCGGGGGAGTACACGAGGTGCTCCGTCCCCAGCGCCACCATCTCCTTGTCAATGTTGGCGGCGGAGGTGACGAACTCTTCGGTCCACTGCTCCACCGTCTGCTTGAAGTTGTTCTGCGTGAAGGCAACGCTCTCTAGCAGTGCCCTCTCTGCCCGGAGATCTTCCTTCAGCTTCGTCTCCCTGTTCCGGGCCCCGTCAAGCGATTCCGTGAGGGTGGACAGTTTCAGCTCCAAGTCCGCGATGGAGTCCTTGGCGGCGGTGAGTTCCTGGCCCTTGTCGGAGAGGCGGACTTGCAGCTCCGAGTGGGTGTGGGCGTATTTCTCCCGCGCCAACGTGAGCGCGGTAACCCTCTCCTCGCTCGTCTTCAAGCTCGTCTCCAACTGCGCCACCCTCGCCTCCAAGTCCCTCTTGGCGGTCTCTGCGGCAACAGTGGCGTCCCTCGCCTCCTCCAGAGCCCCACCAATGGACTGCTCACGCGCGGTAAGGTCGTCCTCGTGGCTATCGAGGTCGACCTTCCGCTGCCTGAGCTCTCCCTCCCGCCGAGACAGATCCTCGGCGGCTAGTCGTTGCTGCTCCTCAACCTCGGCCTTCTCGAAGATGAACGCCTGGTGCGCCCCGGCGAGCTCCTCCCGCTCCTCCGCCAAGTTCCGGAGAGCCGCTTGATTGGCGGCGCGGAGCTCCTCGGCGCGCTTGTCCAGATCGACGCCAGCCTTGGCAGCCAGAGCCTCTCGGGACTCCAGCTTGGCCTGCCTGGCGCGGTACAGAGCCAGGAGCCGGCGCAGAAGCTGCTCCTCCTCGGGCTCGTTGCTGCTGCCGAGCGCGTCAACAAGCCTCAGCCCGGCGGAGGCAAGGACTTCTCCATCGAAGCTCTCCCCCTCCGCGGGAGCTCTTATCGAAGATGCCCACGGGACTTGGATGAAGACCCTGTTGGCGGCCTCCAGATAGACGCCCGACCCGGTCGCAGCAGCGGGAGGGTCGGCGGCCGGCGCAGCGTCCGGCGCTCCTGCGGCCTCAGGGCCGTCAGTGCGGTCGCCGGTCCCTTCCCCAGCTGCTGCGTCAGCGGCCGCGGCGGTCTCATCGGCGGCTGGCTCGTCGGCGCCGGCCGTCCCTTCAGCGGTGGTGGCGTCGCCAGCATTGCCGCACGCGTCCTCCTCGGCGATAGCCTCTGTCTCCATCGGCTCCGGGGCGGGCGGATCTGACAGAAGGAAAAGAAAAGAAGAATCGTCAAGCAAATATCCAAAAATAAGAATTCAAGAGAAGAAAAGTACAAGGGTTACCTGCGCGGGCCTCTTCCTCTACGGGGTTCCTTGCCGGGGAGTTCTCCCTTGGCGGCGTGGTAGTGGTCCCTGCCGGCGGAGGGCCACTAGCGCCTTCCCTTGGCGGGGTGCCCACCCTTGTCGGGGTGCTCGCCCTTGGCGGGGTACTCGCCCTTGGCGGAGTACCCGCCCTTGGCGGAGCGCTCTCCCGCGCCGGGGAGCTCCTCCTTGGCGGGGAAGGTGGGACGAGCGGCTCGTCGGGAGCAGTCTCTTGACGCTCCTATGGCTGCGGCTCCACTTCTGCGCAAGTCAACAAGCAAACAAGACATTAGCAAGGATAAGAAGCTCAAGCGCGTCCAACAAGCGAAAAAGTAAACAAAGGACTTACGCTGGGGGGCTGCGCTGGGGGCTGCCCTGCGGGGCAGCTGGCTGGTCCGGCAAGCTCGTCGCCGGCGCATCCCCTGCCACTGCGACGGGATCGTTCTCGAGGTCGACCACCGGGATCTTGGCCCTCTTCGCCACCCTCTGCGCCAAGGTCCTGAAGGGCAAACATCAAGATCAGAGTCAGGCAAAGAGAATTCAAGACAAGAGCAACAAAAAAACAAAAGAAATAAGAGTTGCAAGTGCTTACTCTTCCTCCTCCTCGTCGGAACTAAGGACGGAGAAGTCGAAGTCTGCCTCGCGCGTCCCGGCGCGAGGAGCTGGAGGGGTAGGCTCCCTCGGGCGCTTGGCGGGCTCCGGAGCCGTGGGCTGAGAAGACCCCGCTCTGGTCGTCGTCGAAGACCGAGGTGCGGAAGGAACGCCGGAACCGGTTCGGGAAGATCGCCCTCCGCTTGCCGCTGAGGCGCGGGGCGCCTCCTTGACGGCCTTGCTCGTCGTGGTGGCACGCGTCGAGCGACGCTGCGGCTGCTGTCGGGGCGCCGGCTGCCTCGCCGTGTCAGTGGTCTTGCGGAGGCGCTTCTTTGGCTGTGGCGGAGGACTTGGTGGTGGCGGAGAATTCTCCGAGGATGAGGAGGCGTCGTCGAGGTTCAGTGACCCGCCCGAGTCTTCGTCGGAATCGCCCGATTCGGCGTCCTCCTCGGCGGGCTCACTGGACTCAGTGCCCTGCCCGGCAGCCTCGCTCGTCCCGGCAGGCTCCCCGGCAGGCTTCAACAACTTGAGGATCTCTCCCTCCTCGGCCCTACTCACTGCATCCGCTGCATCTGCCTCGTCCAAGGAATATCCAAACTCGCCCGCGGCATCGGCTACGGCCGCCTCCTCCATCCTGGTGGCGATATACGCCAAGTCCCGGTCGGTGGTGTCGCGGGTGAGACCCTTCTTCTCATCAAGATTGATCGGCAGCTCAACCAAGTTGTCGAAGAAGGCTTGTGCAGTTTCATCAGATGGCGCCAGCCAAGTGGGATCAACCCCGTGGGAGTCGCACAGCGGCATTACCGCGCTGACGGCACTAAGTGAAGAGTTGTTACATAGTGGAACTACTCCCCGCGACGGGGCAAACCACTCCGGGTGCTTGGGGTCATGCTTGAATAGCTCCCGGATCATCCCCTTGAGCTCTAGGACAGTAAAGTTGTAGTTGAGGTCGGGGCGTAGCCTCATGCGTTCAGCCGCGTTGCCGAATTCCCAAGCAGCCCTTTTCCTCTCTTGCAAGGGTGCGATACGGCGACGAAGGAAATCGGCTCCGACCTCACCTACAGTAAGATTGGCTTGCCGGAGGCGGAGGATCCTAGTAAGGGCAATCTTCAGCTTCTCGTCCTCCGGGGCCAGGTCACTCCAATCCTTGCCGCGCACTATTGCAACTCGGTGCGAGGAGGTAAATTGCTGAGGTTCATCTTCCATGACCCAGCACCAATCGGCCCTCCACTCCTCCCACTTGCCGCGGAGCTCTCCAGTCAAGTACGCCTCTTTCTTGTTGAGCCTAAAGATCCAAGAGATGCCACCAGACAGAGGGGACCCAGACTCTACTCTAGGTGTGAAGAAATGGCGGAAGAGAGCTACGTTGGGGGTGACTCCGACAAAGTTTTCGCACAGATGTGCAAAAACGGCCAAGGTTAAGACTGCGTTCGGAGTGAAATCTAGAAGGTGGAATCCATACGTGTTCATAACGTCGCAGAAGAACTCGGAGTACGGAGGACAGAGGCCGCAATGGAAGAAGAGAGCAAAATAAGGGTAACCTCCCGGGAACATGTCGCAGGCTTCAGCGGGGAGGACTCTGGTGCACGGGTGAGCCTTTGTCTCCCTCGACCAGAACAAGTAGTACTTGTCGTTCAGCTCCCTCACGCCGAGCCTCGGCGGGAAGACCACCATCTTCTTCCGCATTGCTGCTAGCTTCGCCGCCCGCTCGGACTTCGCGTTTTTCGCCTTGTCGCTCTTCGGGGCCATGGCGGGGACGGCGAGTGGGGTCGGCGGCGCAGGGGAGGCTGGCGGCGGCGGAAGAGGGGTGGAGCTCAGCTCTCTTTCGACCTTTGGGGAGGCGGAGAGCGGCGGGGGTTTCTGGAGGTTGAAGATGCAATGAAGCAATGGGGGAAACTGCCCCTGTTTCCTCTGCTTTTATGGGGGAGCGGGGGACGTTCCGCATTTTCCCATTAAAGAAACAGGCCACGATCTCTCCCACGACGCCGCAATCGACGCGTGCCGTTAGGGAGGGATGCGGCGGATACGGAGTGGGATACAGCGCGCTGTGGGCCGCGTGTGTCCGTGCACTGTTTTGGGCCTGGCCCAACAGCGCTCGGCACCGTGTGTGGCCCAGGCCCGGGGGCTCCTGTCGGTGTACTAAAGTAGGGGTACCTTAGTATCCCGACTTGTGCACGGGCAATAGCAGCGTCCCGTGGCAGGGCTTGCCACGTGCTCGCCAAGGCCCACTCTAGTTCCTTTTGAGCCATTCAAGAACAAAGTATTCAAGTTAAGAAACCAGACCCCGGCAAGAGGAGCTTGCCAGGAAGGCCGCTCCAGGCTCAAGACCACCCTATTAGTACAAGACCCTGGCAAGAGGAGCTTGCCAGGAAGGCCAAAGAACGACATTTCAGAAGACTTGCCGTGGCGCATCGCGCGCCCCGGCAAGGCCCGGAGAGCGACAAGCTTCCGGGCGTGGCAAGATAGCGACCGCGGCAAGGTGCTTGCCGCGGCAAGCTTGCACTGTGTGCCTGCGCTCCAGCTCATCTGGCCACGCGTCGCCCTAGGGCCCTTCCAGGGGCACGTGGCAGATGGCTGCGCAGCCTGGGGTACACGGTGGCAAGCCAAGATGACAAGGCCTCCGTCGTGGCGAACGGAGACGCCCGGACGGACGCTTTTTGCACTATTTGGGGCGACGGCGACGGGCATTCAATGCCTTTGTCCCCCACCGTCTAGGTTAGGTATAGACCACTGTACATGCACTGTTACAACTACCACCAGTTTTACGCTTTTACCCTCATCTACGTTGCCACCTGTCGGTGACCCCTTTGACCTATAAAAGGAGGCCCATGCACAACGTAGAGGGGGGTTCCGAAACTCGATCACTCCCACGCTCGGTGTAGCCGGCACTGTAGATTTTCTTGCTCCCGAGCCAAGAACTCAATAACAAAAACCAAGGCAGGAGTAGGGTTTTACGCATCCGTGCGGCCCGAACCTGGGTAAACTGCTCGCGTGCGCGCCTCGATCCGCTCTTCGTGCTCCCTCCGCTCCCTTGCCGTACCGAAAAGGGGCTCCGATCCCATAGGTGTTCGCGGGCGATCAGTTTCCCCGACAACCGCCCTGGTGCTCTCGACGCGCCCTGGACCCACCAGCTATATCTTCGCATGCAAGGAAGTGCTCCTTATGACACACAAAAAAATGAATACCCGCTTGCTAGCTAGGACCCACCATAGTGGGTGGCTGACTTGTGGGCCTACTAAGTTGACGGGGACAGAGGGCTTTGTCAAGTTTGTCAATATGAACGATTCTAGCTCCAGTGACCGTACGATGTCCATCCAACGGCCATAGTGCTTCTTAAACCTCTGGTCTTCTTGCTCCAACCGCCCAAAGCAGCGCCGGTCGTGCCGCCTGCTCCTGTCTCCCGTTGCTGGTTGTGCTGCCGTGGATGCCTCACCGCCCCCATACTACTCCCACCGCTGGCCAGGCCATCCCTCCACTCACCCACACCCCCTGTTATTCTGTGGCGACGGCAGCCTCACACCACAGCCGAACGAGTGAACCCTCGTACTCCTCTCCGCGTGGGCATCCATTGTCGCGTCTTCCCTGGTTCTGCATCGTCCCGTTCGCAGGCCTCGCCGTCGTCCACCGCCTTGGTGCTCTCGGTGCGGCATGGTCAATGTGGTCAACGACCGACTTCCATCGGAAGAGTAATCTACGTGGAGAGGCTGACAGCTGGGTCCACGGCTGCAGCTGGGTCCATGGCCACAGCCCAGTTTTTTTGTGATTTGCCAAGTAAGTCACTTTGTCAGGCCTGTTGGGCTGTAAATCTTTCAAGACGAGGAGAGCTTCATTCGACTGGCCAAGAAAATGGCCTATTAGTAATGAGAAATGGGCTGTACATTTTTAAAACAAATCAAACCGGCAACTAGTGTCAAATTTCTTTTTTTCATTTCGAGATTTCAAATTGCATTGATTTTTATGCGTGGACAATTTGTTGGATTTTATATTGATATACATTTATTTTTAAAATCAGTTTGAATGTGACTCAAAATTTCGGGATTAAAACAGTTCGGACCGCACCGAAATATGCAAAATTTCGTATAATTTTTTAACCGTGGCCACAATATGGGCTGTAATGCTAACAAAAAGAATATGGGCTCCAAAAAAACCTTAAGAATTAGCAAATGGGCTGTAAATTATTATTAATAATGGCAGATGGGCTGTATGATGTTTACCATAGATTTGAGGCTTTCCTAAAAGAAAGGTTGACGCGCAAGCAGTGACTGTTGGATGTCCATCCAACGGCCGTCGTGCTTCTTCAATCTCCGCTCTTCCTGCTCCAGCCGCTCAAACAAGCGCCGGCGGGACTGCCTGCTCTCTCCTTCCTACGGCCGGCTGTGCTGCCACGCAGGCCTCACTGCCCCACCGTACTCCCATCGCTGGCCTAGCCATCCCTCTACTCACCCACACCTGTTGTTATTCTCCGGCGACGGCAGACGAACCAGTAAACCCTCATACAGTCATAATCCCCTCCGCGTGGGAAACAACTGCCGAGTCTTCCCTGCTTCCGTGTCGTTCCCTTCCTAGGCCTCGCCGTCGTCCACCGCCCTGGTGCTCTCGGCGTGGCCTGGTCAACGTGGTCAACGACGGACATGCATCCGAAGTGGACTGTACGTGGAGAGGCCGACTGCTGGGTCCACGGCCGCAAAGAAGGAAATGCCTCCTTATTACGCGCAAAATAATGATTCCTCCACCTGACATCTGGGACCCACCGAAAGGACCTCTGTATTTCGCGAAAAAAACGTTACCGCCACTGACAGCTCGGACCCACCAGCTATATCTTCGCACGCAAGGAAGTGCCTCCTTTTTAAGCACAAAAAATGAATACTCCCCGGTTAGCTAGGACCCAGTATAGTGGCAGGCTGACTTGTGGGCCTACTATGTTCACGGGGACGAAGGGCTTTGTCAACTTAGTCAATGTGCACGATTCTAGTTCTAGTGACCGTACGATGTCCATCCAACGGCCGTAGTGCTTCTTCAACCACTAGTCTTCTTGCTCCTGCAGAACAAACCAGCTAGCAAACCAGCGCCGGTCGTGCCTCGTGCTCCTGCCTCCCATGGTCGGATGTGCTGCCGCGGAGGCCTCACCGCCCCCTACTACTCCCACCGCTGGCCAGGCCATCCCTTCACTCACCCACACCCCTTGTTATTCTGCGGCGATGGCGGACTCACACCGCAGCCGAACCAGCGAACCCTCATACTCATGTACGCACGGACTTCCACTGCCGCGTCTTCCCCGGCTTTGCGTCGTCCCCTTCCTAGGCCTCGCTGTCGTCCACCGCCCTGGTGCTCTCGGTGCGGCGTGGTCACGTGGTCAAGGAACGGCTTTGCATCGGACGTGGACTGTACGTGGAGAGGCTAACAGCTGGGTCCACGGCCGCAGCAATGAAGTGCCTCCTTATTACACGCAAAATAATTATTCCTCCACCTGACATCGGGGACCCACCGGTGGGCCACTGTATTTCGCGAAAAAAACGTTTCCCCCTGACTACTGGGACCCACCAGCTACATCTTCGCATGCAAGGAAGTGCGTCCGGGCAAAAAAATGATTCGCCCCCTTACTGCTGGGACCCATCAGCTACATCTTCGCACGCAAGGAAGTGCCTGACAGTCGGGACCCACCTGGTCGAAGCGTACATAGCGTTGTCATTCTGGTCACGAACGTGTATGTACATACTGGTCGATGTAGAGGCGCGCACGTGTCATAGTAGAGGCGCGCACGTAGCATCTACACGTACATACAACGGCCAGGGTGCAAGAAAGTAAATACGGCCACGTACATACATACGGGCGTGGTCTCGAACGCCTACTCGCGCATACGTACGGCCAGGGCTCGTGTACATGGATGGGTCGAAACGGAGAAACAGCGTCGTCGTCGTGTTCATGGGGAGCCAACCGGCTGGGTCGGAACGGAATGCGTCGTCGTGTTCATCGGGAGGGCTCGGACGGAACAGCCGATGGAAACGAGGCCTAGCGTACCGCAGAATGGAGGAAACGGCCTTGTGTTCGACCGGCCATGGTTAAAACGGGATCATGTTCATCGGGAGGAGCTTGGTGTGTCGCAAAACGGAGGAAACAGACCTCCTACGGTCGAAACGGGGGTCCTGTTGATTGGGAGGGGTGTGGCGTACCGCAAAATGGAGGAAACAGACTTGTGTTGGAGCGCTACGGTCGAAACGGGGGTCATGTTCATCAGGAGGGTTGTGGCGTACCGCAAAACGAGACTCCACGGGATATTGCTCATCTCCACCGTCGACCACCTCCAGCCTCCACGGGCTACTGTTCATCCGCCGTCGACCTCCTCCTGCCTCCACTGCGACTCTTCAGCCTCCACCGCGCGCTACTCCACCGGCTACTATTCAACCAGCCCTCTCCACGGGCTCCTGTTCAACCACCCCTCCATGAGATACTGTTCATCCAGCCCTCCACCGTATACTGTTCATCCAGCCCTCCACGGGGTCCTGTTCATGCAGCCCCAACCGGCCCGATCGATCGGGGTGCTATTCATCCAGAGGCAAGACCATGGGGTCCTGTTCAGCCACCACCACTGGGAACTGTTCATCCACCCCCCCCAGCAACGCTCACTGTTCATGCAGAGGCAGCATCGACCGGCTTCAGTTAGCAGTGGTAGCGAAGGAATCACTCGATCGGGTTCAGTTAACAACCATCGATCGATCGCTCGGGTTCAGAAATGCGTAGCCTGCAGTGCAATCGCTCGGGGTCAGTTAGACCCAAACGCCTCGCACTCACGCGCGTGCGTGTACGAGAGACACGCGCGTCGCTCGGTCCCGACCACCCACCGTAACCGGGAACACCCCGATATTTTCCTCGCCCTCGCTTCTGTCATGATTTTTTCCATCATGGACGGCCCAAAGAATGTCATGCAGCTGTGTCTCCGGCCCGCCCAGGACGAAAAGCCCATTTTCTGTCATGATTTTTTTTCATAGAAGTAGGACCCCACCACATCTATGATGATACCGGGTTTTGTCACAATTATCATCATAGAAGTGTCATAAGTATAACAGAAAAAAGTTTCGTTTGACCCAAAATGTCACGGATGTGTCTTTTTTTGTAGTGTACCCACTTAGTAACGTACTCAATAGCAACCAAAATATGTGTATACCCATTAGAGGAAGGAAACGGTCCCATATAATCAAAGCCCCAAACATCAAATGGCTCAATAACAAGTGGATAGTTCATAGGCATTTCTTGATGTCTACTAATATTACCAATTCTTTGACATTCATCACAAGACAAAACAAACTTACGGGCATCCTTAAAGAGAGTAGGCTAATAAAAACCAGATTTCAATACCTTATGTGCAGTTCTATCTCCAGCGTGGTGTCCTCTGTAAGCCTCGGAGTGGCACTTGCGTAGGATCTATTCATGTTCATGCTCAAGTACACAACGTCTAATAATACCATCTCCTCCTTCTTTAGAAAGGTGTGGGTCATCCGAGAAGTAATGTCTTAAATAATAGAAAAACTTTTTCTTTTGCTGGTATGTGAAACTTGGTGGTATGAATTTAGCAATAATGTAATTAGCATAATCAGCATACCATGGAGTAGTGTGAGAAGCATTTATGACAGCTAATTGTTCATCGGGGAAGCTATCATCAATAGGTAGTGGGTCATCAAGAATATTCTCCAACCTAGACAACTTGTCTGCAACGGGGTTCTCAGCTCCCTTTCTATCAGTAATATGCAAATCAAATTCATGTAGCAGGAGAACCCATCTAATAAGTCTAGGTTGAGCATCTTTCTTTTCCGTAAGATATTTAATAGCAACATGATCAGTGTGAACAGTTACTTTAGAATCAACAATATAAGGCCTAAACTTATCACAAGCAAATACAACTGCTAAAAATTCCTTTTCAGTGGTAGCATAATTTCTCAGGGTACTGTCTAGATTTTTACTAGCATATTGGATAACATTCAATTTCTTATCAACTCTTTGTCCTAGAACATCACCTACAGCATAATCACTAGCATCACACATAATCTCAAAGGGTAAATTCCATTTAGGAGGCTGGACAATAGGTGAAGAGATCAATGCTTTCTTAAGTATTTCAAATGCTTCTACGCAATCATCATGAAAAACAAAAGGAACATCTTTTTGTAAGAGGTTAGTCAGAGGCCTAGAGATTTGTGAGAAGTCCTTAATGAACCTTCTATAAAACCCAACATGACCAAGGAAACATCTTATACCTTTGATGTCCTTGGGACACGACATCTTTTCAATAGCATCAACTTTAGCTTTATCAACTTCAATACCTCTTTTAGAAATTTTCTGCCCCAAGACAATTCCTTCATTAACCATAAAGTGGCACTTTTCCCAATTCAAGACAAGATTAGTTTCTTCACATCTCTGCAAAACTTGACCAAGGTTGCTTAAGCAATCATCAAAAGAAGTTCCATAAACAGAGAAATCATCCATGGAAACCTCAACAATCTTTTCACAAAAGTCAGAGTATATAGCCATCATGCATCTTTGAAAGGTAGCAGGTGCATTACATAAACCAAAAGGCATACGTCTATAAGCAAAAGTACCGAAAAGGGCAAGTAAAAGTGGTTTTTTCTTGGTCCTCTTTTGACACAAGTATTTGATAGAAACCACAATAGCCATCAAGAAAGCAAAAATGAGTATGTTTGGATAACCTTTCTAGCATTTGATTAATAAAAGGTAGAGGGTAATGATCCTTCTTAGTAGCTTTATTTAATTTGTGGAAATCAATTACCATTCTATAGCCTGTAACAATTCTTTGTGGGACCAATTCATCTTTATCATTAGGAACAACGGTAATACCTCCCTTCTTAGGGACACAATGGACAGGACTTACCCACTGACTATCGGCAACTGGATAAATTATACCTGCCTCTAGAAGCTTTAGTATTTCTTTCCTTACCACTTCTTTTATCTAAGGATTTAACCGTCGTTGGTGATCAACAATAGGTTTAGTGCCCTTCTCCAATTTTATGTTGTATTGACATATAGCGGGACTAATGCCCTTAAGATCATCAAGAGTATATCCAATAGCAGCACGGTGCTTCTTCATTGTTTTCAATAATTTCTCTTCTTCCTTCTCTGAAAGGTTAGCACTAATAATAACAGGATATATCTTCTTTTCATCGAGATAAGCATACTTAAGAGTATCAGGAAATGGTTTGAGTATCCCCCTTGGGTGGGGGAGGATCCCCTAGAATTTCAACAAGCAAGTTGTGTTTCAATAAGGGTCCCTGTTTAAAGAATATTTCATCTATTTGCATTCTCTCATTCATAAACATATCATTTTCATGGTCTAGCAAATATTGTTCCAAAGGATCGTTAGGAGGCACATCAATAGAAGCAAGACCAATAATTTCATCCTTACTAGGCAATTCTTTATCATGGGGTTGTCTATGAAATTTAGCAAAGTTAAAATCATGAGACATATTCCCTAAACTAATAGTAACAACATCCATTTCGCAGTCTATCTCAGCGTTAACAGTATTCAAGAAGGGTCTACCAAATATAATGGGGCAAAAATCATCTTGTGGGCAACCAAGAACAAGAAAATCAGTAGGGTATTTAACTTTACCACACAAGACTTCAACATCTCTAACAATCCCAACTCGTGAAATAGTGTCTCTATTGGCAAGCTTAATAGTAACATCAATATCTTCTAGCTCAGCAGGTGCAATATCATGCATAATTTCTTCATAAAAGGAATGAGGTATTGCACTAGCACTAACACCCATGTCACATAAGCCATGATAGCAATTATCTCCTATTTTAACAGAAATACCAGGCATGCCTACAATAGGTCTATGTTTATTCTTAGTATCGGGTCTAGCAATTCTAGCAGCTTCATCACAGAGGTAAATAACATGCCCATCAATATCATCGACCAAGATATCCTTAACCATAGCAACACTAGGTTCAACTTTAATTTGCTCAGAGGGTGTAGGTGTTCTAGTATTACTCTTATGAACCACGGTTGAAGCTTTAGCATGATCCTTTATTCTAACAGGGAAGGGCGGTTTCTCAATGTAAGCAGTAGGAACAATAGGATCAACGTTATAAGTGATCGTCTTTTCTTCAACTTTAACGGGTTCAACTACTTTTACTTCAATGGGAGGATGAAATTTAAACCACTTTTCCTTAGGGAGATCAACATGAGTAGCAAATGATTCACATAAAGAAGCTGCTATCTGAGAGTCAAGTCCATATTTAGTGCTAAATTCATGGAAAACATCGGTATCCATAAAAGATTTAACACAATCAAACATAGGTGTTATACCTGACTCCTTACCTTCGTCGAGATCCCAATATTTAGAGTTGCATTTAATTCTTTCCAATAAGTCCCATTTGAATTCAATAGTCTTCATCATAAAAGAACCAGTGCAAGAAGTAACGAGCATGGAGCGATTACTGAGAGAAAGCCGAGCATAATTTTTTTGAATAATCATTTATCTTGAGAGGTCATGATTGGGGCATGAATATAACATTTACTTAAGCCTCCCCCAAGCTTGAGCGATACTTTCTCCTTCGCGAGGCCAAAAATTATATATATATAATTACGATCACGATGAACCTGGTGCATTGGATAGAACTTTTGATGAAATTCCAATTTCAACCAGTTGTAGTTCCATGATCCAATATCATCGCATAGCCTAAACCATGTCAATGCCTCTCCCTTCAAAGATAAAGGGAATACCTTCTTCTTGATCATATCCTCGGGCATACCTGCAAGCTTAAATAATCCACAAACTTCATCCACATAGATTAGGTGCAAATCGGGATGCAATGTTCCATCTCCTGTGAAGGGATTAGCTAGCAGTTTCTCTATCATACCCGAAGGAATTTCAAAGTAAACATTTTCAGTAGGTTCAGTAGGTTGAGGAGCAACTCTTTGCTCTGCTGGTCGGGGTGAAGATACCCCAAAAAAGCCCTTCAAAGTATTATGTTCCATAGTAACAAGTGACAGCAAATTTCAGCACACTGTATAAATTTTTCCTTACCAAATTCCACTTACCAAATGTGCTTCACTCCCTGGCAACGGAGCCAAAAAAGATTCTTGATGACCCACAAGTGTAGGGGATCTATTGTAGTCCTCTCGATAAGTAAGAGTGTCGAACCAAACGAGGAGCAGAAGGAAATGATAGGCAGTTTTCAGTAAGGTATTCTCTGGAAGCACTGAAATTATCGGTAACAGATAGTTTTGTGATAAGGTAATTGGTAATAGGTAACAAGTAGTAAAAGTAAATAAGGTGCATCAATATGTCCCAATCCTTTTTGTAGCAAAGGACAAGCCTGGACAAACTCATACATAAAGTAAAGCGCTCCCGAGGACACATGGGAATTATCGTCAAGCTAGTTTTCATCACGCTCATATGATTCGCGTTCGTTACTTTGATAATTTGGTATGTGGGTGGACCGGTGCTTGGGTGCTGCCCTTACTTAGAAAAGCATCCCACTTATGATTAACCTCTATTGCGAGCATCCGCAACTACAAAAGAAGTATTAAGGTAAACCTAACCATAGCATGAAACTTATGGATCCAAATCAGCCCCTTACGAAGCAACGCATAAACTAGCATTTAAGCTTCTGTCACTCTAGCAACCCATCATCTACTTATTACTTCCCAATGCCTTCCTCTAGGCCCAAACAATGGTGAAGTGTCATGTAGTTGATGTTCACATAACACCACTAGAGGAAAGACAACATACATCTCATCAAAATATTGAACGAATACCAAATTCACATGGCTACTTATAGCCAGACTTCTCCCATGTCCTCAGGAACAAATGTAACTACTCACAAATCATATTCATGTTCATCATCAGAGGGGTATTAATATGCATAATGGATCTGAACATATGATCTTTCACCGGATAAACCAACTAGCATCAACTACAAGGACTAATCAACACTACTAGCAACCCACACGTACCAATCTGAGGTTTTGATACCAAGATTGGATACAAGAGATGAAATAGGGTTTGAGAGGAGATGGTGTTGGTGAAGATGTTGATGGAGATAACCCTCCCCAAGATGGGAGAGTTGTTGGTGATGACGATGGTGACGATTTCCGCCTCCCGGAGGGAAGTTTCCCCGGCAGAACAACTCCGTCGGAGCCCTAGATTGGTTCCGCCAAGGTTCCACCTCGAGACGACGGTGCTTCGTCCCAAAAGCCTCCTTATGATTTTTCCAAGTCAAAACACTTGATATAGAAGAAGATGGGCATCGGGGGGCTGCCAGGTGGCCCATGAGGCAGGGGCGCGCCCAGGGGGGTAGGGCACGCCCCCCACCCTCGTGGACGGTGGGTGGCCCCCTCCTGTACTTCTTTCGCCAGATATTTTTTATATTTTCCAAAACTGACTTTCGTGTAGTTTCAGGGCTTTTTGAGTTGTGCAGAATAGGTCTCCAATGTTTGCTCCTTTTCCAGCCCAGAATTCCAGCTGCCGGCAATCTCCCTCTTCATGTAAACCTTGTAAAATAAGAGAGAAAAGGCATAAGTATTGTGACATAATGTGTAATAACAGCCCATAATGCAATAAACATCAATATAAAAGCATGATGCAAAATGGACGTATCACCTTCCCCCAGCTCAAGAAAAGGCGCTTGTCGGGTTCCTGCATGCTAACAAGAAGGTGTTCGCATGGGAACCCAAGGACCTGGCGGGAGTCCCGAGGGGAGTGATTGAACATCACCTGAACATATGCCCCAACGTGCGTCCTGTGAAGCAGAGGGCTAGGCGCCAGTCCATAGAGAAGTAGTCCTTCATCATACAAGAAACTCGCAAGCTAGAAGCAGTGGCTGTCATCCGCGAGGTCCAGTACACGGAGTGGCGGGCGAACCCCGTCGTCGTACCCAAGAAAGGCGGAAAAGAGCGCATGTGTGTCGACTTCACCAACCTCAACAAGGCTTGCCCACAAGACCCGTTTCCTCTACCCCGCATCGACCAAATTGTTGACTCCACCGCCGAGTGAGACCTACTATGCTTCCTGAATGCCTTCTCAGGCTATCACCAAATCAAGATGGTAGTGCAAGATGTCGAGAAGACTGCCTTCATCACCCCGTGCGGAGTATACTGCTACACTTGTATGCCGTTCGGGTTGCGGAACGCAGGAGCAACCTTCCAGCAATTGATTCATATCGCTCTGGGAGGGCATCTCGGGAGGAACGATGAGGCATACGTTGACGACATCGTGGTGAAGTCTCGGGAGGCCAAGACCCTCATTGAAGATTTGGAAGAAACCTTCGCCAGTTTCCGTAAGGTAGACATGCGGCTGAACCCGGAAAAAAGTGTGTTCCGCATCCCGTCGGGAAAGCTTTTGGGCTTCCTGGTGTCGCACAGAGGGGCCGAAGCCAACCCTGAGAAGGTCAAGGCCATAGAGAAGATTGATAACCCACAAGTGTAGGGGATCACAACAGTTTTCGAGGGTAGAGTATTCAACCCAAATTTATTAATTCGACACAAGGGGAGCCAAAGAATACTCTCAAGTATTAGCAGTTGAGTTGTCCATTCAACCACACCTGGAAGACTTAATATCTGCAGCAAAGTATTTGGTAGCAAAGTAATATGGAAGTAACGGTAACAGTGGCAATAGTAGCGGTAACAGTTTTGTAGTGATTGTAACAGTAGCAGCGGTAAAGTAACTAAGAAACAAGCAATATGTGAAAAGCTTGGATGCATTGGATCAATGATGGATAATTATGTCGGATGCGATTCCTCATGTAATAGTTATAACATAGGGTGACATAGAACTAGCTCCAGTTCATCAATGTAATGTAGGCATGTATTCCGAATATAGTCATACGTGCTTATGGAAAATAACTTGCATGACATCTTTTGTCCTACCCTCCCGTGGCAGTGGGGTCCTATTGGAAACAAAGGGATATTAAGCCCTCCTTTTAATAGAGTATCGACCAAAGCATTAACACTTAGTGAATACATGAACTCCTCAAACTACGGTCATCACCGGGAGTGGTCCCTATTATTATCACTTCGGGGTTGCCGGATCATAACACATAGTAGGTGACTATTGACTTGCAAGATAGGACCAAGAACTCACATATATTCATGAAAACATAATAGGTTCAGATCTGAAATCATGGCACTCGGGCCCTAGTGAGAAGCATTAAGCATGGCAAAGTCATAACAACATCAATCTTAGAACATAGTGGATACCAGGGATCAAACCCTAACAAAACTAACTCGATTACATGGTAAATCTCATCCAAACCATCACCGTCCAGCAAGCTTACGATGGGATTACTCACGCACGGCGGTGAGCATCATGTAATTGGTGATGGAGGAAGGTTGATGATGACGACGGCGACGATCTCCACTCTCCGGAGCCCCAAACGGACTCCAGATCAGCCCTCCCGAGAGAGATTAGGGCTTGCCGGTGGCTCCATATCGTAAAACGCGATGAATCTTTCTCTTTGATTTTTTTCTCCCCGAACGTGTATATATGGAGTAGGAGCTGAGGTCACTGGAGCGTCAGGGGGCCCACGAGACAGGGGGCGCCCCCCACCCTCGTAGTCTCGTGGACAAGGTGCAGCCCCCCTGGTCTTGATTCTTTCGCAAGTATTTTTTATATAATCCAAAGTAATTCTCCATTGATTTTCAGGTCATTCTGAGAACTTTTATTTCTCCACAAAAATAACACCATGATAGTTATGCTGAAAACAGCATCAGTCCGGGTTAGTTCCATTTAGGGATTGCAATGGGTCGGGTTTGGGGCGGGTGGAGCTGGTCCAAATCCAACCCATGACCCATCTACGCACCCTCTGCCCATCCACCAAGGTATCAATGGACACAACTAGTGCCCATGCCCAAACCCACTAGATACCCAGAAACTCGTGGAGCTCCATGGGCATACAAAAATCAGCTTGCATCCTTCCCAAAGACCAAATTAACTCATCATCATTCAATCACAAATGGAACATAAGCTACAAGCATAAGTAGGCAACAAGTACTATGATGGTGTGACGTACGTGTGGTTGATTCTGCGGGTGACTTGGGGTTCGGTTAGTCTACTATCACTAGCATATGGGCTCATATGGGTATCCATTGGATATCCATGGAGCACAAATTATACCCGTGCCCAACCCGGCTGTTCGTGGATATCCATATCCATGCACCCATGGGCAAAAATGCGGCCCATACCCTCACCCAACCGGGTCGGGTATCCACGGGTATCCGGATCCATGGATAAAATTGCCATCCCTAGTTCCATTCAAATCATGCAAGTTAGAGTTCAAAACAAGGGCAAAAGTTGGAAAAGCAGATACGTTGGAGACGTATCAACTCCCCCAAGCTTAAACCTTTGCTTATCCTCAAGCAATTCAGTTGATAAACTGAAAGTGATAAAGAAAAACTTTGACAAACTCCGTTTGCTCTTGTTTACTCATATCAATGGCATAATCAACTAACGAGCAATAATAATAAACCTCGGATGACAACACTTTCTCAAAACAATCATAATATGATATAACAAGATGGTATCTCGCTAGCCCTCTATGAGACCGCAAAACATAAATTCAGAGCACCTCTCAAGATCAAGTGTTGACTAGACATTGTAATTCATGGTAAAAGAGATCCAGTCACAATCATACTCAATGTAAATTAATAGCAATACATGCAAATGATAGCGGTGCTCTCCAACTGGTGCTTTTCAATAAGAGGATGATGACTCAACATAAAGTAAATAGATAGGCCCTTCACAGAGGGAAGTAGGGATTTGTACAGGTGCAAGAGCTTGATTTTGAAATAGAGATGAATAATATTTTGAGCGGTATACTTTCATTGTCAACATAATAACCAAGAGATCTCGATATCTTCCATGCTACACACATTATAGGCGGTTCCCAAACATAATGGTAAAGTTTATACTCCCCCACCACCAACAAGCACACTCCATGGCTAGCCCGAAACAACGGGCACCGTCCATACCAACAACAGCCCTGGAGGAGTTTTGTTTAATTAATTTGATTTGATTTGAGCATGGGATTGAGCATCCCGGTTACCGGCCATTTTCTCGTGAAAGATGAGCGGAGTCCACTCATCGTGAGAATAACCCACCTAGCATGGAAGATATAGATAGCTCTAGTTGATACATAAGCTGTTTGAGCATACAAAATAGAATTTCATTTGAAGGTTTGGAGTTTGACACATACAAATTTACTTGGAACGGAAGGTAGATACCGCTTATAAGGAGGTATGGTGGACTCATATAGAATAACTTTGGGGTTCATGGAAGTGGATGCACAAGCAGTATTCCCGCTTAGTACAAGTGAAGGCTAGAAAGAGACTGGGAAGCGACCAGCTAGAGAGCGACAATAGTCATGAACATGCATTAAAATTAAACAACAATGAATGCAAGCATGAGTAGGATATAAATCACCATGAGGATAAATATCGTGGAGGCTATGTTGATTTCGTTTCAACTACATGTGTGAACATGTGCCAAGTCAAACCACTTAAATCGTTCAAAGGAGGATACCACCCTATCATACCACATCACAACCATTTTAATATCATGTTGGCATGCAAAGTAGACCATTATAAACTCCTAGCTAATTAAGCATGGCATGAGTAGCTATGATCTCTAATTGTCATTGCAAGCATGTTTCATTCATAATAGGCTGAATCAGGAATGATGAACTATCATATTTACAAAAAAAGAGGTCGAGTTCATACCATCTTTTCTTATCTCAATCAATTCATCACATATCATCATTATTGCCTTTCACTCGCACGACTGAATGGTGTAGATAATGATAATAGTGCACGTGCATTGGACTAAGCTGGAATCTACAAGCATTTAATACAAGGGCGAAGACAAGGTAATATGGATCTTGGTTAAATCAATAGTAATGCATATGAAAGCCACTAAAAATTATCATCATGGTCTTCTCCTCTTGACCCCAAAAGAAAAGAAAAGAAACTATTTACAAGGGAAAGCTCCCAACAAGCAAAAGAAGAACGAGAAATATTTTTGGGTTTTCTTTTAATTACTACTACTACAGGCAGGGAAAGTAAACTATCTAAAAGCTACAACTAATATTTTTGTTTTTCTTAAGGTTTTTCTAACACACAAGAAAAACACTTAGAAAAGAAAATAAACTAGCATGGATAGTACAATGAAAAAGTATGAACACCGACTACTGGAATAAGTGTGTGAACATGAATATAATGTCGGTGAGAAGTACGTACTCCCCCAAGCTTAGGCTTTTGGCCCAAGTTGGTCTATTGCCACGGATCAAAGCTACTCTCTCCGGTGCACGCAGGAGTGTCCTCTGGGTGCCACTAGTTGGCAATCTCCTCCGGATCCCACTGATAAACCGACTGCCTATAGGGGTCAAGTGATGCCTCCGGCTCAGGCTCTGAGGCCTGTGTTTGGCTCCAGTATGCATAAATAGCATGCGGCAAAATGAGGTATGTGCCTGAAAGTAAATCAAACAAAGAGGGTGCAGGCAGGGTAATAATCTCACAATACTTTTCATCAAATATCAATTTATACTTAAGCAACTTCTTCTTATCTTTAGCAATAAAATCATGTGCTATCATACCCTTATAATTTAGAAGAGCCGGGGTCAGCAACTTCTCTTCCTTCCCATGGTGCCTAATAGTTATTCTAAAGTGTTCAACAAGGCGTGAAGCAAAGATGCCTCCGAAGATGGGGCCCTTTGTACGGTTCAGACTTAATCGTTTAGCAACACCAGCACCCAAGCTAAAAGTTGTATCTCGAAACAAAGCATGGCGAAAAATAACAATATCAGGGGCACTAAGGTTTCCACTGTTCCCGCGACCAATTAAGCACCTAATAGCAAATATCGCAAAGTAGTGTAGAACAGGAAAATGTATACTAGTAATTCTTGCCCCTAAAACAGTCCTTGTTTCCCCTACAGCTATCATGTCGATAAACCCCTCAACATCCTTATGATGTGGTTCCTCTAGACTACCAGCAAAGTGTATCTTACATACTTAACAAAATTCATAGAACGACATCTCCTTAACCTCATCATATAAATGAAACTCCAATGAAGGTGGTGATTTCTTAGCATGGAAATGAAAAATTTCCACGAAAATGTTAGTGAGTAAGAGATACTATTCGCGTTGGTCGTGGAGGAAGTCGGTGAGTCCTGCATTCTCAGCCAAATAATAAAAGTCTTTATAAATCATGACGGCTTCCAAGAACTCATTGCAGGCCATTCACACGGTCATACTTCTACAGTGCGAGGAAGATTGTATTTGGGCTTATTATTCTCCTCCTTCTGCTTATCCTTTGAGCTTTGACTAGAAGAGCCTCTCAACAATCTCCTCGTCATTTTCTTCCTCTGAAAATATCTTGAATTTTTAGTGACTCGAAATAAAAGTGAACCAAACTTAACAAGATTGATAGCAACTACTCCCACAAGTGCCTAGAGACTATATCATGCATTAGAACTACTTTTGACCACATATATTTGACATCCAAGCTCAAGAACAGGGTAACCTAAGCAGCAAAAAATTGCAATAAATAAAGCACTTAGAACAAAAACTAATTGGACCATTGGAGGAGTCAGATACCGAAGAACAATCTCCCCAAAAAGTTTTGTGAATGGAGCTTTAAGCAAGGAGATCGAAAATGGCAGCAAGATGAGGTAGAACACGAGTTCGAGCTGTGGGGGGATTTTTTTTCTGGAGGAAGATGAAGTGTGTGGGTGCTGGAGTAAGTGGAGGGAAACCATGTGGGGCCCACGAGGCACGAGGCGTGCCTAGGGGGGTGGGCGCGCCTTGTACCCTTATGGCCAGGTGTTGGATCCCCATGCTGTGTTCTCAGTGCCAAATATTCTTAAATATTCTAGAAAAAATGATATTTCATTTTCAAAGCATTTGGAGAACTTTTATTTTCGGGGTATTTGTTATTGCACGGTTGACTCAGAAAACAGACAGAAAATAAATTTTTTTTCTTTATTTAATCTAAATAACAGAAAGTAAAAAGAGGGTACAAAGAGTTGTGCTTTCTAAATTCATCCATCTCATGCTCATCAAAAAGGAATCCATTAACAAGGTAGATCAGGTCTTGTTAATAAACTCTTTCCGAGTAACATGAAACCGGAGAATTTTCGAATAATACTAGGTTACCTCAATTGGGATACGTATGTCCCCAACAATAATAATATCATATTTCTTCTTGACAGTAGGAAGAGGAAATTCAAAACCTCCAATAGTAATTGTTGAAATTTTTCCATCAGAATTGATACTGTGGACCTGAGGTTGTTTCCTCGGAAAGTGTACCTTATGGACATTACCATTGACATGAAAAGTGACATTGCCTTTGTTGCAATCAATAACAGCCCCTACAGTATTCATAAAGGGTATACCAAGGATAATAGACATACTATCGTCCTCGGGGATATCAAGGATAACAAAGTCCGTTAGAATAGTAACATTTGCAACCACAACAGGCACATCCTCACAAATACCGAGAGGTATAGCAGTTGATTTATGGGCCATTTGCAAAGATATTTCAGTAGGTGTCAACTTATTCAAATCAAGTCTATGATATAAAGAGAGAGGCATAACACTAACACCAGCTCCAAGATCACATAAAGCAGTTTTAACATAGTTTCTTTTAATGGAGCATGGTATAGTGGGTACTCCTGGATCTCCTAGTTTCTTTGGTATTCCACCTTTAAAAGTGTAATTGGCAAGCATGGTGGAGATTTCAACTTCAGGTATGTTTCTTTTATTTGTAATAATATCTTTCATATACTTAGCATAAGGATTTGTTTTAAGCATATCAGTCAAATGCATACGCAAAAAGATAGGTCTAATCATTTCAGCAAAGTGCTCAAAATCCTCATCATCCCTTTTCTTGGATGGTTTAGGAGGGAAAGGCATGGGTTTTTGAACCCATGGTTCTCATTCTTTACCGTGCTTCCTAGCAACAAAGTCTCTCTTATCATAATGTTGATTCTTTGATTGTGGGTTATCAAGATCAACAGCAGGTTCAATTTCTGCATCATCGTTATTGCTAGGTTGAGCATCAACATGAACATCGTCATTATCATTTTCACTAGGTTCAAGTTCATTACCAGATTGTGTTTCAGCATCAGAAATAGAGATATCATTGGGATTCTCAGGTGTGTCAGCAACAGGTTCACTAGAAGCATGCAAAGTCCTATCATTTTTCTTTTTCTTCTTCTCAGAAGAACTAGGTGCATCTACATTAGCTCTCTCAGAATCTTGCTCAATTCTCTTAGGGTGGCTCTCAGGATACAGAGGTTCCTGAGTCATTCTTGCACCTCTAGTCACAACTCTAACAACATTATCATTTTTCTTACTATTTAACTAATTGAGCAAATCAATTTGTGCTTTAAGTACTTGTTCTACTTGACTGGTAACCATAGAAGCATGTATACTAATGAGTTTAAGTTCACCTTTAACTCTAGACATATAATCACTCAAGTGTTCGCTCATATAAGCATTACGTTGCAATTGTTTACCAACATAAGGATTGAAGTTTTCTTGTTTAACAATAAAATTGTCAAACTCATCTAAACATTGGCTAGCAGACTTATAACGAGGAGTATCACCTTCATAAAATCTATAGAGAGAATTTACCTTTACTACCTGTGTTGGGTTATCAAGACCATGTATTTCTTCAATAGGTGGTAAATTATTAACATCTTCAGCTTTAATACCTTTTTCTTTCAATGATTCCGTTGCCTCTTGCATATGTTCGGGACTGAGAAACAGAACACCCCTTTTCTTCGGAGTTGTCTTAGGAGCTGGTTCAGGAAGTGTCCAATTATTTTCATTGGTCAACATATTATTCAATAGCAATTCCGCTTGATCAACAGTTCTTTCCCTGAAAACACAACCAGCACAACTATCCAGGTGGTCTTTGGAAGCATCGGTTAGTCCATTAAAAAAGATATCAAGTATTTCATTTTTCTTAAGAGGATGATCAGGCAAAGTATTAAGTAATTGGAGAGCCTCCCCCAAGCTTTTGGGAGACTCTCTTCTTCAATTTGCACAAAATTATATATTTCCTGTAAGACAACTTGTTTCTTATGAGCGGGAAAATATTTAGCAGAGAAGTAATAAATCATATCCCGAGGACTACACACACAACCAGGATCAAGAGAATTAGACCATGTTTTAGCATCACCCTTCAACGAGAATGGAAATAACTTAAGGATATAGTAGTAACGATTTTTTCCTCATTGGTGAATAGGTGGCTATATCATTCAGTTTAGTAAGATGTGCCACAATAGTTTCAGATTCATAGCCATGGAAAGAATCAGATTCAACCAAAATAATTAACTCAGGATCGATAGAGAAATCATAATCCTTATCAGTAACACAGATAGGTGAAGTAGCAAAAGCAGGGTCATATTTCATTCTAGCATTCAAAGGCTTTTCTTTTAGCTTAGCTAATAATTTCTTAAGATAATATCTATCATTGCAAGCAAGAAAGTCTCTGGTAGTTTCTTTAATCCATAACATAACCCTTAGGCCCAACAGGCAATTCATATCTAGGGGGAGAATCTTCATCATCACTTTCATCAATATTATCAATTTCAATAATTGCATTCTTTCTAGCCCTAGCAATTTGTTCATCAAGAAATTCACCTAGTGGCACAATATTATCAAGCATGGAAGTAGTTTCATCATAAGTATCATGCATAGCAGAAGTGGCATCATCAAGAACGTGCAACATAATAGATTCAATAGCAGGAGTAGGTGTCGCAAATTTACTCATAACAGAGGGTGAATCAAGTGCAGAGCTAGATGGCAGTTCCTTACCTCCCCTCGTAGTTGAGGGATAAATATTGGTTTTTGCGTCTTTCAAGTTCTTCATAGTGATCAACAGATATAAATCCCAAGTGACTCAAAGAATATAGCTATGCTCCCCGGCAACGGCGCCAGAAAATAGTCTTGATAACCCACAAGTGTAGGGGATCGCAACAGTTTTCGAGGGTAGAGTATTCAACCCAAATTTATTTATTTGACACAAGGGGATCCAAAGAATACTCCCATGTATTAGCAGTTGAATTGTCAATTCAACCACACCTGGAAGAGTTAATATCTGCAGCAAAGTATTTAGTAGCAAAGTAATATGGAAGTAACGGTAACCGTGGCAATAGTAGCGGTAACAGTTTTGTAGTGATTGTAACAGTAGCAGCGGTAAAGTAACTAAGCAACTAGCAATATGTGCAAAGCTCGTAGGCATTGGATCAGTGATGGATAATTATGTCGGATGTGATTCCTCATGTAATAGTTAACATAGGGTCACACAGAACTAGCTCCAGTTCATCAATGTAATGTAGGCATGTATTCCGAATATAGTCATACGTGCTTATGGAAAAGAACTTGCATGACATATTTTGTCCTACCCTCCCGTGGCAGCGGGGTCCTATTGGAAACTAAGGGATATTAAGGCCTCCTTTTAATAGAGTACCGGACCAAAGCATTAACACTTAGTGAATACATGAACTCCTCAAACTACGGTCATCACCGGGAGTGGTCCCAATTATTGTCACTTCGGGGTTGCCGGATCATAACACATAGTAGGTGACTATTGACTTGTAATATAGGATCAAGAACTCATATATATTCATGAAAACATAATAGGTTAAGATCTGAAATCATGGCACTCGGGCCCTAGTGACAAGAATTAAGCATGCCAAAGTCATAGCAACATCAATCTTAGAACATAGTAGATACTTGGGATCAAACCCAAACAAAACTAACTCGGTTACATGGTAAATCTCATCCAACCCATCACCGTCCAGCAAGCCTACGATGGGATTACTCACGCACGTCGGTGAGCATCATGGAATTGGTGATGGAGGAAGGTTGATGATGACGACGGTGATGATCTCCACTCTCTGGAGCCCCGAACGGACTCCAGATCAGCCCTCCCGAGAGAGATTAGGGCTTGGCGGTGGCTCCGTATCGTAAAACATGATGAATCCTTCTCTGTGATTTTTTTCTCCCCGAACGTGAATATATGGAGTCGGAGCTGAGGTCGGTGGAGCGTCAGGGGGCCCACGAGATAGTGGGCGCGCCTCCACCCTCGTGGACAGGGTGTGGGCCCCTGGTCTTGATTCTTTCGCCAGTATTTTTTATATATTCCAAAATAATTCTCCATTGATTCTCAGGTCATTCCGAGAACTTTTATTTCTGCACAAAAATAACACCATGATAGTTCTGCTGAAAACAGCGTCAGTCCGGGTTAGTTCCATTCAAATCAGGCAAGTTAGAATCCAAAACAAGGGCAAAACTATATGGAAAAGTAGATATGTTGGAGACGTATCAAAGATGAGTCCGCCGAAGACCCTCAAGGAGATGCAGAAGTTGGCCGATTGTGTAACGTCACTCGGGCGTTTCATCTCCAAGCTGGGGGAGCGAGCCATGCCCTTCTTCAAGCTGATGAAAAGGAAGGGCCCATTCGAGTGGACCCCTGAAGCTGACGCGGCGTACGAAGACCTCAAGAGATACCACACCAGCCCACCGGTAATGGTGGCTCCCAAACCTCAAGAGCCCCTGGTGCTTTAGGGGCCGCTACACAGCATTCGGCCAGCGTAGCATTAGTGGCAGTCCGGGAGGAGCGCCAAGACAAGACCCTACGGCTCAGTAGCGACGCCCCGAGGCTCTCGCAGGGCCCGCTAGCGGCCGCGCCCTGCAAGACGACGTTCCAGAGGCCACAACTGCCCCTTCTGGCGACCAAGCTCCTGAAGCTCCTATACCTGGTCAGACTCCACAGCCCCAGGCGAGCTAGGACTTCACCCTCGTCGAGCACCCGGCGTACTTCGTCAGCACGGTGCTCCGTGATGCTCGGGCATGCTATCCCATGCCGCAAAAGCTTCTGCTTGCGCTCCTTGTCGCTTCGCGCAAGCTGTGCCACTACTTCTAAGGCCATCCCGTCAAGGTCGTCTCGGCCTATCCGCTGGAGAGTGTACTTCGGAGCCCCAATGTGGTAGGAAGGGTCGCGGAATGGAATATCCAGCTGCAGACGTTCCAGTTGGAATTCAGCACGACCAGGGTCGTCAAAGGAGCCGTGCTTGATGATATCATGGCAGAATGGACTGACGCCCCAGAGCCGGAAGCAGGCGAAAACCAATCGCTCTCGCCGGGAAGTGAAGCGCCGGACGGCTAGGTCATGTACTTCGACGGTGCGTTCGCGCGTCAGTGCACGGGGGGTGGAGTTGTGCTCATCTCGTCCACTCAAGACAAGCTCTATTACGCCGTGCAGCTCTGCTTTCAGCCGGGTGATAAGGTCTCCAACAACATCGCGGAGTACGAGGGCCTCATTACTGGTCTCAAGGCCGCGGTTGCCCTGGGAGTTAAACGCCTCGTCATCAGGGGTGACTCACAGCTCCTCATCAACTTCTCCAACAAGGTGTACGAACCGAAGGACGAGCATATGGAGGCATACCTTGCGGGGATACGCAAAATAGAGAAGCAGTTCTTAGGCTTGGAGCTGCAACACGAGCCCCGTGGCACCAATAAGGAAGCCAACGACATCGCCAAGAGAGCGTCCAGGCACCTGCCCTAGGAACTAGGCGTCTTCGAGGAGCGGCTCCTCAGGCCTTCGGCGTCACCACCAGAAGAGGAGCCGGCAAAACCTCGGGAGGGACTCCCCCAACCACCGACCTTTAGAGCCCCCGCCTGCGGCCCGACCTCAGGAGCCTGCCTGCTCCTGGCGCTCTAGCCTCAGGAGGGATGCTGGAACGAGGAGCTCAAGGCATACCTGGTGCGAGGAGCGCTGCCAGGGAAGGAGGAGGATTCCGAACGCGTGGCCCGACAGGATACGGCATATTGCATCCAAGATGGTGAGCTTTACAGGAAACGACCGAATGATGTTTCTTTGCGATGCATCCACAGGAAGCAGGGAGGCGAGCTGCTAGCTGACATCCACGCCAGGGACTGCGGGCATCACTCATCGTCGCACACCTTGCTCGGCAAGGCGTTCTGCAGCGGTTTCTACTAGCCCACAGCGCTCAACGATGCCTCTCAGCTGGTGAAAACATGCGAGGCTTGCCAATTCCATGCCAAGAAGATCCACCAACCGGCTCAGGGTCTCCAAATCATTCCGCTCTCCTGTCCGTTCGTGGTCTGGGGGCTGGACATCTTGGGCCCTTTCCCTCGAGCGCCTGGGGGCTACCGCTACCTCTACGTCGCCGTCGACAAGTTCACCAAATGGGCGGAGGTGGAAGCCGTCCGAACCATCCAAGCCCGTTCTGCGGTCAAGTTCATCAAGGGTCTTGTAAACCGGTTCGGGGTCCCCAACTGCATCATCACCGACAACGGCTCACAGTTCACTAGCAACCTTTTCAAGACATATTGTGCTAACCTTGGAACGCAGATTTGCTATGCTTTGGTGGCGCACCCCAGAAGCAATGGCCAGGCCGAGCGCGCCAACACAGAGGTTTTAAGAGGCCTCAAGACCAGGACCTTCAAGAAAAAGCTCTAAGATTGCGGAAGGGGTTGGCACGATGAGCTCCAGTCGATGCTATGGTCAATCCGCACCACCGACACAAAGCCTACAGGCGAGACCCCGTTCTTCCTTGTCTACGGAGCTAAAGTGGTTCTCACTCACGAGGTCAGGCATCGCTCCGCGCGAGTCCTAGCGTTCGACGATGCGCAGCAGGACGCTATGCAGGGGACGGACCTTGTGCTGGGAGAGGAACGCGGTGGGAGGCTTCGCTCCGAGCAGCAAGGTACCAGCAGGCATTGTGGCGGTACCATTGTTGCATCATGTGCCCCAGGACACTCGAGGTAGGCGACCTCGTCTTAAGGCAAGTCCTTTCGAGGGAAGTGTTGCATAAGCTCTCACCCATGTGGGAGGGCTCGTTCAAGATTACCCATGTCTCCAGGCCTGGTGTCGTGCACCTGGAAACGGGGGACGACATTCCCGTCCAGAACGCGTGGAATATCCGGCATCTCCGGAAGTTCTACCTCTGAAGCAAGGCCCCGTGCCTGTGAAAACAAGGCCATGTGCCCGCGAAGCAAGGCCTCGTGCCTGTGAAGACAAGGCCCTACGCGTGAGAAGACATGACCTTGCACCTGAGAAGCCAATGCCCAGTGCCTGTGAAGCAAGGCTCACGCCTGTGAAGGTCTCCGCTCGTGACACTCTCACGTAATAATGAGTGGGGCTCTACACGCCCCGGAGTCTCCGGAGTGCCGCCCTCGGGCCTCGGGGGCTCCCTCCCACATCCTAGTGGCAGCACTTAGCTCCGCGCAGGTGAGAAGACTAGATTAGGTGCTGGACACGGCTGTTCGTTTGCTTTCTGGAGTTGGCTTGCCCCTTCCTTCTTTTAATTGGTTTTGAAAGTTCTAGCGTTCCTTGAATTGCTTGGTTTAATCTCTCTCTCTCTCTTTGGTCCTTCCCTCGATTTTTAGCCTCGCCCCAGAGGGAGCGACAGTTGCCTGACACTCTCCCTAGCGCGCCTCCCTTAGCCTCCATGAGGCGTCCATGTTTGGGCTGGTGATTGACGCGCCCCTCTCCTATTGTCCGTGCCCCACGAGTACCACGACAGGGTGCGTTCGACCATGCTCAGCCCACTCCATGGACCCCATGCGGGGCAGGATAATAAGCACCTAACGAGTTTTTTGCAGCCTCCCAAAGGGCCACGCATCACGGGATGCGGGCTATTCCGGTTATGTCAAGATAAGTCTCCTCACCCTATGGGCGCATAACACACAGAATCCACAACAATGGCTGGGGACACTAAACATGGTGCCAAGCATCATAAAAACCGTAGTTCATTACACGCCCTTCCAGGGCCCAATATTTGTTTGCTTGGATAATGCAGGAAGAAAGGAAGAGCGAGGACAGACGATGACGGCTCCTAAGGAGCGGCTGCTCATGAGGACCTGCTCCCCGAGCTCAGCCGGAGCCCTCCTCACGCTTCACCTAGGCGTCACGACGAGATGACCCAACACCACCCTCAAAGCGGGGACGGTGGCATGGCGACTGGTCGTAGCCACCGCTGATGGAGCTGCTGGTGAAGGAGGAGCCGCCATTGCTGGATGAACTACGGCCATCCCCAAGGCCGAACACCTCGACTTTGTCGTTGTCCTCGGGGCAGCACCCGGCGCGGCGGCTGTCTTCCCCAAACACCCTCACAAAGAGGGTCGAGTTGCCGTCATACCTCAAGTGAAGGGTGCACCGCTTGCCCAAGCCGCGCGCGCAGGTGAACGTCTACCAGTCGCGGGCCAGGGTCATGGCGCCCGCGACGGAGATCTCCACCGCAACCACGAAGCCCTGCTGCAGTAGCCGTCTGCTTGCAGCCAAAGGCCACCGGAGCTCGCAACCGGGAGCTCGCCAGCTAGGGAGCGCGGGAGCTGGAGCCGAGTACCGGCTGGGCTCTCCGACCACACGACGAACTCCAGCATCACCTCTGCCGAATGAGAGCGCGCCCGAGGAGGCCGGGCGACCCCGGCGTGTGATGTCTACACACGCTTCTACTCTTGTAGACTATGTTGGGCCTCCAAGCGCAGAGGTTTGTAGGACAGCAGCAAATTTCCCTCAAGTGGATGACCTAAGGTTTATCGAACTCAGGGAAGTAGAGGTTGAAGATGGTCTCTCTCAAGCAACCCTACAACTAAGATGCAAGAAGTCTCTTGTGTCCCCAACACACCTAATACACTTGTCAGATGTATAGGTGCACTAGTTCAGCGAAGAGATGTTAAATGGCAAGTGATATGGATGGCAAAACAAAGTAATATAAATCTGTAATAAAAAGTGCAGCAAGCAAACAAGTGGTAAACGTGAGCACAAATGGTATTGCAATGGTGGAAACAAGGCCTAGGGTTCATACTTTCACTAGTGGCAACTCCCAACAACATTAACATAATCGAATCACATGATATTTCCCATAAAACATGCAAAGGGGACACACTCGGTGGTCATGCCTTCGTGGTCAAGAGAGGACGAGAATTATGTAGGGCTACAAAAGCACACCTCAAAGTTCGTAGTTCTCAATCTAAGGATTTCCCAATGTCACCGCGGCCATCCAAAGAGAGTCCCACAATCACCACAACATATCTAAAGGATAGTCAAAGACAAGCACCAAGAGACTCTCAATCATCAATCAACGCACAAGAGAGGAAATCACTCATGAAAATATTGTTCTAATCCATGTCCAATAGACCGCTGTCACCTTGGTCTCGGAGATTATACTAGATAAAGACAAGTGAGTACATCGATCCAATACATAGAGGAAGGGGAAATATCATGGGATCACCCTAGATTAACATAGCCTATGATCACAACGAAGATCACATCATGGGAGAGAGAATTGACCACATAGCTACTGGTAAGAACCTCAGCCCCGAGGAGGAACTACTCCCGCATCATGGAGGGAGGAAGTAACGTCGATGGAGATGAATCCGGGGGCACTTCCCCGTCCCGGCAGGGTGCCGGCGCAGGAATTCTGGTCCCCCGAAGCTTGATGGCGATGGCGGCGGAGATCGGAGTCGCGTCTGGAGAAAAGGGGTCTGGAATCAGGGTTTCCGCGAGACGCTTTAAATATATGCCAAAGGGGGGCATCAGCGGAGCCTCGGGGGGCCCAGGCGCCCCCCCGGCGCGGCCCAGGGGGGGCGCGCCGCCAGGGCGCCTGGAGCCCTGGTGCCCCCCCCCGGCTGTCCTTCGGGCGCACGGTAGTTTCTGGAACGCTGATTTTTTATATAATTTTTCTGGATTTTTCCTGGCAGTTCTCGTAATGTGAAAACCTGAAATACAAAAACAGCCGAAAACAGAAACTGGCACTGGGGTGCACTGAGTTAATAGGTTAGTCCAAATATGATCAAAAGTGTATGGAAGTGTATTAATATCATAGCAATATCACCCAAAAGAGGCATGGAGCAAGCAGAAATTATAGATACGTTTTGGACGTATCAACATCCCCAAGCTTAATTCCTGCTCGTCCTCGTGTAGGTAAATGATAACAAGAATAATTTCTGTGGTGACATGCTATTAACCATATAGGAATTTTTAATAGTCATATGACAAAAGTTTACTGAGACGATGAATCTATAGTAATTAAGTTGCCTCATGAGAAAATCACAAAGGACTGAAAGTTTTACAATATGATACTGAAACATCAAATAGATTTGCAATGAACATGATGTGCAAATATGATAAAGTGATATCTAGCTTGCCCCCTTTAGTGAAGCAAAACGTAAATGCAGGGGCACCTCCAAGGTTTAAGTGATGACTAGATACAATGATTTCAAAATAAACGATATCACAATCATGCAAAAGACAATGCTACTTTGGGACAATGCACATTACACTCAGAATGACAATCATGCTCTCAGTATTTGGTGCTTTTAAAAGAAGGTGGAGACTCTCGAACCGTGGCTTTTGTTGGCAAGGTTGAAAACCCGTAGTCGGAAACAAAGACAAAACATGTACCAGAGCTCTTGGTTTTAAAACAGATGTAATAATTTTTTTAGATCATGCATGTTTCGTCAACGAATGCTAGCAGACAACTCAATCACTTTTCGAGATGGACAAGTTTCGAGGAACGGCTCCCGAATGAGGACGATCACATCCTCTTAATCTCCTTTGTTTATCACTGGCAAAGTTTTCTGATTTCTCATGAACAAAGCGTGAAGGAGGGTTTGTTTGTTATATTATCTTTTTGAGCCGGGCGCACTCAATGCCAGTTCCTTCTCGTATTATGGGTTTGCACATTATACATGCAATCCCGGGGTGAAGCTTGTCCAACTTAAAAAGGTCATGAATTAATCACTACTTCCTCATGAACTTACAACAGAGGCACAAAATAAGAATGCTTTTTCTTTGAATAATTTCGAGATGGCACATGCAAGTCTCCGTTAGGAATGGCAGGTAAATACCATGTAGGAAGGTATGGTGGACTCATATGGCATAACTGGATTAAAGGATGTGGATGCACAAGCAGTCAGTCCGCTTAGTACAGGCGAAGGTTAGCAAAAGACTGGGAGCGACCAACTAAGAGAGCAATGACGGTCATAATCATGCAGAGCGACAAAGCAACATTGAATCAGGCATGGAAGTTATATCGCTACTCAGAAACAAAAGATCATCAAGGCTTGACAGACTTTCTTTACAGTCTTAAATATGCGTGAGCATACGCCAAGTCAATCAAAATAAATTCTTTGAAGGAAGATATTACTAAACCATACCACATCATAGGCAAACAAATCATGTTGGTACTCCAATAACACATTGGGAACCCCCCAACTATTTGAGACTAACCATAAGAAAACATGAACTACTAAGCGCCATTATGCACGTAGCATCTTTATCATAGACATATCAACCAATGCAACAGAAGCAAACTCTCTTAATAAGATAAACATGATAACTAAAGAGAGTTCAAGCAACCAACTAAACAAAAGCTCTTTAAAAAGATAAGCATGAAAGTTAAGAGCTAAGCATGATAGTAGCTATTAAAAGACAAAGAACACACACAGCAAAGATAGACATGCAAATTTTATGTTATGTTCTAGGTAGAAGTGGAGCGTGTTTCTCACCCACATAAAGAAAGCTGAGTTCCAACTCGTTATGAAAAGCTAAAGAAAACTAAAAGGAAAACTAAAACAAGACGCTCCAAGCATAGCACATAACACATGAAGTGATTAAAATATAGTGGAACGAAGGACGAACTGATAATGTTGATGGAGAAGGGGATGCACGGGGGCATCCCCAAGCTTAGACGCTTGAGTCTCCTTGAATATTTCATGGGGGTGCATGGGGGCATCCCCAAGCTTGAGCGTTTGACACTCCTGAATCTTTTTATCATCTTCCCTCGCACACTTGAAAACTCCCTTCATACATAACTCATCATAATCTGATTAGCGAGGTTAGTACCCATAATAAAATAATAGTTCCTTGCTGGAAATAAAGATATTCTTGAAGTTCTACTGTTTCTCAAGATTGCCAAAAGGTTTTTGCAAAGAAAAAGCAAGCTCTAGGTTTGCAAAATGAAGGAAAGGCAAAACAGGACAGAATCTGTGAAAAACAGAACAGCAGGTAGTAAATGATTTTTCCGGGGCACTTCTGTAACTCTAATAAAAAAACTCAAAACAGACGCACGAAAGACAATTATATAGAGCACGCTGTCGAAAAAATTCAGACCAAAAAGATGATCTGGTGATTTTATACGAATTTTTCTATCCAAGGACAGAATCTGTTTCCTGGACAGCACGTCACAACTTTTGAACTTTCTTGCAATCAGAGGCTAAACTTGGCACAAAGCTGAAAAATAAAGATACAATGATGTTGCTACAGTAGTAACAAACATCAAGACCACTAAAACTGAAAGTAAACATAACAAGGGTTGTCTTCCTAGAGCTCTTTCTTTATAGCCATAAAGATAGGCTTAAGACTTTAATGATGCTCTCGTAGGAATAACAGCTGAAGAACAAAAGAGAGCATCAAGAAGCAAATACCAAACACATTTAAGCCTAACATGCTTCCTATGCATAGGAATATTGCAATAGAATAATTCATTGAAGCACAAAGCAACTAGCATAGGAAGGCAAAACAAGCATAACTTCAAAATATTCACCATAAAGAGAGGAAACTTCTTATTATTAAGATATTTAGAACCAAGTCTCCCTCTCTCATTATAAATTTCAGTGGCATCATGGATGAACTCAACAATATAAGCATCACGTAAAGCATTGTTACCATGATCCACATGCAAAAAGGTACTCTTACTCTCCACATAAGCATAATCTTTCTCATTGATAATAGTGGGAGTAGGACTATCATAAACAACTTGAACACTATATATTACTTGTGTATTAGGAGGGTGGTGTTCAACAAGGGAGTAATTCCCTCCATGATTATGACAAGTTTCATAAGGATAATTTCTCCTTATGTCATAGGTACCTTTATAATCACTATAGGTTGGAGTTATGACATCATCATAGTAGAGAAGAGCATTATCACTGCTAGCAACTATATTTGTAATCATGTTGTCTTTATTCTTACTAGCAAAAGAATTATCAATTATCACATCACTAGTGGGTAAAGGATTTGCAATCCTATCATCCCCAAGCTTAGAGCTTCCCATATCATCACTTTCAGAGTTGGTACCAAAAAGATTTTCAAGATCATAAGTAGCATTATCATCATTTTCCCAATCACAATAAGTAACATGCATATCATAATCAAAATCATCTTCAATAGTACCTACGGACGTATCATCAAGATGATAATTAAGGCAATAAACTTCACCTTCTTCTTTAAACTTACAATCGTTAGGATAAAAGTTGATGGGAGGAATATGCTCAGGCCAGGTTGATACCCATTCTTCTTCTTTCTCGCTCCTCTTCCTCCTCCTCTTCTTTTTCTTCTTCTTAACCTTAGGAGGGAGTGGTTGGAGATGAAGCTTCTCCACATATCCTGGTTTATCATTAGAAACAATAGGGGAAACTTGGGAGAAACTCTCCATTATATTAGCAGAAATATAAGAGACATTTTTATACTTTGGTAAAGTTCCCTCCTTTACAATCTTACCTCTGTAATCATTTTCATGGCAATTAACAACACAATAGAGATGACAATTTTGCAAAGTGTTTTTTATTCCTATGGCATTAACATCTAGCCATGAAGTCTTTTTTGATAACTCTTCACACATCAAAAATAACATAAGCTCATCATAAAGATAAGAGGTGATCATGTCATCACACAACCGGTTAACAGTTATGTTTTGAAAGATCATGCATTGAAAATTAAAGTGACCCTCTATACGGCAAAGTTCACAAGTAAAAGGATAAAGGTCACACAATTCTCTAGCAATTTCATTTAAATCTCTAACCCAAGTGATTGTTCTTTCATGCTTATGTTGCTTACAATACTTCTCTTCTTCAATCATAGGCCTTTCACAAGGTCTATCCACTCCACAAAAATTAACATGCTTATATAAAACTTCATTTTTAGGAATTGGATCATGCATGTTGCAATCATCATGAACAATTTCATTTTCTTTGCAAGTCTCTTTAAAAGGTTTATGATACTTGATCCAATCCTCCTTAGGCATATTAAGATGTGAAGCAAAAGATTTGAGGAAATCAACAAGGAGTTGAGAATCAAGCCCAAACTTAGCACTAAACTTATTAAAACTTGTAGTTTCAACAAAGGACTTAATGCAATCATATTCATAAATTATACCTGACTCTTTACCTTTGTCGATCTCCCAATCTTCAGTGTTGCGTTGAATTCTTTCAAGGAGTTCCCATTTAGCATCAATCTTTTTTTTTGTGAAAGAACCCTTAGAGGAAGCGTCGAGCAAATCTTTATCCTGTCGAGAAAGCCTCGCATAGAAATTAGTAATAATCATATCTTTGGGGAGCCCATGGTTAGGACATTTTAGCATTAACGTTTTCAGTCTCCCCCAAGCTTGAGCTATGCTCTCTCCGTCATGAGGATAAGAATTATAAACATAATTCCTATTCTCATGGACTTCATGAAGAGGATAAAACTTGGAGTAAAAGAGAGACTGGATCTCTTCCCACTCCAGCAGGTGAGAGTCATTTAGTAGCCTATACCATTCCAATGCTTTTCCTTTCAGTGACAAGGCAAATAATTTCCTCATGACAAACTCCCTTGATACACCTGCAAGCTTAAATAATGAACATAGTTGTGACAGATATAGCAAGTGTTCACCGGGATGTCTGTCTCCTGCATAACGATCAGCCAAAACATAATCGATAATACCAGCTGGTATTTTATAGGGCACAATTTCAGTAGGGGGAGGAGCAACCACCACAGGTGTGGGGCGTCTTCCCGCAAGCAATGATCCAATAGCAAGGTTGTCCATAAGCATAACTAGTGAAATAAAAACAAGAAACAAAAAGATTTAATTTCAAGATCTAAAGATATACCTTCAAGCGCTCACCTCCCCGGCAACGGTGCCAGAAATAGCTTGATGTCTACACACGCTTCTACTCTTGTAGACTATGTTGGGCCTCCAAGCGCAGAGGTTTGTAGGACAACAACAAATTCCCTCAAGTGGATGACCTAAGGTTTATCGAACTCAGGGAAGTAGAGGTTGAAGATGGTCTCTCTCAAGCAACCCTGCAACTAAGATGCAAGAAGTCTCTTGTGTCCCCAACACACCTAATACACTTGTCAGATGTATAGGTGCACTAGTTCGGCGAAGAGATGTTAAATGGCAAGTGATATGGATGGCAAACCAAAGTAATATAAATCTGTAATAAAAAGTGCAGCAAGCAAACAAGTGGTAAACGTGAGCACAAATGGTATGGCAATGGTGGAAACAAGGCCTAGGGTTCATACTTTCACTAGTGGCAACTCCCAACAACATTAACATAATCGAATCACATGATATTTCCCATAAAACATGCAAAGGGGACACACTCGGAGGTCATTCCTTCGTGGTCAAGAGAGGACGAGAATTATGTAGGGCTACAAAAGCACACCTCAAAGTTCGTAGTTCTCAATCTAAGGATTTCCCAATGTCACCGCGGCCATCCAAAGAGAGTCCCACAATCACCACAACATATCTAAAGGATAGTCAAAGACAAGCACCAAGAGACTCTCAATCTTCAATCAATGCACAAGAGAGGAAATCACTCATGAAAATATTGTTCTAATCCATGTCCAATAGACCGCTGTCACCTTGGTCTCGGAGATTATACTAGATAAATACAAGTGAGTACATCGATCCAATACATAGAGGAAGGGGAAATATCATGGGATCACCCTAGATTAACATAGCCTATGATCACAACGAAGATCACATCATGGGAGAGAGAATTGACCACATAGCTACTGGTAAGAACCTCAGCCCCGAGGAGGAACTACTCCCGCATCATGGAGGGAGGAAGCAACGTCGATGGAGATGAATCCGGGGGCACTTCCCCGTCCCGGCAGGGTGCCGGCGCAAGAATTCTGGTCCCTCGAAGCTTGATGGCGATGGCGGTGGAGATCGGAGTCGCGTTTGGAGAAAAGGGGTCTGGATTCAGGGTTTCCGCGAGACACTTTAAATATATGCCAAAGGGGGGCATCAGCGGAGCCTCGGGGGGCCCAGGCGCCCCCCCCGGCGCGGCCAAGGGGGGGGCGCGCCGCCAGGGCGCCTGGAGCCCTGGTGCCCCCCCCCCCGGCTGTCCTTCGGGCGCACGGTAGTTTCTGGAACGCTGATTTTTTATATAATTTTTCTGGATTTTTCCTGGCAGTTCTCGTAATGTGAAAACCTGAAATACAAAAACAGCCGAAAACAGAAACTGGCACTGGGGTGCACTGAGTTAATAGGTTAGTCCAAATATGATCAAAAGTGTATGGAAGTGTATAAATATCATAGCAATATCACCCAAAAGAGGCATGGAGCAAGCAAAAATTATAGATACGTTTTGGACGTATCAGCGCGCCTCCTCTCATTCACAGGGCTGCAACAGCCTCGGTGATCCCCATCACTCAAGGAACCGCTGCTGCGGCTGCCGAGGGTGGCGCCAAGCACTTTGGAGGTCCGCCCGCGCCCGCGAGGAGCCACGGCAGGAGTCGCGACATACTTGCGGGGGCGGCCTCGTCCCCTCTTGGTTGGTGGTGAGCCGGGCCCCTCCTGATGGGTCTTCCCCTTCTCCGTGCACGAAAACCTTCTCATCGGTGCCATGGGCAGCTCAGCTAGGCGAGCAGCAAGGAAGAAAAAGAAGCGAGAGCAAAGAAGGGAGAAAATGAGCAACAAGGGCTCCGCCAGCCACCTTATTTATAGCCAGGAGAAGGCTAACCGCCAGCCTCCATAATTGCAGGTAATGATGGTCTTTTGTGCATGCAGGGACTTGTCAAGTCGCGAAGTTGCCAAGGCAACGTGGGGAAGTGGAGACGCCCACGTCCCATCAATCGCCACGCGCCAATCTAGACCACGGGCTTTTAGGGTCTGCGACGCTCCGCACTTGACCCTTGGCTTCGCCGCGAAGCCAAGCCTGAGCACGCCTTGGGCCCGAGGGCTACAGTCAGCGTTCTGGGAACGGGGGTACCCAGACTTGCCTGCATGCGGCCCAGGGCGTGGCTCAACCAGCGTCCTGGTACGGTCCAACCTCGTTAGCAACTACTGAAGACCCTCGCAAGGGACCAAGCCTCGCGAGGCGGACGACACGACACCTCCCCTGGGGCAGCCTCGCTAGGCTGGCTCCCGAGGAGCGGAGATATCAAGGCAAGGAGCACCTCACGAGGTCCTCGTGACATGAGCCATGATGACCAAGGCCAAGCGGGCACTAGTGGGCACAAAGTGCCAGTTTCCTCTTTGGTGCTAAAGGGGCAGGCGTAGGCGAGGAGTCCCGAGGCATTAGGCAAAGGTTTCCATATTTGTGCAACAAGACCAAGACCAGTAGGATGGCAGAGCGGAGGTCACTGTGGAGCCCACGGCGGCGTCACCACCAGAGCCTTTGGCAGGAGAAGACCACCTTTTGTCAGGATAACTTGTACTAGTTGTCCCCATTAGAAATTGGTCGTTGTGGGATCCCTTCCCGCTCAATATTTGGGAAGAGGACCCGGGCCTCTATAAATAGGACTAGCCACCACTATACAAGGATCATCTCATCTTGAGCTGACCCAACCTAGAAGGAATCCGATCAAGAGCCAGCCACACACAGAGCAAGCTCATCCGAGCGCAAGAATGCCTCTCCTGAGGAGGCCGTTCTTCCCTTGTACTAGTTCCTCTCCAGCCTATAAGGAAATCCACCACACCACACTGGATTAGGGTATTACACCACAACGGTGGCCCGAACCAGTATAAACCTTTGTGTCCCTTGTTCTTTGAGCTTGACGAGCTAGGCCTAGGAATCGGCAAGTAGACGAGCTAGGGCAGAGGGAGAGATCTTCGTGCGCACCCCAGTGTTCGAACCACAAGGGTTTTGCCGGAACCCAAGATCCGACGGTTATTATAAGATGGGTTGCTAGAGTGACAGAAGCTTAAACCCTAGTTTATGCGCTACTTCGTAAGGGGCTGATTTGGATCCATATGTTTAATGTTATGGTTATATTGTATCTTAATGCTTTTCTCATAGTTGCGGATGCTTGCGAGGGGGTTAATCATAAGTGGGAGTTTTATTCAAGTAGAAACAACACCCAAGCACGGTCACCCACATCTCAAATCATCAAAGTAGTAAATACAAATTAAACCAACATGATGAAAGTGACTAGATGAAATTCCCATGAGCCCTCAAGAATGCTTTGCTTATCATAAGAGACCATTTTCGCACGTCCTTTGCCACAAAAGTATTGGCCAACCTTGCTGCACTTTATTTACCGTTAATGTTATCTTGCTATTAAACTATCTATTACCGACAATTTCAGTGATTGCAGACATTACCATGCTGAAAACCGCTTGTCATTTCTTTCTCCTCCTTGTTGGGTTCGACACTCTTACTATTCGAAAGGACTACAATTGACCCCCTATACTTGTGGGTCATCAAGGCTCTTTTAGGGCGCCATTGCCAGGGAGTGAAGCGCTTTTGGTAAGTGGAAATCGGTGAGGAAAAATTTATATTATGTGCTGAAATTTATTATCACTTGTTACTATGGAGAACAATCCTTTGAGGGGTTTGTTAGGGGTATCTTCACCCCATCCAGAAGCACAATTAGTTGCCCCGCAACCTACTGCACCTACTAAAAATATTGGTTATGAAATTCCTTTGGGTATGATAGAACAACTGCTAGCTAATCCTTATGTAGGAGACGAAACTGAACATCCTGATGCACACTTAATATATGTGGATGAAATTTGTGGATTATTTAAGCTTGCAGGTTTTCCCGGAGACGAAGCTAAGAAGAAGGTTTTCCCTTTATCTTTGAAGGGAAAAGCATTGAGATAGTATAGTCTATGCGATGATATTGGATCTTGGAACTTGAATTGATTGAAATTGGAATTTCACCAAAAAAATATCCTATGCATCTAGTTCATCATGGTCAGAATTATATATATAATTTTTGGCCTCGTGAAGGAGAAAGTATCGCTCTAGCTTGGGGGAGGCTTAAGTCAATGTTATATTCATGCCCCAATCATGAGATCCCGAAAGAAATTATCATTCAAAATTTTTACGCTCGACTTTCTCGTAATGATCAGTCCATGCTCGATACTTCTTGTGCTGGTCCCTTTATGAAGAAGACTATTGAATTCAGGTGGGATCTTTTAGAAAGAATTAAACGCAACTCTGAATATTGGGAACTCGACAAAGATAAAGAGTGGGGTATTAAGCTTGAGTTTGATTGTGTTAAATCTTTTATGAATACCGATGCTTTTCACAAGTATAGCACTAAATATGGACTTGACTCTGAGATGGTAGCTTCTTTGTGTGAATCATTTGCTACTCATGTTGTTCTCCCTAAGGAAAAGTTGTTAAAATATCACCCCCTATCAAAGAAGAAATTAAATAACCGGTAAGAGCTAAAGATGAAACTATCATTTACAATGTTGATCCATTTGTGGCTACTGCTTATATCGAAAAAGCACCTTTTCATGTGAGGATGAAGGAGCATGCTAAGGTTTTAGCCGTGGTTCACAAAAGTCATATCAAAGCACCAAAACCCCTGAACAAATTACAGTAGATCCCAGTGTTGCTATTGTTAAAGATCTCTTGGACAATAATATTGATGGGCATGTTATTTACTTCACTGGTGAAGCTCCTAGAATTGCCAAACCTGATGAAAAAGATAAACATAGACCTATAGTTGGCATGGTTTTGTCTTCGTTTAATTGGAGATCACTGCTATCATGGCTTATGTGATTTGGGTGCTAGTGTCAGTGTGATACGTCTCCAACGTATCTACTTTTCCAAACCCTTTTGACCTTGTTTTGGACTCTAACTTGCATAATTTGAATGGAACTAACCCGGACTAACGCTGTTTTTAGCAGAATTGCCATGGTGTTGTTTTTGTGCAGAAATAAAAAGTTCTCGGAATGACCTGAAAATCCATGGAGAATTATTTTGGAAAAAATAAAAAATACCAGCGGAAAGACCTACGTCAGGGGGGCACACCTTGTCCACGAGGGTGGGGGCGTGCCCCCTCCCCCTAGGCGCGCCCCCTGCCTCGTGGGCCCCCTGACGCTCCACCGACATATCTCCGAACCCATATATTCACTTTCGGGGAGGAAAAAATTTCAGAGAGGGAGAATTATCGCGTTTTACGATACGGAGCCGCCGCCAAGCCCTTATCTCTCTCGGGAGGGCTGGTCTGGAGTCCGTTCGGGGCTCTAGAGAGTGGAGATCGTCGCCATCGTCGTCATCAACCTTCCTCCATCACCAATTTCATGATGCTCACCGCCGTGCGTGAGTAATTCCATCGTAGGCTTGCTGGACGGTGATGGGTTGGATGAGATTTACCATGTAATCGAGTTAGTTTTGTTAGGGTTTGATCCCTAGTATCCACTATGTTCTGAGATTGATGTTGCCATGACTTTGTTATGATTAATTCTTGTCACTAGGGACCGAGTGCCATAATTTCAGATCTGAACCTATTATGTTTTCATGAATATATGTGTGTTCTTGATCCTATCTTGCAAGTCTATAGTCACCTACGATGTGTTATGATCCGGCAACCCCGAAGTGACAATAATCGGGACCACTCCCGGTGATGACCATAGTTTGAGGAGTTCATGTATTCACTATGTGTTAATGCTTTGGTCCGGTACTCTATTAAAAGGAGGCCTTAATATCCCTTAGTTTCCAATAGGACCTCGCTGCCACGGGAGGGTAGGACAAAAGATGCCATGCAAGTTATTTTCCATAAGCATGTATGACTATATTCGGAATACATGCCTACTTTACATTGATGAACTGGAGCTAGTTCTGTGTCACCCTAGGTTATAACTTTTACATGATGAATTGCATCCAACGTAACTCCACATCACCGAAACAATGCCTACGAGCTTTTCACATATTGCTTGTTGCTTATTTACTTTTACGCTGCCATTATTACAAAAACTACAAAAACACTGTCGTTACCTTTATCGCTGTTACCGCTATCTCCATATTACTTTGCTACTAAACTACCTTGCTGCAGATACTAAGTTTCCAGGTGTGGTTGAATTGACAACTCAGCTGCTAATACTTAAGAGTATTCTTTGGCTCCCCTTGTGTTGAATCAATAAATTTGGGTTAAATACTTTACCCTTGAAAACTGTTGTGATCCCATACACTTGTGGGTTATCAAGACTATTTTCTCGCGCCGTTGCCGGGGAGCATAGCTCTATTCTTTAAGTCACTTGGGATTTATATCTGTTGATCACTATGAAGAACTTGAAGGACTCAAAAACCAAGATCTTACCCTCAACTACGAGGGGAGGTAAGGAACTGCCATCTAGCTCTGCACTTGATTCACCCTTTGTTATGGGTAAATTTGCAACATCTACTCCTGCTATTGAATCTGATATGTCGTATGTTCTTGATGATGCCACTTCTGCTATGTATGATGAAACTACTTCTATGCTTGATAATACTATGCCACTAGGTGAATTTCTAGATGAACAAATTGCTAGGGTTAGGGAGAATGCAAATATTGAAAGTGATAATATTTATGAAAGTGATGATGAAGCTTCTCTCCCTAGATATGAATTGCATGTTGTTCCTGAGGGTTATGTTATGGATGAAGAAACTGCTAGAGACTTTCTTGCTTGCAACGATAGATATGATCTTAAGAAATTATTAGCTAACCTGAAACAAAAGTCCTTGAATGCTAGAATGAAACATGACCCTGCTTTTGCTACTTCACCTATATTTGTTACTGATAAGGACTATGAATTCTCTGTTGATCCTGAGTTAATTACTTTGGTTGAATCTGATCCTTTCCATGGCTATGAATCTAAAACTGTTGTGGCACATCTTACTAAATTGAATGATATAGCCACTCTTTTCACCAACGATGAAAAGATTCATTATTACCACATCCTTAAGTTATTTCCGTTCTCGTTAAAGGGTGATGCTAAGACATGGTTTAATTCTCTTGATCCTGGTTGTGTGTGTAGTCCCCAGGATATGATCTATTACTTCTCTGCTAAATATTTTCCCACTCATAAGAAACAAGCTGCCTTACGGGAAATATATAACTTTGTGTAAATTGAAGAAGAGAGTCTCCCACAAACTTGGGGGAGGCTTCTCCAATTACTTAATGCTTTGCCTGATCATCCTCTTGAAAGGAACGATATACTTGATGTCTTTTATAATGGACTTACCGATGCTTCCAGAGACCACCTGGATAGTTGTGATGGTTGTGTTTTCAGGGAAAGAACAGTTGATCAAGCTGAATTACTATTGAATAATATGCTGGCCAATGAAAATAATTGGACACTTCCTGAACCAGCCCCTAAGCCAACTCCGAAGAAAATAGGTGTTCTATTTCTCAGTCCTGAAGATATGCAAGAGGCGAAGAAATCTATGAAAGAAAAAGGTATTAAAGCTGAAGATGTTAAGAATTTACCACCTATTGAAGAAATACATGGTCTTGATAACCCGACACAGGTAGTAAAGGTAAATTCTATTTATAGATTTGATGAAGGTGATATTCCTCGTTATAAGTCTGCTAGCCAATGCTTAGATGAGTTTGACAATTTTATTGTGAAACAAGAAAACTTCAATGCTTATGTTGGTAGACAATTGCAACATAGTGCTTATATGATTGAACGCTTGAGTGATTATCTTTCTAGAGTTAAAGGAGAATTGAAACTTATTAGTATACATGCTTCCATGGTTACCACTCAAGTAGAACAAGTACTTACGGCTCAGAATGATTTGCTCAATGAATTAAATTGTAAGAATAATGATAATGCCATTAGAGTTGTGACTAGAGGTGGCAGAATGACTCAGGAAACTCTGTATCCTGAAGGTCACCCTAAGAGAGTTGAGCAAGATTCCCAGAGAGCTAATTTAGAGGCACCTAGTTCTTCTAAGAAGAAGAAAAAGAAAAATGATAGGACTTTGCATGCCTCTAGTGAACCTGTAGCTGACACACCTGAGAATCCTAATGATATATCTATTTCCGATGCTGAGACAAAATCTGGTAATGAACATGAACCTAGTGATATTATCAATGGTGATGTTCATGATGATGCTCAACCTAGCAATGATAATGATGTAGAGATTGAACCTGCTGTTGATCTTGATAACCCACAATCAAAGAATCAACGTTATGATAAGAGAGACTTTGTTGCTAGGAAGCACGGTAGGGAAAGAGAACCATGGGTTCAGAAACCCATGCCTTTTCCTCCTAAACCATCCAAGAAAAAGGATGGTGAGGATTTTGAGAGCTTTGCTGAAATGATTAGACCTATCTTTTTGCGTATGCGTTTGACTGATGTGCCTAAAACAAATCCTTATGCTAAGTATATGAAAGATATTATTACCAATAAAAGAAAGATACCTGAAGTAGAAATTTCTACCTTGCTAATAACACTTTTAAAGGTGGAATACCTAAGAAACTAGGAGATCCGGGTGTGCCTACTATACCTTGCTCCATTAAAAGAAACTATGTTAAAACTGCTTTATGTGATCTTGGAGCCGATATTAGTGTTATGTCTCTCTCTTTATATCGTAGACTTGACTTGAGTAAGTTGAGACCTACTGAAATATCTTTGCAAATGGCTGATAAATCAACTGCTATACCTGTCGGTATTTGTGAGGATGTGCCTGTTGTGGTTGCAAATGTTACTATTCTAACGGACTTTGTTATACTTGATATTCCCGAGGACGATAGTGTGTCTATTATCCTTGGTAGACCCTTTTTGAATACTGCAGGGGCTGTTATTGATTGCAACAAAGGCAATGTCACTTTTCATGTCGATGGTAATGAGCATACGGTCCACTTTCCAGGGAAACAACCTCGGCTCCACAGTATCAATTATATTGGAAAAAATTCAACTATTACTATTGGAGGTTTTGAATGTCATCTTCCTACTATCAAGAAGACATATGACATTCTTATTGTTGGGGACATGCATATCCCCAATGAGGTAACCTAGTGTTATTCGAAAATTCTCCGGTTTCATGTTATTCGGAAAGAGTTTATTAACAACACCTAATCAACCTTGTTAATGGATTCCTTTTGATGAGCATGAGATAGGTGAATCTATATAGCACCATCTTCTGTATCCCCTTTTTAGTTTCTGTTAATTAGGATAAATAAAGCAAAAATAGTATTCTCTGTCTATTCCCAGACTTATCTGTGCAATAAAAAATACCCCAAAAATAAAAGTTCTCCAAATGCTCTGAAAATTTAATATGTTTTTTCTAGAATATTTGTGAATACATGGCACAGAAAACACCATGAGGGAAGCCAGCACCTGGCCACGAGGGTCCAGGGTGCGCCCCCTGCCTCGTGGGCCCCACGTGGCCCCCCTCCACTTATTCCTGCACCCATACTCTTCTTCTTCCTCCCAAAAAAATCACCAACCAACTCATGCACAAGTTCTAGCTCATCTTGCTGCCATTTTCGATCTCCTTGCTCAAAGCACCATTCACCAAACTATTTGGGGAGATTGTTCCTTGGTATGTGACTCCTCCATTGGTCCAATTAGTTTTTGTTCTAGTGCTTTATTTATTGAAATTTTTTGTTTTTGTGGAGACCTTGTTATTGAGCTTGCATGTCAAATTTCTTTGGTCCCAAGTAGTTATAATGCATGATATATTCCCTAGGCACTTGTAGGAGTTGTTGCTATCAATCTTATTGAGTTTGGTTAACTTTTATTTTGAGTTACTAAAAATTTCAGAAAATTTCAGAGGAGGAAAATGATAAAGAGATTGTTGAGGGGTTCCTCCAGTAAAAGTTCAGAGGAGAAGAAGAAGGAAGAAAATAAGAAGCCCAAATATAATCTTCCTCGCATGGCGGAAGTTCGGCCGTGTGAATGGCCTTGTAATGAGTTCATGAGAGCCGCTGGGATTTAGGAAGACTTTTATTGGTTGGCTAATAATGCAGGCCTCACCGACTTCCTCCACGACCAGCGTGAACAGTATCTCTTACTTACTAATATTTTCACACAATTTTTTTATTTTCATGCTAACAAAACACCACCTATATTGGAGTTTCATTTATATGATGAGGTTAAGGAAAAATCATTCTTTGAGTTTTGTGAAATATGCAACATACTCTTTGAAGGTAGACTTGATGAACCACATCATGAAGACGTTGAAGGGTTTAGTGACACGATAGCTGTAGGGGAAACTAGACAAGTCTCAGGGGCAAGAATTACTAGTATACATTTCCCTGTTCTGGGCTACTTTTCTTTATTAGCTAGTAGATGTTTAATTGGTCGCGGGAACAGTGGGAATCTTAGTGCCCCTGATATTTTCATTTTACGCCATGCTTTGTTTCAAGATAGAACTTTTAGCTTGGGTGCCGTCGTTGCTAAACGACTGAGTTTGAACCGCTCAAAGGGGCCTGTCTTTGGAGGCATCTTTGCTTCTCGCCTTACTGAACATTTTAGAATACCTATTAGGCATCATGAGAAGAAAGAAAAATTGCATGCCCCTATTTATCTAGATTACAAGAGCATGATAGCACATGATTTTATTGTTAAAGACAAGGATATGCTGCTTAATTATAAATTAAGGTTTGATGAAAAATATTGTGAGATTGTCACCTTACCTGCACCATCTCTGTTTGATCTGTCTACAAGCATATATCTTGTTACGTCAGATGCTTTCTCCAAGCACCAGAGCCAGGCACGAGCTTCAGAGCCTGAGCCGGAGCTACCACTCGATCCTTACCATCAGTCTGTTTATGGGTGGGATCTGGATGAGCTTGCCAACCAGTGGCACCCAGAGGACACATCTCAGTACACTGGAGGGAGTAGCTTCGATCCGTGGTCATAGACCAGCTTAGGCCAAAAGCCTAAGCTTGGCGGAGTACGTGTTTCTCATCGACTTTACATTCATGTTCACACACTTATTCTAGTTGTCGGTGATCACACTCTTTCATTGTACCATCCATGCTTAGTTTCAATTCTTTTTCTTAGTCTTTTTCTCGTGTGCTAGAAAAAACCTTAAGAAAAACAAAAAAAATATTAGTTGTAGCTTCTAGCTAGTTTACTTTCCTTGTAGCAGTAATTAAAAGAAAACCCCAAAAGATTTCCCGTTCTTCTTTTGCTTGTTGGGAGCTTTCCCGCGTAAATAGTTTCTTTTCTTTTCTTTGGGGGTTAAGAGTAGAAGACCATGATTAAAATTCTTAGTGGCTCCCATATGCTTTATTGTTGATTTAACCTTGAGCCATATTAGCTTGTCTTCTCTCTTGTATTAAATGCTCGCAGATTCTAGCTTAGTCCAATACACGTGCACTATTATTATTATCCACACCGTTCCGTCGTGCGAGTGAAAGGCAATAAGGATGATATATGATGAACTAATTGAGATGAGAAAAGCTGGTTTGAACTCGACCTCTCTTGTTTTTGTCAATATGATAGTTCATCGTTCCTGATTCAGCTCGTTATGAATGAAACATGCTTGCATTGACAATTTGAGATCATAGCTGCTTATGCCATGCTTAATTAGCTGAGAGTTTATAATGGTCTATCTTGCGTGCCAACATGATATTAAAATGGTTGTGATGTAGTATGATGGGGTGGTATCCTCATATGAACGATTCAAGTGGTCTGACTTGGCACATGTTCACGCATGTAGTTGAAAAAAATCAACATAGCCTCCACGATATTTATGTTCATGGTGATTTATATCCTACTCATGCTTGCATTCATTGTTGATTAATTTTAATGCATGTTCATGACCGTTGTTGCTCTCTAGTTGGTCGCTTCCCAGTCTCTTTCTAGCCTTCACCTGTACTAAGCGGGAATACTGCTTGTGCATCCACTTCCAGAAACCCCAAAGTTGTTCCATATGAGTCCACCATACCTTCCTATATGCGGTATTTACCTACCGTTCCAAGTAAATTTGTATGTGCCAAACTCTAAACCTTCAAATGAAATTATGTTTTGTATGTTCGAACAACTCATGTATCAACTAGGGCTGTCTATATCTTCCAAGCTAGGTGGGTTATTCTCACAATGAGTGGACTCCGCTAATCATTCATGAGAAAATGGCTGGTAACCGGGATGCCCAGTACCATGCTCAAATCATAATAATTAAACAAAGCTCCCCCAGGGTTGTTGCTGGTTTGGACGGTACCCATTGTTTCGGGCTAGCCGTGGTGTGTGCTTGTTGGTGGTTGGGGAGTATAAACTTTACCATTCTGTTTGGGAACAGCCTATAATGTGCGTAGTACGGAATATATCGAGATTCTAGGTTGTTATGTTGACAATGAAAGTATACCCCTCAAAATGTTATTCATCTCTATTTAAAAATCGAGCTCTAGCACCTCTACAAATACCTGCTTCCCTCTGCGAAGGGCCTATCTATTTACTTTCATGCCGAGTCATCATCCTCTTATAAAAGAGCACCAGTAGGAGAGCACCTATGTCATTTGCATGTATTACTATTAATTTGCATTGAGTATGATCATGACTGGATCTCTTTTACCATGAATTACAATGTCTAGTCAGTCCTTGATCTTTAAAGGTGCTCTGCATTTATGTTTTGCGGTCTTAGAAAGGGCTAGCGAGATACCATCTTGTTATATCATAACATGATTGTTTTGAGAAAGTGTTGTCATCTGAGGTTTATTATTATTGCTCGCTAGTTGATTATGCCATTGATGTGAGTAGACATGAGACCTGAAAGTTATTGTGAATGTGGTTAGTTCATGATCATTGCTGAAAACATGAATGTTGGCTTACATATTTACAACAACAAGAGCAAAGAGAGCTTGTCAAAGTTTTTCTTTATCACTTTCAGTTTATCAACTGAATTTCTTGAGGACAAGCACAATGCTATTCCTTTCACCTTATACTGTCGGTGCAACAAACCCAGGTGTATGTTGCCCTGACTGTACACATGCATGGTAGCAAGATCACAATGACCAGGACCACGTCCAGCGGCGCGTTCGTGCCAGGCTTGGGGGCTTCTGTTGGTGCAACAAACCAAGGTGTATGTTTCCCTGACTGTACAAAGGCATGGTAGCAAGATCACAATGACCACGACCACATCAAGCAGAAGAGGTAGCTCTTTGAGAAAGCAAGGGACGGATCAAGAGACCAAGTCCAGAAGAAGGAACAAGGGCTCACTAAGGGAAAACCCCCCTTGCCCGGCAGTTGAGCCCAGCGAGGGTAAGGTACCCCGCAGACAACTCCCAGGGATGTCCCGGCAAGCATGCCGGGGACGCGGAGAGTGGATTTACCCCAACAAGGCTCCACCGCACCACCTCACAACAACCCGAGTCACCAATCGGTACGGTGTCAAGTCCTCAAGTGGCTAAGTGACCGTAATTCGGTATGTGGCAGCCATTTCGAGAGGGAGTAACCTACAGATGACACCCCTCCAGCAAATTGTCATGCAGGCATGCGAGGAGGTGGAAGAATCTGCCTGGCAAGGCTTGCTAGGCTATGCCCCGATGTGACACTAAGCGACGCATTTAAAGCGCCTTGTACTGTGTGCAGAATTAGGTATGATAGCACTGTTTGCTATCTAATCAGTACACAATGACTGATTTGCCATTGTGGTAACCCCTTTATCTATAAAAGGAGGACCGGTGTGGTCGTAGAAAGGATTTGGACCATTGTATACTCATATGCGCGTAGTTGCTCTCGCCCCCAACCTACCTTGCCAGGCAAGAGCACTGCGTCTCCATTACGGTCCTTCCCATCAATCCACCAAAGCAGGAGTAGGGTTTTACGCCTCTCAGCGGCCCGAACCTGGGTAAAAACTGCCCATGTCATCGTTGTTGCATTGCCCCGCGCCCTCCGCTCTTTGTGCAACGCGCTCTTCCCCTTGCCGAACCAAAAGGGACCGATGGTCCCATAGGTGGCCATGTTTTCCCACGACATCTTTGGCACGCCAGGTAGGGGGGGGCGCTTGCATGAATCCGAGAGTGTATGCAGCGCGTCACCGCCATCATCGTTTTCTTCATCAACGGCTCCATCATCTATGGCGCCCAAGAAGAAATCTGGTGTTGCGGCTCACCTATCCACCTCGAAAGCCTCTCCGCGCGCGGCCACTGAGGCTGCGGGGGCTGCGAAGGCGCACGGGAACACGGGTGCTGCGGAAGACATGGTCGACGCAGGCGTCGTCGTCACCACCTCCCCCGCGGCCGAAGCTAGAGCAGGAGGCACTGGAGGAGGACAACATCAGCATAGCCCGAGTGGCCATGTTCCGTTGAACGTAGGTGGAGATGTCATTCCATCTCCCCCTCTCCGTTCTCCCGGAGGACATAGCCGCAGCGGCGACGCTCGCCCCGGAGCGGACCGTGCTCCACTGACTGCCCCCGCCGTAGGTGCAACCACTGGACATGCGCCGCCCTGGGGGAAGTCGATCGGGCTGATGCACCAGACAGAGCCATCGACCCAAGCGTATTCGCCTCGTCACCACGCCACCTTGGTGACCGACTCACGACAGTGTTGCGGTCTATGTCGTCATCCATTCCGAGCACTGCCTCGGAGGCCATGGCGCGGGCCCAACTCGTGTTGAGATTTCTGCCGGTGGCCGATTAAACGGATGAATGGAGAGCCGCCATTCAGAGTTTGATTGGCTTGGTCGAAGTGGGAGTATCACAATGAGAACGACCGTCACGGCCTCCATTGGCAGCTACAATGACCCAAGCTACTGGCCATACCCAGGGGGGTCACACCCACGGCGCAGTCCCCTTCGCGTCAGCCAGCTCAGAGACCGTGGCCAGAACCGCATGACCAAGTACCCGACGATGTGTCAATGGATTCATCTGGCCCTCAAGCACGTCAGGATCAGCGGCGAGCCCTAGAGGACGTGCAAAGGGGGATGCGCACGTCACCATCGAACAACACCACGCAACCCTTCGCCAGTCCGATGGGCGTGATGGCCTCAATGTTGACGAGCAAGCGCTCAGTGAGAGGCAGGTACCTGCCTTTCGAGGTTGGGTGCCCTGCTTTCACCTGTGAGCTGCGGCAAGTCCGTTGGTCGTCTTCCCGCACGTTCAAGCCAGATATACATGAGAAGTATGATGGAAGACTGAACCCGGCAGAGTTCTTGAGCATCTGCACCATCCCTATTCAAGCTCCCGGAGGAAGGGATGAGAAGGTGTTTGCCAATTACTTCCCTTTGGCACTCAAGCCAAATGTGAGGTCTTGGTTGATGCACCTGCCGTAGAACTCCATCTCGACCTGGGATGATCTATGGTGTGAGTTGGCGCCTTCACCGACGGCCATGAAGAACCTGGGCGGCCCAGCGACTTGCAGCTTCTTCCGCGGAAAGAAGGAGAGACTCTGCAGAAGTACATGCAAAGGTTCAGTCGAGTGCACAAAAAGTTCCAGACATCCACCTGGCAGTAGTAATAGCTGCATTCCAGTCCAATGTGCGCACCCGCAGGCTGCGTTCCAAGATGAATGTGTGGCTGCCCAAGACTGTGAACGAGATGTACACTTTGGTGGACAAGTGTGCTCGCATGGAGGAAGGGAGGCTGCTCCCCGGAGAAGAAAATGGCGATGTCGTCGACTCACAGGATGACGATGATGTCACCAGCCAGAAGAAGAAGAGTAAGAAGCGCAATCAGAAGCATAAGTATAAAGTGGTGATGACTGTTGAAGGATCAGGCACACCTAGTACCGGCAATAAGTCTAGGACCGAGGCCCCCGACCTAGAAGTTGCTGCATGCACTAACTGCCGGGAAGCCGCGGCTGCCAAGAATGCTGGTAAAGGTGATGGCCCGTACTGCAAGATCCATCGGACTAAAAGCCATGATCTTCAAGAATGCCGTCAGGTTGAGCAGCTTGTCAAGAAATAGATGGTTGAATATGAGAAGCATGACGGGGAAAAGGATCAGAATGGCACTGGTGGGAAGGGCCGTGGTGGTGGAGCAAATCTCCCCGGCAAGACATCTCAGTATCAAGGAAAACCTGCCAGGCGCCATGAGAAGAAGGAGTGTGATGACAAGATTAATGAAGGAGATGAGGAGGAAACCAGCGAGCAAGAATTCCAGAAAGCCACTGACGCCCTATGCATTGACGGGGGTGCATCTTTGCACTCCTCTCACTACCAACTTAAATAGTGGGTGCGTCAAGTTAATGTTGTGGAGCCAGCGGCAGATTCTCAGAAGCCGCTCAAGTGGTCCCGCACACTGCTACCTCTTGAGCATGCGTTGGTTTTCCCTTGAAGAGGAAAGGGTGATGCAGCAAAGTAGCGTAAGTATTTCTCTCAGTTTTTGAGAACTAAGGTATCAATCCATTAGAAGACTACACTAAAATCCCTCGTACATGCACAAACAAATAAGAACCTTGCAACCAACGAAATAAAGGGGTTGTCAATCCCTTCACGGCCACTTGCAAAAGAGAGATCTGATAGAGATAATAAGATAAATATTTTTGGTATTTTTGTTGTATAGATTGAAAAGTAAAGATTGCAAAATAAAAGATAGCTAGTTGATGGAAGATTAATATGATGGAAGATAGACCCGGGGGCCATAGGTTTCACTAGTGGCTTCTCTAAAGATAGCATATTCTATGGTGGGTGAACAAATTACTGTCGAGCAATTGATAGAAGAGCGCATAGTTATGAGAATATCTAGGCATGATCATGTATATAGGCATCACGTCCATGACAAGTAGACCGAAACGATTCTGCATCTACTACTATTACTCCACACATCGACCGCTATCCAGCATGCATCTAGAGTATTAAGTTCATAAGAACAGAGTAACACCTTAAGCAAGATGACATGATGTAGAGAGATAAAGTCATGCAATATGATATAAAACCCATCTTTTTATCCTTGATGGCAACAATAGAATACGTGCCCTGCTACCCCTACTGTCACTGGGAAAGGACACCGCAAGATTGAGCCCAAAGCTAAGCACTTATCCCATTGCAAGAAAGATCAATCTAGTAGGCCAAACCAAACTGATAATTCGAAGAGACTTGCAAAGATATTTAAATCATGCATATTAGAATTCAGAAAAGAACCAAATATTGTTCATAGATAATCATGATCATAAACCCACAATTCATCGGATCTCGACAAACACACCACAAAAAGTATTACATCGAATAGATCTCCAAGAAGATCGAGGAGAACTTTGTATTGAGATCCAAAGAGAGAGAAGAAGCCATCTAGCTAATAACTATGGACCCGAAGGTCTATGGTAATCTACTAACAACTCATCGGAGAGGCTATGGTGTTGATGTAGAAGCCCTCCGTGATCGATTCCCCCTCCGGTGGAGCTCCGGAGAAGGCCCCAAGATGGGATCTCATGGGTACAGAAGGTTGCGGCGGTGGAAATAGGGTTTCGTGGTGCTCTTGGATGTTTTTTGGGTATATGAGTATATATAGGACGAAGAAGTATGTCGGTGGAGCTACGAGGGGCCCATGAGGGTGGGGGCGCGCCTACCCCCCTGGGCGTGCCCTCCTACCTCGTGGCCGCCTCGTGGCTTCCCTGGCGTGTACTCCAAGTCTTCTGGGTTGCGTTTGTTCCAAAAATGATCCTCGCAAGGGTTTCATTCCATTTGGACTCCGTTTGATATCCCTTTTCCACGAAACACTAAAATAGGCAAAAAGAACAGCAGTTTGCACTGGGCTTTTGGTTAGTAGGTTAGTCCCAAAAATAATATAAAAGTGCATAATAAAGCCCATTAAACATGCAAAACAGATAGTATAGTAGCATGGAACAATCAAAAATTATGGATACGTTGGAGACGTATCAAGCATCCCCAAGCTTAATTCATGCTCGTCCTCGAGTAGGTAAATGATAAAAACAGAATTTTTGATGTGGAATCCTACCCAACATAATTATCAATGTAATTTTTGTTATTGTGGCATGAATGTTCAGATCCGAAAGATTCAAGACAAAAGTTTAATATTGACATAAGAATAATAATACTTCAAGCATACTTACAAAGCAATTATGTCTTCTCAAAATAACATGGCCAAAGAAAGTTCATCCCTACAAAATCATATAGTTTGGCTATGCTCCATCTTCGTGACACAAAATACCCAAATCAAGCACAACCCCGATTTCAGCCAAGCAATTGTTTCATACTTAATTTTTTTTTCAAACTTTTTCAACTTTCATGTAATACATGAGCGTGAGCCATGTATATAGCACTATAGGTGGAATAGAGTGGTGGTTGTGTATAAGACAAAAGGAGGAAGATGGTCTCACATCAACTAGGCGTATCAATGGGCTATGGAGATGCCCATCAATAGATATCGATGTGAGTGAGTAGGGCTTACCATGCAACAGATGCACTAGAGCTATGAATGTGTGAAAGCTTAACAAAAGAAACTAAGTGCGTGTGCATCCAACTTGCTTGCTCATGAAGACCTAGGGCATTTGAGGAGGCCCATCGTTGGAATATACAAGCCAAGTTCTATAATGAAAAATTCCCACTAGTATATGAAAGTGACTAAACAAGAGACTCTCTATCATGAAGATAATGGTGCTACTTTGAAGCAGAAGTGTGGAAAAAGATAGTAGCATAGTCCTCTTTTTTTGGGCCTTCCTTTTTTTTGCTCTTTCCATTTCTTAATTTGGCCTTTCTCTCTTTTTTCGGGACAATGCTCTAATAATGACTCTATATGAATGCCTCCGGCAGTGTACCGGGTCTGCCATGAATCAAGAGTGACATGTATGAAAAATTATGCATGGTGGCCTTGCCACAAATACGATGTCAACTACATGATCACGCAGGGCAATATGACAATGATGAAGCGTGTCATAATAAACAGAACGGTGGAAAGTTGGATGGCAATATATCTCGGAATGGTTATGGAAATGCCATGATAGGTAGGTATGGTGGCTGTTTTGAGGAAGGCATATGGTGGGTGTATGGTACCAGCGAAAGTTGTGCGGTACAAGAGAGGCAAGCAATGGCGGAAGGGTGAGAGTGCGTATAATCCATGGACTCATCATTAGTCATAAAGAACTCACATACGTATTGCAAAAATCTACAAGTCATCAAAACAAAGTACTACACGCATGCTCCTAGGGGAAGGGTTGGTAGGAGTTAACCATCGCGCGATCCCGACCTCCACACAAAGGATGACAATCAAAGAAATATGTCATGCTCCATATTTGTCACACAACGGTTACCATACGTGCATGCTACGGGACTTGCAAACCTCAACACAAGTATTTCTCAAATTCACAACTACTCCACTAGCATGACTCTAATATCACCATCCTCATATCTCAAAACAATCATCAATTATCAAACTTCTCATAATATTCAATGCATTTTATAAGAAAGATTTTATCATACCCATCTTGGATGCCTATCATATTAGGACTAATTTTATAACCAAAACAAATTACCATGCTGTTCTAAAGGACTCTCAAAATAATATAAGTGAAGCATGAGAGATCAATAATTTCTATAAAATAAAACCACTGCCGTGCTCTAAAAAGATATAAGCGAAGCACTAGAGCAAAACTATATAGCTCAAAAGATATAAGTGAAGCACATAGCGTATTCTAATAACTTCTGATTCATGTGTGTCTCTCCCAAAAGGTGTGTAAAGCAAGGATTATTGTGGTAAACTAAAAAGCAAAGACTCAAATCATACAAGACACTCCAATCAAAACACATATCATGTGGTAAATGAAAATATAGTCTCAAGTAAAGTTACTGATAGACGAAGATGAAAGAGGGGATGCCTTCCTGGGGCATCCCCAAGCTTAGGATTTTGGTTGTCCTTGAATTTTACCTTGGGGTGCCTTGGGCATCCCCAAGCTTAGGCTCTTGCCACTCTTTGTTCCATAGTCCATCAAATCCTTACCCAAAAACTTGAAAACTTCACAACACAAAACTTAAGAGAAAATCTCGTGAGCTCCATTAGTATAAGAAAACAAACCACCACTTTAAGGTACTGTAATGAACTCATTCTTTATTTATATTGGTGTTAAACCTACTGTATTCCAACTTCCCTATGGTTCATACCCCCCGATACTACTCATAGATTCATCAGAATAAGCAAACAACACGCGAAAAACAGAATTTGTCAAAAACAGAACAGTCTGTAGTAATCAGTAACTTTCGAATACTTTTGTAACTCGAAAAATTCTGAAATAAATTGGTGGACGTGAGAAATTTGTCTATTAATCATCTACAAAAAGAATCAACCTAAAATCACTCTCCAGTAAAAAATGGCAGCTTATCTCGTGAGCGCAAAAGTTTCTGTTTTTTACAGCAAGATCGCAAAGACTTCACCCAAGTCTTCCCAAAGGTTCTACTTGGCACAAACACTAATTAAAACACAAAACCACATCTAACCAGAAGGTAGATGAATTATTATTACTAAACAAAAGTAAAAGCAAATAAAATAAAATTGGGTTGCCTCCCAACAAGCGCTATCGTTTAACGCCCCTAGCTAGGCACGATACAAGAATAGATCTAGGTATTGCCATCGTTGGTAGGCAATTCTTCAATTGAACACTTATAACCCTTAGGAGTTTCCTTATTTTCATTAATAATCAAACTCCTAGGCAAGAAATCAAGAAATTCATTCATAGCAAAAGGTTCCCTAATGATAGTGAGAAAGTTGGGGTCAACACTTATTGATTTGCGATCCGCAGTTTCCTTACTAGAAGATTCACCCTTATTTTTAGGAACACACATAAATTTGGCCATTTTGGTAGTAGAAGGGTTTGAAGTATTTCTCACAGCAGAAAAAGCAGACCCTACATTGGTAATAATATCCTCAAGCTTATCAATTCTAGTGGAATCTTGATCTATTTTCTCATTAACTATGGGTTCTTTTTCTTTAAAAAAAAATCAGAATGACTCCTACCTTAGATTCATATTGGGTAATTTGGTTATGGATCTTTTTATCCAAACTCTCAATCAACTCCACAGTGGCAATTTTCAATAATTTCAAGCCTCTGCGTTACATGTTCTAAAGTTAAAATAGTTGCATTAACCAAAAGAGGTGGTGGGCCAAACAAATCTATCATAGCATTATAAGAATCAAAAGTATGGCTACCCAAGAAATTCCCTCCGGTAATGGTATCAAGAATATATCTATTCCAAGGAGTGATGCCTTCATAAAAATTGAGAAGTACGGAAGTGGATTGCTTCCTAGTAGATCTATTCTGAGCATTGCAAATTCTATACCAAGCATCTTTTAGATTTTCTCCCTCCCTTTGTTTAAAATTAAGAACTTCATTATCGGGAGTATTAATAATGATAGAAGGGCTAGCCATGACGGCAAAGCAACCGATAAAACACACGGACACACACGAGGCAAGTGAACGGAAAAGAAGGGCGAATAAATCGGCAAAGGTGAAGTGGGGGAGAGGAAAATGAGAGGCAAATGGCAAATAATATAATGCGAGGGATAAGAGTTTGTGATGGGTACTTGGTATATGACTTGTGCGTAGATCTCCTCAGCAACGGCGCTAGAAATCCTTCTTGCTACCTCTTGATCATGCGTTGGTTTTCCCTTGAAGTGGAATGGGTGATGCAGCAAAGTAGTGTAAGTATTTCCCTCAGTTTTTGAGAACCAAGGTATCAATCCAGTAGGAGACTACACTCAAATCCCTCGTACCCGCACAAACAAATAAGAACCTTGCAACCAACACGGTAAAGGGGTAGTCTATCCCTTCACGGTCACTTGCAAAAGTGAGATCTGATAGAGATAATAAGATAAATATTTTTGGTATTTTTGTTGTATAGATTGAAAAGTAAAGATTGCAAAATAAAAGAACAGTAAAGATAACTAGTTGATGGAAGATTAATATGATGGAAGACAGACCCAGGGGCCATAGGTTTCACTAGTGGCTTCTCTCAAGATAACAAATTCTACGGTGGGTGAACAAATTACTGTCCAGCAATTGATAGAAGAGCGCATAGTTATGAGAATATCTAGGCATGATCATGTATATAGGCATCACGTCTGTGACAAGTAGACCGAAACGATTTTCCATCTACTTCTATTACACCACACATCGACCGCTATCCAACATGCATCTAGAGTATTAAGTTCATAAAAACAGAGTAATGCCTTAAGCAAGATGACATGATGTAGAGGGATAAACTCATGAAATATGATATAAACCCCATCTTTTTATCCTCGATGGCAACAATACAATATGTGCCTTGCTGCCCCTGCTGTCACTAGGAAAGGGCACCGCAAGATTGAACCCAAAGCTAAGCACTTCTCCCATTGCAAGAAAGATCAATCTAGTAGGCGAAACTAAACTGATAATTCGAAGAGACTTGCAAAGATATTTAAATCATGCATATAAGAATTCAGAGAAGAACCAAATATTGTTCATAGATAATCTTGATCATAAACCCACAATTCATCGGATCTCAACATACACACCGCAAAAAGTATTACATCGAATAGATATCCAAGAATATCGAGGAGAACTTTGTATTGAAATCCAAAGAGAGAGAAGAAACCATCTAGCTAATAACTATGGACCCAAAGGTGTGTGGTAAACTACTCACAACTCATCGGAGAGGCTATGGTGTTGATGTAGAAGCCCTCCGTGAACGATTCCCCCTCTGGTGTAGCTCCGAAAAAGGCCCCAAGATGGGATCTCATGGGTACAAAAGGTTGCGGTGGTGGAAATAGGGTTTTGTGGTGCTCTCAGCTGTTTTCAGGGTATATGAGTATATATAGGACGGAGAAGTATGTCGGTGGAGCTACGAGGGGCCCATGAGGGTGGGGGCGCGCCTACCCCCCCTGGGCGCGCCCTCCTACCTCGTGGTCGCCTCGTTGCTTCACTGGCGTGTACTCCAAGTCTTCTGTGTTGCGTTTGTTCAAAAAATGATCCTCACGAAGGTTTCATTCCGTTTGGACTCCGTTTGATATCCCTTTTCTCCGAAACACTGAAATAGGCAAAAATAGCAATTTGCATTAGGCCTTGGGTTAGTAGGTTAGTCCCAAAAATAATATAAAAGTGCATAATAAAGCCCATTAAACATCCGAAACAGATAATATAATAGCATGGAACAATCAAAAATTATAGATACGTTGGAGACGTATCACACACTCATAGTCTTTGATGAAGAGGACCACCCTGATCGCACTACACGGGTAGGGTGCTTGCCGTTGTTGGTCTCACCCACGATCCGCAACCTCAAGTTCACAAAAATGTTGGTTTCTGGCGGGATCAGGTTGAGTCTGATTTCTCCAAAGGTCATCAGCAAACTCCAGATATTAGATGCGGAGCTCAAAGTCATTGGCACATTCCAAGGGATTGACCCCAGCAGGAGTCGTCCTAAGGGAAAGATCACTCTGCGAGTGACATTCGGAGGGGAGTTGAACTACCGGACTGAGAAGATGTTTTTTATGTGGTTGATCTCCCCCTGTCGTACAATGGAATCATTGGTCGTCCAACCCTAGCCAAATTCATGGCGTCATCCCACTATGCCTACAACACCTTGAAGATGCCAGGGCCGATGGGCGTTATCTCTATTCCTTCATATAAGAAAGACGTAGTCATATGCGTGGATAAGATGTATCGGGAGGCAGTTGCGGCAGAGGCCACGGAGATCACTACTCCCACAAAGGAAAACAAGAAAATGCAGAAAGCTAGCATCGACATCAGCAAGGAGTCCGGAAGCATACCTCTCTAGAGTAAGTTGTGCCCAATTATGACTTGCCGGAGAGTTCCAATAGCAAGAAATACAAGGTTGCTACACCTATTGCGAAGAAGGTCCAGGCAGGGCTGGCTGGCACTGACGGTAACTTTACCATCAGCGCCACCCTTGATGACAAATAGGAAATCATGCTTGTTGCCTTCCTGCGGGCGAATGTTGATGTGTTTGCATGGCAACCATCTAACATCCCCAGTGTTCACAGGGAGGTAATCGAGCACCATCTTGTTGTCTGCCCACACACCAGGCCCGTCAAGCAGAAAGTCCGGAGGGAAGCATTGGAGCGGCAACAGTTTATTGCCGAGGAGGTCAAGAAACTTGAGGTAGCTGGTCTGGTCAAAGGAGTATTGTATCCGACATCGTTAGCTAATCTAGTGGTGGTACGCAAGGCTAATGGGAAATGGAGGCTTTGCATAGATTTCACTGATCTCAACAAGGCATGCCCGAAAGACCCGTTCCCCTTGCCGTGCATAGACCAGATTATGGATTCCACCTCTCGGTGTGACTTGCTCTCCTTCCTGGATGCCTACTCCGAATACCACCAAATCTTCAGTTCCAAGGAAGACGAGGAGAAGACCGCATTCATAACCCCATGCAACACGTATTGTTTTGCACGGATGCCCTTCGAGTTAAAGAGTGCTGGATCCACTTTTGCAAGAGCAGTACATATTGGATTTGAGTCACAGCTACACAAAAATGTTGAGGCTTACATGGATGATATTGTGGTCAAAACCAAGGACATATTGACTCTCATTCAGGACTTGGAAGAGACCTTTGCAAATTTGCGCAAGATCAAGCTGAAGTTAAATCCGGAGAAGTGTGTTTTCGATGTCCCGTCTAAAAAGCTACTTGGCTTCTTTGTGTCCCATCGGGGGATAGAAGCCAAGCCCGACAAGATCAAAGCTATCGAGTAGATCCACGCACCTAGGACCATTAAGGATGTGATGCATTTTACTGGAAGTGTTACCGCGCTGAGCAGGTTCATTTCCAAATCTGTTGACCATGCCTTGCCGGTTTTTTAAATCTTGAAGAAGGCAGGACCCATGGAGTGGACCCCAGAGGCAGATGCTGCATTACAAGATTTGAAGACCTACCTTTCCTCTGTCCCCACCTTGGTTGCTCCCAAACTACAAGAGCCATTGCTGCTATACTTGGAGGCAACCAACCAAGTGGTTAGTGGAGCATTGGTGGCGCAATGGGAGGTAGATGACATGGCAGCCACCGCCGCAGTCGCTTCTAGAAAGGAAAATGAACCCATCCAGGCAAGGTTAGAGGCAAGTCAAGACAAGGAAGAGTAGGGCCGTGGAGGCAGCTCCATGGTCACGGTAAGGAAGAAAGTGGTGCAGCGCCCAGTGTACTTTGTCAGCACCCTATTGCAGGGGGCTAGGTCGAGGTACTCTGATGTGCAAAAGTTATTTTTTGGCCTCATCATGGCCTCAAGGAAACTGTGCCACTACTTCCAAGCCCACGAGATCACAGTTGTCACCCGCTTCCCTTTGCAACATATACTCTAGAACCCCGAGGCCACTGGCAGAATTGTGGAATGGGCTTTGGAGTTATCCAGCTTTGGTTTGATGTTTGAGAGCACATGAACTATTCATAGCAGAGCACTGGCTGAATTCATTGCAGAGCGGACGCCTATCCCTGACGAAGAAGTGTTGGAAATAGTTATCCCGGCTAGGAAGCGCCCCAAGAATGTATTATGTACTTTGACGGTGCCTTCTCCCTCCAGGGTGCAGGGGTTGGCGTGCTTCTCGTTGCTCCCATTGGAGAGCATCTCAAGTACGTCGTCCAAATACATTTCCCACTGGAGGACGCCACCAACAATACGGCAGAGTACGAGGGACTCCTTGTCGGGCTTAGAATTGCCACAGAACTAGGAATCAAGAAGTTGAACATTCATGGAGTTTCACAGCTCATGGTGAGACAAGTGAACAAGGATTATCAGAGCCCGTTGATGGAAGCAAACATCAAGGAAGTGAGGAAGTTGGAGGAGCACTTTGACGGGTTACAAACAGAGCACATACCTCAAAAAACATCATAGCTGATCACCTGTCAAAGTGCACTGCGCAAAAACTTCATGTGGAACTAGGGACTTTTGTTCTCCATCTGACTCAACCCTCCATATCACCAACAACAATGGATAGGAAGAGGAGGAAACTAGACTCCGCCAAGCCTCCCACGGCAGTGTTTTTCGAAACCCCGGCGGGGGGCTTGGCGGGAACAACTCCCCTTTGATCGGTAAGCCACACACACCCGCCAAACTTTCAATAACTGCGGTTGAGGAGTGCGCTTCTGGGAATGAGGAGGTGCCGCTGATCCTCGTTGCCGAGTCACAGGCTTCAACTTGGGCATGGCACATTGTCCATATCCTCCAAACAAGAGAACTTCCCGAAAGGCAAGAAGAAGTTGAAAGAGTAGCCCGAAGGGCCAGTATGTATCAGTCCGTTGACGACACGCTATACAAAAGAAGGCCCAGCGGTGTGAAATTGAAGTGCATTTGCCGGGAAGAAGGAAAGGAACTGCTGGCGGAAATACAGAAGGGTATGTGCAGCTCCCACATTGGATCGAGGGCTCTGGTTGGGAAGGCTTTCCAGCAAGGATTACATTGGTCCACCGCCCTCCAAGATGCAATTGAGCTAGTCACCAAATGCGAAGCCTGCCAGTTCCATTCCAAGAATATCAATCAGCCTGCCCAAGATCTTTAAATGATCCCTTTGTCATGGCCATTTTTGGTCTGGGCCTCGATATCTTGGGCCCCTTTCCCCGTGCTGCCGAGGGATTTGAATTCTTGTTCGTTGCGATCAAAAAGTTTACAACGTGGCCAGAAGTGGAGATAGTGAGAAAGGTGACCGCTCAGTCAGCTATCAAGTTCTTAAAAGGATTGGTATGCCGCTTCGGAGTTCCTGCCCAGATTATCGCTGACAATGGCACCCAATTCACGAGCCGCGCCTTCATGCAATACGTTCATGCCCTGGGAAGCAAGATTTCATTTGCATCAGTGGCTCGTCCAAGGAGCAATGGACAAGCTGAGAGGGTGAACGCTGAAGTGTTGTGAGGACTCAAGACAAGAACATTCGATATGTTGCAGAAGTGTGGCAGGTGATGGATCGACGAGCTACCAGTGGTTCTCTGATCCCTCCATATGAAATTGGGCCACCGGACAGACTCCCTTCTCCCTAGTCTATGGGGCAGAAGCAGTTATCCCAACAAAACTCATTTACGTGTCTCCTCAAGTGCTTTCCTATGATTAAATAGCGCAAGAATAGCACCGGCGTGACGACGCTGTGCTACTTGAGGAGAACCGTCTCTGGGCTGCTACGCGTGCTGCACGCTACCAGCAAGCCCTGCGTCGCTATCACAACTGCAGGGTTAACGCCCAAAGTCTTGAGGAAGGCGACCTTGTCCTTAGGTGTGCTCAGTCCACCAAGTGTACAAACAAGTTGACACCAAAGTGGGAAGGCCCTTACCGGGTAGTACGAGCTACCATACCTAGCGCAGTCCGTCTGGAGATCGGAGATGGCATTCAATTGCAAAACTCATGGAATATTGCAAAACTCATTTTATTTAAAAGATTTTTCTTAAGGCCAGAAATGGTCTTTAATAGGGAAAAATTATTTAATTATTTCAAAAATATTTGCCAAAATTCAGGGAGACTCATAGGACATATATTGTCCATATATAAGAGTTTCAGCACATGGTCATGTTCAAAATATTGGACAAATCCTTCCAAAACCCATTCTGGATATTTCAAGCTTTTGAAATATTTACAAAGGCAATATTCTCCAAAAATTCCAGGGAAATTCTATCATGTCATATATGACATATTTGATGATCTTGCAAAGCCTCATGCCTTGAAGATCAAGGAAACATCATCTAATCCCCTCAAAACCATTATGTCCATATTTGAAGTTTGAGCAACTCTACATTGCCAAACTTGTCCAAATGCTCTCAAACTTGGTGCACATGCTAGAATGGCCTAATAAGGCATCTAGACCAAATGGCACAAGATTTGGAATAGAGCAACTTGATCAGATCACCCCAAAACCAATTATGTTCAAATGCAAATTTGAACAACTTTACATTACCAACTTTTTACCTGGAGCTTCAAACTTTGTGGGCATGATCAATACCCCAAATGATGATGCTACACCAAGTGGTGCATCAAGGGGAGATGATTTGCTTAACTCAAACATGGTGAAACCATTTATGTTGATTTCTAGGGTTCACCAAAGTTACATTGGCCACTTTACCCAAATGAGCTCAAATTTGGTGTAGGGGCCTAATTATATGTGACATTTGATCCAGTTAAGTCCCATGCCAAGTGGAAGTCATTTGCCTCCCCAAAACCTGATCAAACACCTTCTGTTCAATTACAAAAACCTGTGTTTGGACCCCATTTACTTTTTCCCTTTACTTCAAATTCTTACCACAGCTTCTCCTAGTCCTATTCTACCTCCAGTAACTCTCCTCTGCCTCATCTCAATTATTGGAGGGGGGTAAAACCCCAAATTCACTTTTCTGGCAGCAGCTTTCACCTTCTTCTTCACCTCTCTCCTCATTCCAGTGGCTCCCCAGGGCATCCAAGACCTTCACACTATTGTTTACTACTCCCTAGCACTGCTGGACACAAGAGGACACGGCCAAGGAGCAAAGGCACGGCCATGCCGGCCAAAAGCACGCTCTGGAGCGCGCTACAGTGCTCTGGAGCACTACAGCCGCCCCCAATCACCAGCCTCCGACAGCCTTGGGCCTCCCCCCTCATGTCCCCCGAGGCTGCCTCGGCGTCCGCAACACGCCGGGCGGTCGGCCCCCTCCTCTCTCCCCCTCTCTCACCTCTGCTTGCACGCGCGCCATGGCCGCCCGAGCGCTCCAGTGAGCAAGCTCGCACGCGCGACGCTCTGGCACCTCCCTGCTCCTCCTCTCTCTTCCTCTAAGCGTGGACCAGCCCCACGAACGCCCTGGACACGCCCACAGCTGCCCCCGTGGCCTGCAACGACAGCAACGGCCTCGCCGGCGCACGGCGCCTCGGTGGACCGACGCCCACCTATATATAGGGCACCCCCGAACCCCCTTGCACCTCCTTTGGCTTTTCCCTTCTCTCCTACGCCTCCCAAGCCGTCCCACTCCTCCTCCCGTGCCCTCCAGCCTCCTCCCTGGCCGGAGCAAAGCCACCGGCCATCGCTCGAATTCGGGCAACCCCGTGCCCCTCTCTTCCTCCTAGCCACTCCAGTGCCACCGCTCGACCTCCAGGGAGCTCCCCGCCTCCGCCAAACCTCCCCAAGATGCCCCTATGCTCGAAGCTCAAGATGACCGGAGCCCTCCTCCGCCGCGGTTGGACGCCTGCTCGCCCTGGTCCTCCCCGGCGGGCGTGCTACCCATGGTTGGATGCGCCTCTCCGCGCTGGTCACTCCGATGGCAGGAGCGTCGCCGGAGACGGCCCGAGCCGCCGGGGCCACGCCGGCGAGCGCTCGGCCGCACCTCCCTTGTTCCCCGTCGTACCGCGCGGGAGGAAGAAGACGGCCTGCCACTGGGGGCCCGCGCGTCAGCGACCTGGAGGCTGGGCCCCTCCGTTTAAGTGGAGGCGGGTCTGGCCTCGGCCGCTTTCCTCGCACGGAAGCGCCTTTCCTGGCGGGCGCCTTCGATGTGGCCGGGTCCCTGCGCGCTGCTGAGCAGATGGGCCGTCCCAGTGCGCAGAAGCACTAAGCTTCGCCCGGTGCGCAGTATAGGGGTAAACCCTTATTCCTTTTTCCTTTTCTTTATTCTGTCAACTTCAAAAATGCCTAAACAATTCATTTGAACTCCAAATTGCATGATTCAAATTTCGTATGGCTCCATAAATCATGCCCTATCACATGGTGCAACATGCACATTATTCCAGAGACATTTCTTTCTCATATATTTATCAAATGCCCATATTTCATTTCTGTGATGAACTTTAGAAAATCACAGAGAGCTCAATCTTGATCCAAATGCAGTGATTCAAATTCCTAGATGCTTGTCATGTCCAAACTTAGTTTTGGAACATTTTTATTAATACTTTCTGTGCCCCACCAAATATTGAGCCATTTCTTCATATTTATCAGCTTTGCAAAATCCTAGGAAATTCATTTCAATTCTAAATCCAGTGAAACCAACTCCTAGATGCTTCTAAAATCATGACTTGATGATGGGTACCTTTGCTCATCATTCAAGGAAATATTTCTGTATACTTCTTCCAAATCCATAAACCCTTTGGTTCCATCACATCGAAATGTTCCAAACTACCTATTGATCCAACACCTATGAAACCACCTTGGTTATTTTTCATATGACCAGAGGTATCCTAGAAAAGTCCAACTCCTATTTTTAGAGCACTTTTATTTTTGCCTTGTTGTGTTGCTTATTATGATTGTTTCCATCGTTAGTTGACGAAATAAACGGAATACTCGGAGATGGACCAGAAGGTTTGAAAACTCGGAAGAATAAAGCAAGCAGCCCTTTGACCATGTTCAAGAAACCTTTTTATGTATGTCTCATAGCACCTTATTATTCAATGCATCGGAATCATGTAGAAGAGGTGACCACCTTGGTTGGTACCTTTGTCACTTTACTGTTGAAACTTGCATCAAACATGACCCTACCTTCCTATGAGGGTTATGTGGGTGGGAGTAGATAGATATATGCTATAGTAGTTGGCTATGCAAATGAGTCAGGGTTATGCATTGAGTGAAACAAGTGTGGTCTGACATACTTGCGAATGACCAAGTGGGTGCCCCTAATGCCCCTGAGAAATGATGAGGAGCTAGGGCACTACTTGGTGAAGAAGTAGTGTGCCGAGGCTTGATGAAAGTGTTGTTTTCATAGATGGATTAGATTTATGTGTGACTACCGTCCCAACCAAACAAGCGCAACCACTCTACCCTTATTGTGGAAAGGGCATTATTGATTACCTAGGTCGATACTAGCATGGTGCCCGCATTACTAGTGACGGGGGTGACATGAGGTCACTCTTGGGACGGGGTCGTGCTTGGATAGGCGGCCATGACTATTTTCACAGGGCACCGGACACACCGTTGGTACCCCGTGCTTGTGGTATGTGATGAATACGGAGCGAGGCTCCACAATTTATAGATGAGAAATGTGGGGCACGGGGCTGTTACCAATCGAGTGGACTCCATATTAGTGTCGCCTAGGGAAAGATAGTGATCGGGTGCTTACCCCGGGTACTTGAGGTACCGTGGGTCGTGGATGACACGAAAGTTCCCCGGATCTTGTGGGTAAAGTGTGCAACCTCTGCAGAGTGTCAAACTATTCGAATAGCCGTGTCCGCGGTCAAGGACAGTTGGGTGGTGCTACTTAGACTATGTCCATAAGTTTCCGGGAAACAACACGATTCAGAGATATTATTGATGTGATTGTGAGAAAGTCACAAGGAGCTTGAACATGAGTTGATTACAACTCTTTCTCGATATTGATGTCTGTGACCTCCTGATACTTGTTACAGACACATGCATATCCATGTTATATGTTGATCATACTTGCATATGAAAAACTAGCTTTCCGCAAAACTGCCAATTTAGAAGTAGAGCCTTGCATAATTATTCTGTCATCACACTTGGGTTGCTTGCGAGTACATTCAAAGTACTCATTGGCTTGCCACTAGTTATTTTATTGGCCAAGCATGAGAGAACAGGTTATGATGAAGATTTCTTGGTGACGAGCACGCGAGCTAGGACGCTTCCCAGTCAGAATGCCTGTAGGGTTAAGGCAGATGGCATGGGTCCATGTTGTTGAAGATTTCCGCTGCGATGTTATACTCAAGACTTGACCATTATGGTCCCATTTGTGTAATACGGTATGTATGGATGTAAGACTCTTGTTATTCAGCTTCTGTGTGTTCAGTGAGCATTGATCTCTGGGATCACTATACACGTGCATTCGGTGATCACGACTTATGAGTCGGGGTCCCCACAGAGCTGGTATCAGAGCCATCCTGACTGTAGGAAGCCTTAGTTAGCATGGTTGTTAGTTAGGGTAAAACTATTTCCAAAACTATTAGTAGTTTTCAAAACTATCTATACTTCTCTTCCCTTCTCAGTTTTTCGAAAACTAGGCTATACTCGATCTCTTCCCCTTCAAAACTTTTGGTCGCCAGAACCCTTATGCCCCAGACCACTGGATTTTCTGTAATCCTCGTGGAGTGCACCTTGCCAAACACTCACCCACCACTTTTGCACGCAAGAGTGGCGACACCACGACAAGACGATGTCCACGGAAAATCCATCCTCGATGAGTGAGGACATGAAGACCCAGAAGATGGTGCAACCCTACCCTACGATGACCATGGCATGAGTTGTGCAAAATCATGATATACATCGCTAATTGAGTAATCATGTCACTACCATTGTTGTATCGGCAACCACCGGTGGATGAGAACCTCGCCATTTGGTCCGCCTCACTATAGTGAGCAGGAAAACGGTTCTCTTCGTCCCCCGCTCTTGGTGTCGATGTTTTCAACAACGAAACCGACATGTTGGACCTCTATTATGCCTTGTAATTGGCATTGCCTATGGATTGCCTACCTGGTACCCTCGACGCCCCAGAAGGCACAAGGGATCGTCATGGTTAAAGAGACAAGAGAAGACCAAGTCAATGCCAGCTACAAGGAGGCACCTTCACCCCATCACCTCATCAGGCGAGAAGTTGTTGAAGAATCTTCAGGCTCAACCTGGATCGTTCATCAAGCAACTACAAGGGACATAGCAACACCAGAGGAAGCTCAGAAGACTGCACGAGGCACAAGTCACGGCACTGAGTCCGAGAACCCCTAGGGTAGGATGAGTCGTGTACCCCCTATGCGCAGTCAAGTCCATATGATGGTTCGAATGGAACCATGATTGCGTGTTGTTTGCTTTATTTGCTTGTGTTTTGATATAAGTCGCACTTTTGCCCCAGGCAACAAGTGCATGGCTATATCACCTTTCTTGCCTTGTTTCTTTTGTTTCGGCCCTTTTGCACCTGTTTGTTGCACCTGCACTATAGAACCCCCTTTAGGCATTTCCCTCCTCTACGCTGCTTCTTCCCTCTATTCTCTCTCTCCCCAACTGAAGACCCGCAAGACAAGATGCACCAAGGATTCTACCTCGGCAACCAACTGGCACCGAAGACTTCTGCTACAACCTCCATGGCCAAGTGTAACCCCGTAGAGTTACGTTTAACCCTCCAGACCAGTAACCCATTCCTAGACCCTTTGAGACTTCGCGAGACACTCCAGCACGAATCCTTAACCATGTGCCTAACCCATGGTAAAGCGAGAGAACCAGTTAAGCCTTTGTAACCTTGCACAACACTGGGTTCGTAAAGGAGCTAGTGGACACAATGAACGAGCACATTTTCATCCTAATATAGCACGAGAACTGACGATGCCATAGATAGACCAGATTGAGGATATTGGACAGATGACTTGGTGGCTTATATCAGTGACTTCGAGGAATTATCTGAGACCTTGGTGGATTGTGAGATTTCGTATTGGTGGGATCATGACTTTGGGGGAAGCATGTAGGAGTGCCCGATGGACATGAGATTTGGATTTATGTAGGTGATTCTGGTTGGTATTAATGCTGGATATGTCTACATGGTTCGGAGTAAATTGGATTTAGGCCTATGATCCTGATTATGATATCATGCTTCTCGGTGGACAATAACCTAGGAGATTGGATTATTTGTCGGAGTTGATTTAGGGGTCTATATAATCATGAGCTTGGAGTTTACTTGACCCGGATGATGAGAATTTGGTGGACATACTATCATGATGCATAGTCCTTCCAAGTATTTGGGTACTTTAGAGACTTGAGATCTTGTGGAATACCGTAGACATCGGATTTGTAGAATTGTTGGATCATGTGGTGATTGATGGGAATTACCGGGCTATTGGAGTTGATCTATAGGAAGGAAACAAAATCTTGGAGTGGCATATGACGTGTTTCCTTAGAATAGAGATGCAATATTGTGAGCCTTGCAAGTATAGGCTGAGTGCTTGGATTATGGAGTTTTATTCAAGATTAGCAGCTTGTATGACCCACCTATGGATTTTAGTGGTGGACATACATATGGATTTGGGGATCGTAGACAAGTATAATTTTGTTAGACCGTCTCTCGAGAATCATGAGGATATGTATGGCATGAGTGGTGATTGAAGTTGGTCTATGCGAGAGGCTGCTTTTCGTTCGGAGTGCTAAATAGAGCTATTGGCATCTCAGAAAATGTGCTTAAGGATAAGATGATATATGTTCACTCACTCACTAGAATCCTTGAAACCCTTAAGCCTCACCAAGCCACAACCTGGTCAGATCCTGACCACGGGCCTTCGCTCTAAGTCAGGAAGGCCTCTACAAATACTCAGCGGAGACCACCACCAATACCCCAGCTTACCTTGCGTACCTCCATAGACCTCTTGGAGTAATTGGACAAGTTGGGTAACATCGTTATTTGATGGCCTACTTGTCTGCCCGAAGACAAAGAAGAGACGGACAGCTGGATAGAAGACATTTGAAGACCACCCTGTCAAGAAGGAATATCTACACTGACCACTGTCATCAAGAAGTAACTTCCGCGTCGAAGACCGGGCGTATCTGCAAACCACTCCTCTCAAAGGAACCGAGCAATTCCGTGTCGAAGGAACGCTCACACCAAGATGTATCCAGACTTGAAGGCACGATTCTGGTGGCACAGGATGAAAAGAGAGATTGCAACCTATGTTGCAAGGTGTGATGTGTGCCAAAGGGTCAAGGCTGAACATTAGCGACCCGCTGGATTGCTTCAACCACTCAAGGTTCCTGAGTGGAAGTGGGATAAAGTCGGAATGGACTTCGTCACTGGATTACCAAGGTCGGATAGAGGACATGACTCTGTTTAGGTCATAGCCGATCATTTGACCAAGGTGGTCCATTCCATTCCTGTCAAGACCACTTATGATGGCAACCGGCTGGCAGCTCTCTACGTCGACCGAATCGTAAGTCTTCACGGTGTTCCCAAGGAGAACGTGTCAGATCGAGGAACCCAGTTCACCTCAAGGTTCTGGAAGAAGTTCCGAGAAGCCTTGGGAACCAAGTTATCTTTCAGCACGGCTTTCCACCCACAGACCGGAGGTCAGACAGAACGAGTCAATCAGATTCTCGAAGACATACTCCGAGCCTGTGTCTTGGCATATAGAGCCAAGTGGGAGGATTGCCTCCCTTTTTGCGGAGTTCTCCTATAACAACAGTTACCAGTCGAGCCTTCAGATGGCACCATTTGAGGTGTTGTACGGACGCAGATGCCGCACACCCCTCAACTGGTCGGAGACTGGAGAAAGGCTAGTCCTTGGACCGGAGATTCTCCGCGCAGCAGTAGAGCAAGTCCAACTAGTCAGAGAATGTTTGAAGGCATCCAAGTCAAGGCAAAAGAGCTATGCTGACACTCACCGTCGGGACATGAGTTTCCATGTTGGGGACCATGTGTACCTGCGGGTAACTCCTCTGAAGGGAACCAAGCGTTTCCACGTCAAGGGGAAGCTCGCACCAAGGTTCATCGGACCCTTTGAGATCACTGCACGACGAGGAGAAGTGGCTTACCAGTTGGAACTACCACCCGAGCTATCCGGTGTGCACAATGTATTCCATGTGTCACAACTCCGGAAATGTCTCCAACTTCCAGACCAGCCAAATCTCTACAAGGATGTTGATCACCAAGCCATTGATCTGCAGCCTGATTTGACCTACCGCGAGAAGCCCATCCACATTCTGGACGAAGCAGAACGGCGGACGCGAAGCCATACCATCAAGTACCTCAAGATTCCATGGAGCACCACCCGGGAGCAGAACCAGCAAGAAGAAGTGAAGACTACCCCATCTCCAAGACTCCGCTTTTCTTTCCACGCCTAGTCTGGGAATCTCGGGGACGAGATTCTTGTAAGGGGGGTAGGTCTGTCACACCCTGATTTTCATACCACTTTGCTTAAGCTTATTGTCATGTTAAAAATGTGGATTTGCAAAAACTTTTGTGTGTTTTTGGCTTTGCTTGATTTGACTTTTGTCTGCTGTTTGCTAGTGCTCTAAAAATCAAATAAATCCTCCAACTCTTATACTTCATCTCCTTGCCCCAAAACCTTTTCCCAATGATCATGCCATGTGTATAGACCAGTATAGAATTTTCTTATAAAAATATTTTGGCCAAATAGTATTTTCTAAAATTAGTTTTCGAAAAACCCCTGAATTGAGGTTTGCACTGCAAGTACCTCATTTAGGGTGTGAAAAATCTTTCAAAAAGTATATTTGAATCCTATTAGGTAAAGGACTCCCAGAAACCACAAAATTATAATTTTAAAAGTTATTTTTATATTTTATTTAAAAGCTTTTTCTTAAGGCTAGAAATGGTCTTTAATAGGGAAAAATTATTTAATTATTTCAAAAATATTTGCCAAAATTCAGGGAGACTCATAGGACATATATTGTCCATATATAAGAGTTTCAGCACATGGTCATGTTCAAAATATTGGACAAATCCTTCCAAAACCCTTTCTGGATATTTCAAGCTTTTGAAATATTTACAAAGGAAATATTCTCCAAAAATTCCAGGGAAATTCTATCATGTCATATATGACATATTTGATGATCTTGCAAAGCCTCATGCCTTGAAGATCAAGGAAACATCATCTCATCCCCTCAAAACCATTATGTCCATATTTGAAGTTTGAGCAACTCTACATTGCCAAACTTGTCCAAATGCTCTCAAACTTGGTGCACATGCTAGAATGGCCTAATAAGGCATCTAGACCAAATGGCACAAGATTTGGAATAGAGCAACTTGATCAGATCACCCCAAAACCAATTCTGTTCAAATGCAAATTTGAACAACTTTACATTACCAACTTTTTACCTGGAGCTTCAAACTTTGTGGGCATGATCAATACCCCAAATGATGATGCTACACCAAGTGGTGCATCAAGGGGAGATGATTTGCTTAACTCAAACATGGTGAAACCATTTCTGTTGATTTCTAGGGTTCACCAAAGTTACATTAGCCACTTTACCCAAATGAGCTCAAATTTGGTGTAGGGGCCTAATTATATGTGACATTTGATCCAGTTAAGTCCCATGCCAAGTGGAAGTCATTTGCCTCCCCAAAACCTGATCAAACACCTTCTGTTCATTTACCAAAACCTATGTTTGGACCCCTTTTACTTTTTCCCTTTACTTCAAATTCTTACCACAGCTTCTCCTAGTCCTATTCTACCTCTAGTAACTCTCCTCTGCCTCGGCTCAATTATTGGAGGGGGGTAAAACCCCAAATTCACTTTTCTGGCAGTAGCTTTCACCTTCTTCTTCACCTCTCTCCTCATTCCAGTGGCTCCCCAGGGCATCCAAGACCTTCACACTATTGTTTACTACTCCCTAGCACTGCTGGACACAAGAGGACACGGCCAAGGAGCAAAGGCACGGCCATGCCGGCCAAAAGCACGCTCTGGAGCGCGCTACAGTGCTCTGGAGCACTGCAGCCGCCCCCAATCACCAGCCTCCGACAGCCTTGGTCCTCCCCCCTCGTGTCCCCCAAGGCTGCCTCGGCGTCCGCAACACGCCGGGTGGTCGGCCCCCTCCTCTCTCCCCCTCTCTCACCTCTGCTCGCACGCGCGCCATGGCCGCCCGAGCGCTCCACTGAGCAAGCTCACACGCGCGACGCTCTGCACCTCCCTGCTCCTCCTCTCTCTTACTCTAAGGGTGGACCAGCCCCACGAACGCCCTGGACACGCCCACTGCTGCCCCTGTGGCCTGCAACGACACCAACGGCCTCGCCGGCGCACGGCGCCTCGGTGGACCGGCGCCCACCTATATATAGGGCACCCCCGAACCCCCTTGCACCTCCTTTGGCTTTTCCCTTCTCTCCTACGCCTCCCAAGCCGTCCCACTCCTCCTCCCGTGCCCTCCAGCCTCCTCCCTGGCCAGAGCAGAGCCGCCGGCCGCCGCTCGAATTCGGGCAACCCCGAGCCCCTCTCTTCCTCCTAGCCACTCCAGTGCCACCGCTCGACCTCCAGGGAGCTCCCCGCCTCCTCCAAACCTCCCCAAGATGCCCCTATGCTCGAAGCTCAAGATGACCGGAGCCCTCCTCCGCCGCGGTTGGACGCCTGCTCGCCCTGGTCCTCCCCGGCAGGCGTGCTACCCACGGTTGGATGCGCCTCTCCGCGCTGGTCACTCCGATGGCTGGAGCGTCGCCGGAGATGTTCCGAGCCGCCGGGGCCACGCTGGCGAGCGCTCGGCCGCACCTCCCCTGTTCCCCGTCGTACCGCGCGGGAGGAAGAAGACGGCCTGCCGCTGGGGGCCCGCGCGTCAGCGACCTGGAGGCTGGGCCCCTCCGTTTAAGTGGAGGCGGGTCTGGCCTCGGCCGCTTTCCCCGCACGGATGCGCCTTTCCTGGCGGGCGCCTTCGACGTGGTCGGGTCCCTGCGCGCTGCTGAGCAGATGAGCCGGCCCGGTGCGCAGAAGCACTAAGCTTCGCCCTGTGCGCAGTATAGGGGTAAACCCTTATTCCTTTTTCCTTTTCTTTATTCTGTCAACTTCAAGAATGCCTAAGCAATTCATTTGAACTCCAAATTGCATGATTCAAATTTCCTATGGCTCCATAAATCATGCCCTATCACATGGTGCAACATGCACATTATTCCAGAGACATTTCTTTCTCATATATTTATCAAATGCCCATATTTTAGTTCTGTGATGAACTTTAGAAAATCACAGAGAGCTCAATCTTGATCCAAATGCAGTGATTCAAATTCCTAGATGCTTGTCATGTCCAAACTTAGTTTTGGAACATTTTTATTAATACTTTCTGTGCCCCACCAAATATTGAGCCATTTCTTCATATTTATCAGCTTTGCAAAATCCTAGGAAATTCATTTCAATTCTAAATCCAGTGAAACCAACTCCTAGATGCTTCTAAAATCATGACTTGATGATGGGTACCTTTGCTCATCATTCAAGGAAATATTTCTGTATACTTCTTCCAAATCCATAAACCCTTTGGTTCCATCACATGGAAATGTTCCAAACTACCTATTGATCCAACACCTATGAAACCACCTTGGTTATTTTTCATATGACCAGAGGTATCCTAGAAAAGTCCAACTCCTATTTTTAGAGCACTTTTATTTTTGCCTTGTTGTGTTGCTTATTATGATTGTTTCCATCGTTAGTTGACGAAATAAACGGAATACTCGGAGATGGACCAGAAGGTTTGAAGACTCGGAAGAATAAGGCAAGCAGCCCTTTGACCATGTTCAAAAAACCTTCTTATGTATGTCTCATAGCACCTTATTATTCAATGCATCGGAATCATGTAGAAGAGGTGACCACCTTGGTTGGTACCTTTGTCACTTTACTGTTGAAACTTGCATCAAACATGACCCTACCTTCCTATGAGGGTTATGTGGGTGGGAGTAGATAGATATATGCTATAGTAGTTGGCTACGCAAATGAGTCAGGGTTATGCATTGAGTGAAACAAGTGTGGTCTGACATACTTGCGAATGACCAAGTGGGTGCCACTAATGCCCCTGGGAGATGATGAGGAGCTAGGGCACTACTTGGTGAAGAAGTAGTGTGCCGAGGCTTGATGGAAGTGTTGTTTTCAGAGATGGATTAGATTTACGTGTGACTACCGTCCCAACCAAACATGCGCAACCACTCTACCCTTATATGGGAAAGGGCATTATTGATTACCTAGGTCGATACTAGCATGGTGCCCACATTACTAGTGACGGGGGTGACATGAGGTCACTCTCGGGACGGGGTCGTGCTTGGATAGGCAGCCATGACTGTTTTCACAGGGCACCGGACACACCGTTGGTACCCCGTGCTTGTGGTATGTGATGAATACGGAGCGAGGCTCCACAATTTATAAGATGAGAAATGTGGGGCACGGGGCTGTTACCAATCGAGTGGACTCCATATTAGTGTCGCCTAGGGAAAGATAGTGATCGGGTGCTTACCCCGGGTACTTGAGGTACCACGGGTCGTGGATGACACGAAAGTTCCCTGGATCTTGTGGGTAAAGTGTGCAACCTCTGCAGAGTGTCAAACTATTCGAATAGCCGTGTCCGCGGTCAAGGACAGTTGGGTGGTGCTACTTAGACTATGTCCATAAGTTTCTGGGAAACAACACGATTCAGAGATATTATTGATGTGATTGTGAGAAAGTCACAAGGAGCTTGAACATGAGTTGATTACAACTCTTTCTCGATATTGATGTCTGTGACCTCCTGATACTTGTTACAGACACATGCATATCCATGTTATATGTTGATCATACTTGCATATGAAAAACTAGCTTTCCGCAAAACTGCCAATTTAGCAGTAGAGCCTTGCATAATTATTCTGTCATCACACTTGGGTTGCTTGCGAGTACATTCAAAGTACTCATTGGCTTGCCACTGGTTATTTTATTGGCCAGGCATGAGAGAACAGGTTATGATGAAGATTTCTTGGTGACGAGCACGCGAGCTAGGACGCTTCCCAGTCAGAATGCCTGTAGGGTTAAGGCAGATGGCATGGGTCCATGTTGTCATTGAAGATTTTCGCTGCGATGTTATACTCAAGACTTGACCATTATGGTCCCATTTGTGTAATACGGTATTTATGGATGTAAGACTCTTGTTATTCAGCTTCTGTGTGTTCAGTGAGCATTGATCTCTGGGATCACTGTACACGTGCATTCGGTGATCACGACTTATGAGTCGGGGTCCCCACAGAAAGTGTTGGTATGGAAGGCACCCATGGATAGGGCTAGCTATGGCTTCTGAAAGAATGGTGGAAAAAGGAATGAACTTTATTTTATGTTTGGGAACCACCTATGATGTATCTAGCATGGAAAGTATTGGTAATTCTCGGTCGTTTTCGTTGACAGGAAAAGCATGCCTCTCAAAACAATTTTATCTCTCAATTTAAGCTTTGAGCTCTGGCTCGTCTACAAATCTATGCTTACCTCTGTGAAGGGCCTATCTATTTACTTTATGCAATGTTTATTTTTATTGAGTCTCCATCTTCTCTTATAAAGCACCAACTAGGGAACACTATTATCATACTTGTGCATTGGGCATAGTTAATATTTGAGTGTGTTTCATGAATAGATCAATGATTGAGCATAATGGGCTAGGGATAGCTTTCTTTAGCATTGATATTTTAAAAGACATGGTTGCTTGTCAGTATTCTTGAATATTGATTTCTTCATGTCAAATTATAGACCATTGCTTTGAATCATTCAAGTCCAAATGTCCATGCTACAAAAGAAATAGTATATGATGAATATGATAGGTAGCATTCCACATCAAAAATTACGTTTTCAATTGCTACTTTACCATGATGAGTTTTAAGACTAAGAGTTGTTGTTATGATGGTAGGAAAGGTGAGTGAAATTATCCTTGATCAAACTTATGCACTATGCTAGCATTCACACTTCATAAACAATTATTTTTATCATTTACCTACTCGAGGACGAGTAGGAATTAAGCTTGGGGATGCTGATACGTCTCCAATGCATCTATAATTTATGAAGTATTCATGCGTTGTTTACAGTAATTTTATATGGTTTTGGTATGATTTGGATGGAACTAACCAGGACTGACGCTGTTTTCAGCAGAACTACCGTGGTGTTCTTTTTTGTGCAGGAATAAAAGTTCTCCTGTCGTTGCAACAAACCCTGGGTCTGTTGCCCAACTGTGCACAGGCACAAGACCAAGGTTGAAGCACCATCTCGGGGCCAAGATTGAAGAACCAAGAAATTCAAAGAACCAGCACACGGCCAGAGAGACCAAGGTCAAAGCCAGAAGAACGAGATATTTACAAGAGAAGAGCCTTCCTTATTGGGCAGGCGAGCCCGACAAGGGGCAAGGCCACCACCAGAAAGAAGCTATCAGAGACTCCCCGGCAGAGCCTGCCGGGGGTCACGGGGGGTAAACCATCCCGACAACCACTCAAGCATGACCCAGCTCATCAATCAGTGCGGTGTCGAGCCGCGAAGTGATTAAGTGGCAGCCATTCGCCACATGGCAGTCATTTCCTACAGAAGAAACCCACAAAGGACACCCGTCCTACGACGTGCCAAGGGAACGGATGCAGAGCTGGCAAGACAACCCGGCGTGCCTTGCCGGGAGACCAGTGATGTGACACTAAGCGGTGCATTTAATGCACCCTGTCAGCCCACAGAGTTAGGTATGATAGCACTGTTCGCTATCATATCAGTTGGGAATTACCATTTTGCCACTGTGCTGACCCCTTAATCTATAAAAGGAGACCCATGGCCCCGTAGGAAGGGATGGAAAGTAGATGAACCCAAGCCACCATACGTGCGTAGTCACTGCGGCCCTGAGCCACGTCTTGCCGGGCAAGTGTACTATGCACCACCACATTCCTTCCACCATCAATCCACCAAAGCAGGAGTAGGGTCTTACGCCTCGCGGCGGCCCAAACCTCGGTAAATAGCTCGTGTGCTCTCTGTCGTGCTGCCGAGCGTCATTCTGCTCTTTGTGCAATGCTGTGACGCCCCCGATTTGACCGTACACTAATCATGCATGCAAATGTGTACGACCAAGATCAGGGACTCACTGGAAGATATCACAACACAACTCGAGACACAAATTAAAATAATACAAGCTTTAAATTACAAGCCAGGGGCCTCGAGGGCTCGAATACAAAAGCTCGGAAACACAAGAGTCAGCGGAAGCAACAATATCTGAGTACAGACATAAGTTAAACAAGTTTGCCTTAAGAAGGCTAGCACAAATATAGCAACGATCGAAAAGGCAAGGCCTCCTGCCTGGGACCTCCTAACTACTCCTCGAAGCCGAACTCCACGTAGAAACATCCTCGGGATCTTCTGGCTCGTGGACTCCACCATCTGGTTGCATCATCCGAGAAGAAAGGAAGAAAGGGGGAAAAGGGGGAGCAAAGCAACCGTGAGTACTCATCCAAAGTACTCGCAAGCAAGGATCTACACTACATATGCAATGATATATGTGTAAAGGGGTAATATCTGTGGACTGAACTGCAGAATGCCAGAATAAGAGGGGGATAGCTAATCCAATCAAAGACTACGCTTCTGCCCACCTCAATCTTGCAATAGTAGAAGAGGGTAGCTGGAAAGTAACAAGTATCCTCGCTTCTGGCAGCCTCAGTCTCGCAGCAGTAGAATAGAATAGATGGTAAGTTCACCAAGTAACATCGTATAGCATAATCCTACCTGGTGATCCTCCCGCACATCACCCTGTGAGAGAGCAACCACCGAGTATCTCTGGAACTTATCTGGGTGTGTTTTATTACTTATCCAGTTCTAGTTGTCATGAGGTCAGAGTACAACTCCGGGTCGTCCTTTTACCGAGGGGCACGTCTATTCGAATAGATTAACTTCCCTGCAGGGGTGCACCACATAACCTAGCACGCTCGATCCCACCTGTCTCCTAGGTGGTCGCAACCCGCCCTGTCGCTCCACCACAAAGTAACCATCAGGGGGCTGCCGAGAACCCAGGCCCACCACTACCTGGGTGGAACCACCTGCCCCTTCAGCCCCCATCTCCAAATCATCATCATGTGTATGTAATAGTAAAGTATATACCTGTGATCACCACCCGAGTGATCACGGCCCGATAGTATAGCATGGCAGACGGACAAGAATGTAGGGCCACTGATGGAATACTAGCATCCTATACTAAGCATTAGGATAGGAGGTAAGGTATCAACAGTGGTAGAAACAATGACAGGCTATGCAACAGAATAGGATTCATCGAATCATCAACAGTAGAAATTCTAATGCAAGAGTAAGAGAGAAGAGAATAGGCGATATCTGGTGATCAGGGGGGGGGGCTTGCCTGGTTGATCTGGCAAGGAGGGGTCATCATCACCGGAGTCGAACTAGGGGTCGCCGTCAGTCTCGGGGTCTACCAAAAAGAAGTAACGGAGGGGGAACATAATAAATAACAGAGCAATCAAAGCATCACAAAGCGTAACATGGAAAACGTGGTGCTAGAGGTGGCCTAACGCAGTGCTTCGGTGATACAGGCGATGAGGAAAAACATCCGGGAAAGTATTCCCGGTGTTAGGCATTTTCAAGCAGATGAAATGGAGGAGGGGGAATGTTGCATGTTCGGTATGATAGAGATGCGTGGTTGACGAACGGTCTGTGTATTCGGATGCGCCTCGAAATTCTGAGCAACTTTCATATATAAAGTATTTTCATCCGAGTAACGGATTATTTTATATTAATTTTTAAAGTTTTAAAACATTATCTAATTTATTAATTATTAAATAAATTCAAAAATTGAATTATTGTATCAGCATGACGTCGGCAGTCAACAAAGGTGTTGACTGGTCAAACTGTCCTGCATGTCATTGACTGCCTAATTAACTAACATTTTAATTAGGTTAATTAGTGATTTAGTTAAACTAATTATGATTAATTAACTTAATTAATTAATTAATTATTTTAATTAATATTTTAATTATTTTAATTAATATTATTTATTTTCATATATTATTATTATTATTTATATATTTTTATTAGAAACCGTTCTGGGCTCGGGCCCCTTTGTCATAGGGCCATAGGGGCCTTAGTGGTTTAGGGGCTAACGGGGCGGGCACGTAATGGGTGCTCGGGCACGTAACGGGTGCCCGGGCACGGGCTATCGAAGCCCCGGATTAGGCCGTGCTTGGCCGACGGAGGCCGCACGCGGGGGAGGGGCGGGAGCCACGGCAAGCGTCGGATGGCGCGAGAGAGCCCCCGAACAGCAGCCGACGCGGGCGGTCGTGGCTGACGGGGTAAAGGGCGCGAGCGCCGCGGGAAGCCAGCGCGTAGGGGGCGAGCAGGGAATGCGCGGCGGGGCTACGGGCAGGAGCAGAGCTCCGGAGCGGCGAGAACGGGAGGGGCGGCCGGAGCGGCGAGCACGAGGGGAGGTGTTGGCCGGGCGCGCAAGCAAGGCGAGGCCCGGGCGGCGCAGCAACAGCGGGCAACTGCAACAGCGGGGGGGGGGGCGCTCGGCGCGTGTATGGGTCGGTGTGCGTGTGCGTGCGGTGGACGACGCCGGTGACAGAGGGGAAGGAAGGGAGGCGGAGGCCGAGGGCCTCACCGGTGAGACGTAGGGCACGGGGGAGTGGTTCTTGAGGTGGGGGACGGGGACGACGCGTCGCACGGGATGCAGTCCGGTGAGGTGGTGGTGCCCCGGTGACGGCGGGGTCCAGTGGCGTCGGAGGCGGTGACGGTGAGTGCCGGCGAGCTTGAGGCGCAGGACGTCGGCGGTTGGCTTGGGCGCCGATCCAGATCGGGACGAGGGGGATCCGGCGGAGGGGGCTCGATGCGGCGACCCAAGAGGAGCTGCGGGGCGGAGGCGACGGTCCCCAGGCGCGGTGCGGCACTCGCCGGGGTGGGGCTCCGGCGCGACCAGGTATCGGGCGCGAGGAGCGAGAGCCGCTGGAGGGCGAGAGGGAGGGGATTGTTCGTGCGGGAGAGAGTGGGGGGTCGGGGCTAGGGTTACCTGAGGGAGTGGGGTTAATGGGGGATGGGTGGGCCGGCTAGGCCGGCCTGGTGGCCAGCTGGGCCATTTTGCCCAGTGGCGGGGGGTGTTTTCGTTGTTTCCCTTTTCTTTTGTTTTATTTACTGTATTGCCTTTTTCTTTTCCTTTTGTTTTCTATTTCTTTTCTGTTTTATTTTTAGTTTCTCTTTATTTTAGTTTTAATAATTAGGATCTTAGTTCCTAATAATAGTATTACAACTCATTCTAATGCCACTATATCCTAGGCACCCAAAACAAATTAATTTTATATTTTATATTTCATAAAAGGCATTTAATTATTTGTTTTGGCTGATGTTCTAGTTAATTTGGAGTATTTAAACATTTCATAATAATGTGGTTTCACCACCATAATCATCTATGATTTATTTTCTATAATTTGAACATTTTAGATTTGCCAATTGAAAACTTTTATTGTTTGCTTGATTTTGAATTTGAATTCGAATCGGTTTCCAACTAACACGAGATTATCAACAGTAATTGTGGTGACGTGTCGTCATTAGCAGAGGGTTACTGTAGCTTAACTATCCGGGCGTCACAATTCTCCTCCACTACAAGAAATCTCGTCCCGAGATTTAAGTGGTGGAGTAAGGGGGGATAGGTGCTGGTAGCGAAAAGCTAACGAGTCTTCTCGGTCTTGGCTGCCCTTTCGAAGAGGTTGATCCCTTTCGTTGATGTCTTCATTTCTCTGCTTCAAATCATCGTGATCAAGTCGTCATCCTTTCTTCGGGATCTCCATCGTCCTACGAGCGTGACCAGGGGGAAAGACTCTGGAAGAACGCATCTCCACAAAGCTGGGCATCTGACGGTGAACTCAATGGGAAATACACGAGGTACCCCACGAGTTGTATTTCAGTGAATTCGTTGAGTACAAAATACGATGGTACCAAAGTTTCAAATGGGTAGGCAATCATTCGATGCCTAGACAGAAGCTAGAATGGAGGCTTGAACAACGAGAATAACAAGGTGTTTGATATCAGGATGAAACATGGTAGAATTTAGCTCGTGACTTACACACGAAGCCAAGTGCAAAGAATACATTAGAATCAGGGTTGTACAAGAGAGTCAGGTTTCGATCCCGTGGACCTATGGGTTATGGGCCCACCATGTGGGTTGAAAATAGGAAGGGTGGTGACATCTTGCACAGCCGTGACAGGGAGGCATGTGAGTGGATAGCTTGTCAGCTATGTCGGATACAATGTCGGAACCAAGGACGGGGAACGAAGAGATCCATTTTCTTGCTCGTTGAAACGAGGCGGACCGGTAGGCAAAGTTTTCTTCCATCGGTGGTTACCGGAATGTTATCAATAATAGGAACATGGTCTTACTGTCAGAGTTGTACACCAAGGTGTTTACATAAGCAGAAAAGTATTACTACTTAGATTATATGAAGATCACAGAAAGGTTAAACAAACAAATGGAAAGGAAAATTGTGATTTCACACAATTATTAGGAGTATATCCTTCCCATGGACAAGAAGAACATGGCATACATGGTAGGAGAGCAAGTACCCAACCATTTAGATAAAGAGGCAAGGATTAATCAAGATGTTACCCATACAACAGTGTTCGGACAACTGAACAAGAAACATTTAGCATTGGGCTTCAAATGCGCTTGTTGAAAATCGGAGTACCACAGACATGCTTCGAGATAGCATTGGCATGGTCTTGAAGTAAAGGTCGGACTTGGATACACAACGGATTCATCAGGAACAACTTATAGAATAAGTCTTACAATTTCCTCCTGGAAGAATGGTTATCCTTGCAAAAGAGATTATAATGTTAGGTCCTCCAGCCAGGGGTGCTAGGCATGACATCATATTACCGGGTCATCAAAGGACCAATATTATAACTCCTGGAAAGTTGTCCCAGCCATCATATCTGACCGAGATTCAGATCCGGTTGGTGTCATGATACCTTAGACTCGGGATGTTCGAGAAGAAAAGGTGCAACATAAATCGACGAAATGACATTTCAAGATTCTCGGGAAATGAACTATGGGAGCAGGTTCCCGAAACAATAGTTCATCATTAAACCAAGGAGAGGATGAGGAGGTGGCTGATGGGCTCAGCGACAATTCATCGAGAATTCGAAACGGATGGATTTACACAATAATGTGAACAAGAAGAAGACACTTGTCAATTCAAATGATATACTGTTGTATGCTTGAGGAAAACATACACCATTAATCATTAGTTGAAGGGTGTGCCCAAAATATGACCTTTGGCAGCAAGATCAATGTTAAAGTGGCGATTCAATAACTACAGTCTAAGAACGAACTCTCGATTGTTAACTTCAAAGCAGTAGGGTGGCTAGAAGTACAGAACTCAAGTAGCATCGTTAGCCTATTGGTATCCCGGTTAAAAACATCACGGGCACCAAGGAAGAATGGTGATGGTGAGAAGTATCATCATACCGAGAATTTCTAAGAGGTGGAGCAATCCCACAACATTTTCGACATAAAAGACAGTAATACTTCAATGCAGAACACAACACTAGCTGGAGAGCAAGTTATATTCATAATGTGGATAGGTCCGCGATGAAAGGAAGTCAAGGGTGTTTCCGGTGATAATAAAAATCATCAAGGGCAAGGAGAGTATTCCTCATCATGAACACAGTTGACATCTCGGAAGAAGTCAAAGTGTTGAAAGTGACCCGACACATTTGCCGGGAGGTTTCAAGAGGATGCAATCAAACAACAACGGCAACAAGCAAGGGAATGACGAAGTGGCAAGTTATAGGATCAATATATAAGATGCAAGCTCGGAACCAATGTTGCCTTTCAAGACAAGCAACATGATGTTGAAAGCTCGACGTGAGTCGTGCTCACACACTGAAGAATTCGTGCACCAGAGAAGGACGAGGTAGCACGGTCAAAGATAACAAGACCAGGATGCAGCCGATAGTCTAGGAATGACCAGATTGAGTTAGGAATTTCCTAGTAAAATACTATGGGTATTTGATTTGTAGTGCGGAATAATTTCACTAGTCCGTGACCTCGGTTGACAACAACCCAGAACCCGTAGAGTGATTACGACAAGCAAAGACATTACTCCAACAAAGTTAGTAATATGTGGTGCCACGGCAAGACATCTTCGAGATACCAGGTGGTAATACTCGAAGGTAGAAAATGATATAAGTAGAATCGGGTAATTGACCTATGACAATACATACTTCAACCTTGCCAAAAATAGACGAGGCACAGGAATGAATTCCCATTAGATATATCCTATCAGGATAGCATGGTCGGAACCATAACCGTAAGGAATCAATTGAAGAATACCGAAAGAATCATACAGTTGGATAATCATTTTGCAAGAAGCTTGCGAGATGGTCTACCTCATTTTCATGGGCATGAACACAAAGTTCAAGGTCGACTCCCACTTCTTTAATGCATATCATTTCATTCACCTCTCGCTTTGATAAAACTGTAGTGTTGGAATTTTATTTGGTAGAATACCGGAAGAGTATGACTTGTGAAAACTTTTAGGTTCTCACGGATTAGGGGGAAGGCATAGGTTCAACCCATCGGGCATCTTAGTAACATATACCACAAGTTTCAAAAATAAAAACACAAGCTCTAAAGTAGAGCATGGTTGGCCAAGCAGAGGATACAATTTACCAAAGGCATTATGTATCAGGGGGAGAACTCAAGGTTTTCATATGTCGGAACGATCGGATAATAATCCATAAAAGGAACTGGTGGACCGCAAGGAATCATATGTGAGTATCGATACTCAACCAGAAGAAGAAATAATTAAAGGAGATCAGATTATAGAAACAACTGACTAATTCAACCAAATGCAAGGGAATTATGTTTTCTGAATTAAGAGATCAGAAGCAAATGCTCTGATCAAGGATGGATAAGTTGAATATGCTTAGGGATACAATCGATGGCAATTTGATTGGTCGAGATCCAACCAGGTTTAAAATGACATCTGCGTCGGAAGGATGAATTCTAGGATCTGCTTGGGGATTGCGAGCATCCGCATCATTTTGAATCAACGGACTCGAAATGATAGTGACAAGGATGGGAATAAGATTGCCAGATCTATGGGATTAACCATATTGCACGCAAGCAAGAATTTCAAGATAAATATGTTGTTGAGGATTTTCTAAAGCTCGAATAGGATTTCGAAGACTTTAGTGAAACATATGAACAACTTGGGAGAAACAAATCCTCGGTATGTGTGAGGATTAATTTGTAGGTGTATTCAGGCGACAAGGAACTGTAAGGCAGTAGGCACAAGGATTATCGAAACAACGACGAGTATTTCTGGGTATCTTGTAATAACAAGACCAAGTTGGGATGGATGGAAGAATGACAACTGCATGTAGTTATCATAAGGGTTGACGATGGAAGGGGAATTGCAAACGCGATGAACACAAGTTCTCGGGTTAACAGCGGAGAGTATCTTTAGGGTCTTTTGGTGCAGCAGACGATCATCAGTAACAGGGTGCTCTCCGGGTGAAAGTGATACCGAGATCCTAATGTTAGATTTAGCAAAATTCATTTAACCCGAATAGAAGACAGATCAGAGTTCCAGAGTATAAACGAGGAGTAAAAGATCCTAATACCACCCAATGGTGTTGTGGTCCCGTAAGCCACACAACAAGTTAGTAAATTTGTTTTTCAAAGACTAGACTCAACTTCGGCCAAGGAGTTGGAAAGGGGGATTCCTACAGGCAGTCGGCTCTGATACCAACTTGTAACGCCCCCGATTTGACCGTACACTAATCATGCACACAAATGTGTACGACCAAGATCAGGGACTCACTCGAAGATATGACAACACAACTCTAGACACAAATTAAAATAATACAAGCTTTAAATTACAAGCCAGGGGCCTCGAGGGCTCGAATACAAAAGCTCGGAAACACAAGAGTCGGCGGAAGCAACAATATCTGAGTACAGAAATAAGTTAAACAAGTTTTCCTTAAGAAGGCTAGCACAAATATAGCAATGATCGAAAAGGCAAGGCCTCCTGCCTGGGACCTCCTAACTACTCCTCGAAGCCGAACTCCACGTAGAAACATCCTCGGGATCTTCTGGCTCCTGGACTCCACCATCTGGTTGCATCATCCGAGAAGAAAGGAAGAAAGGGGGAAAAGGGGGAGCAAAGCAACCGTGAGTACTCATCCAAAGTACTCGCAAGCAAGGATCTACACTACATATGCAACGATATATGTGTAAAGGGGTAATATCTGTGGACTGAACTGCAGAATGCCAGAATAAGAGGGGGATAGCTAATCCAATCGAAGACTACGCTTCTGCCCACCTCCATCTTGCAGCAGTAGAAGAGGGTAGCTGGAAAGTAACAAGTATCCTCGCTTCTGGTAGCCTCCGTCTTGCAGAAGTAGAATAGAATAGATGGTAAGTTCACCAAGTAACATCGTATAGCATAATCCTACCCGGCGATCCTCCCGCACATCACCCTGTGAGAGAGCAACCACCGAGTTATCTCTGGAACTTATCTGGGTGTGTTTTATCACGTATCCAGTTCTAGTTGTCATGAGGTCAGAGTACAACTCCGGGTCGTCCTTTTACCGAGGGACATGGCTATTCGAATAGATTAACTTCCCTGCAGGGGTGTACCACATAACCCAGCACGCTCGATCCCATTTGGCCGGACACACTTTCCTGGGTCATGCCCGGCCTCGGAAGATCAACACGTCGCAGCCCTACCTAAGCACAACAGAGAGGTCAGCACGCCGGTCTAAACCCTAAGCACACGGGGGTCTGGGCCCATCACCCAATGCACACCTGCACGTTGCGAGGGCGGCCGGTAAGCAGACCTAGCCTTTGCTAATACCAGAGTAGGCTTTCCAGTCCAATCCAGCGCGCGCTGCTAAGTCGCTGACGTCAAGAAGGCTTCGGCTGATACCACGACGTCGAGTGCCCATAACTATTCCCACGTAGCTGGTTAGTGCGTATAGGCCAAATGGCCAGACTCATATCAAATACCAAGATCCCGTTAAACGTGTTATTATGAAATAACTGCGGACAACGACCAGGGCCAGGCCCACTTGTCTCCTAGGTGGTCGCAACCCGGCCTGTCGTTCCGCCACAAAGTAACCATCAGGGGGTTGCCGGGAACCCAGGCCCACCACTACCTGGGCGGAACCACCTGCCCCTTCAGCACCCATCTCCGAATCATCATCATGTGTATGTAATAGTAAAGTATATACCCGTGATCACCACCCGAGTGATCACGGCCCGATAGTATAGCATGGCAGACGGACAAGAATTTAGGGCCACTGATGGAAGACTAGCATCCTATACTAAGCACTAGGATAGCAGGTAAGGTATCAACAGTGGTAGCAACAATGACAGGCTATTCAACAGAATAGGATTCATCGAATCATCAACAGTAGAAATTCTAATGCAAGAGTAAGAGAGAAGAGACTAGGCGATATCTGGTGATCAAGGGGGGGCTTGCCTGGTTGCTCTGGCAAGGAGGCGTCGTCATCACCGTAGTCGAACTAGGGGTCGCCGTCAGTCTCGGGGTCTACCGGAAAGAAGTAACGGAGGGGGAACATAATAAATAACAGAGCAATCAAAGCATCACAAAGCGTAACATGGAAAAACGTGGTGTTAGAGGTGGCCTGACGCAGTGCTCGGTGATACAGGCGATGAGGAAAAACATCCGGGAAAGTATCCCCAGTGTTAGGCATTTTCGAGCAGATGAAACGGAGGGGGGAATGTTGCATGTCCGGTATGATAGAGATGTGTGGTTGACGAACGGTCTGCGTATTCGGATGCGTCTTGAAATTCTAAGCAACTTTCATATGTAAAGTATTTTCATCCGAGTTACGGATTATTTTATATTAATTTTTAAAGTTTTAAAACATTATCTAATTTATTAATTATTAAATAAATTCAAAAATTGAATTATTGTATCAGCATGACGTCAGCGTGACGTCAGCAGTCAACAAAGGTGTTGACTGGTCAAACCGACGTGTGGGTCCCGCATGTCATTGACTACTTAATTAACTAACATTTTAATTAGGTTAATTAGTGATTTAGTTAAACTAATTATGATTAATTAACTTAATTAATTATTTCATTAATTAATTATTTTAATTAATATTTTAATTATTTTAATTAATATTATTTATTTTCATATATTATTATTATTATTATTTATATATTTTTATTAGAAACCGTTCTGGGCTCGGGCCCCTTTGTCATAGGGCCATAGGGGCCTTAGTGGTTTAGGGGCTAACGGGCGGACACGTAATGGGTGCTCGGGCATGTAACGGGTGCCCGGGCACGGGCTATCGAAGCCCCGGATTAGGCCGTGCTTGGCCGACGGAGGCCGCACGCGGGGGAGGGGCGGGAGCCACGGCAAGCGTCGGATGGCACGAGAGAGCCCCCGAACAGCAGCCGACGCGGGCGGTCGTGGCTGACGGGGTAAAGGGCGCGAGCGCCGCGGGAAGCCAGCGCGTAGGGGGCGAGCAGGGAATGCGCGGCGGGGCTGCGGGCAGGAGCAGAGCTCCGGAGCGGCGAGAACGGGAGGGGCGGCCGGAGCGGCGAGCACGAGGGGAGGTGTTGGCCGGGCGCGCAAGCAAGGCGAGGCCCGGGCGGCGTAGCAACAGCGGGCAACTGCAGCAGTGGGGGGCGCGGTCGGCGCGTGTATGGGTGGGTGTGCGTGTGCATGCTGTGGATGGCGCCGGCGATAGAGGGGAAGGAAGGGAGGCGGAGGCCGAGGGCCTCACCGGTGAGACGTAGGGCACATGGCAGTGGTTCTTGAGGTGGGTGACGGGGACGACGCGTCGCAGGGGATGCAGTCCGGCGAGGTGGTGGTGCCCTGGTGACGGCGGGGTCCAGCGACGTCGGAGGCGGTGATGGTGAGTGCCGCTGATCTTGAGGAGCAGGACGTCGGCGGTTGGCTCGGGCGCCGATCCAGATCGGAACGAGGGGGATCCGGCGGAGGGGGCTCGATGCGGCGACCCTAGAGGAGCTGCGGGGCGGAGGCGACGGTCCTCAGGTGCGGTGCGGCGCTCGCCGGGGTGGGGCTCCGACGCGACCAGGTATCAGGCGCGAGGAGCGAGAGCCGCTGGAGGGCGAGAGGGAGGGGATTGTTCGTGCGGGAGAGTGTGGGGGGTCGGGGCTAGGGTTACCGGAGGGAGTGGGGTTAATGGGGGATGGGTGGGCCGGCTAGGCCGGCCTGGTGGCCAGCTGGGCCATTTGGCCTAGTGGCGGGGGGTGTTTTATTTGTTTCCCTTTTCTTTTGTTTTATTTACTGTTTTGCCTTTTTCTTTTCCTTTTGTTTTCTAGTTCTTTTCTGTTTTATTTTTAGTTTCTCTTTATTTTAGTTTTAATAATTATGATCTTAGTTCCTAATATTAGTATTACTACTCATTCTAATGCCACTATATCCTAGGCACCCAAAACAAATTAGTCTAATATTTTATATTTTATAAAAGGCATTTAATTATTTGTTTTGGCTGATGTTCTAGTTAATTTGGAGTATTTAAACATTTCATAATAATGTGGATTCACCACCATAATCATCTATGATTTATTTTCTATAATTTGAACATTTTAGATTTGTCAATTGAAAACTTTTATTGTTTGCTTGATTTTGAATTTGAATTCGAACCGGTTTCCAACTAACACGAGATTATCAACAGTAATTGTGGTGACGTGTCGTCATTAGCAGAGGGTTACTGTAGCTTAACTATCTGGGCTTCTCAAACGCGCCATCCCCCACCAAACCTACAAGGGGACGCTCGGTCCCATAGGTGGTTGCGGATATCCTGCGACATCTTTGGCGCACCACGTAGGGGGAGCGCTTGCGCGAACCTGAAAGCGTACGCAGCGCGTCATCTTCATCGCCATCTTCATCTTTGATGACGCCATCGACCGTGGCACCCAAGAAGAAGAAATCCGGCCCTTCGGCCCAGCCATCTACCTTGAAGGCCCCACCACTCGTGGCCTCTAATGCTGCGGGGGATGCGGAGATAAGCAAGGACGTGAGTGCCGCTGGGGGCGTGGTTGGAGCAGGTGGCGCCATTGCCACTCCCCCTATGGCCGACACAGTGGCTGGAGGCATCAGAGGAGAATAGCACTAGCAGTGTCTCGTTGATCACGCTCAGCAAGGTGCGGTCGAGGGGGACACACCACCCGCACCCTTTCCTCTCGTTGATGAGCACAGCCGCGGCAACGGCGCTCGGTCCAAGGAAAACCACTGCCCTCGAGTCGCCCCCACCCAGGGAGCGACTATGGCGCGTGCAACTCCTCCCGGACGAGCCATCCAAACCGTCGCGATGAATGGAGCCGCTGATCCTCGAGCACCACTGCTGTGCAATCCCGCTGCGCTGGTGGTCGTTCCACAACAGCATCGGCACGCCGCCGCTGGCACCATTAGGAGCCAGGCGACAGTGCGGTCGACCTCCTAGACATCCATGCCAAGCACAACCATGGAAGCCATGGCACGACCTCAGCTGCTACTATGGCTCCCGGCATGGGCCGAGCAGATGGATGAATGGTGTGCCACCTTCCAGAGCCTGCTCGGTTTCGCCAAAGGTGGGGGCTCGCGACGGGCCTGCCCGCCACAACCTCCCCAAGCGACAGCAACCGCCCGCACAGTTGGCCAAACGGAGGAGGCCGTCCCCACCGTACAGTCCCCACCACGGCAGTCGGCGCGGGTGTAGCCGAATCAAGACCCCGACGATGTCTCGATGGCCTCTTCTGACCCTCGAGCACGTCCAGGCCAATGTCGGACCCTGGAGGATAGGTGACGGGGAGACGCGCGCGCTATCATAGATCGACAACGCTGATGAGCATTATCTTGGTGTTGGCGGGTGCCTACCCTTTGAGGTCGGCTGCCCTTCCTTTACACGAGAGCTGCGACAAGTCTGTTGGTCGTCCGTTCACACGTTCAAGCCAGAGATACCTGAGAAGTACGACGGGAGGCTGAACCTGATAGAGTTCCTGAGCATCTAAACTATCGCTATTCAGGCTGCCGGGGGAAGAAACGAGAAGGTGTTCGCCAATTACTTCCCTTTGGCCCTCAAGTCCAATGTGTGGTATTGATACGTCCAAAACGTATCTATAATTTCTGCTTGCTCCATGCCTCTTTTGGGTGATATTGCTATGATATTTATACACTTCCATACACTTTTGATCATATTTGGACTAACCTATTAACTCAGTGCACCCCAGTGCTAGTTTCTGTTTTCTGCTGTTTTTGTATTTCAGGTTTTCCCATTGCGAAAACTGCCAGAAAAATCCCGGAAAAATTATATAAAAAATTAGCGTTCCAGAAGCTTCCCGGTAGCCAAAGTATAGCCGGAGGGGGGCCACCAGGGCTCCAGGCGCCCTGGTGGCGCGGCCTCCCTCCTGGCCGCGCCGGGGGGGGGGGGCGCCTGGGCCCCCCAGGCCTCCGCTGATGCCCCCCTTTGGCATATATTTATATCGTGTCCTGAAACCCTCGAGACGGGAACCCTTTTTCGCGATCTCATCTCTGTTCCGCCGCCTCTGCGCTTCCAAGATCGGGAGCACCAGGAGATCTCTTCCCGGCACCCTGCCGGAGGGGAGGATCACCATCGGGAGCCTCTCCACCACCATGGACGCCTCCCGGATGAGTTGTGAGTAGTCTCCCTTGGACCATGGGTCCATGACCAGTAGCTATGTGATGTTCTCCTCCCCTTCTTGTGCTTCACTAATTAGACCTCGTGAGCTGCCCTACATGATCGAGGCACATATGTAATCCTTATGCTGTTGCTATGTTGAGTTTGCTGGGATCCGATGGATTGTGAGATTATGTTCAGATTGTGTTTGAGTAATATATTTGATCTACCTCTTTTATATTTATGTTCGTAAGTAATTCTTGCATGTTCTCCGTTGTTATTTATTGCTTTGGCCAAGTAGTAGGTAGTGACTCCAAGAGGGAACGTTATGCTTGATTGTGGGTTCATGCCCCTCGATCACTAGCTTGAGTGACAGAAACATGAGTCTAGGGGATGTGTTGTTGCCACAAGGGGGAAAACAACGGTGCTTGTGCCCGCGGGTGCACGGATTGTTTACTTTATGCAAAGTTCTTTTAATGCAGTTGTCTGTTGCTTTGAGTTTACACTATGGGTGGGACTCGCAACTTAATACCAGCGAGATGTTCTGGATAGATATCTCAAGGTGGATGATTAGTAGTAGATGCAGATGGATTTCGGTATACTTGCCTTGGCGTACTGCCCATGCTTTGAACCTCTACCTTTCTTGTAACATAGTTAGCATTGGTTTGCGCACATAATTCTGTCAATTGCCCAGCTGTAATTCGTTCACCTCACATGGCTGTTTTATCGTCTTTTGGGAGAGAGACATCACTAGTGAACATCATGGGACCGCGGTCCATATTACCATCACTGAGCACATCCGCTATTTACTTTCTGTTTTTACTTAGTATTGCAGCAATACCTATCACTATTATCACTTGCGTTTGATCCTTTGTAAACGACAAGGCCGGAGGGGTTGACAACCTCTTTGTACTCGTTGGGAGCAAAGTTATTTGTATCTGTGTGCAGGTCCACGTTGATTGCTAATATCTGGCACCGTTAGCAGTTGACACCTTCTTGTTGAAACTGGGAGTCTCAGGGGGAAATCGAACCTTGGTATCTTTGCCAAGGGAAAACTTCCGCTACACTGCATCTCAAACCTTCCACTTGGGGTAACCAACGAGGGGCGAGAAGCTATCAAGCAAAGTTTTCTGGCGCCGTTGCCGGGGACTCCACTCTTCAGGATAGGGGAGTTGCACGGTATCTTTTACCTTTGCTTTTTAGTCTTGTTAGTTTACCTTTCAGTTTTTGCTTTAAGTATCTTTTTATCGAAAATCACAAAAATAGTTATCTTGCTTGCTTGCTACTATGGGTTCCACCGAGAACACCAAGTTGTGTGACTTCACTAGTCACAACAACGATGACTTTGTCTGCACACCTATCACTACACCTGCCACTTCAGCACCTTCGTATGAAATTAAACCTGCTTTACTGAACTTAGTCATGAAAGATCAATTCTCCGGTGCTGGAGATGATGCTGCTTTACACTTGAACAATTTTGTTGAACTTTGTGATATGCAAAAGTACCAAGAAATAGATGGTAACATTGTTAAGCTTAAGCTTTTTCCTTTCTCCTTGAGAGGACGAGCTAAAATTTGGTTTCAATCTTTGCCTAGAAATAGCATAGATTCATGGGACAAGTGCAAAGATGCTTTTATTGGAAAATACTATCCACCTGCTAAAATTATCCAAATAAGAAGTAACATAATGAATTTTAAACGGTTGGATAATGAACACGTTGCCCAAGCTTGGGAACGTATGAAATCTCTTGTCAAGAACTGCCCTACTCATGGTTTCACTACTTGGATGGTTATCCAAACTTTTTATGCAGGCTTGAACTTTACCTCGCGGAACTTGTTAGATTCGGCCGCGGGAGGAACCTTTATGTCAACTACACTTGGTGCTGCCACAAAGCTTCTTGATGAGATGATGACCAACTATTCCCAATGGCACACCGAACGCGCTCCAACAGGTAGGAAGGTAAACTCTGTCGAGGAGATTTCCTCCCTAAATGAAAAAGTTGACTTGATCATGTCTCTACTTTCGAAGCAATCTTCTGTTGATCCTCGTGATGTTCCTTTAAATTCTTTGATTTCTCAAGAACAAGTAGATGTGAACTTTATCTCTAGAAACAATTTCAACAACAATGCTTATAGGAGTAACTTTGGTAACAATCCTAGACCGTTCCCCTCTAATTCCTATGGGAACAACAATTCTTATCCTATCACCAAGAACTCCACTACTGAACTAGAGATCATGCTTAAAGATTTCATCACTACCCAAAAAGCCTTTAATAAGAGTGTAGGAGAAAAACTAAACAAACTAGATGATCTCTCTTCGAAGGTAGACAATTTAGCCAATAAGGTAGAATTACTTAAAATTAGAACTTCTCCTCTTGAGGAGAGGGAGGTCACTCCTATGAATGCTATTCAAGTGCAAATTAATGAAAATATTAGGATGTTGGCTAAACTTAAAGAGAGATGGGCTAGAGAAAGGGAGGAAGAAGATAGAATTAAGAACCTTCCTACCCACCACACTGTTGCTACTATCCAAGTTGTTGAGGATATCCAAACTCTTAGCACCCAATGCACTCCTGGTCCCAATGGACCTATTAATGGTGATGCTATGACTATAGAAACTACCAAACAAGTTTACCTAAAGGACACCACTACCACCTTACTTGATAGTAGTGACCTTGATTTTGATAATTGCACTCTTACCGAAGTTATTGATTTCCTTCACAAGATGTCTAGAGATCCCCGCACTAGCACGCTTAACCTTGCCTTCACAGAGCATATCACTAATGCTCTCATCAAAGCTAGGGAGGAGAAACTTAGAGTAGAAGCCTCCATACCTAGAAAGCTAGAAGATGGTTGGGATCCTATGATAAAAATTAAGTTGAATAACTTCTCTTGCTATGCTTTATGTGATGTTGGTGCTAGTACCTCTGTTATGCCCAAAAGAATATATGATATGCTTAAATTGGAACCTTTTGATTCTTGTTCTTTTGGTGTTCGTCTCGTTGATTCTTCCATAAAGAAACCTTTGGGGAGGATCGACGATGTTCTTATCATTGTCAATGACAATTATGTTCCCGTTGATTTTACTATTATGGATATTGAATGTGAACCTTCGTGTCCAATTATTTTGGGACGTCCTTTTCTACGCACCGTTGGTGCTATCATTGACATGAAAGAGGGGAATATAAAATTCCAGTTTCCTCTCAAGAAAGGGATGGAACACTTCCCTCGAAAGAAGATTAAGTTAGCTTTTGAGTCCGTTATACGGGCTAGCTATTCTTTTACTCTTGATAAAACTTGATCTCTTTGCATTATGCCTAGCTTAAAGGCATAAAAGAAAGTGCTTTTGGGAGGCAGCCCACATGAATAAAATTTTATTTTGCTTTTGTTGTGTCTTGATGTTGTTACTACAGTAGCATCATCATTGTATCTTTGCTTTTCAACTTTGTGCCAAGTGTAGCCTCTGATTGCAAGAAAGTTCAAAAGTTGTGACGTGCTGTCCAGGAAACAGATTCTGTCCTTGGATAGAAAAATTCGTATAAAATCACCAGATCATCTTTTTGGTCTGAATTTTTTCGACAGCGTGCTCTATACAATTGTCTTTCGTGCATCTGTTCTGAGTTTTTTGATTAGAGTTGCAGAAGTGCCCCGAAAAAATCATTTACTACCTGCTGTTCTGTTTTTCACAGATTCTGTCCTGTTTTGCCTTTCCTTCATTTTGCAAACGTAGAGCTTGCTTTTTCTTTGAAAAAACCTTTTGGCAATCTTGATAAACAGTAGACCTTCAAGAATATCCTTATTTCCAGCAAGGAACAATTATTTTATTATGGGTACTAACCTCGCTAATCAGATTATGATGAGTTATGTATGAAGGGAGTTTTCAAGTGTGCGAGGGAAGATGATAAAAAGATTCAGGAGTGTCAAACGCTCAAGCTTGGGGATGCCCCCATGCACCCCCAAGAAATATTCAAGGAGACTCAAGCGTCTAAGCTTGGGGATGCCCCCGGGCATCCCCTTCTCCATCAACATTATCAGTTCGTCTTTCGTTCCACTATATTTTTATCACTTCATGTGTTATGTGCTATGCTTGGAGCGTCTTGCTTTTAGTTTCCTTTTTAGTTTTCTTTAGCTTTTCATAACGAGTCGGAACTCAGCCTTCTTTATGTGGGAGAGAAACACGCTCCACTTCTACCTAGAACATAACATAGAATTTTCATGTCTATCTTTGTTGTGTGTGTTCTTTGTCTTTCAATAGCTACTATCATGCTTAGCTCTTAGTTTTCATGCTTATCTTTTTAAAGAGCTTTTGTTTAGTTGGTTGCTTGAACTCTCTTTATTTATCATGATTATCTTATTAAGAGAGTTTGCATCCGTTGCATTGGTTGATATGTCTATGATAAAGATGCTACGTGCATAATGGCGCTTAGTAGTTCATGTTTTCTTATGGTTAGTCTCAAATAGCTGGGGGGTTCCCAATGTGTTATTGGAGTACCAACATGATTTGTTTGCCTATGATGTGGTATGGTTTAGTAATATCTTCCTTCGAGAATTTATTTTGATTGACTTGGCGTATGCTCACGCATATTTAAGACTGTAAAGAAAGTCTGTGAAGCCTTGATGATCTTTTGTTTCTGAGTAGCGATATAACTTCCATGCCTGATTCAATGTTGCTTTGTCGCTCTGCATGATTATGACCGTCATTGCTCTCTTAGTTGGTCGCTCCCAGTCTTTTGCTAACCTTCGCCTGTACTAAGCGGACTGACTGCTTGTGCATCCAAATTCCTTTAAACCAGTTATGCCATATGAGTCCACCATACCTTCCTACATGGTATTTACCTGCCATTCCTAACGAAGACTTGCATGTACCATCTCGAAATCATTCAAAAAAAATGCATTCCTATTCTGTGCCTCTGTTTTAAGTTCATGAGGAAGTAGTAGTTAATTCATGATCTTTTTAAGTTGGACAAGCTTCACCCCGGGATTGCATGTCTAATGTGCAAACTCATAATACGAGAAGGAACTGGCAAAGAGTGCGCCCGGCTCAAAATTAATATAACAAACAAACCCTCCTTCACGCTTTGTTCATGAGAAATTAGAAAACTTTGGTAGTGATAAACAAAGGAGATTAAGAGGATGTGATCGTCCTCATTCGGGAGCCGTTCCTCGAAACTTGTCCATCTCAAGAAGTGATTGAGTTATCTGCTAGCATTCGTTGACGGAACATGCATAATCTAAAAAATAATTATTACCTCTGTTTTTAAAACCAAGAGCTCTGGTACATGTTTTGTCTTTGTTTCCGACTACGGGTTTTCAACCTTGCCAACAAAAGCCACGGTTCGAGAGTCTCCACCTTTTTTTAAAGCACCAACTATTAAGAGCATGATTGTCATTCTGAGTGTAATGTGCATTGTTCCAAAGTAGCATTGTCTTTTGCATGATTATGATATCATTTATTCTGAAATCATTGTATCTAGTCACCACTTAAACCTTGGAGGTCCCCCTGCATTTATGTTTTGCTTCACTAAAGGGGGCAAGCGAGATATCACTTTATCATATTTGCACACCATGCTCATTACAAATCTATTTGATGTTTCAGTATCATATTGTAAAACTTTCAGTTCCTTATGATTTTCTCATGAGGCAACTTAATTACTACAGATTCATTGTCTCAGTAAGCTTTTGTCATATGACTATGAAAAAGTCCTATATGGTTAATAGCATGTCACCACAGAAATTATTCTTGTTATCATTTACCTACTCGAGGACAAGCAGGAATTAAGCTTGGGGATGTTGATACGTCCAAAATGTATCTATAATTTCTGCTTGCTCCATGCCTCTTTTGGGTGATATTGCTATGATATTTATACACTTCCATACACTTTTGATCATATTTGGACTAACCTATTAACTCAGTGCACCCCAGTGCCAGTTTCTGTTTTCTGCTGTTTTTGTATTTCAGGTTTTCCCATTACGAAAACTGCCAGAAAAATCCCGGAAAAATTATATAAAAAATCAGCGTTCCAGAAGCTTCCCGGTAGCCAAAGTACAGCCGGAGGGGGGCCACCAGGGCTGCAGGCGCCCTGGTGGCGCGGCCCCCCTCCTGGCCGCGCCGGGGGGGGGCGCCTGGGCCCCCCAGGCCTCCGCTGATACCCCCCTTTGGCATATATTTATATCGTGTCCTGAAACCCTCGAGACGGGAACCCTTTTTCGCGATCTCATCTCTGTTCCGCCGCCGCCGCGCTTCCAAGATCGGGAGCACCAGGAGAACTCTTCCCGGCACCCTGCCGGAGGGGAGGATCACCACCGGGAGCCTCTCCACCACCATGGACGCCTCCCGGATGAGTTGTGAGTAGTCTCCCTTGGACCATGGGTCCATGACTAGTAGCTATGTGATGTTCTCCTCCCCTTCTTGTGCTTCACTAATTAGACCTCGTGAGCTGCCCTACATGATCGAGGCACATATGTAATCCTTATGCTGTTGCTATGTTGAGTTTGCTGGGATCCAATGGATTGTGAGATTATGTTCAGATTGTGTTTGAGTAATATATTTGATCTACCTCTTTTATATTTATGTTCGTAAGTAATTCTTGCATGTTCTCCGTTGTTATTTATTGCTTTGGCCAAGTAGTAGGTAGTGACTCCAAGAGGGAACGTTATGCTTGATTGTGGGTTCATGCCCCTCGATGACTAGCTTGAGTGACAGAAACATGAGTCTAGTGGATGTGCTGTTGCCACAAGGGGGAAAACAACGGTGCTTGTGCCCGCGGGTGCAAGGATTGTTTACTTTACGCAAAGTTCTTTTAATGCAGTTGTCTGTTGCTTTGAGTTTACACTATGGGTGGGACTCGCAACTTAATACCAGCGAGATGTTCTAGATAGATATCTCAAGGTGGATGATTAGTAGTAGATGCAGATGGATTTCGGTCTACTTGCCTTGGCATACCGCCCATGCTTTGAACCTCTACCTTTCTTGTAACATAGTTAGCATTGGTTTGCGCACATAATTCTGTCAATTGCCCAGCTGTAATTCGTTCACCTCACATGGCTGTTTTATCGTCTTTTGGGAGAGAGACATCACTAGTGAACATCATGGGACCCCGGTCCATATTACCATCACTGATCACATCCGCTATTTACTTTCTGTTTTTACTTACTATTGCAGCAATACCTATCACTATGATCACTTGCGTTTGATCCTTTGTAAACGACAAGGCCGGAGGGATTGACAACCTCTCTGTACTCGTTGGGAGCAAAGTTATTTGTATCTGTGTGCAGGTCCACGTTGATTGCTAATATCTGGCGCCGTTAGCAGTTGACACCTTCTTGTTGAAACTGGGAGTCTCAGGGGAAATCGATCCTTGGTATCTTTGCCAAGGGAAAACTTCCGCTACACTGCATCTCAAACCTTCCACTTGGGGTAACCAACGAGGGGCGAGAAGCCATCAGGTATTGGCTGATGCACCTGTCGGAGAACTCCATTTCGGCATGGGCAGATATGTGCCATGAGTTCATTGGAGCCTTCACCGGTGGGCACCAAGAACCCGGCAGGCCCAGCGACCTGCAGCTCCTTCAGCAGAAGGAAGGAGAAACCCTCCGTAAGTATTTACAGAGATTCAGTAAAGTTCATAGAAATATTCCGAATATCCATCTGGTAGCCGTTATAGCAGCTTTCCAGTCCAATTTGCGCAACCGCAGCATTCGTTCCAAAATGAATTTGCGGTTGCCCAAGACTGTGAAGGAACTATACACACTGAGGAAGGAAGGAAGTTGCCTGGAGAGGAAGATTGCGTCAATGTTGATTCAGAGGATGAAGATGAGTCAACCAGTTAGAAGAAGGGCAAGAAGCGCAACAAGAAACCAAGAGATAAGGTAGTGATGACTGTGGAAGGTTCAGGCACGCCTAGTACCGGCAAGATGGCCAAGGTTGAGGCCCTCAGCAAGGAAGTTGCTCCTTGCATGGCTTGCCAGGAAGCCGCTGCTGCTGAGAAAGCTGGTAAAGGTGATGGTCCGTACTACAAGATCAACCGGACCAAGGCCACGACCTTCAGGAGTGTTATCAGGTTGAGCAGCTTGCCAAGAGACAGAGGGTAGAGTATGATAAGTGAGATAAGGAAAGAGGTCAGAATGCTGCCAGTGGTAAGGGCCGAGGCGGTGAAGCAAATCGCCCTGGCAAACCCTTTCGGAACCAAGGAAGACCCACCAGGGCCCAAGAGAAGGAAATTTGTGGCAATGTGAGTGATGGAGGGAATAAAGAGGAAACGAGCGAGCAGGAATTTCATAGGGCCACTGACGCCCTATGCATTTACGGAGGTGCATCTTTGCACACATCCCATCGCAAACTCAAGCGATGGGCAAGGGAGGTCAATGCTATGGAGCCAGCGCTAGAGGCCCGGAAGCCGCTCAAGTGGTCCGGCACGCCCATCATCTTTCATGTGGAGGACCACCCTGGCCGCGTCACGGTGGTAGGGTGTTTGCCATTGTTGGTATCTCCGACAATTCGCAACCTCAAGGTCACAAAGATGCTAGTGGATGGCGGGGCTGGGTTGAATCTAATTTCCGCGGCAGTCATCAAGAAGCTTCAAATAGGATAAGAAGAGCTAGAGGTTACCGGCACGATTCAAGGAGTCAATCCCGGTAGGAGCCGTCCTAAGGGAAAGATTATGTTGCCGGTGACGTTTGGGGGAGAGTTGAACTACCGGACTGAGAAGATTGTGTTTGATGTGGTTGACCTCCCCCCGCCATACAATGGGATTCTGGGACGCCCAGCCCTGGCTAAGCTCATGGCAGCATCCCATTATGCTTATAACACTTTGAAGATGATCGGGCCACTGGGAGTCATCACTATCCCATTAGACGAAAAGGATGCCATTATCTGCATGGACAAGATGTACCGGGATGCAGTCACAGCAGAGGCTGCGGCAGTGACAGCTCCCGTCTCTGAAAGCAAAGGAATGAAGAGGGATTGTTGGTCCTCCGGAAAGGAGTCCGGGAAGCTTGCCCCCCTCCAAGTGCACGGCACCCGTTGACGACGTGCCAGAGTGTTCCAACATCAAGAGGCCCAAGGTTGATGCACCCCAAGTAAAGAAGGTCCCAACAGGGCTGGCTGGCGTTGATGGTACTTTCACTATCAGCGCCACTCTTGATGAAAAATAGTAAAGCATGCTCGTTGCCTTCCTAAGGGCGAATATTGATGTGTTTGCCTGGCAACCATCTGATATCCCCGGTGTTCCCAGGAAGGTAATCGAGCACCACCTGATTGTCTGCCCACATGCCCGACCTGTCAAGCAGAGAGGCCGGAAGCAGGCCTTGGAGTGGTAGCAGTTCATTGCCGAGGAAAGCAAGAAACTAGAGGCGGCTGGTTTGGTCAGAGGAGTACTGCACCCTACATGGTTAGCAAATACAGTGGTAGTTCGGAAGGCTAATGGGAAATGGAGGCTTTGCATTGATTTCATATATCTCAACAAGGCTTGTCCAAAGGACCCGTTCCCTTTGCCGTGTATTGACCAGATTGTGGATTCCACGTCAGGTTGTGATCTGCTCTCCTTTTTGGATGCATAATCTGGGTACCACCAGATATTCATGTCCAAAGAAGATGAGGAAAAGACATCGTTCATCACTCTGTGTGGCACATACTGCTTTGTCTGTGTGCCTCTCGGATTGAAGAGTGCCGGGTCCTGATGACCCACAAGTATAGGGGATCAACTGTAGCTCTTTTTGATAAGTAAGAGTGTCGAACCCAACGAGGAGCAGAAGGAAATGACAAGTAGTTTTCAGCAAGGTAGTGTCTGCAAGTGCTGAAATTGTAAGTAGCGAGTAGTTTGATAGCAAGGTAATTTGTAACGAGCAAGTAATGACAATTGCAACAAGTATGCAGCAAGGTAGGCCAATCCTTTTGAGACAAAGGATAGGCCAAAACGGTCTCTTATAGTAAGCAAAGAGTTCTTGAAGGTACATGGGAATTTTATCTAGTCACTTTCATCATGTTTGTTTGATTTGTGTTCGCTAATTTGATAATTTGATATGTGGGTGGAATGGTGCTTAGGTGCTGTTCTTACTTGAACAAACCTCCTACTTAGGATTAACCACTCGCAAGCATCCGCAACTATGAGAAAAGTATTAAGAATAAATTCTAACCATGGCAGTAAACTCTAGGATCCAATCGGTCCCTTATGGAATAGTGCATAGACTGGGGCATAAGTTTCTGTCACTCTCGCAACCCACCATCTATTTACTACTCCACAATGCATTCCCTTAGGCCCAAATATGGTGAACTTTCATGTAGTTGACGTTCACATGACACCACTAAGGGAATCACAACATACATACTATTAAAATATCGAACACATATCAAGTTCACATGATTACTTGCAACGTGATTTCTCCCGTGACCTCAAGAACAAAAGTAACTACTCACAAATATTAAACATGGTCATGATCAGAGGGGTATTAATATGCATAATGGATCTGAACATATAATTTTCCGCCAAATAAACCATATAGTAATCAACTACAAGATGTAATCAACACTACTAGTCACCCCCTAGCAACAAGATATAGTTCTGGTAACAAGATTGAATACAAGAGATGAACTAGGGTTTGAGATGAGATGGTACTGGTGAAGATGTTGATGGAGATTTCCCTCCCCAAGATGAGAGAGTTGTTGGTGATGATGCGGACGATGATTTCCCCCTCCGGGAGGGAAGTTCCCCCGGCAGAATTGCTTCGCCGGAGGGCAAAAGTGCTCCTGCCCAAGTTCCGCCTCGAGACGGCGGCGTTACATCCCGAAAGCCTTCTCCTTATTTTTTCTAGGTCAGAATCACTTATATACCAGAAGATGGGCACCAGACGTGGGCCGAGGAGGTCACAACCCACCAGGGAGCGCCAGGGGGCCTGGCGCGCCCAGGTGGGTTGTGTCCACCTGGTGGCCCCCTCTGGTGTTTATTGGCGGCAGTATTTCTTAAATATTCCATAAAAAATCCTCGTTGAGTTTTAGCTCATTTGGACTTTTGCAAAATAGGTGGCCTGATGTAGCTTTTTCAGGTCCAGATTTCCAGCTGCTAGAATTCTCCCTCTTGGAATGTTCCTTGCAAATTATGATAGCAAAGGCAATAGAATCACTACACCATGGTGGAGCTTAGGTGACACAATTCTGTGGGCAAAGGTATGCTGATGTCCACAAAATAACTATTCACGTATCTTTTAAGTTGTGTCTTCACATCATGTGTCGGCGAAGATACATCAATGTGGACATAGCAAGTGTCAGCAACCACAAAGCCACCACGTATCAGTCGGCGTTTTCTTAACAACATGTCATGTGTCGGCACATGTGTGGCGATTGACAGTTTATTAGTTAGCGTAGATACGCACTTAGCGACGTCAAATGTGTCGGTTTATGTAGGGTGTATGGAAACGGATTAAGTGTCGGCGTAGGTTGACACGTGTCAATCGACCGGAGGTTGCAAACTTAGCGCGAGATTTAGGCGCGAGGAGGGGAAATTTTCGGCGTGCCCCTGCAAAATATCCCCAAATCTAGCCAGATCCTACCTCAATCAAAGAACGCAACTCCATAATCCTACTCGTGCCTACTGCCACCACCCTCACGCTCGATCGACCCTCATTGTCGTTCTCACGCTCCACCCCGATGCCCCAGCTGTCGTCCTTGCGTCCTCGCACTCCACCACGTCGCCCAACCGCCTTCGAGCTCCACCTCATCGCCCAGCCACCGTCGAGCTCCACCCCATCTCCGAGCCGCCGTCGAGCGCCACCCCGATGCCCAGCCGCCGTCGAGCACCACCCCGATGCCTAGCCGTCGTGGAGCTCCAGCCCGACGCTCGGCCTCCCCCGAGCTCCACCCCTACATCGATCCGCCGTCCTCGCGTCCCCCACATCCAGCCGGCGCTCTCCCCCGACTTCCAGCCACCTCAGAATGTCCTGGCGCCGTCAGTCTTTGTCCGCTTGTCCCCTGTCGCCGCCGTTAGTGCCCCCCTCTGCACACCGTCTGCTTCCGGTGGTCGACCTGCAAGCTGCACCCGTCCCAAAGCAAGCCGTCGTTGCTGCCGATTTCTACACAAGACTCATCCCCGTCCATACTCTATTCCGTGAGGTAAGTATCAGCTCCTCCTGTGATTTCCTTCTATATACTGTTGTCTGATAGTGTATTACTGAACTTGAACCATATGCAGTTGTTTGTCTTCCTTGAATAATGATAGTTTGGTATTTCTATTATTGCTTGAATAATGATTGTAGCTTCACTGATGCAAAGCTAACACTGCCGCACTGGCCAAATATAGATTAGTTGGAAAATTCGATATTAAGGGTGCATCATGGACAAAACATGGTTGTCTCAGCCTAGGTACATCAAATTTGCCTTTTTCCAACTCATAAGCGGTATAATTATGTCATGAACTGTTCTAATATCTAAAGAAATTAAATCTAGGCACACAAATGAGTATGTACAGGGGGTAGACAAGTTTATAGAGTTTGCCTTTATTTATTCAACAAATGGAAACAAAATCGTGTGTCCTTGCAAGATATGTTTGAACTCTAAATGGAGAGTAGCAACTGAAGTACGTGATGATTTGATATGTACGGGTTTCATGGAGGGGTATCATACATGGTTGTTTCATGGAGAATCTAGCCACTCTTTCCCAAATATTGAGGGGGTAGAAGCAGAGACTTCATCGGCAGATAATGAATTAGCTGATTTCTTGCGAGACATAGCTTGTGGATTAGATGATGGGGGGTGTTGGAAGAGAATAATGAGGATGGTAACAACCCCCATGTTGATGCTGATACCAAGGCTTACTTGAATATGGTTGACGATGACAACAAAGAGCTATACCCTGGGTGTAAAAACTTCTCAAAATTGTGTTTCGTTGTCAAATTGCTCCACATCAAACTTCTTGGGCGATGGAGTGACAAAAGTTTTGACATGGTGCTTGAGTTACTTAGTGATGCATTCCCCAAAGGTTCAGTACTTCCCAAAAATTTCAATGAAGCTAAGAAAATAGTTAAATATATTGGGCTTGGGTATGTTAATATTCATGCATGTGAAAATGAGTGTGTACTATTTAGAAATGAATTTGATAAGGAGAATCAGTGTCTAAAGTGTAAAACTTCAAGGTGGGCATCAGAAAAGAAGAGCCCTGATGGGAAAAGGGTACATAGGGTTCCTAAAAAGGTTCTTCGCTATCTTCCAATTAAAAGAAGGCTTCAAAGGTATTTTGTGTCCTCTAAAACTGCAACTGACATGAGGTGGCATGATGAACAACGTACCAAAGATGGTCTGATTAGGTGCCCAGCGGATGCTATTTTCTCGAAGGATTTTGATTCCAAACATCTACTAATTGGTAATGACAGTCGCAATTTTAGGTTGGCTGCAACAACAGATGGCTTTAATCCATTTAGGACAACAAGGAGTACCTACAGTATCTGGCCAGTCTTTTTGATTCCATACAACCTTCCTCATTGGATGTCCATGAAGCGGCCTAATTTCATCCTTTGTTTGCTCATTCCTGGCCCTAAGGCACCTGGTGGCGATATGGATGTCTACCTTGAGCTTTTAGTAGATGATCTAGTAGATATGTACTACCATGGTGTAAAGACATTTGATGCTTGTAAGTCTAAAATATTTGATCTTCATGCTGCCATCCTTTGCACCATACACGACTTTCCAGGTTTAGGCTACACTCATGGGTGTGCTACCCAGGGTGAGGTAGCTTGTCCTGAGTGCCATTCACTCACTTGTTATGTACAATTAAAGAAGGGCAGCAAATATTGTTATATGGGACGTCGTAGGTTCTTGTCATCCAACAATAAGTTTAGGTCAGATGACAAGTTATTTGATGGCAAGTCAGAGCATAGGACTACACCTATACCTCTTACCGGTGAGGAAATTGATGATTTGACAACAAATCTTGAAACATCCTTTGGAAAAGATCCAGCTGCTAGGAAAATAGCAAAGAGAAAACGCAAAGAAGGCGCATCGCCTCCCCTTTATAAAACAAGATCTGTGTGGTTTAAGTTGCCCTATTGGAAAGATCTGATTTTGTGTCATAATGTTGATGTTATGCATATAGAAAAAATGTATGTGATAACATAGTTAACACACTTCTAGGCCTTGAGGGAAAATCAAAGGATAACGCAAATTCTCGCATAGACATCCAAGATTTGGGTATTATGGGGGACCTTCATCCTGTTGAAGTAGAAGAGGGTGAATTGTATATACCTCCACCAGAATATACTTTGACACCTGAGCAGATGAAACATTTTCTCCACGTCCTGATGGGAGTCAAGTTTCCACAAGGCTTTGCAGCTGATATATGATGTTATATCCATGTTGCCGAGAAGAACACTTTTGGACTTAAGAGCCATGATAATCACATTCTATTGCAACACCTACTTCCTCTTGCGATTCAAAAAATATTGTCAACAAGAGTATGTGCTGCATTGACTCGTGTTAGTAACTTCTTCAAGAAGATTGGCTCACCTGATATCCGCATCAGTGATATGCAAATCATACAGGCTGAAATAGCTGAGACCTTAAGCATACTTGAAACTATATTCCTGCCAAGTTTTTTTGATGTCATGGTCCACTTGATGGTGCATATGCCTGCCCAAGTTAAAGTTGGTGGTCCAGTACACTTCCGAAGCATGTGGTTGGTAGAAAGGTGATCTTCTAAACAAAATATAATAGCAACATTTTTTTACAAATGAATTTTGCAAATAGGCTTACAATCTGTAGTATGTAGGTATTTGAGGCACTGCAAAGGACATGTTCGCACTAGAAGCCATCCCGAAGGATCAATCGCTAAGGGTTAGTTGTTTGATGAGAGCCTTACATATTGTTCTCGCTATCTAAAAGGGTGTGAGACTAGGTTCACCCGGCAAGATAATAATGTTGAGGTGGTGAATAATGAAACCTCCAGTACCAATCTATACTTCTGCCACAAGGGGCAAGGTTCGGGTAGCATTGTATCATTATCGACCAATTATTGGATTCAAGCACATAGATATGTCTTATTCAACCACAATGAAATAGAACCTTATGTGAAGTAAGCTTCCTACACTGTAGTAATATTATCTCTTCCTTTCGTATCTTTCTTACAATAGTTAATTTGATACACAATTATAGGAAGCACCGCGAGCACCTATCCTCAATTGGTATTCCCAATGAAAAAGCAATCAATACTATGCAACATGAGAATTTTCATGAGTGGTTTCGAGAACATGTAAGTGGGACATGACTTGACCTATTGTGCTCAACATTAATCATGTTGACATGTTGTAACAAACACCAATTCTATACTCAGGTGTTGGCATTAGTTGAAAGAGGTGTAGAACTATCAGAAGAAATGCAAATGTTAGCCCAAGAATCTTTCATGATTGCTAGAAAATTTAACAGCTATACTACTAATGGGTTTGATTTCCATACACACTCAAGTGATGATGGTAGACCTATTCAAAATAGTGGAGTAGCTATAGCTGCACAAAATTCAGGAGGAGTAGAGATATATTATGGCATTATTAGGGAGATAGTTGAGCTAAACTACCGCCAAAAAGGATATATGGTGTTATTTCAATGTGATTGGGTTGACAATCGTGAACAAGACAAGTTGGTAAAAACCGATCAATTTGGGGTTACAACTGTTAACTTCAACCATTTATTGAGTAGCGGTGATAAGTTATCAGATGAACCTTTCATGTTAGCATCACAAGCCACACAAGTTTTCTATGTTCTAGAGGTTGATAATGAAGGTTGGTGTGCAGTTGTCCCGAACAATAAACCACATGCCATGTACTCTATGGCCGTTGTGGATGAAGAAAATATGGATGATGATGATGAAAATGTAGTTCCTGAAAATGCTAATAAGGGTTGTTAATTGAACTGCACACAAATGTTGATCCCGACATTGATTATACCAAATTTTCTCATGTAAGGACTGATATAGATGGAATAATTGTTGCTGCACCAAAGAGGAAGTAAGCGTGATAATGATTTTCTGCATTTTATTTGGTAGTTGTTTAAAATTTGCTTGTGATGTTAGTTCAAATACTCTATTGTTGTATAGACTACTAACTCATTTGTAAACACTTACAGGAGCAGGAGGAAAAATGGCAACCGCAGTAAGAAGCGCAGAAAGAATCCTCGAATATGAACTCGAAAAGAACAATAATGTAGTTGAAGTACTTAGAAAACAAAACAAGAACATGAAGAGAACTTTGAATCTGCAAGGTCTAGCAGATGCATATGAGTCAGAAGGCATGCCTGCTCCCCGAAAGAAGAAAAATGTATTGCTTTGAGTAATGCATATGTTTGCACATGCAGAATGACATGTTTGCATGCTATGAAAAGCTGAACTTATTTATGTTGTAATTGTAGAGACAAAAACAAACTCCTATTTCACAAACTCAAGCTCATGAACGACAATTGCGGTCTACTTCAAGATTAACTACTGAAATAATAACCGAACTTGAGGTTGTAGTGAATGAACCTGAAGGTATGCTTCTTGACTTTTATACGTGTACCTTGCATTGCTTAGAAGCTAGTTTGTGCATTCTTTGTGAACCTTGTAATTGTATGATAATGCACTTACAGTACTAAACCTGTTTTCTGCATTTGTTGTGTATCAGGCTAGGAAAGGGAGGTCAGGAAAGTTACTGCTATGAAAGGCATATGGGAAGGCAAAACAAGCCTAAACTCAAGTTGGAAATAAATGAGTATGGTCAGCCTTGTGGTAAATCTGCTACACGGTTTGCTAACTTTGTTGGAACACAAATAAGAACCAAGGGTTTTCCGGTTGAATTTGATGATTGGAGGAAGGTTGATCTATCAAGAAAACTTTCTTTATGGGCCGAGGCAAAGGTAATGTGTTTATGTGCTGCTCTTATGTCCTGGATGCTATATTACTGTTATGATTAGGAGTGACTAGAGATTTAGTATATGTCGTATTGTTCTCTAATGGCTTTTTTAATGCCTATTTTTCACTTGTTTTGGGAATTAGACCAACGGGTTTTCCAATGGTAAATGAAAACAGCACAAATTAAATAGAAAGACTTCAAATCAGACCTAAAGACGGAATATTATGATGAATCCTATGCGTATGATGAACTTATAGCATCATGTGATGCTAGAGTTCATCCTGACCAATGGAAGTTGCTTGTTGCATTTTGGTTGACTCCAAAAGCTAAGGGATGCTCTTTGTTAGGTTGGTATTGACATCTGATTCTACTTGTTTGACATGATTTTATGACACCATTTGGTAGGCTCGCTCAATAAGAGGCAAAAAAATCGAGCAAATCATAATCAAAATCACACATCTGGAAGTAAGAGTTTTGCTCAGGTTGACACTGAAATGGTATTAAATGATACAATCCTTGTTATAAACTTGGATCTTTATTCATTTTGAAAATTGTTTTAATATTTTTATTACTTGACATAGACCGAGGTGCTCAATCGCCGCCCGCATAAACATGAACTGTTTATTGAAACACATACACATCGAATTAGTGGACTTCCTCAAAAAGGGTATGCATTAAGAATTGTAAGTTCAGATGCACTTTACGTTTTCGATGCCTTCAATATTTTGTTTATGTAGTAAATACTAGGAACACATAACACATTCCTGAAATTTACAGAAAGAACTTCAAGATGAAGCTGGAAAGCACCCTGAATTAGTGGACAATGGTATTAAGGATGGTGATTTGTTTGTATTTGTTTGTGGAAAATAAAAAGTTGGATATGTGCATGCTATTCGATTGGGTCCAACTCCATCTGAACTAGAGTTTCCTAGAACCCAGTAGTATAAATCTATAAAGCTTCAAATGGCAATGGAGGCGTGTCGTGTACCTGACCAAAAAGTGGAACATCTGCAAGAACAAATGGACGACATGCAGAAGAAATATGATACAAATGGATGACATGAAGAAGCAAATGGATGAGATGAGGGAACTTCTTTTGTCTTCACAAGGGCAACGAGATCAACCCAATAGCACACCTGCTGCAACAACACAACAGGCAACACGATAGTTCTACTATATTGTATCTCTGCAATAGTGGAACATGTAGTGCTATAATTTCTTTATAGTTTATTATATTTAGTAACATCTATAATGCTTGATTTTGATGAAGAATATAAGGACAAGAGAAGCTAGTTATACTTAAGAAGGTAATACTATTCTGGAGGACGTGGCTGAGTCAAATGCTATTGGAATTGGAAGAAGAGTTATTAATGTAGAGAAACCTGACAAGAAACAAGGGGTAAACCTTTCTTTCCTACATAGAATATGTTATGCTATGATTCAACTTCATTTGGATTTAATACTATGACACAACTTGAAAGAAAATTCATTTGACTTAAGTGTGAACGATAATTCATTTAACTAGATATTGCCAATATGATGCTTTATTAGCTTAAGTTTTTCTGCTTGGGATTTCCTATGCTTTTCTACACAATAATATGTATTTGTACACTTGAACTTGCTTCTTTAAAATGAAAGTATGTTCTGAATTACAATTTTTCCCTATAGGGTGGAAGAGATGTGATACTATATAACATAACTAGACCCTTAAGTGTCCCTGTTGCCAAAGGAATAATTCAAACAACCAATCCAAAGGTTGTGGTCGGGGTGAGCCTCTAGGTTCACAATTTTTTGAAATTGGCATCTATTCGGTGTTCAAAAGGGAAACTCAGTTGCCTCGTCCGTAGGAGATGTGCTTACCATGGCAGATGCTAAGGGTAAATCAATTGCATGGCCATCTGCTATGGCAAGAATCTAGAGCACTTGATTTATTTTATTTTCCGTTGATTGGTCACCTATTGGCCATGGGAGATGCGAAGTAATGATTATTGTTGTAGATCAGAGATGCATAGAAGTCAGCCAATGTGCCACGAGGTGCAGGTACTATGACATACTCCATACTTCAAGTTTACTATGATCCATTGTTTTCCTTGTATTTTGTGATTGTTGTGCCATCAGTAGCTTTTTATGTGATGTGATGAAATTGCTATGATTGGAAATAGTGGAATGTTTGTTGAATGTGAGAAACCATCTGTTTATTGCTGGGACAAATCCATAGCATGTTTTTCTCCTATCTAATTCATGTTAGCACTTCACTAGCTACTGTTATGTTCTTTGCATTCTATTATTTTTACCACCTTTTTTAATTCTAAACATGAGTGAGATATTGATTGTTTGCATTTGTGGGTTTTCATAATTTATTGGATCACTTTGTTGAGTGTGAGAGACTGGCCAGAACAACTTGTAGCCGGAGGTGTCCTATATTACATTCAAACACAGGAGTAGTGAGCAGAATTATGCATGGTTTTATTCTCGATGTAAATGTCCTGGAACAAATTTGTCATGGTTTTTTATTCTCAATGTGCCCTGGTGATCTCTTCTCAATGTACTGTGCTTGCTATGAAACTTCAATGTAAATAATTTCTAAATCCTATCTATAATTTATTAAGGAGAATAAAACCATGCATAATCTGTTCATGCCAATCTTTATTTGAACTTTGAACATTTTTGGAGTTGAATGCTCACTTACTTGAGAAATTTTTATGGATTTCAGGTACTTAGCCACCTAGCGCATGGATATGATGACTTGGAGTGTCATGGAACATTTGGTTGTTTGCAGTATTTTGGACCGACCAACTTCAACCATGCCATGAATCTCCTGTGTGTTATTTGGTGCTTCAAGTATTTTGGAGTAGAACTTTGTGCTCATGTATGTGACTTGTGTTCTGGACTAGTGTTTGAAGTCTTTTAGACCAGCAAGTAGTGCTCCTATTAATGCGACTTGTTTTGTTATGAACCTGGGTCAATATATATGTATGTTGTTATGAAGCTGGGTCAAACATATGCAGTGCTCATGGATGGGCAAACTATGTTGGTCGTTGTGAACCTGGGTCAATTTATATGTATGTTGTCATCTTGATGCTCTTTTTGGATGAAATTTGAGCATTGTATATGTATATCAAATATTTTCATTTTGATGTTGTTTGTGGATGACACTTGAGCACCGCATATGTGCCAAATTATTGTTTTGGATGTACACTTTATATTGATGTTGCATGTTACCTATTCTCCACGGTACATACCTATCTTCACAGAGTAAGTGTCGGGAAACGTACATCACTATCTGGACATAATGAGTGTCGGCCAAAGTATGTACCTACATTGACTGATTAAGTGTCGGCTAAGGTATGTACCTACCTAGACAGATTAAGTGTCACAAAAGCATATACCTAGAGGGATAATCTATGTGTCGACAAAAGTAAGGTGTATGCCCACAAAATAACTGTCGAGGTAGATAGGGTGTACGCCCATAGACCAACTATCGGGATAGGTAGGGTGTATGACCGCAGGAAATGTGTCGGCGTAGGTAGGGTGTATGCCGACTGAACGTGTGTCAAGAAATAAACAACTGCCGGCAATAACTTCGCCAACAGCAAGTCCTCCGACTGTTTTATCTTTTGTCGGCGTAGCTATTAGCTACAATTTATGTGTTGGCAAAGGTACCCTATGCCAACAGATAGGTGTGCCACCAAATCTTGACCGTGGTGTAGTGAATTACTCCAAAAAGCATTATTATGGATAAAAACATTATAAATAATAGTAATAAAACATTATGCAAAATGTACGTATCAACTCCCCCAAGCTTAGACCTCGCTTGTCCTCAAGCAAAAACCAAAATTGAAAAACATGTCCACATGCTTTGAGAGAGAGGTGTCGATAAAAACAAAATGCGGACATAGAAGCATCATGTTGATTATTATAACAGCAATAGAATTAAACATAAGGCTTTTATCATAGAACTTGTATCATAAACTTCTCATGAATAAGTGACAGTTCATCACACAACTCAAGTATAAAGCAGAAACTCTATGAGAAACCAACAAACTATGTTTTTAGTCAACTTTTGCAACTACAATTCATCATCTTTTCAGGAAGGGTCACGTATCGGAGCCTTTAGGCAAGTCCACATAATCAACCATCATATAGTCCTCTATGATTGCTAATACTCACCACATACACATGAGCAAAACATTTCAACCGGACACATAGAAAGATAGGGGCTTATAGTTTCGCCTCCCAACATACTCACATCAAGGGTGATGTCAACAATAATAACTCATGTCACCCATATTCAACTGGACATATGTGCCTAGATCTTTCCCCACCGCATGATGCTTGCCAAAGGATAAAAATAAAAGAGGAAAGAGGGAAAACTTTGACTCTTTGCATAAAAGTAAAAGATAGGCCCTTCGCAGAGGGAAGCAGAGGTTGCCATGCACTTATTTGTTTGCATGCTCAATCCCTTAGTGCAAGAGAACGTCACGTTGTAGTGCCCCTTAAGATGACAACCTTTATTATGCAGTATGTCGCTTTTATTCTTTGTCATCCAAGTTCGTACAACGCTCAATTTTCTCTTACACTAAATGATCTCACATATTTAGAAGCATTTTTATTGCCTTTTTGCACCGATGACAACTTACTTGAAGGATCTTACTCAATCCATAGGTAGATATGGTGGACTCTCTAAAAAGATTTGGGTTTAAGGGTTTTTGGATGCACAAGTAGTATCTCTACTTAGTGCGGAATTTATAGCTAGAAAAGATATTGGTCAAGCACAACATGTTAAATGATCTATGACAATATGACTTCTATGTGAATATGAACAAACATAAATCATTAAGTTGTCTTCCTTGTCGAACGTCAACAATTTTGGCATATAATATTTTGATGGGGGCTCACAATCACAAAATATTTCTAGGATATTATATTTATATGTGAATCTTCTCTTCCCTTATTAATTCTTTCATGAGTTGCATCATTGACCAATGCTATGTTTGTCAGTCTCTAACAAAATTTTCTACTTATACTTTTCCTTATATGGTGCCATCACCTACCATAAGATTAGCATAGGATCATCTTAATTTATTTCCTTTCTTTTGATTCAAACAATTATAACCTTTCTTTCTCTTTTTCTTTTCTTTATTTGCGACATGAAAGTAAAGAAAGTAAAAACTCAAATTAACTTTATTATATAACTTGCACATGATAACAATGATAGATCACTAAGCAAACTCTCAAAGAAGAAAAGATCATACTAAAGTTTATTCATCTAAGCAAAAGATTGAATTAAGATAAGTAAATGCAAAAGGATAGTGGGATGATATGATACCGGGGCACCTCCCCCAAGCTTGGCGGAAGCCAAGGGGAGTGCCTATACCCGATACTCAATTGGTGGTTGCTACTTCTCGAGCCTGCGTTGTATTCCCTCGAAGAGGAAAGGGAGATGCAGCACAATAGCGTAAGTATTTCCCTCAGTTTTTGAGAACCAAGGTATCAATCCAGTAGGAGACAACGCACGAGTCCCTCGCACCTGCACAAACAAATAAGAACTTCACAGCCAACGCGATAAGCGGTTGTCAATCCATTTACAGTCACTTGCGAAAGTCAGATCTGATAGAGATGATAGTTTATATTTTTGGTATTTTTGTTTATAAGAACAGAAAGTAAAAGCGGAAAAGGTAAAGTAGATGTAGATTGATATGTTCAGAATAGACCCGGGGGCCATAGTGTTCTCTAGTGGCTTCTCTGATGATAGCGATATTCTACGGTGGGTAAACAAATTACTGTCGAGCAATTGATAGAAAAGCGAATAATTATGAGACTATCTAGGCATGATCATTGTATGTAGGCATCACGTCCGAGACAAGTAGACCGACTCCTGCCTGCATCTACTACTATTACTCCAGACATCGATCGCTATCCAGCATGCATCTAGTGTATTGAGTTCATAAGAACAGAGTAACACCTTAAGAAAGATGACATGATGTAGAGGGATAAACTCAAGCAATATGATATAAACCCCATCTTTTTATCCTCGATGGCAACAATACAATACGTGCCTTGCTGCCCCTACTGTCACTGGGAAAGGACACCGCAAGATTGAACCCAAAGCCAAGCACTTCTCCCATTGCAAGAACTATAGATCTAGTAGGCCAAACCAAACCAATAATTTGAAGAGACTTGCAAGGATATTATGAGCACACATAAAGAGTTCAGAAAAGAACCAAATATTTATCATAGATAATCTTGATCATAAACTCATAATTCATCGGATCTTGACAAACACACCGCAAAAAGAGATTACATCGAATAGATCTCCTCGAAGTTCGAGGAGAACTTTGTATTGAGATCCAGAGAGAGAAGAAGCCATCTAGATACTAGCTATGTACCCGAAGGTCTGTGGTAAAATACTCACAATTCATGGTGAGGGCGATGACGATGATGATGTAGAAGAACTCCGTGATGGATCCCCCCTCCGGCGGAGCTACGGAATAGGCTCCAAGATGGGATCTCATGGGAACAGAAGGTTACAGCGGTGGAATTAGGGTTTTCTCTCTGTTGCTGATGGTTTCGAGGTACGTAGACTTATATAGGAGGAAGGAGGACACCAGGGGACTCACGGGGGCCCCACGAGGCAGGGGCGCATCCCCCAGCCTCGTGGGCACCTCGTGGCTCCCCTAACATGGTTCTCAAGTCTCCCGTGCGTGATTTTCTCCAAAAATATCTCTCGCAAAGGTTTCATTCCATTTGGACTCCGTATGATATTCTTTTTCTGCAAAACCCTGAAACAGGCTAAAAACAGCAATCTCGACTGGGCCTTTGTGTTAGTAGGTTAGTCCCTAAAATGATATACAAGTGTATGACAAAGCCCAGTAAACATCCAAGACATTATAAATAATAGCATGGAATGATAAAAAAATATAGATACGTTGGAGACATATCAAGCATCCCCAAGCTTAATTCCTGCTCATCCTCGAGTAGGTAAATGATAAAGACAGAATTTTTGATGTGGAATGCTAAGCAGTATAGTTTTTCAATGTAATTCTCTTAATTGTGGCATGAATGTTCAGATCTGAAAGATTCAAGATAAAAGTCTATATTGACATAAGAAATAATAATACTTCAAGCATACTAAGAAAGCAATCATGTATTCTCAAAATACTATGGCTTAGAAAGTTATCCCTACAAAATCATATAGTCTGGCTATGCTCCCTCTTCATCATCACACAAAATATTCATATCATGCACAACCCCGATTTCAGCCAAGCACTTGTTTTCATACTCTATTCTTTCAAACCTTTCAACTTTCACGCAATACATGAGCGTGAGCCATGGACATTGCACGATGGGTGGAATAGAGGTGGTTGTGGAGAAGACAAAAGGAGGGAGATAGTCTCAAATCAACTAGGCGTATCAACGGGCTATGGAGATGCCATCAATAGATATCAATGTGAGTGAGTAGGGATTGCCATGCAACGGATGCACTAGAGCTAAATATGTATGAAATCTCAACAAAAGAGACTAGTGGGTGTGCATCCAACTTGCTTGCTCACGAAGACCTTGGGCATTTGAGGAAGCCCATCGTTGGAATATACAAGAAAAGTTCTATAACGAAAATTCCCACTAGTATATAAAGTGACTAAGCATGAGACTCTCTATCATGAAGAACATGGTGCTACTTTGAAGCACAAGTGTGGAAAAAGATAGTAGCAATTGTCCCTTCTCTCTTTTCTCTCTCTTTTTTTGGAGGGGCTTTCTTTTTTATTAGCCCCTCTCTATTTTTTTGGGCCATCTCTTTTTTATTGGCCTTTCCTCACATGGGAAAATGCTCTAATAATGATGATCATCACACTTTTATTACAACTCGAAATTACAACTCAATACTACAACAAGTATGACTCTACATGAATGCCTCCGGTGGTGTACCGGGTTGTGCAATGAATCAAGAGTGGCATGTATGAAAAATTATGCATGGTGGCTTTGCCACAAATACGATGTCAACTGCATGATCATGCATGGCAATATGACAATATGATGCGTGTCATATGAACAGAACGGTGAAAAGTTGCATGGCAATATATCTCGGAATGGCTATGGAAATGCCATGATAGGTAGGTATGGTGGATGTTTTGAGGAATAATATGGTGGATGTTTTGAGGAAGGATATATAGAGGGTTTATGGTACCGGCGAAAGTTGTGCGGTACAAGAGAGGCTAGCAATGGTGGAAGGGTGGGAGCGCGTAATATCCATGGACTCAACATTAGTCATAAGAACTCATATACTTATTGCAAAAATTTACAAGTCATCAAAACAAAGCAATCAACGCATGCTCCTAGGGGGGAGGTTGGTAGGAGTTAACCATCGCGCGCCCCCGACCTCCACACAAAGGTTGGCACTTTACAAATACATCATGCTCTAACTTCGTCACATAGCGGTTCACCATACGTGCATGATATGGCAATCACTAACCTTAACACAAATATTTCTCAATTTCATAATAACCCCACTAGCATGACCCTAATATCACTATCCTCGTATCTCAAAACAATTATCAAGCATCCAACTTCTCATCATATTCAATGCACTTAGTGTGAAAGTTTTTTACTACATTGATATTGGATGTAAATCATGTGAAGACTAGTTTTTTTAGCCTAAACACATTACCATGCTGTTTTAATAGACTCTCAAAAGTATATAAGTGAAGCATGAGAGTTCAACAATTTTTACAAAATATTACCACCACCGTGCTCTAAAAGATATAAGTGAAGCACTAGAGCAAAAACTATTTAACTCAAAAGATATAAGTGAAGCACATAGAGTGTTCTAAAAATTACTAGGCCATATTTAACTCTCTCAAATAGGTGTGTCTAGCAAGGATTATTGTGACAAACTAACAAGAAAAGAATCAAATTATACAAGACGCTCCAAGCAAAACACATATCATGTGGTGAATAAAAATATAGCTCCAAGTATAGTTACCGATGGATGAAGACGAAAGAGGGGATGCCTTCCCAGGGCATCCCCAAGCTTAGGCTTTTGATTGTCCTTGAATTTTACTTGGGGTTCCATGGGCATCCCCAAGCTTAGGCCCTTTCTACTCTTTGTTCCATAGTCCATCAAAGCAATACTCAAAACTTGAAAACTTCACAACACAAAACTTAGACAAAAATTCTCGTGAGCTCCGTTAGTATAAGAAAGCAAATCACTACTCAAAGGTACTGCAATGAATTCATTCTTTGTTTATATTGGTGTTAAACCTACTGTATTCCAACTTCTCTATGGTTCATACTTGCCAATACTACTCATAGATGCATTGAAATAAGCAAACAACACACGAAAAACAGAATCTGTCAAAAACAGAACAGTCTGTAGTAATACGCAGGTTTCGCATACTTCTGTAAATCCACAAAATTCAAACTAAATTGTTAAACGTGAGGACTTTGTCTATTCATCATCTGCAAAAATAATCAACTAAATAGCATGATCTAGTAAAATCTGATGACCATTCTAACGAGCCCTAACGATTTTGTTTTTCACAGCAAGATCATATAAACTTCACACAAGTCTTCCCAAAGGTTCTACTTGGCACAAACACTAAACAAAACATGAAACCACATCTAAACAGAAGCTAGATGCAATATTTATTCCCTAACAGCAGCAAAAACAAAAAATATAAAATTGGGTTGCCTCCCAACAAGCGCTATCGTTTTACGCCCCTAGCTAAGCATGATACAAGATAGATCTAGGTATTGCCATCCTTGGAAGGCAATCCATAAGTGGCTCTCATAATAGATTCATATGGTAATTTGATTTTCTTTCTAGTAAAGTGTTCCATGCCTTTCCTTAACGGAAATTGGAATCTAATATTTCCTTCCTTCATATCAATAATTGCACCAATCGTTCTAAGGAAAGGTCTACCAAGAATAATAGAACATGAAGGATTGCAATCTATATCAAGAACAATGAAATCTACGGGCACATAATTCCTATTGGCAACAATAAGAACATCATTAATTCTTCCCACAGGTTTCTTAATAGTGGAATCCGCAAGATGCAAATTAAAAGAACAATCATCAAGCTCATGGAAACCTAGCAAATCACACAAAGTTTTTGGGATAGTGGAGATACTTGCACCCAAATCACACAAAGCATAGCAGTCATGATCTTTTATTTTTATTTTTATTGTAGGTTCCCACTCATCATAAAGCTTTCTAGGGATAGAAACTTCTAACTCAAGTTTTTCTTCATAAGATTGCATCAAAGCATCAACTATGTGTTTGGTGAAAGCTTTATTTTGACTGTAAGCATGCGGAGAATTTAGTATGGCTTGCAACAAGGAAATACAATCAATCAAAGAACAATTATCATAACTGAATACCTTGAAATCCAAAGTAGTGGGTTCATCACTATGCAAAGTTTTAATCTCTTCACTCCCACTTTTAACAATTTTAGCATCAAGATCTAAAAACTCTGAATCAATGGGACACCTTATAGCAGAATCATCTCCAATCCTATCTTCATCAAGATTTATACTATAAAACAAGGATCTAATGGGAGACACATCAATAACTTTCAGATCTTCATCTTTATTTTCATGATAGCTAGAAGAACACGCTTTAATATAATTCTCTCTTTTAGCATGCATCCTACCGGTTCTCTCTTTGCATTCATCAATGGAAATTCTCATGGCTTTGAGAGACTCATTGATATCATGCTTAGGTGGGATAGATCTAAGTTTCAAAGAATCAACATCAAGAGTAATTCTATCCACACTTCTAGCCAATTCATCAATCTTAAGCAATTTCTCTTCAAGCATAGCATTGAAATTCTTTTGCGAGATCATAAACTCCTTAACACTAGTTTCAAATTCAGAAGGCATCTTTCCATAAGAGTTGTTGTAGGAATTACCATAATTATTAGAGGAATTACTAGGAAAAGGCCTAGGATTAAAGTTCCCTCTATAAGCATTGTTACCAAAATTATTCCTACCAACAAAATTCACATCCAAAGATTCATTGTTATTTTCAATCAAAGTGGACAAAGGCATATCATTAGGATCAGAAGAAGCACTCTTAGCAGCAAATAATTTCATAAGTTCATCCATCTTTCCACTCAAAACACTAATTTCTTCAATAGCATGCGCTTTTTTACTAGTAGATCTTTCGCTGTGCCATTGAGAATAATTAACCATAATATTATCTAGGAGTTTGGTAGCTTCTCCTAAGGTAGTTTCCGTGAAAGAGCCTCCTGCGGCCGAATCTAAAAGATTTCTAGAAGCAAACTTCAAGCCAGCATAAAAGTTCTGAATAATCATCCATAGATTCAAACCATGTGTAGGGAAATTACGTATCATTAGTTTCATTCTCTCCCAAGCTTGTGCAACATGCTCATGATCTAATTGCTTAAAATTCATAATATCGTTTCTAAGAGAGATGATCGTAGCAGGAGGGAAATACTTAGAGATAAAAGCATATTTGCACTTATTCCACGAATCAATACTATTTCTAGGCAAAGAGGAAAACCAAGTTTTAGCACGATCTCTAAGTGAAAAAGGAAATAACTTCAATTTAACAATATCGTTATATGTATCCCTTTTCTTTTGCATATCACACAAATCACCAAAGTTGTTTAGATGGGTAGCGGCATCTTCACTAGGAAGGCCGGAGAATTGATCTTTCGTGACAAGATTCAACAAAGCAGCATTGATCTCACAAGATTCAGCATCGGTGATAGGAGCAATCAGAGTGCTAATAAAATCATTATTGTTGGTATTGGAGAAGTCACACAATTTGGTATTGTTCTGAGCCCTAGTGACAAGCAAGCAATCCAACACACACAAGCAAACAAGAAGCAAGCGAACGATAAACACACGGCAGAAGAAGGGCAAATAAAACGGCAAGGGTGAAGTGGGGAAGAGGAAAATGAGAGGCAAAAATGTAATGCGTAGGATAAGGGTTTGTGATAGGTACTTGGTATATGACTTTTGCGTAAGCCTCCCCGGCAATGGCGCCAGAAATTCTTCTTGCTACTTCTCGATCTTGCATTGTATTCCCTCTAAGAGGAAAGGGAGATGCAGCACAGTAGCGTAAGTATTTCCCTCAGTTTTTGAGAACCAAGGTATCAATCCAGTAGGAGATGACGCGCGAGTCCCTCGCACCTGCACAAACAAATAAGAACTTCGCAGCCAAGGCGATAAGGGGTTGTCAATCCCTTTACGGTCACTTACGAAAGTGAGATCTGATAGAGATGATAGTTTATATTTTTGGTATTTTTGTTTATAAGAAAAGAAAGTAAAAGCGGAAAAAGTAAAGTAGATGTAGATTGATATGTTGAGAATAGACCCGGGGGCCATAGTGTTCTCTAGTGGCTTCTCTCATGATAGCGATATTCTACGGCGGGTAAACAAATTACTGTCGAGCAATTGATATAAAAGCGAATAATTATGAGACTATCTAGGCATGATCATTGTCTATAGGCATCACGTCCGAGACAAGTAGACTGACTCCTGCCTGCATCTACTACTATTACTCCACACATCGACCGCTATCCAGCATGCATCTAGTGTATTGAGTTCATAAGAACAGAGTAATGCCTTAAGCAAGATGACATGATGTAGAGGGATAAACTCAAGTAATATGATATAAACCCCATCTTTTTATCCTTGATGGCAACAATACAATACAATACGTGCCTTGCTGCCCCTACTGTCACTGGGAAAGGACACCGCAAGATTGAACCCAAAGCCAAGAACTTCTCCCATTCCAAGAACTATAGATCTAGTAGGCCAAACCAAACCAATAATTCAAAGAGACTTGCAAGGATATTATGAGCACACATAAAGAGTATAGAAAAGAACCAAATATTTCTCATAGATAATCTTGATCATAAACTCACAATTCATCGGATCTAAACAAACACACCGCAAAAAGAGATTACATCGAATAGATCTCCTCGAAGACCGAGGAGAACTTTGTATTGAGATCCAGAGAGAGAGAAGAAGCCATCTAGATACTAGCTATGGACCCGAAGGTCTCTGGTAAACTACTCACAACTCATGGTGAGGGCGATGATGATGACGTAGAAGAACTCCGTCATGAATCCCCCCCTCCGGCGGAGCTCCAGAACAGGCTCCAAGATGGGATCTCACGGGAACAGAAGGTTACTGTGGTGGAATTAGGTTTTCTCTCTGTTGCTGATGGTTTCGGGGTACGTAGACTTATATAGGAGGAAGGAGGACACCAGGGGACTCACGGGGGCCCCACGAGGCAGCGGCGCGCCCTGGGAAGGGGGCGTGCCCCCACCCTCGTGGGCATCTCGTGGCTCCCCTGACGTGGTTCTCAAGTCTCTTGTGCGTGATTTTCTCCAAAAAATATCTCTCGCGAAGGTTGCATTCCGTTTGGACTCCGTTTGATATTCTTTTTCTGCAAAGCCCTGAAACAGGCAAAAAAAAAGCAATCTGGACTGGGCCTTTGGGTTAGTAGGTTAGTCCCAAAAATGATATAAAAGTGTATGACAAAGCCCATTAAACATCCAAGACATTATAAATAATAGTATGGAACGATCAAAATTTATAGATACGTTGGATACGTATCAGTGGTAAAGAAGATGATGGTGGTGATGAAGATGCGATCTTATCCTTCATGATCTAGTGGTCCTTCAATCTACTGATGACGCTCCGAAGAAAGGCGATCTTCTTCTTCCTCCTCTTCTAGCAGTGCTTGCTCGATTGTCGTTGCTTGATCACCGATGACCTCCTTGCCTTTGTCACCTATTGCAACTTCTATAGGATCTTCCTTCTTCAGCTCGATCTTCATCAGCCAAGCATCTTCTTCCATCGGGTTGGACGAGGATAAAATCATGATGTCTAGCTTGGTAGATCTGACCAAAAACAGCAAGAAAAGAAAATAGAAGATTTCTCCATGATACGGTGGTCAACAAGTTCGGGGGGTATATATAGAATTTTTATCTTGGGAAACAAGCAAGCTATAGAAAAATGGAGTTCGGATGGTACCCGAGGTGGGCACAACCCACCTGGGCGCGCCAGGGATGTCTGGCACGCATTGGTGTCTTGTGCCCACCAGGGTGCGCTTCCCGGTAGTTTCTTATTTTCCTATTTTTTTAAAATATTCCAAAATTGACAAAAAATATTTTTCTGGATTTTTTCGAGTCTGTTCACTTACCATATCACGTACCTCCTTATTTTGACGATTCTGGAGTGTTCCGGAAGGATTATTTTATGTGTTCCTCCAATGTTAAATTTTGGATAATATTACCTTCAACATTAATGGGCGTACCTCAGATATAATGCTTTGTTCGTTGCTCGTTAACAACCTTCAGGTTAGTACCTTCGGAATTATTTATTTTGATGGCACCCGACCGATAGACCTCCTGGGTGACATATGGGCCTTCCCATTTCGAGAGGAGTTTCCCTGCAAAAAATCTAAACCGAGAGTTGTACAAAAGAACATATTCTCCGACTTTAAACTCGCGCTTTTGGATTCTTTTGTCGTGCCATCTTTTAACTTTTTCTTTGAATAACTTTGCATTTTCATAAGCTTGGTTTCTCCATTCATCTAATGAGCTTATATCAACTAGCCTCTTTTTGCCAGCAAGTTTGAAATCATAGTTGAGTTCTTTAACTGCCCAATATGCTTTATGTTCTAACTCAAGAGGTAAATGACAAGCTTTTCCATAAACCATTTTATAAGGAGACATACCCATAGGATTTTTATATGTTGTTCTATAAGCCCAAAGTGCATCATCTAATTTCTTAGACCAATTCTTCCTAGACCTACTGACAGTCTTTTGCAAAATTAATTTTATATGTCTATTGCTAAGCTCAACTTGACCACTAGACCGAGGATGATAAGGTGATGCAATTTAATGGTTAACATCATACTTAGAAAGCATCTTACGAAAAGCACCATGAATAAAGTGTGAACCACCATCAGCCATTAAATATCTAGGGACTCCAAACCTTGGGAAAATAACTTCCTTAAGCATTTTAATAGAGGTGTTGTGATCAACACTACTGGTTGTAATAGCCTCTACCCATTTAGTAACATAATCAACAACAACCAAAATATGTGTATATCCATTAGAGGAAGGAAAAGGTCCCTTGTAGTCAAATCCCCAAACATCAAAAGGTTCAACAGCAAGCGAATAATTCATAGGCATTTCCTGACGCTTACCAATATTTCCTATTCCTTGGCATTCATCACAAGCTGACACAAACTTACGGGCATCCTTGAAGAGAGTAGGCCAATAAAATTTAGATTGCAATACCTTGTGAGCAGTTCTATCTCCAGCATGATGCCCTCCATAAGCCTCGGAGTGACATTTTCGTAGAATTTGTCCCAATTCATGCTCAGGTACACAACGTCTAATAATACCATCTACTCATTGTTTATAAAGTGTGGGTCATCCCAAAAGTAATGTCTTAAAACATGGAAGATTTTTTTTTCATTTGTTGGTATGTAAAGCTAGGTGGCAAATATTTAGCAACAATGTAATTAGCATAATCAGCATACCAAGGAGTACTATTAGTAACATTTATTGCAGCTAACTACTCATCAGGAAAGCTATCATCAATAGGTAGTGGGTCATCAAGCACATTTTCAAGCCTAGACAAGTTATCAGCTAAGGGGTTCTCAGCTCCTTTTCTATCAATAATATGTAAGTCAAATTCTTGTAACAAGAGAACCCAACGAATAAGTCTAGGTTTAGCATCTTTTTTCATAAGATATTTAATAGCAGCATGGTCCGTGTGAACAATTACTTCGGAATCAACAATATAAGGTCTAAATTTATCACAAGCAAAGACCACTGCTAAGAATTCCTTTTCACTTGTAGCATAATTTCTTTGAGCACTGTCTAGAGTTTTACTAGCATAATGAATAACATTCAATTTCTTATCAACTATTTGTCCTAGAACAGCACCAACAAAATAATTACTAGCATCACACATAATTTCAAAAGGCAAGTTCCAATCAGGTGGTTGAACAATAGGTGCAGAGATTAAGGCTTTCTTGAGTGTTTCAAAGGCCACAAGATAATCATCATCAAAAGCAAAAGGAATATCCTTTTGCAAGAGACTAGTAAGTGGCCTAGAGATTTTAGAAAAGTCTTTGATAAATCTTGTATAGACACTAGCATGACCTAGGAAACTACGAATACCTTTGATGTCCTTAGGACATGGCATTTTATCAATTGCATCAACCTTGGCTTGGTCCACTTCAATACCTCTTTCAGAAATTTTATGACCCAAAACAATGCCTTCATTAACCATAAAGTGGCACTTCTCCCAATTCAAGACGAGATTTGTTTGTGCACATCTCTGCAAAACTCGCTCAAGATTGCTTAAGCAATCACCAAAAGATTTCCCATAAACAGAGAAGTCGTCCATGAAAACCTCAACAATCTTTTCACAAAAATCAGAGAATATAGCCATCATGCATCTTTGAAAGGTAGCAGGTGCATTACATAAACCAAAAGGCATACGTCTATGAGCATAAGTTCCAAACGGACAAGTAAAACTGGTCTTTTCTTGCTCTGGTTGAGAGACATGTATTTGTGAAAAGCCAGAATATCCATCAAGGAAGCAAAAGTGTGTGTGCTTAGATAATCTTTCAAGCATTTGATCAATAAAAGGCAAAGGGTAATGATCTTTTCTAGTAGCTTTATTTAATTTTCTGAAATCAATTGCCATTCTATAACCTGCAACAATTCTATGTGGAATAAGTTCATTCTTATCATTAGGAACAACAGTTATACCTCCTTTCTTAGGGACACAATGAACACGACTTACCCATCTACTATCAGCTATGGGATAGATTATACTTGCTTCCAGAAGGTTTAATATTTTAGTTCTTACCACTTCTTTCATCTTCGGATTTAACCGACATTGGTGAACAACAACTGGTTTAGCGTTAGGTTCCATATTAATTTTGTGCTGACGTAGAGTGGGACTAATGCCCTTTAAATCATCAAGAGTATATCCAATAGCAGCTCGGTGCTTCCTTAGAACTTTCAATAATCTTTCTTCTTCGTCTTCTGAAAGGTTAGCACTAATAATAACAAGATAAATTTTCTTTTCATTAAGATAAGCATATTTCAAAGTGTCTGGCAATTGTTTTAATTCAAACACAAGATCACCTTTAGGTGGAGTAGGACCTCCAAGAGTTTCAATAGGCAGATTGTGTTTAAGTAGAGGACGTTGTTCAAAGAAAATCTTATCTATTTCATTTCTTCCATGCATATGTAAATCATTCTCATGGTCTAGCAAGTATTATTCTGAAGGATCAGTAGGTGGCATAGCAATAGAAGCAAGACCAATTAATTCATCCTTACTAGGCAATTCTTTTTCATGAATATTCCTACTAAACTTGGAAAAATTAAACTCATGAGACTCATCACCAAAACTAACACCAACAGTTTGCTTCTTCCAGTCTATCTTAGCATTAACTGTATTCAAGAAAGGTCTACCAAAGATAATGGGACAGAAGTCATCTTGTGGGGAACCAAGAACAAGAAAATTAGTACGGTATTTTATTTTCCCACACAAGACTTCAACATCTCTAACAATCCCAATTGGTGATATGGTGTCTCTATTAGCAAGTTTAATAGTGACATCAATGTCTTCTATTTCTGCAGGTGCTATGTCATTCATAATTTCTTGGTATAAATAGTAGGGAATAACACTCACACTAGCACCTATGTCACATAAACCATGATAGCAATGATCTCCTATTTTAACTGAAATGACATGCATCCCCACAACGGGTCTATGTTTATCTTTTCTATCAGGTTTGGCAATTCTAGCAGCCTCTTCATTGAAGCAAATAACTTGCCCATCTACATTTTCTTCCAAGAGATCCTTTACCATAGGAATATTAGGTTCTACTTTAACTTGCTCATCTTGTTTAGGTGTTCTAATATAACTTTTGTTAACCATAGTTGAAACTTTAGCGTGTTCCTTTATCCTAGCAGGGAAAGGTAGTTTCTCAATATAAGTAGAAGGAACAACTGGATCAACATTATAAAGTATAGTTCTTCTTTAACTAGTACCGGTTATCTAATTTCTTCTTTAATAGGTGGGTGGTATTTAAACCACTTCTCTTTTGGGAGTTCAACATGGGTAGCAAATCATTCACAAAAGGAGGCTACTATCTCAGGGTCAAGTCCATATTTAGTGCTAAACTTTTGAAAAGCATCAATATCCATAAAAGATTTAACACAATCATACTTAAATTTTATACCTGACTCTTTACCTTCGTCGAGTTCCCAATCTTCAGAGTTGCGTTTAATTCTTTCCAAAAGATCCCACCGGAATTCAATAGTTTTCTTCATAAAAGAACCAGCACAAGAAGTATCCATCGTAGTTTGATCATTACGAGAAAGCCAAGCATAAAAGTTCTGGATAATAATTTCTCTTGAGAGCTCATGATTGGGGCATGAATATAAAATTGACTTAAGCCTCCCCCAAGATAGAGCGATACTTTCTCCTTCACGAGGCCAAAAATTATATATATAATTCCGATCGCGATGAACTAGATGCATAGGATAAATTTTTCGGTGGAACTCCAATTTTAAATGATTCCAATTCCATGGTCAAATATCATCGCATAGCCTATACCATGCCAATGTTTTTCCCTTCAAAGATACAGGGAAAACCTTTTTCATAACTACATCCCTGGGTAAGCCTGCAAGCTTAAACAATCCACAAATTCGTTCCACATATATATATATATCAAGTGCATGTCAGGATGTTCAGTTCCATCTCCTGCATAAGGATCAGCTAGCAGTTGTTCTATCATACCTGAAGGGATTTCATATTCAATATTTTTAGTAGGTGCAGCGGGTTGACGGGTAGCTAATTGTGGTTCCGGACGGGGTGAAGATACCCCAAACAATCCCCTCAAAGGATTGTTTTCCATAGTAACAAGTGACATTAAATTTCAACACACTATATAAATGTTTCCTTACCGAATTCCACTTACCAGAAGCGCTTCACTCCCCGGCAACGGCGCCAGAAAATAGCCTTGATGACCCACAAGTATAGGCGGTCAATTTTAGCTCTTTTCGATAAGTAAGAGTGTCGAACCCAACAAGGAGCCGAAGGAAATGACAAGTAGTTTTCAGCAAGGTAGTGTCTGCAAGTGCTGAAATTGTAAGTAGCGGGTAGTTTGATAGCAAGGTAACTTGTAACGAGCAAGTAACGACAATTGTTAGAAGTATGCAGCAAGGTAGCCCAATCCTTTTGAGGCAAAGGACGGGCCAAAACGGTCTCTTATAGTAAGCAAAGCGTTCTTGAGGGTACACGGGAATTTCATCTAGTCACTTTCATCATGTTGGTTTCATTTGTGTTTGCTACTTTGATAAATTGATATGTGGGTGCACCAGTGCTTAGGTGCTGTTATTTCTTGAACAGACCTCCTACTTATGATTAATCCTCTAGCAAGCATCTGCAACTACGAGAAAATTATTAAGAATAAATTCTAACCATAGCATTAAACTTTAGGATCCAATCGGTCCCTTACTGTGACGCCCCCGATTTGACCGTACACTAATCATGCACGCAAATGTGTACGGCCAAGATCAAGGACTCACTGGAAGATATCACAACACAACTCTAGACACAAATTAAAATAATACAAGCTTTATATTACAAGCCAGGGGCCTTGAGGGCTCGAATACAAAAGCTCGAAAGCACAAGAGTCAGCGAAAGCAATAATATCTGAGTACAGACATAAGTTAAACAAGTTTGCCTTAAGAAGGCTAGCACAAATATAGCAACGATCGAAAAGGCAAGGCCTCCTGCCTGGGAGCTCCTAACTACTCCTCGAAGCCGAACTCCATGTAGAAACATCATCGGGATCCTCTTTGGCTCCTGGGCTCCACCATCTGGTTGCGTCATCCGAGAAGAAGGGACAAAAGGGGAAAAGAGGGAGAAAAGCAACCGTGATTACTCATCCGAAGTACTCGCAAGCAAGGATCTACACTACATATGCAATGAAATATGTGTAATGGGGCAATATCTGTGGGCTAAACTGCAGAATGCGAGAATAAGAGGGGGATAGCTAATCCAATCGAAGACTACGCTTCTCGTAACCTCCATCTTGCAGCAGAAGAAGAGGGGAGCTGGAAAGTAACAAGTATCATCGCTTCTCGCAGCCTCCATCTTGCAGCAGTAGAAGGGAGTAGATGGTAAGTTCACCAAGTAACATCGTATAGCATAATCCTACTCGGCGATCCTCCCGCACATCACCCTGTGAGAGAGCAACCACCGAGTTGTATCTGGCACTGGTAAGGGTGTGTTTTATTAAGTATCCGGTTCTAGTTGTCATGAGGTCGGAATACAACTCCGGGTCGTCCTTTTACCGAGGGACACGGCTATTCGAATAGATTAACTTCCCTGCAGGGGTGCACCACATAACCCAGCACGCTTGATCCCATTTGGCCGGACACACTTTCCAGGGTCATGCCCGGCCTCGGAAGATCAACATGTCGCAGCCCTACCTAAGCACAGCAGAGAGGTCAACACGCCGGTCTAAGTCCTAGGCGCGCAGGGGTCCGGGCCCATCGCCCAACGCACACCTGCACGTTGCGTACGCGGCCGGTGAGCAGACCTAGCAACCTCCATTACTAAGGAAGTTGCGTTACGCGGTCCAACCCGGCGCGCGCCGCTAAGTCGCTGACGTCAAGAAGGCTTCGGCTGATACCACGACGTCGAGTACCCATAACTATTCCCACGTAGCTGGTTAGTGCGTATAGGCCAACGGCCAGACTCAGATCAAATATCCAAACTCGTTAAGCGTGTTATTATGAAATAACCGCGGACAACGACCAGGGCCAGGCCACCTCTCCACTGGGTGTCTCAACCTGCCCTGTCGCTCCGCCATAAAGATCCACTCGGGGGCCGTCGGGAACTCAGGCCCACCACTGCCTGGATGGAACCACCTGTCCTTTCAGCCCCCACATCGGAATCACTTGCGGGTACTCAATGAGCCGACCCAACTTTAGTCACATCATGTATCATGTAAAGTGTATGCATATAGCATATACCCGTGATCACCACCCGAGGTGATCACGGCCCGATAGTATAGCATGGCAGACAGACAAGGATGTGGGGCCACTGATGGAATACTAGCATCCTACACTAAGCATTAGGATGGCAGGTACATGTATCAACAGTTGTAGCAGCAATGACAGGCTATGCAACAGAATAGGAGCAACCGAACAGTAACATGCTACACTACTCTAATGCAAGCAGTAGAAAGAAGAATAGGCGATATCTGGTGATCAAAGGGGGGGGCTTGCGTGGAAGCCCTGCAGACGAAAGGAATCTTCGGAAGTGTAGCCATAGTCGAACACGAAGCATCAATGGTCTCAAGGTCTATCACAGTATCGGAGTCTACCGAAAATAAGCAACGAAGGGGAAACAAGTAATAACAAAGCAAACAATAGCATCACAAAGCATAACATGGAAATACGCGGTGCTACGTGTGACCTAACGTAGTAGGAGGTGATACTGGCAAGGATGAAAAACATCCGGGAAAGTATTCCCGGTGTTTCGCGTTTTCGGGCAGATGAAACGGAGGGGGAATGTTGCACGTTCGGTATGATAGAGATGTGTGGCGGACGAACGGACCATGTATCCGGATTCGTCTCGTCGTTCTGAGCAACTTACATATATAAATTATTTTCATAAACTGGGGTTTAAGTTTCTGTCACTCTCGCAACCCACCATCTATTTTCTACTCAACAATGCATTCCCTTAGGCCCAAATATGGTGAAGTTTCATGTATTCGACGTTCACATGACACCACTAAGGGAATTAATCACAGCATACATACTATCAAAATATCAAACACATATCAAGTTCACATGATTACTTACAACGTGATTTCTCCTGTGACCTCAAGAACAAAAGTAACTACTCACCAATAATCAACATGCTCACGATTAGAGGGATATTAATATGCATAATGGATCTGAACATATAATCTTCCACCAAATAAACCATATAGGAATCAACTACAAGATGTAATCAACACTACTAGTCACCCCCTAGCAACAATCTATAGTTCCGGTAACAAGATTGAATACAAGAGATGAACTAGGGTTTGAGATGAGATGGTGCTGGTGAAGATGCTGATGGAGATTGCCCTCCCCAAGATGGGAGAGCTGTTGGTGATGATGAGGATGATGATTTCCCCCTCCGGGAGGGAAGTTCCCCCGGCAGAATCGCTCCGCTGGAGGGCAAAAGTGCTCCTGCCCAAGTTCCGCCTTGAGACGGCGGCGTTCCGTCCCGAAAGCCTTCTCCTTATTTTTTTTCTAGGTCATAATCACTTATATACCAAAAGATGGGCGCCGAAGGAGGGCCAAGGAGGTCACAACCCACCATGGCGCGCTAGGGGGCCTAACGCGCCTAGGTGGGTTGTGCCCACCTGGTGGCCCTCCTCTCGTGTTTATTGGCTCCAATATTTCTTAAATATTCCATAAAAAATCCTCGCTGAGTTTCAACTCATTTGGAGTTGTGCAGAATAGGTGGCCTAACGTAGCTTTTTCAGGTCCAGATTTCTAGCTGCCAGAATTCTCCCTCTTGGTAAGTTCCTTGCAAATTATGAGAGAAAAGGCATTAGAATTACTCCAAAAAGCATTATTATGGATAAAAACATCATAATAAAACTAAGAAAACATGATGCAAAATGGACATATCAGTTCCACTTTTGCAAGAGCAGTCCAGATTGGTTTTGAGCCACATCTACAAAGGAATATAGAAGCTTATATGGATGACATCGTGGTCAAAACCAAGGATAAGGCCACCCTTATCCAGGATTTGGAGGAGACGTTTACTAATCTACGCAAGATCTACTTGAAGCTTAATCCGGAGAAGTGTGTGTTTGGTGTTCCCTCCGGCAAGCTGCTTGGATTCTTCATATCCCATCGGGGGACTGAATCCAACCCCAATAAGATCAAAGCCATTGAATAGATCCAGGCACCAAGGACAGTCAAATATGTAAGGCGCTTGACGGGATGTGTTGCCATGCTAAGGAGATTCTTCTCCAAGTCTGCCGAGCGTGCCTTGTCGTTCTTTAAAATTCTGAAGAAGGCAGGGCCAATGAAGTGGACCCCGGAAGCAGATGCAACATTGCAGGAGTTGAAGGCCTACCTATCGTGTGTGTGCCTACCTTGGTTGCACCCAAACCCCAAAAGCCATTGTTGCTTTACTTGGCGGCAACCAACCAAGTGGTCAGTGCGGGCTTGATAGCACAGCGAGAAGTAGATGAAGCAGGAAGTGGCTAGATCACGACAGAATCGGAAAGGATCGGGACAGCAATAAGCACGGCAACGAGAGCAACCCCAAGGACACGGTAACGAAGAAAGTGGGGCAGCGCCCAGTGTATTTTGTCAGCTCCTTGTTACAAGGAGCTCGATCGAGGTACTCTTGCATGCAAAAGTTGATCTTTGGCCTTATCATGGCTCAAGGAAACCGCGCCACTACTTCCAATCCCATGAGATCACGGTTGTCACTCATTTCCTGTTGCAAAGGATACTCTGAAACCCTGAGGCTACTGGCAGAATAATGGAGTGGGCTTTGGATTTATCTAGCTTTGGTTTGAAGTTTGAGAGCACTTCAACTATTCAGAGCAGGGCACTGGCAGAGTTCATTGCAGAATGGACGCCAACCCCTGATGAGGAAGTAACAGAAACAGCTCTCCCCAGCAAGGAATCCCCCCAAGAATGGATTATGTATTTTGATGGTGCTTTTTCCCTACAAGGCGCAGGGACTGGCATGCTTCTCGTCGCACCCTCTGGGGAGCACTTGAAGTACATCGTCCAAATGCACTTTGCGTGGGAAGAAGCCACCAACAATACAGCTGAGTATGAAGGGCTCCTTGCCGGGCTCAGGATTGCAGCAGAATTGGGAATTAAGAAGCTGATCATACGAGGAGATTCACAGCTTGTGGTGAGACAAGTCAACAAAGATTATCAGAGCCCATTGATGGAAGCTTACGTCGAGGAAGTGAGGAGATTGGAGGAGCACTTTGATGGATTGCAAACAGAGCACGTACCCCGTGCGAAAAACAGCATAGCTGATCACCTGTCAAAGTGTGCTGCGCAGAAGCTTCGGGTGGAACCAGGAACTTTTGTTCTCCATCTCTCTCAGCCCTCCGTATCACCAGCCACAATGGCTCGGAAAAGGAGAAAGTTGTACTACGATAAGCCTCTCCCGGTAGAGCGATCTGCTCCCGACAGAGACCCTGCCGGAAACAAGTCCTCACAGCCTGATGGACCACCCCTCCCGCCGGGCCCAAGGGCCCTGCACGCGAGGCTAGTGCTCCCGCAGCAGAGGAGGTGTCATTAGTCCTTGTTGCTGAGCCTCAGGCTCCAACTTGGGCAAGGCACATTGTCCACTTCCTCCAAACTAGAGAACTCCCTGGCAACCAAGATGAAGCTGATAAAGTAGCCCGGAGGGCCAGTATGTATAAGTTTTTCGATGACACTCTGTACATAAGGAGACCCAACGGTGTGAAATTGAAGTGTGTTTGTCGAGAGGATGGAAAGGAACTGCTGGCTGAGATTCACAGAGGAATGTGCGGCTCACACCTTCGATCAAGGGCGTTAGTTGGGAAAGCATTCCGGCAAGGATTCTATTGGCTCACAGCCCCCCAAGATGTTGACGAGCTCGTCACGACATGTGAAGCCTGTCAGTTCCATTCCAAGAGAACACACATGCCTGCCCAGGCCCTTCAGACGGTCCCTCTCTCATGGCCATTTTCGGTCTGGGCGCTTGATATTATCGGCCCCTTCCCCCGAGCAATCCGGGGCTTTGAATACTTGTTCGTTGCCATCGACAAGTTTACAAAGTGGCCGGAAGTGACTGCCATGATAAAGGTGACTGCCCAGTCAGCTATCAAGTTCCTGAAAGAACTGGTGTGTCGTTTCGGAGTTCTGGCAAGGATCATCACTGACAACGGCACCCCGTTCACGGGCTACGCCTTCATGCAGTATGTTCATGCCCTCGGATGCAAGATCTCATTTTCTTCCGTAGCACACCCCCAAAGCAAGGGACAAGCTGAGAGGGCAAATGCTGAAGTGCTTCATGGACTCAAGACAAGAACTTTTGATACGCTGCAGAAGCACGGTAGGCGGTGGATCGAGGAGCTGCCGGTAGTTCTCTGGTCCCTCAGAACGACACCTAACCGAGCTACCAAGCAGACTCCCTTCTCCCTAGTCTACGGGGCAAAAGCAGTTATCCCCACAGAACTCATTTACGGGTCTCCTAGAGTGCTTGCCTACGATGAAGTAGCACAAGATCAGCACCGGCATGACGACGCTATGATACTCGAAGAGAACCGTCTCCGGGCTGCTACGCGTGCTGCACGCTATCAGCAAGCCCCGCATCGCTATCACAGCCGCAGGGTTCATACCCGGTGTTTTGAGGAAGGTGACCTTGTCCTTAGGCGTGTTTATTCCGCCAAGGGTACAAACAAGTTGTCACCGAAGTGGGAAGGCCCTTACCGGGTGTGCCGGGGATATACCCCGTGGCGTAACCCGGCCGGAGATATAACCCGGCCGGACTTGGCGGTTTACTTGAGACGGTTTACACTTGGCGATTTACTGGTAACCCGGCGGGCGGATCACGGATGACAAGGCCCAAGGCCCAGAAGGCCGCTTCATATTATGGTGGGCCGGTTTATGAACAAAGCACAAGGAATATTCTCCTACAAAGGAAGCAAGACTAGGACTCCTTGTAATAGAGTAATCCTAATCCTACTAGGACTAGTCATGTAACCCGCCCCTTCAACATATATAAGGAGGGGCAGGGCTCCCCAAAGAGGGACTCGTTCTCACAAGTTAGAAGAAACAATATCTAGGGCTAGACACAAGAGCCGGTTTACCGGCGACACCATGAGGGTCATAATGAGATCTAGCTTCAAACATCATGTAGGGTTATTACTGGATGATGTTTCCTGGGGCCCGAAGCTGTCTAAATCCTTGTCTTGCGTTGCGTCTCTCGATTCCGCTCAACCCCTCTCAAGCTACTACATAGATGCGCGGCCTCACGACTAAGTCCTTACCCTAGGACATCTGCCGTGACAAATCCACGACAGTTGGCGCCCACCGTGGGGCCTACGCACGGTGGTGTTGAGTTCTTGGAGGGATTTCTTCCAAGGATCGAGAAGTTTGCAATTTATCGGATGAAGATGAGCTGGTTTGGAAGGATATGCATCAAGAGCAAGTTTATCGGATTGAGATGAAAATAATTAGGGTTTGATGTTCTGTGCGCCGCTGGCGATGCGACACGACCCATTGACAGGAGATTGATTTTCCTACACCGAGTCCTACCAGCTGTCAAATCATACTCCCGATCGAGACCGACAAAAATTTCGGCTGTCTGATCCGCCGGGTCCTGCAAAGTTTCTACTGCGAGGTTACAGGCAAGCCCCGTGGTTTTTTCGCTAAAGATTGGAGTACTGGTCATGTACACTGCGTACCTTTTTCAACTCTACGTGAGATCAATTCAAGGCTGGCCAGAATACTAGTTTATGCATGCTCACGGAGGATTGGCAGACAGATTGATTATAATATATTAAGAGCCTCTACCCAGTCATCATCGATGGGGAGTGGATCAGGCCACGGATTTGGTCTTCGCTTCGGTTTTTGATTTCGAGCAGTCGGCTGCGTTCCACCTCGACCGTGTCCAAGCCGCCACAGGGAATCCGTTTCTGTTGTGCGGCTGCACCTCCGAGTTGCCGCTCGCCTCTGTTCGTAGACGTTCCAGCCGTCACCTCGGTCTCACCTCGGCTCCGAGTCGCCCCTCGAGTCTCCCTCTTCAAGTAGTCTCGTTCCACTACCAGGGCCTGCCGCGAACAATGCTTCAAGCCGGCCGCATGCCTCGCTTCTAATCCGTCTCGACCTCCAGCCACTGCCGCGGCGGCCTCAGTCGTCGCCACCGCACCTTGAGCCGGCCCTGTCCGCCGGCGTCCGCTAGAGCCGCTCACCGGGTCGCCCGCGGACGGACTCCGCCTCTGCCACAACCCGCTGGCCTCCAACGAGCCGCTGGTGTATCTGCCTTCGCATCACCTCTTGCTGCTGCTCCGTCGTGAGCCGCCTTGTCGCCGTTTCTCCGCCGCCGCTGTGTTAGATTGTCGGCTGGAGAGCCTTGCCAACTGCTCAGGAATTTGTTCCTGCCTTACCCGAGCTTCAAGCCGCCATCGCCCGGATAGCTCGCCCGCTGAGTCACCATTCAGCTTTGGGTATGAGCTGCTGCGTTTTGAGAAAAACCTTACTCTGCTTCATGGCCACGAGTCGCCCGCGGCGAGCAAGACACCGTCAAGCAGCTTTCTCTATGTCGGGCCAACGCCTCTGCCCCGGGTCAACCCTGGCCGAACTGCTGCACCTAGACACTCGTCGTCGCCCAGTGGTTTCACCTAAGCCGTTGGCCCGCTTCGTTGGCTCAGAGTTTCGCTCCAAGTCACGTCCTAAAATTTACCCCCTTGTGGACAGCGTCAAGTTGCCGCCTTCCGAGTTGGCCCTCTGTCGCCGTATTCCGCCTCAATCCAACATCGGAGAGCCACCTTGCCTCGTGGTAAGCCGCCAGGCCGGTTTGTCTCCACTGACAGAGCCATCTCCAGCTGTCCGCGCCGAACCATCGTTCTCGCTGATGCGGCCCCGAGCCGGCGCCGTCTCTGCTGACATCCGCTGAGATGCAGCCTCTGCACCACGCCTAGCTGCCGGAGCATCGCCAACCTTGGTCTTGCATGTGAGCCACCGCTGCCGGCCTCTGTCTTTGCAAACCGGAATTCCCTCCGGGTTACAGCCTTCAGTGGCCGCTCCGCCGCCTGCTCTGTTGCGTGTGAGCCGGCCGTCTCCATTCCGAGCCGCCTCTAAGTTGTACTATGAGCCATGAGTAGCCGCTGTTTTCGTCACCGCACTTGCACCTGGTCACCGAGTCAACGCACCCGCTTGCTCCGTCTCTACCGCGGGTCACAAGTCGCCTGCAAGCCTCGCTGCCGAGCCAGCCGGCCGCCTCAACCGTGGTTTGACACAGCCGTGAGTCACCAAGCTTGTTACAAGTCACCTCGCTGAGCCGCTCGACTCCTCGTGAAGAAAGGAATAGTGGGAGTAGCATGCAAAGAGGAAAGATCAATTAGTACTCCTAGTTAAACCAACGAAAGAAATCGCTGCTCCTACTACTAACAAGCCGGGACAATCTGTTATGTCATTGAATCAAGTAGTATTACTCCCGCGTGAAGGTCAAAACAACAGCAGAATTTGCGCAAGAATCAAGAAATAGTACTACTACTACTGTTGGGATGGAAAGGACCAAAGCGAAATAGCATTATCCACTATCAGCATCCGGTTCATCCGACAAAAATACCAGGTGCTATCTATTCTTAGTATTTTTTAGCACATATTAATTCTTCTGGAAACAATTACTTTGTCTTTCAATATATTTTATGCACGACAAAGTCTACTACAAAAGTGACATCATAAATATGAGGCTCGCACCGGCTTAAATGTCGTGGCCAAGTCTCATACCTGCGCCGGCTACCACTATGCGGCCGACTCGTCTGTCCGCGCCCACGCGTGCTGGTCTCCAACACCGCGGTCGACTCCCTCGCCAATGGACGTGCGCACGCCACCGCTTCCGTGGTCCGGTCTACATTAACACGCCGGTGCCGCACCCGTCCTCATAAACCGGCCCAGCGGATACGCGTCCGACTCATCTGTTGTTCGGGCGAATCAGGTGATATCTATCCTATTTATTTTTAATACATATTAATTCATCCGAGCAAAAATACCTTGCCCTACTGTATTTTATACGCAGGAAAATCATTCGTTGCAAAGTGGTATTATATCGCGGAGATGGAGGCACGCCAAGATCATTTGGCACAAGTGGTCGTCGTTATTCAACGGACCCCGAACCGGCTTACGACGTGGTGGCCGTATCACATGACCGCATCGGTTTATCACACCGTGGCCGTCTCTCGCGACCGCGTCGGTTTACTACGCGGAGGACAACTTACTCGTCTGCGCCAGCTTACAATACTGCGGCCGATTTATGTATCTGTGCTGCCTCTGATGTTGCGGTCGTTTTTACTGTCTGCCATGCGGTCCGGTCTATCCGACATATCGGGTTGGCTAACAGACACCGATGAGGGTCATAAGGTCCAAATACATCAGGTGATATCCATCTAAATATATTTTCTTGGTATATATTGTTTTCATCAAGAAAACAGATACTTTGATCCCTATATTTTAATATGCAGGACAATTATTTATTAAAGGGACCAAAGAGAGTTTGTTGCACAGCACAACTCAAACATAGGTACCCGGCGAGCACAGCTCAGAAGGAGTATCACATGGGGGTTTCCAAAGAAGCTTTACATGGCCTCCTAAACCGGCGCCCTTGACAGAATCAAGGAATCAGCCGTGTTTTTTACACAAGAATATCACATGGGGGCTTCGAAAGAAACCTTCCATGGCCTCTTAAACCGACGCCCTTGATAGAATCAAGGAACCAGCCGTGTTTTTTCACGAAGGAGTATCACATGGGAGTTTCCACGGAAGCTTACCATGGCCTCCTAAACCGGCGCCCTTGACACATCAAGGAATCAACCATCTTTTATATATAAACAAGAATCACATGGGGGCTTCCGTGGGCAAGGAAGTTTCCCATGGCCTCTTGAGCCGGCGGCGATATGAAGCCCATCATAAGAGCACTGCTCTGGTTGCTTCGGCAATTTCCACATGATGATGAGGGGTAAAAGAGAGTGTTGGTGCCTAACCCAGCTCAAACATATGCCTCGACGAGCAAAACGGCTCACACACTACCGGGGGGCTCGCAGAGAGTTGAATACCCTTGTAGTGAACATGGCTTGGAAGCCCGGTGCATGCACCTAAAACCCCGGATTAACCTGCATGCCTCAAGTAAATCACGCCGTCCAGGTAAACCTGGTATGACCCGTCGAACCTGCCACAAGTTACTCCTTCGAGACCCTGAACTTGGCCACGTTAAATTGACGATTATCGAGTAGATTACCTAAAGACAAAATCTTTACGAGATTTTGAAACATTGGGTAGCTTGTCATCGATGATTTGGTTAAGGATTGCGGAGCATCTTGACAGGCTTTGCTAAAATGGTTAATGACAGTAGCCTGGCAGCTCATAAAAAGCCTCGAATTTGGAGCCTGGCAGCCCGTAAAAAGCCTCGACTACATGGTCTTATTTGCCCAAAAACTTTATTTTTCATTTTTTATGTTTTCACAAATCTTCATCTTCAAGGTCATTGGTTTTTCAACCAAGTCCATCGATTCTGGGAGTGGATGACTATAAGTTGCCACTACACCTGCGCTTACAGAGCCTTAGTCTGGGTTACAAACACCAGTACTAACTACAGTTAAACCGGAGTTCATCATAACCCGGTTCGGTTTCATAATGAACCAGCAAATAATCAAGGGAGTCATCAACACTTGTGCCTTGGATCATTATCTTTGACTACCGGATTAAGGTTAATCATGACAGACTTAATCACAGAAGCAGGTAAGATAATGACCGACGTTTATTAAACCGGCCTGGCCTTTTGACTATAAGTCGCCAGTATGAGATACAGATAATGACCGGTGTTTATTAAACTGGCCTGGTTTTTGACTATAAGTCGCTAGTATGAGATAAGATAATGACCGGTGTTTATTAACAGGGCCTGGCTTTTGACTATAAGTCGCCAGTATGAGATAAGATAATGACCGGTGTTTATTAACCCGGCCTGGTTTTGTTTATAAACCGGCAATCAAGGATAATCACCAATGTTCAAATTTTGGGTTATCATCCTTACTACACTGGCTTGGTAAAACCAACAGTATGATCAAATATCACTGGAACTGGTCTTCAAACCGGATTATGTTCTTCAAATCTTTAAATAACCAACATGGCTGGATGTTTATTATGGTTATCAATAGCCAATATTATGATTGAGGTTTTCAAAGTCGCTTCAGCGCAATGGATATTATTTTATCAATGGGTATGATTTATTCTACAAAGGAATAGTCCCGAGTCGCTGCAGGCTTACGACCCGGCACTTGGGGCTACATTATTCAAATTGAGATTACATCAAATACACAAGTCTCATGTCGCTGCAAGCATGCACCATGACACTTGGGGGCTAATGCAAAGTCATTTTTTGCTCACCTTATTGAAGACCCGACTCATAACATGGTAATAAGCCGGCCCTTGGGGGCTGCCGATTGCTCCTGTCAACAATTCAAGGTACACAAGTATTAATCCATTATATTGAAGGATCCACTGCTCAGTTGGTAAAGCACAAAGCTCTTAACCTTGTGGACGTGGGTTCAAGCCCCATGATGGGAGTTACATTATATAATGCCATTTTCAATGAAGTATATACAAAGTCCCTGCTCATTATTGCATAATGACCCGGCCCTTGGGGGCTACACTGGTTGAAGTTTATGAGCATCAGGAAATTACAAGTCTCAGGTTGCTGCAAGCATTACAACTCGGCACTTGGGGGCTATATATGTGGAATATTCAGTTTTTACTAGTGACTGGGATAAACAATCTAGATTTCTTCAAGGTTGCAACATTTATATTGAAACAAGTCTTAAGCTATCACTATGCTCTCCTCTTAAGACTTGGGGGCTACAGGTAATATGGATATAAAGGAGGAACATCTTCTAATTCTCAGTTTTGGGCAAATCAGGAAGATTAATTGTGTGACCCGGTGTTGGCAACAATAATAACCCGACATCTATAAACAGTCATGACCAGGAATTATCAGTTTTTATAACACGGCAATGGTGGTCATCATAAACCGGCATCTTCAAGCCGGCTGGATATCAGTTGAATACTTCAAAGACCAATATTTTTGTCAAGTCAGATCGTTGAAGGCCGATTCAAATGGATTTTGGATTTACAATATTTCTTATGCAAGCAAGTTGATTATGGAGTTGGTCAGTTGACCCGGATTTTCTAGAAGAAGGAAATGACAAGGATTTAAGGATGGTCAGGTGCCGGTTTACAAGAAGTTCTTAACCCGGAGCACAACCTGTCAGATTTTGTTCTTGTGTTGCAGCATAAAGTTTACCACGGATAAATCCAAGCTAAACTAGGGGCTAATGTCGGGGATATACCCCGTGGCGTAACCCGGCCGGAGATATAACCCGGCCGGACTTGGCAGTTTACTTGAGATGGTTTACACTTGGCGATTTACTGGTAACCCGGCGGGCGGATCACGGATGACAAGGCCCAAGGCCCAGAAGGCTGGTTCATATTATGGTGGGCCGGTTTATGAAGAAAGCACAAGGAATATTCTCCTACAATGGAAGCAAGACTAGGACTCCTTGTAATAGAGTAATCCTAATCCTACTAGGACTAGTCATGTAACCCGCCCCTTCAACATATATAAGGAGGGGCAGGGCTCCCCAAAGAGGGACAAGTTCTCACAAGTTAGAAGAAACAATATCTAGGGCTAGACACAAGAGCCGGTTTACCGGCGACACCATGAGGGTCATAATGAGATCTAGCTTCAAACAGCATGTAGGGTTATTACCGGATGATGTTTCCCGGGGACCGAAGCTGTCTAAATCCTTGTCTTGCGTTGCGTCTCTCGATTCCGCTAAACCCCTCTTAAGCTACTACATAGATGTGCGGCCTCACGAGTAAGTCCTTACCCTAGGACATCTGCCGTGACAATTCCATGACAGGGTGGTATGACTCACCAGACCCGGTGCAGTCCGTCTGGAGACCGGAGATGGCACTCAGTTGCAAAACTCATGGAATATTGAGCATCTCTGTAAGTACTACCCGTAAGGCGCGAGGCTGCTGGGCACCGCCCGACAGCCATCCTTTTGTACAGGCCTTGACTCAACTGCATGTAATCCCTCGTACAAAGCCGAGGCAATGACCCCGTGCAAGAGAAAATAAAGAAGCGCTGTAGGGGGGGCAATTAAGATTTTATGCATGCACAAGCACACAAAGATCACTACATTAGCATATGCATATAGATAGGATTGCATCCTGCATTCATTCTCATCTACATGGAGTTGCAGGTTCCTGCCGCAAACTTGGCTTCGACAAAGGACGAGAAGATTGCACGGCACGGCGATCCCCGACAAACTAGACAGATAACTTTACCTCATGTCCATTAGTGTTCTGTAAATCTATAACTTTGCATGGGAAAACCTTGCCCCTCTCTTTTGAAACTTAGGTGCTCCCATCCATGACTCGAAAACTGCTTCGGTCGGGATGGTCGTAGTAGCCTTTGGTAAAAAGGAGTTGGAGGGGGGCTGGCGCCTCTGTCTGTTCCCCGGCAGACGTGGCTCTCCGCCAGACGAAGAGGGTGCTGGCAGGATATCTTGCCGGGGAAAACTCGTTTATTTTCATTAAAGATGCATTCCACCTCTGCATGGACGTACACATGCACATGTTCCTGACAAGTTTCATCCTTTTCATTCACATGCTGATACAAGTACAAGCATTACAGAACACAAAGATGGACTCGAGGGGTTACATTATTTGAATTAAAATTTGGCATTTGCCTACAAGTTTAAGATTGAAAAAAGATAAGTACCCCGTGATGCCCTTTCTTGTCCCTCTCCTCTTAGGAACAGCCGTCAAAGGTGGGGAGGGCAAAAGGAGTGTCTGGGCGGAGACCCGGTCCGCTCACGTCGGGCTCTAGGAGGGGTAGCCCGGAGGGGACGGGAGCGTGAGGGAACGCCTCAATGGAGAGCAAGGTGGAAGACGTCCCTGTCAACCACCATCACCAAGGCCAGCAGGGCTCGGCAAGGCTAACGGGGCTGCAACCCCAGAGGAAGCCTGCCGGAGTCCAGCTGGAAGGCTGCTGGAGGAGCCCGGCGGCACCATCCGCACCTCCGCGCCCAACTCCCCAGCAAATCACATTGTCGAGGAAGGGATGCAGGTGCGGATGGTGGTGCTGCCGCCTCAGGAAGATGGTGCGGGCGACGGTCAGCCAGAGACGGAGTCGTCGCTCCTCCACCCGCTGTCATCGTCATCGTCGTCACTATCCTCCTCGTCGCTTTCTCTCGAGGAGGAGCTTTCATCGTCGGTCGAGGTCTCCGCACAGCACCCTAAACGACCACCCGAGCGCCCGAAGATCTTGACGGATAGCAAGCTGTTCTCCATTAATTTCAACTAGAGAATGTGCCCCTCCGAGAAGCCATGAGCACGAGCAAAGGTCCTCCAGCCGCGATGAAGATATATCACATGAGGGGCGGGGAAGTCGACATCAACCCTCACACCTCCATTCCCGCAGCCCCTCATGTGCAATCGCAGAGCGCATGGCTGCTCAAGCTCCATCTCCCGCGCAAAGGGAGTAGGGAGACGAAGGTGACCACACATGGGCTTGTACAGCCTGATGACGAACTCCCGGGGTTGATTGCCAACCTGGCCTTCCACCAGGGCGGAGGCTCCGCCCGTCCTCCTCCTCCTCGAGCGCCATAGCGACCACGACCACGTCCCTTTCCTCCTCTCCTTGCAGATGGTTCCCCTGCCTCAGGGTCCGGGGGAGGAGGGGCGCATTGTCGAGAAGAAGCTCTCGTCGCCACCACTGGAGCGCCACCATGCCCTCGCCCTCGCGCCATGACTAAAAGAGAAGAATCACGGAAGATGGGGAGAAGTGTGTGTAGAAGAACACTACCCCGGCGACTTTTATAGGGAAAACGGGGCAGGGAGCTGGCTCCTCCTACGGGAAATGGCCGCCCCTTTCCTCCAGTACGGCCTCTCTGCACCCACCATGAATCTGGGGGCTGAGACCGCCCCTCTGTGCCAACCATCGGCGCTCGAGTTTCAAACCACGGCACCCCTCCCTGTGCCCCTCGTCCACCACTATGACGCCCCCGATTTGACCATACACTAAACATGCACACAAATGTGTACGACCAAGATCAGGGACTCACTGGAAGATATCACAACACAACTCTAGATACAAATTAAAATAATACAAGCTTTATATTACAAGCCAGGGGCCTCGAGGGCTCGAATACGTAAGCTCGAAAACACGAGAGTCAGCGGAAGCAATAAAATCTGAGTACAGACATAAGTTAAACAAGTTTGCCTTAAGAAGGCTAGCACAAAAGTAGCAACGATCGAAAAGGCAAGACCTCCTGCCTGGGACCTCCTAACTACTCCTCGAAACCGAACTCCATGTAGAAAAATCCTTGGGATCCTCTGGGTCCTGAACTCCACCATCTGGTTGCATCATCCGAGAAGAAGGAACAAAAGAGGAAAAGAGGGAGAAAAGCAACCGTGAGTACTCATCCAAAGTACACGCAAGCAAGGATCTACACTACACATACAATGGTATCTGTATAAAGGGGTAATATATGTGGGTTAAACTGCATAATGCCAAAATAAGAGGGGGGTAGCTAATCCAATCGAAGACTACACTTCTCGTAACCTCCATCTTGCAGCAGACGAGGAGGGTAGCTGGAAAGTAACAAGTATCCTCGCTTCTCGCAGCCTCCATCTTGCAGCAGTAGAATAGAATAGATGGTAAGTTCACCAAGTAACATTGTATAGCATAATCCTACCTGGCGATCCTCCCACACATCACCCTGTGAGAGAGCAACCACCGAGTTATATCTGGAACTTGCTTGGTGTGTTTTATCAAGTATCCAGTTCTAGTTGTCATGAGGTCAGAGTACAACTCCGGGTCGTCCTTTTACCGAGGGACACGGCTATTCGAATAGATTAACTTCCCTGCGGGGGTGCACCACATAACCCAGCACGCTCGATCCCATTTGGCCGGACATACTTTCCAGGGTCATGCCCGGCCTCGGAAGATCAACACGTCGCAGCCCTACCTAAGCACAACAGAGAGGTTAGCACGCTGGTCTAAACCCTAAGCGCACGGGGGTCTGGGCCCATCGCCCAATGCACACCTGCACGTTGCGAGGGCGGTCGGTAAGCAGACCTAGCCTCTCCTAATACCAGAGTAGGCGTTCCGGTCCAATCCGACGCGCGCCGCTAAGTCGCTGACGTCAAGAAGGCTTCGGCTGATACCACGACGTCGAGTGCCCATAACTATTCCCACGTAGCTGGTTAGTGCGTATAGGCCAATGGCCAGACTCGGATCAAATACCAAGATCTCGATAAGCGTGTTATTATGAAATAACCGCGGACAACGACCAGGGCCAGGCCCACCTGTCTCCTAGGTGGTCGCAACCTGCCCTGTCGCTCCGCCACAAAGTAACCATCCGGGGGCTACCGGGAACCCAGGCCCACCACTACCCGTGTGGAACCACCTACCCCTTCAGCCCCCATCACCGAATCATCATCTTGTGTATGTAAAGTATGTATATAGTATATACCCGTGATCACCACCCGAGTGATCACGGCCTGATAGTATAGCATGGCAGATGGACAAGAATGTAGGGCCACTGATGGAATACTAGCATCCTATACTAAGCAATAGGATAGCAGGTAAAGGTATCAATAGTTGTAACAACAATGACAGGCTATGCAACAGAATAGGAGCTATCGAATCAACAACAGTAGCAAACCTAATGCAAGAATAAGAGAGAGGGGAATGGGTGATATCTGGTGATCAAGGGGGGGGGGGCTTGCCTGGTTGCTCTGGCAAGAAGGAGGGGTCGTCGACGGCGTAGTCGGCATCAACAGCGGCAGCGTCAGCCTCGAAGTCTACCGGAGAGAAGAGAGGGAAGAAACAATGAATATAATGCAAACAGATGCATGACGATGCATGACAAAGCAATACGCGGTGCCGGAGGTGTTCTAGTGCAGTGTCGTATGACACGGACGAAAGGGGATAACATCCGGGAAAGTATTCCCGGTGTTTCGCGTTTTTGGACATAGGGGCCGGAGGGGGAAAGTTCCGGGTTCGGTATGATAAGGAGGTGCAGTGGACGAACGGATTGCGTAGTCGGATTCGTCTCGTCGTTCTAAGCAACTTTCATGTACAAAGTATTTTCATCCGAGTTACGGTTTAAAAGATATGATTTTCTAAATTTTTATTAATTTCTAGAATTTAATATTAAATAAATTAATTCGAAAAAGGATTTATGACATCAGCATGAAATCATGCTGACGTCAGCATGGTTGACTGGTCAATCTGACCAGTGGGTCCTACCTGTCATAGACTATATAGTTTAATTAGGATTTTAATTAAGTTAACTAGTGATTTGGTTATTCTAAATAGAATTAATTAAGTTAATTAAGTAATTAATTAATTATTTAGTTAAAACTTTTAATATTTACTATTAATTTTAATTATTATTTTTATTTTATATTTATTTTATCCTTTTTTTATTATATCGTTCTGGGGGCGGGCCCCCCGTGTCATTGGCCCTAGTGGCCTTAGGGGGTTCGGGCGAACGGGGCGAAACGGGCACCGGGAGCCCAACGAGCGATCGGGGCGGGCGCAACTCGGGGCCGCCCGTGCGGGCGCTAGGCACGCATGGCGCACGCCTGCGCCGGCGGCCAGGGCTAGCGGCGGCCGAACGGAGGAGGTGGGAAGGGCGGCCGCCGGCCAGTCGGGCTGAGGTGGCCAGGCGCTGGCGGCGGGAGTCGAGCTGGCGCGACCAGGCGCCGGAGACAGGAGCGGGGCCGAGGTGCAGGCGGCGACCGCAGCAGCGGCCGCAGGGAGCGGCGTGGCGAGTGTCGCGCGGGGCCGGGCGACGCTAGCAGGCGTAGGTGCGCAGGGGGGCGGCGGGGTCAAGCGAGGGATGCCGACGGGGTCAAGCGGCCGAACCGCGCGTGGGCACGGTGAGCGCGCGTGCGCACGGCTGAGGAGGCCGGGGCGTGGGTTGTCGGGGCGACCGGGGATGCCGATAGCAGTAGAAGGGGGGAGAGGAGGCCCAGGGCCTCACCGTGGGTTTGTAGGGAAACGGCTGCGGGGGGGGTCGAGGAGGAGGACGAGGACGATGGCGAGGTAGTGGTGCCGCGACGGGGCGGCGTGCGTCGACGGCGTGCGACGAGGAGGGGGTGACGTCGAGGAGGCGGTGGTGACGAGGTGGCGGAGACGACGAGCAGCGACGGGGCGCCGACTGCCATCGGGGCAGAGTCGGGGTCGAGGGGGCGCGAAGGGGCGGCTGGCTCTGTCCGCCCGATCCCGATTGGATCGGGGAGGGAGGCAGAGGAAGAATGGGACGGTGGGAGTGTGGGTTAGGGTTAGCGGTGGGAGGGGTTGGCCCAGTAGGCCAGTGGCGTGCGGGGTGGGCCGGCTGGGTCTGGCCTGGTGGCCAGCTGGGCCACGGCCCAGCTGGGGGGTTTCCTTTTTCTTTTCTTTCCTTTTTGTTTTGTTTACTTTTACCTTTAGTTTATTCTATTTTATCTTTGTTTCCGATTGTTTTAGTTTTTGTAAAATATATACTAGGCATCTAATTTAGTAGTTCAATTTAGTCCACTGCCACAAAAGTGTAGTCCCCAAATATTTTAGTTTGATATTTTATTAATTAGTAAAGGCATTTAAATAATTAGGTTTGCTACTACTTAAATCATTTTACTGCAGTTTAAGAATTTCATAAAAGTTTGGTTTCACCACCATGATTAACTAGGCATTATCTGGCATGACCCGAACATTATAGTTTCATTGTTTGAAAACTTTTACCGTTTGACTCGATTTTGAAATTGAATTTGAATCGGCTTCAAATCAACGCGAGTTTAATAACCATAACCAAGGTGACGTGGCATCATCATCGTGAAATTACTGTAGCCTGATTATCCGGGCGTCACAATTCTCCTCCACTACAAGAAATCTCGTCCCGAGATTTAAGCGGCGGAGTATGGGGGGGGGACTGCTGGTAGCGAAAACCTAACGAGTCTTCTCGGTCTTGGTTGCTCTTCTCGAAGGGATAAGTCCATTACGATGATGTCTTCATCCCCTTTTCTTCAAGTCATCGTGATCAAGTCGTCATCATTTCTTCGGGATCTCCATCGTCCTACGAACACGACCAGGGGGGAAACTTTGGAGGAACGTATCTCCAGGAAGTATGTGCATCCGACGGCGGATTCAGAAAGTGATACACAAAGTACCCTACGAGTAGTATTTCAGTAAATGCGTTGAGAACAATAAGCGATGGTACCAAAGTTTCAGTCGGGTAGGCAGTCATTCTATGCCTAACCAGAAGCTGGAATGGGGTCTTGATCAACGAGAATAATATGGTGTTTGATACCATGATGAAACATGATAGAATTTAGCTCGTCAATTACACACGAAGCCAAGTGCAAAGAATACATTAGAATCAGGGTTGTACAGGAGAGTTAGGTTTCGATCCCGTGGACCTGTGGGTTATGGGCCCACCATGTGGGTTGAAAGTAGGAAGGGTGGTGACATCTTGCATAGCCGCGACAGGGAGGCATGTCAGTGGATAGCTTGTCAGCTATGTCGGCAATAATGTCGGTACCAAGGACGGGGAACGAAGAGAACCATTTTCTTACTCGCTGAACGAGGCGGACCAATAGGCAAAGTTCTCGTCCAACGACAGTACCGGGATGTTATCAACAATAGAATCAAGGTCTTACTAATAGAGCTATACACCAAGGTGTTTACATAAGCAGAAAATTATTACTGCTTAGATTATATGTAGATCAAAGAAAGGTTAAACAAACAAATGGAAAGGAAAATTGTGATTACATACAATAAATAGGAGTATATGCTTCCCATGGACAAGCAGAACATGGCATACATGGTAGGAGAGCAAGTACCCAACCATTTAGATAAAGAGGCAAGAATTAATCGAGATGTTACCCATACAACGGTGTTTGGATAACTGACCAAGAAACATTTAGCATCACGCCTCCAATGTTCTTGTTGATGAGCGGGGTATCTGATGTCTACACACGCTTCTACTCTTGTAGACTATGTTGGGCCTCCAAGCGCAGAGGTTTGTAGGACAGTAGCAATTTCCCTCAAGTGGATGACCTAAGGTTTATCGAACTCAGGGAAGTAGAGGTTGAAGATGGTCTCTCTCAAGCAACCCTGCAACTAAGATACAAGAAGTCTCTTGTGTCCCCAACACACCTAATACACTTGTTAGATGTATAGGTGCACTAGTTTGGCGAAGAGATGTTAAATGGCAAGTAATATGGATGGCAAAACAAAGTAATATAATTCTGTAATAAAAAGTGCAGCAAGCAAACAAGTGGTAAACGTGAGCACAAATGGTATTGCAATGGTGGAAACAAGGCCTAGGGTTCATACTTTCACTAGTGGCAACTCCCAACAACATTAACATAATCGAATCACATGATATTTCCCATAAAACATGCAAAGGGGACACACTCGGAGGTCATTCCTTCGTGGTCAAGAGAGGACGAGAATTATGTAGGGCTACAAAAGCACACCTCAAAGTTCGTAGTTCTCAATCTAAGGATTTCCCAATGTCACCGCGGCCATCCAAAGAGAGTCCCACAATCACCACAACATATCTAAAGGATAGTCAAAGACAAGCACCAAGAGACTCTCAATCTTCAATCAACACACAAGAGAGGAAATCACTCATGAAAATACTTTTCTAATCCATGTCCAATAGACCGCTGTCACCTTGGTCTCGGGGATTATACTAGACAAAGACAAGTGAGTACATCAATCTAATACATAGAGGAAGGGGAAATATCATGGGATCACCCTAGATTAACATAGCCTATGATCACAACGAAGATCACATCATGGGAGAGAGAATTGACCACATAGCTACTGGTGAGAACCTCAGCCCCGAGGAGGAACTACTCCCGCCTCATGGAGGGAGGAAGCAACGTCGATGGAGATGAATCCGGGGGCACTTCCCCGTCCCGGCAGGGTGCCGGCGCAGGAATTCTGGTCCCCCGAAGCTTGATGGAGATGGCGGCGGAGATCGGAATCGCGTCTGGAGAAAAGGGGTCCGGAATAAGGGTTTTCTCGATGGACCTTAAATATATGCCAAAGGGGGTCACCAGGGGAGTCCTAGGGGGCCCAGGCGCCCCCCCGGCGCGGCCTAGGGGTGGGCCGCCTGGGCAGGCCGCCTGGAGCCCTTGTGGGTCCCCCCCGGCTGTACTTTGGCCGCACGGTAGCTCCTGGAACGCTGATTTTTTATATATTTTTTCTGGATTTTTCCTAGTAGTTCTCGTAATGCGAAAACCTGAAATACAAAAACAACCGAAAACAGAAACTGGCACTGGGGTGCACTGAGTTAATAGGTTAGTCCAAATATGATCAAAAGTGTATGGAAGTGTATAAATATCATAGCAATATCACCCAAAAGAGGCATGGAGCAAGCAGAAATTATAGATACGATTTGGACGTATCAACATCCCCAAGCTTAATTCCTGCTCGTCCTCGAGTAGGTAAATGATAACAAGAATAATTTGTGTGGTGACATGCTATTAACCATATAGGACTTATTCATAGTCATATGACAAAAGCTTACTGAGATAATGAATCTAAAGTAATTGAGTTCCCTCATGAGAAAATCACAAAAGGACTGAAAGTTTTACAATATGATATTGAAACATCAAAGAGATTTGCAATGAACATGATGTGCAAATATGATAACATGATATCTAGCTTGCCCCCTTTAGTGAAGCAAAACATAAATGCAGGGGCACCTTCAAGGTTTAAGTGATGACTAGATACAATGATTTCAAAATAAACGATATCACAATCATGCAAAAGACAATGCTACTTTGGGACAATGCACATTACACTCAGAATGACAATCATGCTCTCAGTAGTTGGTGCTTTAAAAGAAGGTGGAGACTCAACATAAAAGTAAAAGAATGGCCCTTCACAGAGGGAAGCAGGGATTACTCATGTGCTAGAGTTTTTTATTTTGAAAACATAGAAGCAATTTTGTCAACGGTAGTAATACTTCATATGTGTTATGCATAAGACATCCTATAAGTTGCAAGCCTCATGCATCGAATACCAATAGTGCTCGCACCTTGTCCTAATTAGCTCGGATTTCCATAGGTTATCATTGCATTACATATGTTTCAACCAAGTGTCACAAAAGGGTACCTCTATGCCACCTGTACAAAGGTCCAAGGGGATAAATCGCATTTGATTTCTCGTTTTTGATAGATCTCAACTTGAGGACATCCATACCGGGACAACATAGAAAATAGATAATGGACTCCTCTTTAATGCTTAAGCATTCATAAGAGGTTGAGGATTAATGTCCAAGCTAAAACTTCCACCATGATACATTGCTTTGGTTGGCGGCCCAATGTTCTTCTCTATCAATATGCATACTCAAACCATTCAACTCATGGCAAATCACCCTTACTTCGGACAAGACGAACATGCATAGAAACTCACATGATATTCAACAAAAGTGTAACAGTTGATGGCGTCCCCAGAAACATGGATACCGCTCAGCAAGCAACTTATAAGAAATAAGATACATAAGCGACATATTCTTTACCACAATAGTTTTTAAGCTACTTTCCCATGAGCTATATATTGCAACTGAAGGTTTTAAAGGTAGCACATGTAAATTTACTTGGAGTGGCGGTGAAATACCACATATAGGTAGGTATGGTGGACTCATATGGAATAACTGGTTTAAAAGGATGTGGATGCACAAGCAGTCAGTCCGCTTAGTACAGGTGGAGGTTAGCAAAAGACTGGGAGCGACCAACTAAGAGAGCAATGACGGTCATAATCATGCAGAGCGACAAAGCAACATTGAATCAGGCATGGTAGTTATATCGCTACTCAGAAACAAAAGATCATCAAGGCTTGACATTCTTTCTTTACAGTCTTAAATATGCGTGAGCATACGCCAAGTCAATCAAAATAAATTCTTGAGGGAAGATATTACTAAACCATACCACATCATAGGCAAACAAATCAAGTTGGTACTCCAATAACACATTGGGAATCCCCCAGCTATTTGAGACTAACCACAAGAAAACATGAACTACTAAGCGCCATTATGCACGTGGCATCTTTATCATAGACATATCAACCAATGAAACGGAAGCAAACTCTCTTAATAAGGTGAGCATGATAACTAAAGAGAGTTCAAGCATCCAACTAAACAAAAGCTCTTTGAAAAGATAAGCATGAATACTAAGAGCAGAACATGATAGTAGCTATTGAAAGACAAAGAACACACACAACAAAGATAGACATGAAAATTCTATGTTATGTTCTCGGTAGAAGTGGAGCGTGTTTCTCTCCCAAATAAAGAAAGCTGAGTTCCGACTCGTTATGAAAAGCTAAAGAAAACTAAAAACAAGACGCTCCAAGCATAGCACATAACACATGAAGTGATTAAAATATAGTTGAACGAAAGACGAACTGATAATGTTGATGGAGAAGGGGATGCACGGGGGCATACCCAAGCTTAGACGCTTGAGTCTCCTTGAATATTTCTTGGGGGTGCATGGGGGCATCCCCAAGCTTGAGCATTTGACACTCCTGGATCTTTTTATCATCTTCCCTCGCACACTTGAAAACTCCCTTCATACATAACTCATCATAATCTGATTAGCGAGGTTAGTACCCATAATAAAATAATTGTACCTTGCTGGAAATAAAGATATTCTTGAAGGTCTACTGTTTCTTAAGATTGCCAAAAGGTTTTTGCAAAGAAAAAGCAAGCTCTTGGTTTGCAAAATAAAGGAAAGGCAAAACAGGACAGAATCTGTGAAAAACAGAACAGCAGGTAGTATGATTTGTTCGGGGCACTTCTGCAACTCTAATCAAAAAACTCAGAACAGACGCACGAAAGACAATTATATAGAGCACGCTGTCGAAAAAATTCAGACCAAAAAGATGATCTGGTGATTTTATACGAATTTTTCTATCCAAGGACAGAATCTGTTTCCTGGACAGCACGTCATAACTTTTGAACTTTCTTGCAATCAGAGGCTACACTTGGCACAAAGTTGAAAAGTAAAGATACAATGATGTCGCTACAGTAGTAACAAACATCAAGACCACTAAAACTGAAAGCAAAGATAACAAGGGTTGTCTCCCTAGAGCTCTTTCTTTATAGCCATAAAGATAGGCTTAAGACTTTAATGATGCTCTCGTAGGAATAAGAGCTGAAGAACAAAAGAGAGCATCAAGAAGCAAATACCAAACACATTTAAGCCTAACATGCTTCCTATGCATAGGAATATTGCAATATAATATTTCATTGAAGCACAAAGCAACTAGCATAGGAAGGCAAAACAAGCATAACTTCAAAATATTCACCATAAAGAGAGGAAACTTCTTATTATTAAGATATTTAGAACCAAGTCTCCCTCTCTCATTATCAATTTCAGTGGCATCATGGATGAAATCAACAATATAAGAATCACATAAAGCATTGTTACCATGATCCACATGCAAAAAGGTACTCTTACTCTCCACATAAGCATAATCTTTCTCATTGGTAATAGTGGGAGTAGGACTATCATAAACAACTTGAACACTATAGATTAATTGTGTATTAGGAGGGTGGTGTTCAACAAGGGAGTAATTCCCTCCATGATTATGACAAGTTTCATAAGGATAATTTCTCCTTATGTCATAGGTACCTTTATAATCACTATATATTGGAGTTATAACATCATCATGGTAGAGAAGAGCATTATCATTGCTAGCAACTATATTTGTAAACATGTTGTCTTTATTCTTACTAGCAAGAGAATTATCAATTATCACATCACTAGTGGGTAAAGGATTTGCAATCCTATCATCCCCAAGCTTAGAGCTTCCCATATCTTCACTTTCAGAGTTGGTACCAAAAAGATTTTCAAGATCATAAGTAGCATTATCATCATTTTCCCAATCACAATAAGTAACATGCATATCATAATCAAAATCATCTTCAATAGTACCTACGGACGTATCATCAAGATGATAATTAAGGCAATAAACTTCACCTTCTTCTTTAAACTTACAACCGTTAGGATAAAAGTTGATAGGAGGAATATGCTCAGGCCAGGTTGATACCCATTCTTCTTCTTTCTTGCTCCTCTTCCTCCTCCTCTTCTTTTTCTTCTTCTTAACCTTAGGAGGGAGTGGTTGGAGATGAAGCTTCTCCACATATCCTGGTTTATCATTAGAAACAATAGGGGAAACTTGGGAGAAACTCTCCTTTTTATTAGCAGAAATATAAGAGACATTTTTATACTTTGGTAAAGTTCCCTCCTTTATAATCTTACCTATGTAATCATTTTCATGGCAATTAACAACACAATAGAGATGGCAATTTTGCAAAGTGTTTTTTATTCCTATGGCATTAACATCTAGCCATGAAGTTTTTTCTGATAACTCTTCACACATCAAAAATAACATAAGCTCATCATAAAGATCAGAGGTGATCATGTTATCACACAACCGGTTAACAGTTATGTTTTGAAAGTTCATGCATTGAAAATTAGAGTGACCCTCTATACGGCAAAGTTCACAAGTAAAAGGATAAAGGTCACACAATTCTCTAGCAATTTCATTTAAATCTCTAACCCAAGTGATTGTTCTTTCATGCTTATGTTGCTTACAATACTTCTCTTCTTCAATCATAGGCCTTTCACAAGTTCTATCCACTCCACAAAAAATAACATGCTTATATAAAACTTCATTTTTAGGAATTGGATCATGCATGTTGCAATCATCGTGAACAATTTCATTTTCTTTGCAAGTCTCTTTAAAAGGTTTATGATACTTGATCCAATCCTCCTTAGGCATATTAAGATGTGAAGCAAAAGATTTGAGGAAATCAACAAGGAGTTGAGAATCAAGCCCAAACTTAGCACTAAACTTATTAAAACTTGTAGTTTCAACGAAGGACTTAATGCAATCATACTCATAAATTATACCTGACTCTTTACCTTTGTCGATCTCCCAATCTTCGGTGTTGCGTTGAATTCTTTCAAGGAGTTCCCATTTAGCATCAATCTTTTTGTTTGTGAAAGAACCCATAGAGGAAGCGTCGAGCAAATCTTTATCCTGTCGTGAAAGCCTCGCATAGAAATTAGTAATAATCATATCTTTGGGGATCCCATGGTTAGGACATTTTAGCATTAACGTTTTCAGTCTCCCCCAAGCTTGAGCTATGCTCTCTCCGTCATGAGGATAAAAATTATAAACATAATTCATATTCTCATGGACTTCATGAAGAGGATAAAACTTGGAGTAAAAGAGAGACTGGATCTCTTCCCACTCCAGCAGGTGAGAGTCATTTAGTAGCATATACCATTCCAATGCTTTTCCTTTCAGTGACAAGGCAAATAATTTCCTCATGACAAACTCCCTTGATACACCTGCAAGCTTAAATAATGAACATAGTTGTGACAGATATAGCAAGTGTTCACCGGGATGTCTGTCTCCTGCATAACGATTAGCCAAAACATAATTGATAATACCAGCTGGTATTTTATAGGGCACAATTTTAGTAGGGGGAGGAGCAACCACCACAGGTGTGGGGCGTCTTCCCGCAAGCAACGATCCAATAGCAAGGTTTTCCATAAACATAACTTGTGAAATAAAAACAAGAAACAAAAAGATTTAATTGCAAGATCTAAAGATATACCTTCAAGCGCTCACCTCCCCGGCAACGGCGCCAGAAATAGCTTGATGTCTACACACGCTTCTACTCTTGTAGACTATGTTGGGCCTCCAAGCGCAGAGGTTTGTAGGACAGTAGCAATTTCCCTCAAGTGGATGACCTAAGGTTTATCGAACTCAGGGAAGTAGAGGTTGAAGATGGTCTCTCTCAAGCAACCCTGCAACTAAGATACAAGAAGTCTCTTGTGTCCCCAACACACCTAATACACTTGTTAGATGTATAGGTGCACTAGTTTGGCGAAGAGATGTTAAATGGCAAGTAATATGGATGGCAAAACAAAGTAATATAATTCTGTAATAAAAAGTGCAGCAAGCAAACAAGTGGTAAACGTGAGCACAAATGGTATTGCAATGGTGGAAACAAGGCCTAGGGTTCATACTTTCACTAGTGGCAACTCCCAACAACATTAACATAATCGAATCACATGATATTTCCCATAAAACATGCAAAGGGGACACACTCGGAGGTCATTCCTTCGTGGTCAAGAGAGGACGAGAATTATGTAGGGCTACAAAAGCACACCTCAAAGTTCGTAGTTCTCAATCTAAGGATTTCCCAATGTCACCGCGGCCATCCAAAGAGAGTCCCACAATCACCACAACATATCTAAAGGATAGTCAAAGACAAGCACCAAGAGACTCTCAATCTTCAATCAACACACAAGAGAGGAAATCACTCATGAAAATACTTTTCTAATCCATGTCCAATAGACCGCTGTCACCTTGGTCTCGGGGATTATACTAGACAAAGACAAGTGAGTACATCAATCTAATACATAGAGGAAGGGGAAATATCATGGGATCACCCTAGATTAACATAGCCTATGATCACAACGAAGATCACATCATGGGAGAGAGAATTGACCACATAGCTACTGGTGAGAACCTCAGCCCCGAGGAGGAACTACTCCCGCCTCATGGAGGGAGGAAGCAACGTCGATGGAGATGAATCCGGGGGCACTTCCCCGTCCCGGCAGGGTGCCGGCGCAGGAATTCTGGTCCCCCGAAGCTTGATGGAGATGGCGGCGGAGATCGGAATCGCGTCTGGAGAAAAGGGGTCCGGAATAAGGGTTTTCTCGATGGACCTTAAATATATGCCAAAGGGGGTCACCAGGGGAGTCCTAGGGGGCCCAGGCGCCCCCCCGGCGCGGCCTAGGGGTGGGCCGCCTGGGCAGGCCGCCTGGAGCCCTTGTGGGTCCCCCCCGGCTGTACTTTGGCCGCACGGTAGCTCCTGGAACGCTGATTTTTTATATATTTTTTCTAGATTTTTCCTAGTAGTTCTCGTAATGCGAAAACCTGAAATACAAAAACAACCGAAAACAGAAACTGGCACTGGGGTGCACTGAGTTAATAGGTTAGTCCAAATATGATCAAAAGTGTATGGAAGTGTATAAATATCATAGCAATATCACCCAAAAGAGGCATGGAGCAAGCAGAAATTATAGATACGATTTGGACGTATCAACATCCCCAAGCTTAATTCCTGCTCGTCCTCGAGTAGGTAAATGATAACAAGAATAATTTGTGTGGTGACATGCTATTAACCATATAGGACTTATTCATAGTCATATGACAAAAGCTTACTGAGATAATGAATCTAAAGTAATTGAGTTCCCTCATGAGAAAATCACAAAAGGACTGAAAGTTTTACAATATGATATTGAAACATCAAAGAGATTTGCAATGAACATGATGTGCAAATATGATAACATGATATCTAGCTTGCCCCCTTTAGTGAAGCAAAACATAAATGCAGGGGCACCTTCAAGGTTTAAGTGATGACTAGATACAATGATTTCAAAATAAACGATATCACAATCATGCAAAAGACAATGCTACTTTGGGACAATGCACATTACACTCAGAATGACAATCATGCTCTCAGTAGTTGGTGCTTTAAAAGAAGGTGGAGACTCAACATAAAAGTAAAAGAATGGCCCTTCACAGAGGGAAGCAGGGATTACTCATGTGCTAGAGTTTTTTATTTTGAAAACATAGAAGCAATTTTGTCAACGGTAGTAATACTTCATATGTGTTATGCATAAGACATCCTATAAGTTGCAAGCCTCATGCATCGAATACCAATAGTGCTCGCACCTTGTCCTAATTAGCTCGGATTTCCATAGGTTATCATTGCATTACATATGTTTCAACCAAGTGTCACAAAAGGGTACCTCTATGCCACCTGTACAAAGGTCCAAGGGGATAAATCGCATTTGATTTCTCGTTTTTGATAGATCTCAACTTGAGGACATCCATACCGGGACAACATAGAAAATAGATAATGGACTCCTCTTTAATGCTTAAGCATTCATAAGAGGTTGAGGATTAATGTCCAAGCTAAAACTTCCACCATGATACATTGCTTTGGTTGGCGGCCCAATGTTCTTCTCTATCAATATGCATACTCAAACCATTCAACTCATGGCAAATCACCCTTACTTCGGACAAGACGAACATGCATAGCAACTCACATGATATTCAACAAAAGTGTAACAGTTGATGGCGTCCCCAAAAACATGGATACCGCTCAGCAAGCAACTTATAAGAAATAAGATACATAAGCGACATATTCTTTACCACAATAGTTTTTAAGCTACTTTCCCATGAGCTATATATTGCAACTGAAGGTTTTAAAGGTAGCACATGTAAATTTACTTGGAGTGGCGGTGAAATACCACATGTAGGTAGGTATGGTGGACTCATATGGAATAACTGGTTTAAAAGGATGTGGATGCACAAGCAGTCAGTCCGCTTAGTACAGGTGGAGGTTAGCAAAAGACTGGGAGCGACCAACTAAGAGAGCAATGACGGTCATAATCATGCTGAGCGACAAAGCAACATTGAATCAGGCATGGTAGTTATATCGCTACTCAGAAACAAAAGATCATCAAGGCTTGACAGACTTTCTTTACAGTCTTAAATATGCGTGAGCATACGCCAAGTCAATCAAAATAAATTCTTGAGGGAAGATATTACTAAACCATACCACATCATAGGCAAACAAATCAAGTTGGTACTCCAATAACACATTGGGAATCCCCCAGCTATTTGAGACTAACCACAAGAAAACATGAACTACTAAGCGCCATTATGCACGTGGCATCTTTATCATAGACATATCAACCAATGAAACGGAAGCAAACTCTCTTAATAAGGTGAGCATGATAACTAAAGAGAGTTCAAGCATCCAACTAAACAAAAGCTCTTTGAAAAGATAAGCATGAATACTAAGAGCAGAACATGATAGTAGCTATTGAAAGACAAAGAACACACACAACAAAGATAGACATGAAAATTCTATGTTATGTTCTCGGTAGAAGTGGAGCGTGTTTCTCTCCCACATAAAGAAATCTGAGTTCCGACTCGTTATGAAAAGCTAAAGAAAACTAAAAACAAGACGCTCCAAGCATAGCACATAACACATGAAGTGATTAAAATATAGTTGAACGAAAGACGAACTGATAATGTTGATGGAGAAGGGGATGCACGGGGGCATACCCAAGCTTAGACGCTTGAGTCTCCTTGAATATTTCTTGGGGGTGCATGGGGGCATCCCCAAGCTTGAGCGTTTGACACTCCTGGATCTTTTTATCATCTTCCCTCGCACACTTGAAAACTCCCTTCATACATAACTCATCATAATCTGATTAGCGAGGTTAGTACCCATAATAAAATAATTGTACCTATCTGGAAATAAAGATATTCTTGAAGGTCTACTGTTTCTCAAGATTGCCAAAAGGTTTTTGCAAAGAAAAAGCAAGCTCTTGGTTTGCAAAATGAAGGAAAGGCAAAACAGGACAGAATCTGTGAAAAACAGAACAGCAGGTAGTAAATGATTTGTTCGGGGCACTTCTGCAACTCTAATAAAAAAACTCAGAACAGACGCACGAAAGACAATTATATAGAGCACGCTGTCGAAAAAATTCAGACCAAAAAGATGATCTGGTGATTTTATAAGAATTTTTCTATCCAAGGACAGAATCTGTTTCCTGGACAGCACGTCACAACTTTTGAACTTTCTTGCAATCAGAGGCTACACTTGGCACAAAGTTGAAAAGTAAAGATACAGTGAAGTCGCTACAGTAGTAACAAACATCAAGACCACTAAAACTGAAAGCAAAGATAACAAGGGTTGTCTCCCTAGAGCTCTTTCTTTATAGCCATAAAGATAGGCTTAAGACTTTAATGATGCTCTCGTAGGAATAAGAGCTGAAGAACAAAAGAGAGCATCAAGAAGCAAATACCAAACACATTTAAGCCTAACATGCTTCCTATGCATAGGAATATTGCAATATAATATTTCATGGAAGCACAAAGCAACTAGCATAGGAAGGCAAAACAAGCATAACTTCAAAATATTCACCATAAAGAGAGGAAACTTCTTATTATTAAGATATTTAGAATCAAGTCTCCCTCTCTCATTATAAATTTCAGTGGCATCATGGATGAAATCAACAATATAAGAATCACATAAAGCATTGTTACCATGATCCAAATGCAAAAAGGTACTCTTACTCTCCACATAAGCATAATCTTTCTCATTGGTAATAGTGGGAGTAGGACTATCATAAACAACTTGAACACTATAGATTAGTTGTGTATTAGGAGGGTGGTGTTCAACAAGGGAGTAATTCCCTCCATGATTATGACAAGTTTCATAAGGATAATTTCTCCTTATGTCATAGGTACCTTTATAATCACTATATATTGGAGTTATAACATCATCATGGTAGAGAAGAGCATTATCATTGCTAGCAACTATATTTGTAAACATGTTGTCTTTATCAATGAGCATAATCACTATATGTGTATTAGGAGGGTGGTGCACTAGTTCGGCGAAGAGATGTTAAATGGCAAGTAATATGGATGGCAAAACAAAGTAATATAATTCTGTAATAAAAAGTGCAGCAAGCAAACAAGTGGTAAACGTGAGCACAAATGGTATTGCAATGGTGGAAACAAGGCCTAGGGTTCATACTTTCACTAGTGGCAACTCCCAACAACATTAACATAATCGAATCACATGATATTTCCCATAAAACATGCAAAGGGGACACACTCGGAGGTCATTCCTTCGTGGTCAAGAGAGGACGAGAATTATGTAGGGCTACAAAAGCACACCTCAAAGTTCGTAGTTCTCAATCTAAGGATTTCCCAATGTCACCGCGGCCATCCAAAGAGAGTCCCACAATCACCACAACATATCTAAAGGATAGTCAAAGACAAGCACCAAGAGACTCTCAATCTTCAATCAACACAAAAGAGAGGAAATCACTCATGAAAATATTTTTCTAATCCATGTCCAATAGACCGCTGTCACCTTGGTCTCGGGGATTATACTAGATAAAGACAAGTGAGTACATCAATCCAATACATAGAGGAAGGGGAAACATCATGGGATCACCCTAGATTAACATAGCCTATGATCACAACGAAGATCACATCATGGGAGAGAGAGATAACCACATAGCTACTGGTAGAAACCTCAGCCCCGAGGAGGAACTACTCCCGCATCATGGAGGGAGGAAGCAACGTCGATGGAGATGAATCCGGGGGCACTTCCCCGTCCCGGCAGGGTGCCGGCTGATGTCTACACACGCTTCTACACTTGTAGACTATGTTGGGCCTCCAAGCGCAGAGGTTTGTAGGACAGCAGCAATTTCCCTCAAGTGGATGACCTAAGGTTTATCGAACTCAGGGAAGTAGAGGTTGAAGATGGTCTTTCTCAAGCAACCCTGCAACTCAGATACAAGAAGTCTCTTGTGTCCCCAACACACCTAATACACTTGTTAGATGTATAGGTGCACTAGTTCGGCGAAGAGATGTTAAATGGCAAGTGATATGGATGGCAAAACAAAGTAATATAAATCTGTAATAAAAAGTGCAGCAAGCAAACAAGTGGTAAACGTGAGCACAAATGGTATTGCAATGGTGGAAACAAGGCCTAGGGATCATACTTTCACTAGTGACAACTCCCAACAACATTAACATAATCGAATCACATGATATTTCCCATAAAACATGCAATGGAGACGCACCCGGAGGTCATTCCTCCGTGGTCAAGAGAGGACGAGAATTATGTAGGGCTACAAAAGCACACCTCAAAGTTCGTAGTTCTCAATCTAAGGATTTCCCAATGTCACCGCGGCCATCCAAAGAGAGTCCCACAATCACAACAACATATCTAAAGGATAGTCAAAGACAAGCACCAAGAGACTCTCAATCTTCAATCAACACACAAGAGAGGAAATCACTCATGAAAATACTTTTCTAATCCATGTCCAATAGACCGCTGTCACCTTGGTCTCGGGGATTATACTAGATAAAGACAAGTGAGTACATCAATCCAATACATAGAGGAAGGGGAAATATCATGGGATCACCCTAGATTAACATAGCCTATGATCACAACGAAGATCACATCATGGGAGAGAGAATTGACCACATAGCTACTGGTGAGAACCTCAGCCCCGAGGAGGAACTACTCCCGCCTCATGGAGGGAGGAAGCAACGTCGATGGAGATGAATCCGGGGGCACTTCCCCGTCCCGGCAGGGTGCCGGCGCAGGAATTCTGGTCCCCCGAAGCTTGATGGAGATGGCGGCGGAGATCGGAATCGCGTCTGGAGAAAAGGGGTCCGGAATCAGGGTTTTCTCGACGGACCTTAAATATATGCCAAAGGGGGTCACCAGGGGAGTCCTGGGGGGCCCAGGCGCCCCCTCGGCGTGGCCTAGGGGTGGGCCGCCTGGGCAGGCCGCCTGGAGCCCCTGTGGGTCCCCCCCGGCTGTACTTTGGCCGCACGGTAGCTCCTGGAACGCTGATTTTTTATATTTTTTTCTGGATTTTTCCTGGAAGTTCTCGTAATGTGAAAACCTGAAATACAAAAACAGCCGAAAACAGAAACTGGCACTGGGGTGCACTGAGTTAATATGTTAGTCCAAATATGATCAAAAGTGTATGGAAGTGTATAAATATCATAGCAATATCACCCAAAAGAGGCATGGAGCAAGCAGAAATTATAGATACGTTTTGGACGTATCAGTATCATAGTCATGCTTCGAGGTAGCAATGATATGTTGTTCCAATCAAGGGCCAGACTTGGATACGCAAATGATCCATCAGAAGCAACTTATAGAATAAGTCTTACAATTTCCTCTCGGAAGAATGGCTATCCTTGCAAAAGAAATTATAATGATGGGTCCTCCAACCAGGGGTGCTAGGCATGACATCATATTACCGGGTCATCAAAGGACTAGCATTATAGCTCTTGGAAAGTTGTCCCAACCATCATATCTGACCGAGATTCAGATCCGATTGGTGTCATGATACCTCAGACTCGGATTGTTCGAGAAGAAAAGGTGCAACACCAATTTACGAAATGACATTGTAAGATTCCCAAGAAATGAACTATGGGAGCGGGTTCCCAAAACAATATTTCATCATTAAACCAAGGAGAGGGTGAGGAGGTGGCTGATGGGCTCAGCGACAATTCATCAAGAATTCCAAACTGATGGATTTCCACAATAGTGAGAACAAGAAGAAGACACTCGTCAATTCAAATGATATAATGTTGTATGCTCGAGGAAAACATACACCATTAATCATTAGTTGAAAGGTGTGGACAAAATATGACCTTAGGTAGCAAGATCAAGGTTAGAGTGATGATTCAATAACCAACAGTCTAAGAACGAACTGTCAATCGTTAACTTCAAAGCAATAGGGTTGCTAGAAGTACAGAACTCAAGCAGCCTCGTTAACATATTGGTATCCCGGTTAAAAAAACACGGGGACCAAGGAAGAATGGTGATGGTGAGAAGTATCATCATACCGAGAATTTCTAAGAGGTGGAGCAATCCACACAACATTCTCGACATAAAATACAGTAATACTTCAAGGCAGAACACAACACTAGCTCGAGAGCAAGTTGTATTCATAATGTGGACAAGTTCGCGATAAAAGGAAGTCAAGGGTGTTGTCGATGATAATAAAAATCATCGAGGGCAAGGAGGGTATTTATCATCATGAACACAGTTGACATCTCGGAAGAAGTCAAAGTGTTGAAGGCGATCCGACACATTTGCCGGGAGGTTACAAGAGGATGGAATCAAACAACAACGACAACAAGCAATGGATTGACAAAGTGGCAAGTTATAGGATCAATATATAAGATGCAAGCTCGGAACCAAAGTTGCCTTTCAAGACAAGCAACATGAGGTTGAAAGCTCGACGTAAGTCGTGCTCACACACTAAAGAATTCGTGCACCAGAGAAGGACGAGGTAGCACACTCAAAGGTAGCAAGACCAGGATGCAGCCGATAGTCTAGGAATGACCAAACTGAGTTCAGAATTTCACAGTAAAATGCTAGGGGTATTTGATTAGTAGTGCGGAATAATTTCACTACTCGGTGTCCTCAGTTGACAACAACCCAGAACCCGTAGAGTGATTACGACAAGGAAAGACATTACTTCAACAAAGTAGTAAGATGTGGTGCAATGGCAAGATATCTTCGAGATACCAGGGGGTAATACTCGAAGGTAGAACATGATAGAAGTAGAACCGGGTCATTGACCTATGACAATAGATACTTCAACCATGCAAAAAAAATTATGAGGCATTGGAATGAATTCCCATCTGATATATCAGATCAGGACAGCATGGTCGGAACCATAACTGTAAGGAATCAATTCAAGAATACCGAAAGAATCATACAGCTGGATAATCATTTTGCAAGAAGCTTCCGAGATGGTCTACATCATTTTCATGGGCATGAACACAAGTTCAAGGTCAACTCCCACTTCTTTAATGCAAATCATTTCATTCACCTCTCGCTTTGATAAAATTGTATTGTTGGAATTTCATTTGGTGGGACACCGGAAGAGTATGACTTGTGAAAACTTTCGGGTTCTCACGGATTAGCGAAAGGCATAGGTTCAACCCATCGGGCATCTTAGTAACATATACCACAAATTTCAAAAGTAGTTACACCTGCTCGAAAGTAGAGCATGGTTGGCCAAGCAGAGGATACAATTTACCAAAGGCACCATGTATCAGGGAAAGAACTCACAAGGTGATTGAATACAAAGGACACTCTCGGATAACAATCCAACAATGGATCGGGCGATCCACAATGGAGCTAATGGGAGTATCGGTACTCACTTAGGGAAGAAACAATGCAGAGGCATCAGATTCAAGTATCACCTGATTAGCCTGATGCTTAAATAGAAATAAATTATGGTTTCCAAAATGAAGGATCAGAAGCAGACACTGTGATCAATGATGGATAAGTTGAAAACACTTAGTTGGACAATCAATAAAGGTTTGAATTGCTGACAACCAACTCATGTCCGGAATGACGTCTAAGTCGGAAAGATAATTTTATAAATGATAACCTGATGATGGCGTGCATACGCACACATTGAATCAATAGGCTCAAAAATGGCTAAGACAAGGGATGTTAACGAAGACTACTAGTCATATAGATTTAACCATAATGCAACCAGGCAAGAATTTCAACAGTAACAGGCTGCAGAAAGTTTTCGAAAGATCGAAAGTATTCCGAAGAATTTTGTTAGACACATGAACAATTGAGAAGAACGGATCCTCGATAATTGTGAGGAAATAACCGTAAGGGTTTTCATGCAAAATAAAACTGCAAGACAGTAAACTCAACGGATTCTTGAAACAACGGAGAATATTTCGAGGCATATTGTAACAACAAGAGCGATGAGTAACGATCATGAGAATGACAAATGCACACAGATATCCGTAGGGATATATCGGTGGCAGTGAATTGCAAAGGGGATGAGCATAAGGGTCTCGGGAAAATATCGAGGGATATCCTCAGAATCTTCTGACGAAGCAGGAGATCTTCCAGAATGAGGACTCTCCGGGAGAAATAGTTACGAGAACCTAGTGTCAGATTTAGTAAAATCTTTTAACCCGAATAGAAGAGAGATCGGAGTCCCAGAGCATAGAAGAGGAATAAAAGATCCTAACATCACCCATTGGTGCTGTGGGCCCGTAAGCCACACAACAAGTTAGTAAATTTGTTTTTCAAAGACTAGACTCAATTTCGGCCAAGGAGTTGGAAAGGGGGATTCCTACAGGCAGTTGTCTCTGATACCAACTTGTGACGCCCCCGATTTGACCGTTCACTAATCATGCACGCAAATGTGTATGACCAAGATCAGGGACTCACTGGAAGATATCACAACACAACTCTAGATACAAATTAACATAATACAAGCTTTATATTACAAGCCAGGGGCCTCGAGGGCTCGAATACGTAAGCTTGAAAACACAAGAGTTAGCGGAAGCAATAATATCTGAGTACAGACATAAGTTAAACAAGTTTGCCTTAAGAAGGCTAGCACAAAAGTAGCAACGATCGAAAAGGCAAGGCCTCCTGCCTGGGACCTCCTAACTACTCCTCGAAACCGAACTCCATGTAGAAACATCCTCGGGATCCTCTGGGTCCTGAACTCCACCATCTGGTTGCATCATCCGAGAAGAAGGAACAAAAGAGGAAAAGGGGGAGAAAAGCAACCGTGAGTACTCATCCAAAGTACTCGCAAGCAAGGATCTACACTACACATGCAATGGTATCTGTATAAAGGGGTAATATATGTGGGTTAAACTGCTGAATGTCAGAATAAGAGGGGGATAGCTAATCCAATCGAAGACTACGCTTCTCGTAACCTCCATCTTGCAGCAGACGAGGAGGGTAGCTAGAAAGTAACAAGTATCCTCGCTTCTCGCAGCCTCCATCTTGCAGCAGTAGAATAGAATAGATGGTAAGTTCACCAAGTAACATCGTATAGCATAATCCTACCCGGCGATCCTCCCGCACATCACCCTGTGAGAGAGCAACCACCAAGTTATATCTGGAACTTTTCTGGGGGTGTTTTATTAAGTATCCAGTTCTAGTTATCATGAGGTCAGAGTACAACTCCAGGTCGTCCTTTTACCGAGGGACACGGCTATTCGAATAGATTAACTTCCCTGCAGGGGTGCACCACATAACCCAGCACGCTCGATCCCATTTGGCCGGACACACTTTCCAGGGTCATGCCCGGCCTCGGAAGATCAACATGTTGCAGCCCCACCTAAGCACAACAGAGAGGTCAGCACGCCGGTCTAAACCCTAAGCGCGCGAGGGTCTGGGCCCATCGCCCAATGCACACCTGCACGTTGCGAGGGCGGCCGGTAAGCAGACCTAGCCTCTCCTAATACTAGAGTAGGTGTTCCGGTCCAATCCGGCGCGCGCCGCTAAGTCGCTGACGTCAAGAAGGCATCGGCTGATACCACGACGTCGAGTGCCCATAACTATTCCCATGTAGCTGGTTAGTGCGTATAGGCCAATGGCCAGACTCAGATCAAATACAAAGATCTCGATAAGCGTGTTATTATGTAATGCCCAGGATGGAGTTATACCTCCTACGTGTCGAGGCACGACTTAAAGGCATAAGTCCATCCTAGAATGATCTCAAGTTTGGTAATCTTTGCACAACTCATGTAAAAGAGGGGATAGTAAACTGAAAATAGTTGGCTTACACTCGCCACGTCACAGAATTACAGTACAAGTCTCAAACATCATACATTAAGAACAACACAACCCTCTAAGGGCAAAAGCCAAATGTCAAAGTACCAAACTCAGATAAATAAACCACAGGCGGATCGAATCCTAGTAAGAGACTCCACTACTGATCGTCCGGGTAGCACACGTAGTACCGACTACGCTCCTCGTCGTACTCCCAATCCAGCTCGGTGCCATCACCTGGATAGCTCACAGCTGGACCTGCATCTGGTGTGTGAAGTAACTGTGAGCCACAGAGGACTCAGCAATCCCGTCTCCGGGTAACAAGACTATCAAAGCCTTTGGGTGAGGATAAGGCTGAAGAAAAGAATAAGTCTGCAGCAGCAACTAGCATCTAGCTTACGCAAGTGAGAGCGAGAAGAGAAGGCATCGGCGAGAAGTGATCACGAAGTGATCCTAGCTACAAGCTCCACAATCATAACCCCTCCGTGTTCAACTCCCGAATCCCTATTCAGAAATTGACAGTCACGGAACACACGCTGGTAGTGTATTAGTAACATTGTGTCAAGTTATCTACAACCGGAATTAACAAGCTCCCATCTGCCACATAACCGCGGGCACGGCTTTCGAAAGTTCAAACCCTGCAGGGGTGTTCCAACTTGACCCATTACAAGCCCACGATCCGCGGAGTCGCAACTCCAAAGTGGGAAGACCCGAGTATCCTCGGAATCCCGTGCTCAAGATATACCAAGCTAAGGTAAGGCTAATCCAGCAAATCCTCCCGGCGTGTCGACACCCTAATAGTAGCCGCGCATATCTAGGTCTCAGGACACGACCGGATGAGTCATCCTACAAGTTTTTACCAAACCTCGAGTTTCCTTGAGGTGGCCCCGCAGTCTGCTCGTTTCGGACCAACACTCATGTGGAGCACTGGCCCGGGGTTGTTGATTAAGAAAGAGGGTTAATTACTCCCTATGCATGTTTAGTTTGTTATTAGGCAAATAGTACCAATGTTGGGATTTGCTGGAAAAGACTTAGCACTTAGCGGTTTATCGAGGGGGTCCCATACACCCCAACCGTGTTAGGAACGCATAATCAAGGAACATAATACCGGCTTATACGGATCCTAACGGCATGAGTGGAACAAAACACCAAGCAAAAGGCTTAGCCTTCCACCCTTGCCAATATATAGATGATTTCATTTTAAGCATTTATACAGTGTGATATAACCCAACCAAACTTCAACATGAAGCAAGCATCTTCACTTCACCTGCAACTAGCAACGCTATAAGAAGGGCTGAGCGAAGCGTACTTAGCCAAGCAACGGTTTGCATAGGTAGGTTGGTTAAACATGGCAATTGGCTACAAGTAGGAGGCTGACAAGAAGAACATGGGCATCGAGGCAAAACTATAGATCGAGACTACTAGCAATAGGCAAAGATAGTAATGTTATCGGGGTTCGGTCATCTTGCCTGAAGAGAAGTCGTTCGGATCGTAAGAAGGGTCCTCGTGCTCAACCTCGTTGGAAACCTCGTGCTCAACTTCGTACCCGGTCTCAGCTTCCGGCTCTAAACAAAACAATCACACCAAGCACCAATCAACAAGATGCAATGCGCACTCGAAAAACATGAATGCATGATGGATGCACTAAGGATGCACACGGAGCACGTAAAACACCACTCAAGCAAAAGACCTCAAAACATGATAACAATCTGATATTAATAATCTACACAGAAAATCAATCAAGTTTGATATAAGATTCGCTGAAATCGGAGTTACGGGCTAAAAGTTATGCCCGAAACAAGATTTGAGCGAAAGCTGAAAATTACAGCAACATAGCATCTTTGGAGCTCAAAATAATTAAGCTACAGCACCCAAAAAGCATGGCAAAGGACATGAACACAAACTAGACATATAGTACAGCAACTAAGTCCAAAGTGCACCCCCAACGGAGTCACGGATCAATAGCAATGATCTTGGACATATTGAACTTTACAATAAAATTCTGGCAGCAGAATTTTATTGAAACTTTAGAGCAAAATATAAACATGCTACAGCCACTCAAATGGACATGTGAGGACCTGGATGGAAAGACAACAATATATACTACAAGGAACAATCAAAATCCACTCCAAAACTAACATGCTTTGTCCTAGAACATCACACGAACATGGCATCGGAACGTTACAGATTTCAGACTTAGTGAAAAACCACTAAGTCCTAAAACAGCAATATCATCATGGCATATAAAAGAGCATGTTTAAGTCACCTCGAAACTAAACATGGCAAAGGGTAAGCACCTCATCAAAGTGCACATGAAGGTGATCCCAAAACACACAAGCATGCATCATAGAGGTGAACACAACGATTGCAACGAGCTCAACAAGATGGCATTTCATAACAAGTGAAAACACATCATAGCCACATGGCACTTTGCAACGATGATAACAAGGCAATAATAAATCTACCATGCAACCTATCACATACAACACGTAGTTCGTGGCAAGACGAACACGTGGACATGTCATTTGCATCATTTGGACAAACGGGCTAAAAGATATCACATGACAAAGGTGGCATGAAAATAACACATAACAGCAGTTTATATCATGATGCACTCTTGCAACAGCAAAACAAGCACCTAGATGATCTCTAACATGCATGACAACAACAGGTAAAACGTACAGCACATCTCCACGAACGTCTGGACATATTACACGCGCAAAACGGAGCAACACAGTAAAAGTTATGCATGGTCAAACATAGCATCAGACAACAAGTAACAGGGACTTAGTAGATCTCGGGGGAGGTCAACCTCAACAGATCTGGAGACGGGCCGGCGCGGCGGATGAGGCCCAAGTGCTGCGGCCCGAGGAGAGAGTGACTGGGCCCGCGGGGTGAGGCGAGGCCCAGCTCGGTGGCCGCCTGGCTGCGGAGGGAGACGGCCTGGAGGCCCGGCTGGCACGGCCCACACGAGGGGAGAGGCGCGGCCCGCGGGAGCGCTGGCGCGGGCGGCTGGGAGGCTCGCACGCGGCCGAGGCGGCGAGGCCCAGCTGGCACCGCGGGAGGGAGGCGGCCCGGCGCGACGCGCGCGCGGAGGGGAAGAGGCGAGGGCAATGCGGCCCACTGCGGAGGAGGTGGCGAAGGCGCCTGGCGGATCGGGCCTCTGCGCTGGGTGCGGCGATGTGGTCCCGCGGGGCGGATCCCGGCGCGGTCGGGCCTGGCGCTCGAGGGAGGATCCAGTAGGATCGGGCGGACGCCTGTTGCGGTCGGTCGAAGGAACGTGCGGCGGCGCGCGTTGACCTGGCGGACGGGATCTGATCGAGGCGATCCGGTCGGCTCGGCGGCGCTGATTCGAAGGATCCTTCGGGATCCGGAGGAATTAGTGGATCTGTGATCTGAAAGGAAGGGAAAAAAATAGAGGGGAAGGGGAAGAAGAAGGGGACATGCCAAAATAGACTAGGGACTATTATATAGCAGTTTTTAGGGTTAGGAGGGAGTTTAGGGGCGCTAGGAGCCCTCCGATCGCGATCTGACGGATCCGATCGCGGGGACAGATTTAAAAGGCCTAGACGGAGATAAAAGACTGCAGTAGGGATGTTTCCGGGACACGAAGCGAAGGCACTTCGGACCCACACGGACAACGGATGGAAAAGTCAACGGAGTCCAAACGAGACGAGATTTGAGAGGCGGGTTGCACACAACAAAACAACAACACACACGAGAACCTCGCGGCACACCGGTAACGTTAAACGCCCGAACAACAAAGTAGGCCTACGGGACGTCACGGACACGTGAGGGAGCTCCGGAACGCGAAACGGACAACGGGAAGAAACACGCGGAACCGGATACAACCCACAACACAAATGCAATGCGATGCACATGTCTACATGATATGAATGAATGCCACACACTCACACAACAAAACGACGAAAACCCGAAAGACAAGAACCCGGAATGGAAATAGATGAAGCCGGAGATATATTATATACCCAAAAGGGAAAGTATTACATCCGGGGCATTACATATTATGAAATACCCGCGGACAATGACCAGGGCCAGGCCCACCTGTCTCCTAGGTGGTCGCAACCTGCCCTGTCGCTCCGCCACAAAGTAACTATCGGGGGGCTGGCGGGAACCCAGGCCCACCACTACCCGTGTGGAACCACCTGCCCCTTCAGCCCCCATCACCGAATCATCATCATGTGTATGTAAAGTATGCATATAGTATATACCCGTTATCACCACCCGAGTGATCACGGCTCGATAGTATAGCATGGCAGACGGACAAGAATGTAGGGCCACTGATGGAATACTAGCATCATATACTAAGCAATAGGATAGCAGGTAAAGGTATCAACAGTTGTAACAACAATGACAGGCTATGCAACAGAATAGGTGCTATCGAATCAACAACAGTAGCAAACCTAATGCAAGAATAAGAGAGAGGGGAATGGGCGATATCTGGTGATCAAGAGGGGGCTTGCCTGGTTGCTCTGGCAAGAAGGAGGGGTCGTCGACGGCGTAGTCGGCGTCAACAGCAGCAGCGTCAGCCTCGCAGTCTACCGGAGAGAAGAGGGGGAAGAAACAATGAATATAATGCAAACAGATGCATGACGATGCATGACAAAGCAATACGCGGTGCCGGAGGTGTTCTAGTGCAGTGTCGGATGACACGGACGAAGGGGGATAACATCCGGGAAAGTATTCCCGGTGTTTCGCGTTTTCGGACAGAGGGGCCAGAGGGGGGAAGTTGCGGGTTCCGTATGATAGGGAGGTGTAGTGGACGAACGGATTGCGCAGTCGGATTCGTCTCGTCGTTCTGAGCAACTTTCATGTACAAAGTATTTTCATCCGAGTTACGGTTTAAAAGATATGATTTTCTAAAGTTTTTATTAATTTCTGGAATTTAATATTAAATAAATTAATTCAACAAAGGATTTATGACATCAGCATGAAATCATGCTGATGTCAGCATGGTTGACTGGTCAACCTGACCAGTGGGTCCTACCTATCATAGACTATTTAGTTTAATTAGGATTTTAATTAAGTTAATTAGTGATTTGGTTATTCTAAACAGAATTAATTAAGTTAATCAAGTAATTAATTAATTAATTAAAACTTTTATTATTTACTATTAATTTTAATTATTATTTTTATTTTATATTTTTTTAATATATTTTTTTATCCTTTTTTTATTATACCGTTCTGGGGGCGGGCCCCCGTGTCATTGGCCCTAGTGGCCTTAGTGGGTTCGGGCGAACGAGGCGAAACGGGCACCGGGCGCCCAACGAGCGATCGGGGCGGGCACAGCTCGGGGCCGCCTGTGCGGGCGCTGGGCGGGCACGGCGCACGCCGGCGCCGGCCGCCAGGGCCAGCCGCGGCCGAACAGAGGAGGTGGGAAGGGCGGCCGCCGGCCAGTCGGGCTGAGGTGGCCAGGCGCAGGCGGTGGGAGTTGAGCTGGCGCGGCCAGGCGCTGGAGACAGGAGCGGGGCCGAGGTGGAGGCGGCGACCGCAGCATCGGCCGCAGGGAGCGGCGTGGCGAGTGTCGCGCGGGGCCGGGCGACGCTAGCAGGCGTAGGTGCACAGGGGGGCGGCGGGGTCAAGCGAGGGATGCCGGCAGGGTCAAGCGGCCGAACCATGCGTGGGCGCGGTGAGCGCACGTGCGCACGGCTGAGGAGGCCGGGGCGTGGGATGTCGGGGCGGCCGGGGATGCAGATAGCAGTAGAAGGGGGGAGAGGAGGCCCAGGGCCTCACCGTGGGTTTGTAGGGAAACGGCAGCAGGGGGGTCGAGGAGGAGGACGAGGACGATGGCGAGGTAGTGGTGCCGCGACGGGGCGGCGTGCGTCGACGGCGTCCGACGAGGTGGGCGGTGACGTCGAGGAGGCGGTGGTGACGAGGTGGCGGAGACGACGAGCGGCGACGGGGCGCCGACTGCCATCGGGGCAGAGTCGGGGTCAAGGGGGCGCGAAGGGGCGGCTAGCTCGGTGTGCCCGGTCCCGATTGGATCGGGGAGGGAGGCAGAGGAAGAATGGGACGGGGGGAGTGTGGGTTAGGGTTAGCGGTGGGAGGGGTTGGCCTAGTAGGCCAGGGGCGTGCGGGGTGGGCCGATTGGGCCTGGCCTGGTGGCCAGCTGGGCCACGGCCCAGCAGGGTGGTTTCCTTTTTCTTTTCTTTCCTTTTTGTTTTGTTTACTTTTACCTTTATTTTATTCTATTTTATCTTTGTTTCCGATTGTTTTAGTTTTTGTAAAATATATACTAGGCATCTAATTTAGTAGTTCAATTTAGTCCACTGCCACAAAAGTGTAGTCCCCAAATATTTTAGTTTGATATTTTATTAATTAGTAAAGGCATTTAAATAATTAGGTTTGCTACTACTTAAATAATTTTACTGCAGTTTAAGAATTTCATAAAAGTTTGGTTTCACCACCATAATTACCTAGGCATTATATGGCATGACCCGAACAATACAGTTTCATTGTTTGAAAACTTTTACCGTTTGACTCAATTTTGAAATTGAATTTGAATCGGTTTCGAATCAACGCGAGTTTAATAACCATAACCAAGGTGACGTGGCATCATCAACGTGGAATTACTGTAGCCTGATTATCCGGGCGTCACAACCACCTACCACGCTCAATGCATGCGGAGCACATGGCAAGGTGCGTGCGAGACATGGGACGAGTGGGGCGGCAGTTTTCGCCCCGTGATCATGGGGCGAGGAGAATCCATGGGCCACGGTCCAGGTTCTCCCATGATGCCACGACCACGTGCGGGGGAATCGGAAACCATCCCCGAAATAGAGACAAATGAAGCAGCGACAAAAATTTCAAGGGGCCAACCCCTTCAGCAATCCTGCATGTGCACTTATTAGGCCCTACCCCGACGACGCTCAGTGGCGCACTCAGGGCAGGCCCGGGGGCTTATGTCGGTGCAACAAACCCTGGGTCCGCTGCCCAACTATGAATACGCATAAGACCAAGGTTGAAGCACCATCTCAAGCCCAAGATTGAAGAACCAAGAAATTTGAAGAACCAACACACGGCCAGAGAGACCAAGGTCAAGCCAGAAGAACGAGATATCGACAAGAGAAGAGCCTCCCTTGTCGGGCAGGCGAGCCCGGCTAGGGGGCGAGGCCACCACCAGAAACAAGCTATCAGAGACTCCCCGACAGAGCCTACTGGGGGTCGCGAAGGGTAAACCATCCCGCCAACCACTCAAGCACGACCCACGTTGTCAAACAGTGCGGTGTCGAGCCGCGAAGTGATTAAGTCGCAGCCATTCACCACATGGCAGTCATTTCCTACGGAAGAAACCCACAAAGGACACCCATCCTGCAACGTGTCAAGGAAGCAGATGCGGAGCTGGCAAGACAGCCCGGCGTGCCTTGCCGGGCGACCAGTGATGTGACACTAAGCGGTGCATTTAATGCACACTATCAGCCCGCAGAGTTAGGTATGATAGCACTGTTCGCTAGCATATCAGTTGGTAATGACCATTTTGCCACTGTGGTGACCCCTTAATCTATAAAAGGAGGCCCATGGCATCCGTGGTAAGGGTTGGGAAGTAGATGAACCCAAGCCACCATACGCGTGTAGTCGCTGTGGCCCTGAGGCACGTCTTGCTGGGCAAGTGTATTACGCACCACCACATTCATTCCACCATCAATCCACCAAAGCAGGAGTAAGGTCTTACGCCTAGCGGCGGCTCGAACCTGGGTAAATTGCTCGTGTGCTCTCTGTCGTGCTGCCGTGTGCCGTTCTGCTCTTTGTGCAACGCGCCGTTCCCCCACCGAACCAGCAAGGGGCCGCCCGGTCCCATAGGTGGCCACGGATATCCCGCCACATCTCCAAATGCAATGAAACTTTTTGACATTTTTTTGGAACGAAAGAGGCACTATAAGCTTCATGGGAGGGCCATAAGAGCCATGAAGTGGGCACAACCCACCGGGGCGCGCTTGGAGCTCAACACATGCCCTGGTGTCTTGTGCTCACCTCGAGGCCCATCTTCGCATGAAACCGATGCCAAAAAATCCTAGAAATAGAGAAACCATTAGAAATAACCCTAGAACATAAGTTCCACCACCGCAGGCCTCTGTTGCCATGAAAAACCTATCTAGACCCTGTTTCGGCACTCTAACTGAAGGGGAAATCATCATCGATGGCTATCTTCATCATCCCGACGGCCATCATGATGAGGAGGGAGTAGTCCACTCTCAGGGCTGAGGGTTTGTACCAGTAGCTATGTGTTTAATCTCTCTCTCTCGTGTTCTTGAGATGGCCTGATCTTGATGTATCACAGGCTTTGTTAATACAGTTGGATCATATGGTGTTTCTCCCTCTCTATTTTGTTGTGATGAATTGAGTTTTCCCTTTGGGATTTCGCTATTATAGGATGGAATACTTTTATGGATTTGAGAACACTTGGTGTATGTCTTGCTATGAATACCCGTGGTGAAAATGGGGTATCATATTGATTCACTTGATATGTGTTTGGGCACTCAACTCGTGGATTACCGAGGTGACATTGGGGTAATCTACGCATAGGGCTTGATGCACGTTCTCATCTTTGTTTCTCTGATAGAAATCTTGGAGCACTCTTTGAGATTCTTTGCGTTGGATTGAGTATTATGAATCTGAAATTGTGTTTGATGCATATCATATAATCGATTCAGGGATACTCGCGGTGACTTTGGAGCATCTAGGTGACATTAGAGTTGGTTGATGTGTATCGTATGGTGTTATTTTAGTATGAACTATTGATAGATCGATTGAAAAGAATAACTTGATTTTATTTTAGTATGAACTTTTGATAGACCAATCGAAAATAATAACTTTGAAGTGGTTCCGTACCCTACAAACAATTTCTTCTTATGTTCTCCACTAGATAGGAACTTTAGAGTGATTCTTCATCGCACGTTGAGGGATGGTTATGTGACGCCCCGAGACCGACGCTCCAGAAGAATTCCAACTATTTCGTTGTCGCTGTATGATTTATTTTGGCTTGTTGCATTTCACCATGGCATCATGTGCATTGCATCCGCATGTTTTTATAAAACCCGTAGTCGTTCGTAGTCACCGCTTCTCTCCTTGTCTCTGTGGCTTGTTGTCAGACCCCCTTGTCTTTTTGACCATTCTCAGACCAACTATTCTTTTATTAGCAGACCGTCTGGCCCTCTCTGCATAGTTCTCACACCCCCTCATGCGCATCCAGAAGTTCCCGAAACCCGAACCGGGCAGTCGTGACCGTTGGGTCCGGATCATCCCCAAACATCCCTAAAATATCTTCGGTTTCTTATTTGGACTCCCATTGCCTATTTTCTCGGACCGTCCAATTCAGATCGGAGGGACTAAAACAGCCCCTACCTAAATTTCATCTACTATATATATAGATCAAGCCCTAACCAAATCATGCCAAACCCTAAATTCTAGGATATTTGTCCCGTGCTGGCACCAACCAACCACCCACTCGCCTCCTACCTTGCGATCCTCCCAGATCCCCATCGTCCAATCCCGCGCAGCCAATCCTTCACATTCTCCTTGATTTCCTACAGCCGCCACCTCCTCTGCTCCCGAGGCCCGAGCCTCCTCTCGTCCAGGAGCACAAGCCCCTCGCCATCGGACCTCGACCTCGCCGGAGCAGAGCTCCTCCGCCCGCAGCACCAGGGCAGCAGGACCGCCCCCTTCCTCAGCTCGTCGCCGGAGAACTCCTCCAACAACAGGTCGCCCTTGTTTCCTTCTCCTCCTGTCCTTCTCCTTCCCCTTTCTAGATCCCTCTTTTCTCTCATGGTTGTCGCTCCTTGTGTCTCTTTCTTCACAGCACGAGACCATGGCCCCAGCCACCCTTGCCCGTTTCCGGCCGGATCCCGCCGCCAGGGCCCCGTCCCCACTGTCGGCGGCCGGCCCGCTCGTCCCGGACCCCCCCTCCTGCGCCAAGCTCCGCCGCCGACGAACCGTGTCCACCGCTGTCCAGACCCGCCGGTCCTGGAGCTCGTCCACCTAGTAGCCAGCCTCCACCATCAGCATCCGCGCCCCCACCTCGCTGACACCCAACTCGCCGGAGCCCCACTGTCGTGTCGCCTGTCTTCTACAGTGCCAAGTCCGCTCGATTCAGTCCGCTCCGTTGACCACGTCCCAACCTCCAGATCTGACCCGCATCGCCCCAGTCGATTATCGCGACGGCCTGCTATCTCCACCAACGGGCCGAAGCCCATGGTGAGCTGCCTTCCCCAGTGCCTGTTCCTGTTGGGCCAAGCAGATTCGGCCCGATGTTATTTTTTCTCCTCTTGACGATTTTAGCTATTTACCCAGAGTGTGCAGTTTTGCAGAAAATCCCTTGCGCTTCATGCATTTAATAACTCCACAACCGTGCATCATATGTAAAAACTCAATATTCATCCATGTTTAACATGTTTAAAATTGCTGTTTGAATTAATTTGTGTAAATAACATGTTAAAATGGTTTACTTAATAACTAAATAACCGTAGCTCCAAATTTAATACACTTTATATGTAAATGGGCTAGAAAAAATGTATAGATTAACATGGTACATTTACTTTTGTTGTTTAATAACTTTAAAATATGTTTTGAGGCAGAATAGTACCAAATTCAAAATATGCACATGGGGATTTTCCAGAATTGGTGTTTGTTATTTCCGGCCCCATTTAAATTGCCTAGATAGATAGTTTGCTTATGCTTCACCTCTTGCCATGTTAACAACACTTAATCTTGTCTTGTAAATAAATGCGAGCGAACTAAATAATTGAATGTGGTGTTTCATCAATATGCAACCCATTGCATATTGAGCTCCACTTAATTTGTAGTATTGTTTGTGCACTTTGCCATGCTTATTTAAATCGGACATGCATCATCCTTGGTTGTGCATCATGCCATGCTTATGCTTGTGTGTTTATCATGTTGTTTGCTTCTTTCCGGTTTGCTTCTCTCGTTGGCTTTGGTTTCATTCCGGAGTTGTGAGGATTCGTCCGACTACATCCGTTTGTCTTCTTCATGGACTCGTTCTTCTACCTTGCGGGATACCAGGAAAGATGACTGTTCCATGATATCACCTCTATCCTTGCTTTGCTAGTTGTATCGCTCTATCACTATGGCGCGCTGCCTATCTATTTTCTTGTTAGCCTCCTACTTTGCCATGAAAACCTCTAACCACCCTCCTAGCAAACCATTGTTTGCTAAGATACGCTTTTGCTCAGCCCCTCTTATAGCGTTGTTAGTTGCAGGTGAAGTTGAAGTCTGCTCCATGTCGGATTGGATACTTTGGAATAACACAATATATCTTATTTAAACTAATGCACCTATATACTTGGCAATGGGTGGAAGGCTTGGCCTTTTGCTCAGTGTTTTGTTCCACTCATGCCACCTTAAGAACTGATAAACCGGTGTTATGTTCCTTGATTTTGCGTTCCTAATGCGGTTGGGGTTGATGGGCCCTCCTTGATAGTTTGCTTTGAATAAAACTCCTCCAGTAAGGCTCAACATTTGTTTTACCATTTGCCTAATAACTAAAAATTTGCATAGGGAGTAATTAACACGAGGATTCTTAATTTATAACCCGGGCCAGTGCTCCTCATGAGTGTTGGTCCAACCCAGAGTCGTTTGCGTCTTCCCCCTGGAAACTCGGGTTTTGGTTGCTGTACGCTATGCTCATACGAACGTGGCCTGAGACGAGATACGTGCGGCTCCTATCAGGGTGTCGGCACGTCGGGAGGTCTTGCTGGACTTGTTTTACCATTGTCGAAATATCTTGTGCACCGGGATTCCGAATCTGATTGGGTTGTCCCTAAGATAAGAGGTTTTACCTCAGCTGATCGTGAGAGCTTGTGATGGGCTAAGTTGGGACACCCCTGCAGGGTTATGATCTTTCGAAAGCTGTGCCCGCGGTTATGTGGCAGATTGGAGTTGTTAATATCCGGTTGTAGATAACTTGACACCATAACTCAAATAAAATGCACTACGTGTGTGAGTAGCCGCGATGGTCTCCTTTCGAGGGAGTTTGGGAAGAGAACACGGCTGGGTTATGAATGACTCGTAGGTAGACAAGATCACTTAGTGATCATTACTAGTTTACGATCGTTGGCGTAGCTTCTCATCTTGCTCTGAAAGTTCGTAAGCTAGCCACCTCATATATGCTTAGCGCTTGCTGCAACCCTACTTCATACCTTCTCCCCACCTAAAAGCTTTGGTAGTTTTGATACCCGGGAACAAGATTGATGAGTCCTCGTGGCTCACAGTTTACTACACAAACAGATGCAGGTACCTCAGAGTTTGACGCAGGAGATGTGCAATAGCTTCAGTGTGAGTACGATAAAGAGCATGTGCGTATGTACGTGACGTACCTCGACGATCAGTGGTGGTTCCTACTAGGGCCGATCGGGATTAGCCTATGTGGTATCTTTTTCTTCGCTTGATTTCATCTGTAGTCGGACTCTGTGTTCCCTGGATGAATGTATGTGTATTGTATTAATTGTGTGACGTGGCGAGTGTAAGCAAACTATTAAACTCTCTTTCATCATGTTCATTACATGGGTTGTGTAAAGATACCATGCTTCAGACCATTCCAGAATGCGGTTATGACTCTAAGCCGTGCCTCGACACGTAGGAGTTATATTCGCATCCTGGGCGTTACAAGTTGGTATCAGAGCCTTCCTCGACCTAGGAGCCCCTGCTTGATCGAACCGCTGCCGTTGTTGAGTCTAGAAAAAAAATGTTTTGAGTCCTATATATATATCGGAGAGTAGGAATTCTTTTTACTCCTTATCCCCTTCGTCGCTCTGGTGAGGACTCCTGATGTATAGTTTTGACTTCTATCCTCTTTTCACTAAAAAAATTTAGGATCACGCAGGTATTGTTGGGATCATTCTGATATCTTTGTGACGAGAACAATGTTCTTGGTGCCTCCTGTCATTTAGGGGTTGTGGCAGTGCCTTGGGGAGTTGAGCTCCGAGGTGTTGTCGTCACAGTTGTATCATTACAGTTCTAGAATACCAGAAGTCATCGACATGGAAAACTCTTCTATGCACGTTGGTGGTGAGATAACCCCAACGTCACCCAGTACTGGAGGGATAGTTCGGGGGTATTGCCACAGCTAGTATAGCGGATGCTTTTTGAAGGTCTGAGGTACACGGTTTCCGAAGGTGCTTGGTTATGTGTTGTTGGATGGATACGGCTGGATGTAGGTATTGTTCAGTTGGGTGAGATATTTGTTCTTCCCCTACATCCCCAACACCAGATTGCATAACCAGAAAGTTTCGGGAGTTTGTACGTGGGAATTCAAGTACCTCTAGGATTTCTTCTGACAAATACATGATATGAGGTTGGGATCCAACGTCTAGTGGTTTACTTGTCACGGTCGATTTTACAGTGGTCTCGTTACGTCTTAATGAATCCTTGGCTATGCCGATTCGGGGATGTGATGTCCGCTCTAACGTCGTGCCCTGGGGGGCATCATGAAAACTTTGGATGGAATCTCTATAATATGTTTATTCCAGCTTATTCTGCAAGCCAAATCCTTTGTTTTGTTTTGAGTTGTGGTATTCGAGTTGCTTCGATGTCAAGTGTTGATTCCATACCTTTCCTAATTGGTGTTCTCATATTTACATGTGAGTGCTGGTCCTTCTTGATCATCGAGATTGTCATATAAAATTTTCTCAACTGGCGTGCTTCTCTTCAACTTAACCCAATCCTTTCAATATGTGCAAGACAAATTCTTGGTTTTTCTCAATGGAGTATGTTTCATTCATCCCCTTGTCTTTGTTTTTCCCACCCTCCCAACCCTTTTCTTTATAGATAAATTGACACCATAACTCAAATAAAATACACTACATGTGTGAGTAGCCGTGATGGTCTCTTTTCGAGGGAGTTCGGGAAGAGAACATGGCTGGGTTATGAATGACTCATAGGTAGACAGGATCACTTAGTGACCATTACTAGTTTACGATCATTGGCGTAGCTTCTCATCCCGCTCTGAAAGTTTGTAAGCTAGCCACCTCATATATGCTTAGCGCTTGCTGCAACCCCACTTTATACCTTCTCCCCACCTAAAAGCTTTGGTAGTTTTGATACCTGGGAACAAGATTGATGAGTCCTCGTGGCTCATAGTTTACTACACAAATAGATGCAAGTACCTTAGAGTTTGACACAGGAGATGTGCAAGAGCTTCAGTGGGAGTACGATAAAGAGCGTGGATGTATGTACGTGATGTACCCCGACAATCAGTAGTGGTTCCTACTAGGGCCGATTGGGATTAGCCTGTGTAGTATCTTTTTGTTAGTTTGATTTCATCCGTAGTTGGACTATGTGTTCCCTGGATGAATGTATGTGTATTGTATTAATTGTGTGTCGTGGCGAGTGTAAGCCAACTATTAAACTCTCTTTCATCATGTTCATTACATGGGCTGTGTAAAGATACCATGCTTCAGACCATTCCAGAATGCGGTTATGACTCTAAGTCATGCCTCAACACGTAGGAGCTATAGCCGCATCATGGGTGTTACAGGTTATGTGATCCAACTATATCAGCATTTTTGAGAGATTGCACTAGTGAAAGTACGGACCCTAGGCCTAAGTTTCAAGCATTGCTATACCGCTTGTGCTCACTTTTGTTACTTGTTACCTTGCTGTTTTTATTTATTCAGAATATAAAAATATATTTCAGCTATCCATATTACACTTTTATCACCATCTCTTCGCCGAACTAGTGCACCTATACAATTTTTTATTGTACTAGGTGTGCTGGGGACACAAGAGACTTTTTATTATTTGGTTGCAGGGTTGTTTGAGATAGACCATCTTCATCCTACGCCACCCACGGATTGATAAACCTTAGGTCATCCACTTGAGGGAAATTTGCTACTGTCCTACAAAACTCTACCCTTGCAGGACCAACGCGAGTCTAGAAGAATAAAGTTGTGTAGTAGACATCATGGCTCCACTTGAGTAGAGCATTGTCCTTCCCCTTCGACCACAAGGGGTTCCTTAATGAGGAGTATTTGACCAATCCCCACTCTTATTATGGCTTGAGGTGGAATTTTATCACCTACGTCACAAAAGACCACTTTGCTCCACTTGGGAGCCATTATTTTCATCAAACTCCACGTTACACGTCTCCTCAATGAGTACAGTGGACTTGTTGAGAACACGGTAAGCATGAGAGTTTGTAACATAACCAACAAATATGCCCTCTTGAGCACTAGGTTGAAATTTAGACAAATGAACACCTTTCTTGAGAATGAAACAATTACATCCGAACACCCAAAAATACTTGAGGTTAGGCTTGTTACCTATAAGAATCTCATATGGAGTCTTTTTCAAACCTTTGCGGAGGTAGAGCTGATTAGACGCATAACATGCAGTGTTGATGGCTTCGGCCCAAAAGTTATACGGATACTTGAATTCCGCCATCATGGTCCTTTATGCATCCATCATTGTACGGTTCTTCCTTTTCACGACACCATCTTATTGAGGGGTATAAGGTGCGGCATATTGATGATTGATCCCCTCATCACTGAGAAAATCATCCAAGGTGTAGTTCTTGAACTCGGTGTCGTTGTCACTTCTAATCATCAAAAAATTTGCTTCATGTTGATGTTGAGCTTCATTGGCAAAGTTGATGACGGTTTGTTGGGTCTCACTCCTCCTCTTGAAGAAATGTACCCACGCATATCTTCAGTAGTCATCCACAATCACCAAGCTATATTTTCTTCCCCCAAGACTATCAAAGGATGGAGGACCAAAGAGATCCATGTGAAGGAGCTCCAAGGGCCTTCGTGAGTAGATGATAGTCGTGGGTCGATGAGCCATCTCATGAAGCTTTCTTTCGATACAAACCCTCCAAGCACGGTCTTCGGCAAAACTCACATTTGTTAGTCCAAAGCCAACCCATGTCAACTTTATCCTTTAGGCATGTTGCAGTCTTAGTGGGTCGCTATGAGAAGTTAACTACATAGAGGCCATTGAACGGAAAGTAAATTGTATGCAAGGGACTCAACAAGCATGACCTTCTAAATAGATAAATCTTGGGAGATGACCACCTTGCCAAGACCCAATACCTTAGAAGTTAACGCATCACCGAATTGTACATTTCTACTTCTTGAGCTTGCGTTGATATTTCCCTTGAAGAGGAAAGGGTGATGCAGCAAAGTAAAGATAAGTATTTCCCTCAGTTGAGAACCAAGGTATCAATCCAGTAGGAAGCACAAGCAAGTCTCCAATCTATTCACCCGCACAAACTAACAAACACTTGCACACAACCAGGAAAAGGGGTTGTAAATCCCTTCACGGTCACAAACAAGAGTGAGATCTGATAGAGATAAATTTACAAAAGTAAAAAACAAAATAAAGTAAACACAAAATAATTGCAGCAAGGTGTTTTTGGGTTTTTGGTTTTAAAGATCTGAAAATATATGATGGAAAATAGACCCGAGGGCCATAGGTTTCACTAGAGGCTTCTCTCTCAAAGAAAGCATACGGTGGGTAACAAATTACTGTTGAGAAATTGATAGAAAAGCGCAAAGTTAGGACGACATCGAAGGCAATGATCATGAATGTAGGCATCATGTTCGTGACAAGTAGACCGACTCCTGCATGCATCTACTACTATTACTCCAGTCATCAACCGCTATCCAGCATGCATCTAGAGTATTAAGTTATGAAAACAGTGTAACGCCTTAAGCAAGATGACATGATGTATAGGGATAAACTCATGCAATATGATATAAACCCCATCTTTTTATCCTTGATGGCAACAACACAATACGTGCCTCGCTACCCCTTCTGTCACTAGGTGAGGACACCGCAAGATTGAACCCATCACAAAGCACCTCTCCCATTGCAAGAAAGCCCAATCTAGTTGGCAAAACCAAATCGATAGATCGAAGAGAAATACAGAGCTATCTTAATTATGCATACAAGTGTTCAGAGAAGACTCAACTAATATTTATAGATGATCTGCTCATAAATCCACAATTTACCGGATCTCAACAAACACACCGCAAAAGAAGATTACATCGAATAGATCTCCAAGAACATCGAGGAGAACATTGTATTGAAGATCAAAGAGAGAGAAGAAGCCATCTATAGCTACTAGCTATGGACCCGTAGGTCTGTGGTAAACTACTCACACATTATCGGAGGGGCAACAAGGTTGATGTAGATGCCCTTCGTGATCGAATCCCCCTCCATCAGAGTACTGATAAAGGCCCCATGATGGGATCTCATGGGAACAGAGACTTGCGGCGGTGGAAAAGTATTTTCCTGGATGCCTCTAGGGTTTATGGAATATTGTAGGTGAGGGAGTCCTAGATTTGGGGGTCCATAAGGATCCAGTCTACCGAAGCTGGGCCAGATAGATGGGCCATGAAGATGAAGATAAACTTACGTCCCCTTGTCCGGTTAGGACTCCTCTATATGTAGAAAGGCAGAATAGATGTTCGGATGTAATGATTCCTTTCTTCCCAAGCAATCTTTGTAACCCTAGGTCTCCTCCGGTGGATATATAAACCGGAGGGTCTAGTCCGTAGAGGGTAGGAGAATCACAATATCATAGGCTGGACTTCTAGGGTTTAGCCATTACGATCTCGAGGTAGATCGACTCTTGTAAACCCATATTCTTCAAGATCAATCAAGTACAAAGTAGGGTATTACCTCGATCGAGAGGGCCTGAACCTGGGTAAAACATCGTGTCACCAGTATCCTGTTACTACCCATCCTTAAACGCACAGCTTGGGCACCCCTACCCGAGATCTGTCGGTCTTGACACCGACAATGGTCCTTTCATTGAGAGCTCCGATGTACGCCCACGAGAAGCAATTGATGGCTCTCTTGTCATCAACGACTATATCACCCTCGGAAACAACCTGGTCATGGGCCAGATCCTCCAGCTCAACGGGTTTGCTGTATGCGCCCGCGTGGTCTCTAGGCCGGCCGCGCTCCTCGCGGTCGTCGAGCACTACTCCTATATTGGCTCCGGCCGCTCCGATGACGCGATTTCGGCAGATTCCTCGTATTTAGACGAGCTGCTGGATTGCATTGCCGCCTTGGGGCTTTCATCGTCTGATGATTAGATCGGGCTTAAATCCGGCCAGGAGGAAGTCAATTCCACCCCGATCACTCATCTGGTGGCGGCCATCGAGGACCGAGCCAAAGATATTTCCCCTCTCAAAACGAAGACCGGCGCTATTCAGATCTCCGAACCCTTCGAGCCGAACACACCTCTGTCAGGTGGGACTTCATGCCTTTCAAGCTCAGGGACAGACGTCGGGCCCGCAGAACATCCAGATCCCGCTGGGCCTAGATCGTCCACACCGGACGTTGCACAAACCCCGGACACTACGTTGGCTCGGGACTCAAATTTATCCTCACCCACCCACCATAGAACAAGCTCTCCAAGTAACTCCGGACTGTCGGACATATGTGATCTCACGCATATACAACAGCAGCCCCAAGAGACGGTTCATCACTTCTGGGCCAGATTCCTCCTTGTTAAAAACAAGATCAAGGATTATTGCGATGACGACACAGTTCCCATATTTCACTGCAATTACACGCACGAGGGAGTCTTGAACGCCCTCAATCGCCCTCAAATACGGAGCTTTGCATAATTATCGCACTTGGTACAAAAGTACAACACTATGGAAAACACTTGGAAAGCCCAGAATACACCTCTGGAACAGTCCATCTTTGGACAATACGCCGTTAAAGTGAAACAGACATACCCTAGCAGGGCATCCGATAACATACACAATGGTAAGAAAAACAGACCTTTCATAGGACACAGGTCCGTTCTGGACGAACTATTGGATAAACCTTGCCAAATACATGCCACCCCGGACATTATCCCAACCCACTGCCTTAGAGCATGTTGGGTACTCCGGCAGGTAGCAAAAAGTGGTGAAGCAATCCTCGCCACCACAATGCCAGGGGAGAAAGACTTCGATGTCTTCAATGTCTTCGAGAGGTCCTCCTCAAACAATCAGCGCAAGAGAGCAAATCACGAACTTGCCGAGGTCCATCAAATCAGCACTGCAAGCCGATGGAGCGACACGGCAATCACCTTTTCCGCCGAAGACGAACCACGAGTCCGGCCGGTCTGAGCCACAACTGCTCTAGTACTAAACCCAATAGTAGATGGCTTTAGCCTCACTAAAGTACTCATGGATGGGGGCAGAGGACTCAACCTCATATATGAGGACACGCTTGCAAAAATGTAGGTCGATAAATCCCGCATTAAACAAAGTAACACAACCTTTAGAGGAATTATTCCTAGCCGGGAAGCCCGGTGTTCGGGAAGCATTAAGTTCGACGTAGTATTTGGTACACCCGAGAACTATAGGTCGGAGGAACTGCTCTTCCACATTGTCCCATTCAACAGCGGATAGCACGCCCTTCTAGGGCAGGATGTTTTCTCGCGCTATCAAGCTATACCCCATTACGGGTATATGAAGCTCGAAATGCTAGGGCCCAATGGAATAATCACAGTTACAAGTGATCCGGATAGAGCACTCCGTGCCGAGAACAAAACCGCATCCTTAGCCCTTGAGGCACTATCCGAAGCCCTCGCGGCCGAAGAATTAACCACCTTACAATCTACGATGAACAAGGATGACGTAGTCCTTGACAAGAGATCGAAATCTACCCCCCTTCTAGCCAGCAGACGAAATTATCAAATTTCAAGTGCACCCAACGGACCCCAACAAGACGGCATCCATTGGGGCACAGCTAGACCTGACGGTAGACAACGCTTTGCGCACCTTCGTTCATGAAAACTGGGACATCTTCGCTTGGTATCCTTCAGACATGTTGGGAATCCCACGTAGGTTGGCCGAACACAGCCTTAGCATCATCAAAGGGTTCAAGCTAGTCAAGCAGTCACTACGATGATTTTCCGAACCCAAAAGACAAGCGATGGGGGAAGAGCTGGCCAAGTTACTGGAAGCTGGATTCATAAGGGAAATTAAACACCCGGACTGGCTAGCCAACTTAGTCATGGTACCAAAGAAGGATAGATCTTGGCGCCTATGTGTCGACTTCACGGACTTAAACAAGGCTTGCCCTAAGGATCCCTTTCCACTGCCCCGCATTGATCAAATTATTGATGCAACTGCAGGACATGACTCGTTGTGTTTCCATAATGCTTACTCCGGATACCATCGGATAAAAATGAAGGAATCCAATCAGGCCGCGACGGCATTTAACACTCCGTACGGCCCCTTTTGTTTCAACACTATGCCATTCAGACTAAAAAAACGCTGGTGCCACGTATCAACGCATGATTCAAACATGCTTAGAGAAGAAAATTGGCAAGACAGTGGAGGCATAGGTTGATGATGTAGTCATCAAGACTAAACATGTCGAAACATTGGTGGATGATCTTCGCCTTACGTTCGATAACCTCCGAACATATGACATACGGCTCAATCCGAAAAAATGCATCTTCGGCGTTCCGGCCAGAAAGTTATCAGGATTCATCGTATCCCACAGAGGAATTGAAGCGAACCCAGCTAAAATCCGGGCTCTGTCACATCTAACTATGCCAATCGATCTAAAACAAGTGCAAAAGCTAGCAGGTTGCGTAGCGGCCTTGAGCCGCTTTATCTCCAGATTAGGAGAGAAAGCACTACCACTTTATAGACTGCTGAGGCGCATAGTCAACTTTGAATGGATGGATGCGGCCACGACCGGATTGGAGGAGATAAAAACCCTATTGGCGGGCAACCCAATCCTAGCCGCTCCATGTGTTGGCGAGCCAATGCTGCTTTATATCTCAGCCGCTCACCAGGTAGTGAGTGCGGTACTCGTCGTCGAACGAGACGAAGAGGGACATAAATTCCCTGTTCAAAAATCCGTATACTATGTATCTGAGGTTCTCACACCGTGTAAACAACGATACCACCATTACCAAAAAAATTCCTATGCGGTATTCATGGCATCTCGGAAGCTCTGACACTACTTTCAAGAGTGTTCGATCACAGTGGCATCCGAAGTACCATTCAACGATATCATAAGCAATAAAGACGCCACAGGACGCATAGCCAAATGGGCCATCGAGCTCTTGCCATTCGAAATAACATACAAACCACGCTGGACTATTAAGTCCCATGTGTTGGCCGACTTCGTCGTGGAGTGGACCGATGCCAAACTCCCTAAAGAGTATGGAGCATACTCCCACTAGACCATGTATTTTGACGGCTCCAGAATGCTAGCCGAATTGGGGACCAGCGTCATCTTGATATTTCCAATAGGGGATACAGTCCGCTATGTACTGTTGATACGTCTCCAACGTATCTATAATTTTTTATTGTTCCATGGTATTATATATGATGTTTTGGATGTTTAATGGGCTTTATCATACACTTTTATATTATTTTTGGGACTAACCTATTAACCCAAAGGCCCAGTGCAGAATGTTGTTTTTTGCCTATTTCAGGGTTTCGCAGAAAAGGAATATCAAACGGAATCCAAACGGAATGAAACCTTCGCGAGAGTTATTTTTGGAACGATATCAACACAGAAGACTTGGAGTACACGTGATGGAATGAAGGAGGCGGTCATGAGGGTCCAGGGTGTGCCCCCTCCTACAGGGTGCGCCCCCACCCTCGTGGGCCCCCTCTGGCTCCCCCGATGCCCTCCTTCCTCCTATATATACCCATATACCCTGAAAACATCGAGGCAACCGAGAAAACCCTAATTCCAACGCCGCAACCTTTTGTTCCCGTGAGATCCCATCTTGGGGCCTGTTCCGGAGCTCCGCCGGAGGGGGGATCTACCATGGAGTGCTTCTACATCAACACAATTGCCTCACCATGAGTTGCGAGTAGTTTACCATAGATCTTCGGGTCCATAGTTAGTACATAGATGGCTTCTTCTCTCTTTTTGGATCTCAATACCAAGTTCTCATCGGTCTTCGAGGAGATCTATTCGATGTACTCTTTTTGCGGTGTGTTTGGCGAGATCCAATGAATTGTGGGTTTATGATCAAGATTATCTATGAGAAATATTTGGTTCTTTTCTGAATTCTTTTATGTATGATTATAATATCCTTGCAAGTCTCTTAGAATTATTGGTTTGGTTTGGCCTACTAGATCTGTAGTTCTTACAATGGGAGAAGTGCTTGGCTTTGGGTTCAATCTTGCGGTGTCCTTTCCCAGAGACAGCAGGGGCAGCAAGGCACGTATTTTATTGTTGCCATCGAGGATAAAAAGATGGAGTCTATATCATATTGCTTGAGTTTATCCCTCTGCATCATGTCATCTTGCTTAAAGCATTACTCTGTTCTTATGAACCTAATACTCTAGATGCATGCTGGATAGCGGTCGATGTGTGGAGTAATAGCAGTAGATGCAGAATCGTTTCGGTCTACTTGTCACGGACGTGATGCCTATATATAATGATCATGCCTAGATATTCTCATAATTATTCGCTTTTCTATCAATTTCTCGACAGTAATTTTTTCACCTACCGTAGAATTCTGCTATCATGAGAGAAGCCACTAGTGAAACCTATGGCCCGCGGGTCTATTCTCAACATATTAATCTACATTCTACTTTACTTTGCTATTTTTACTTTATGTTCTTATATCCAAAAATACCAAAAATATCAAACTATCCTATCTATCAGATCTCACTTTCGTAAGTGACCGTAAAGGGATTGACAACCCCTTATCGCGTTGGCTGCGAAGTTCTTATTTGTTTGTACAGGTGCGAGGGACTCACGCGTGGTCTCCTACTAGATTGATACCTTGGTTCTCAAAAACTGAGGGAAATACTTACGCTACTTGTGATGCCCCGAGACCGACGCTCCAGAAGACTTCCTAATGTTCCGAGTTTCGCCGTCTGTTTTATTTGCTTGCTTCATTTTAATTGTGCTTGCATCATATCATCATGCCATCATGTCATAAATCTTTTGCATCTCAACTAAATAAATTGTGTGGATCTTTGATCCATTTAAATCGAGGGAAGGGCGACTTCTCTTTATAACATATCCTCCTAATATTTTATGGAGCTATTATAAAATTATTCCGTTAGTTTGGAATCATCAAACACACTTGCAAAATTCCCATGACTTCTCTACTTCAAGTTTTGACTCCCAAACCCCGCCAACAATTTTTATCTCTTTTGCCGAGGTTCCTCCAAAAATCCGAACATTTTTGGACACTTCAAAAACCTTGTCCTAGTTGAAACCCATTTGAATAAAATTCAAATGAGTGTGAATTTAACTCTTGCATTCATGCCTCTCCTATTTTCTTTCATGGATGTGCGCATTTTTGCAAGTCCAGGAAATAACCCCCGTGCCCAAACTCTACTCCTAACCCCCTCTTTATTTTCTTTTGCTTCTATTTTTTTTCTTTCTGTTTCTCTCTCTCTTAATTTTGAGAGAGAGGGAGCAAGAGCATCAGCCGACCCATCCCTCTCTGCCATCCCACCTCCTTCTGCCCCAACTGGGCCGGCCTCTAAGGGCCATCTCCCCGCAGCCCGCTTCCCTCCATAACCCTAGCCCAGCTCTCCCCCCTCCTCTCGTTTTCCCCTCGTCCTCCCACGCCGTCGCCGCACGCACACACACGCTCAGCCCGTGCCTCTCGATCCCCACCTCTCTCTCGCCTCTGTAGCACCTCCGCCCCTACCGGCTCTCCTCCGCCCCTGTCGGCTCTCCTCCTCCCGCCTCCTTCGTGCCGGCAAGCGCCAGCGGAGACCCACCGTCCCCTGCGCCTCCTTCCCGCGCCTGAGGAGCTCCCCGAGCGAGCTCTCACGCGGCCCCTGCGTTCCTCGCGCCCAAGCTGCCGACCAGGAGCGCCATGGACGGCCGCCCCAAGCCCGCTCCTCCCGTGCCTCGGGTACATGGGGAGACGATCACGCCGGCCGCCTTCCCCATCTCGTCAGGGTCCAAGACCCCATCGGCGTTTCGTGTCGTCTCCGACCTTGCTTCCTCCTCGACTTTTGCTTTGTGTCCGGCAAGCAGGACCCCGCCGCCGGCGATCTGACGGACGAACAGGGAGCTCCGCCACCATCTCCGTCAAGCTCCAGCTGCCCCGACATTGGACCGTCTGTTCTCGTCCTGCTCACGCTAGATCCGGCGAGTTCTCGCGCCGCTGCACCCCCCCTGCAGACCACGGCAGCCTCATGCCCGCCATGGCCGTCCTTGTTGTTGCTTCGTTTTGGATCATCGAGACCGGCAAGTCCAACCAGCACCGATGCCCAAAGGGCCCTGAGTATGACTACACGGCGACACGCCAAGTTCATCTACCGCGTTTCCAGAATCGCCAAGTACCACGACTACCGTTGTTCGCCAAGTTCCCCTTCGAAACGTCAAGTTCCCCGACGCCCCGGGTACCACTACCGTCGTCGAGTACCACTACTTCCACGACAAGATGAGTACGACTACCGTTGACGTGTACGACTACGAACGTGAATGGCTACTTCCCTCGACGACTCGAACCGCCCCGAAATGCACGCTTCAAAGGTATAACCACTGAGACGACTCATGGACGAATGCATGTGTTGTATGAGATGCCCCGTGTTTGCACTGTGCCCGTTTGTCCTTGCACGTTGATCTTCGATGCCTTGTCGCCGACTCGTGGGAACCCGGTAACTGGGATCACCCCACCATTCTTGCATGACACGCTCCCGTCTTCCTTCTTTTGTACCGATATCTCAATGAGGTTCGAATCACCGATATGTTGCGGTGGCATCATTTTCGGATTCGTCGCCATGGCACCTTCTCTTTCCACCTCGGTGACAAAATGCTCCATATCTTGCTTATGTCAACTTTTAACTAAAAATTGCATAAAACTTGCATTTGTCATCCGCATCATGATAACAACATTTAAATGGTCAAAAATTGTTGTGTGCTTTAACAATTGCTAAACATGCGCATGGGGTTTCCGGAGTTGTTGTTGTTATTTCCGGCCTCATTTAAATTGCTTAGATAGCTAGTTTACTTATGCTTCACCTCTTGCCATGTTTAAAAAACATTTAAACTTGTTGGGTTCATAACGAGATCAAACTAAATAATCTAATGTGGTGTTTTGTCAATATGCAACTCATTACATATTGAGCTCCACTTAAGTTGTAGTGTTGTTTGTGCACTTTGCCATGCATGCATATTGAAACCGGACATGCATCATACTTGGTTGTGCATTATGCCATGTTTATGCTTGTGTGTTTACCATTTGTTTGCTTCTTTCCAGTATGCTTCTCTCGTTAGCTTTGGTTCTGTTCCGGAGTTGTGAGGATTCGTTCGACTACGTCTGTTTGTCTTCTTCATGGACTCATTCTTCTTCCTTGCGGAATCCCAGGCAAGATGATCGTTCCCCGATATCACCTCTATCTTTGCCTTGCTAGTTGTCTTGCTCTATAGTTATGCCTCGATGCCCATTCTTGTCTTGTCAGCCTCCTATGTTGCCATGAAACACTCTAACCGCCTTCCTAGAAAACCGTTGATTGGCTAAGTATGCTTTTGCTCAGCCCCTCTTATAGCGTTGTTAGTTGCAGGTGAAGTTGAAGATTGCTCCATGTTTGGACTTCTTTATTGGGATAACACAATATATATCTTATTTATTAATGCACATATATATTGGTAATGGGTGGAAGGCTTGGCCTTCTGCTTGGTGTTTTGTTCCACTCATGCCACCTTAGGACCCGATAAACCGGTGTTATGTTCCTTGATTTTGCATGCCTAACATGGTTGGGGTTTATGGGCCCCCCTTGATAATTCGCACTGCTTAAAGCTTTTCCAGCAAGGCCCAACATTGGTTTTAATTTCCTCATAATAATAAAACTTAATTAATTAATTGGATAGGGGGTCATGTCCCCCGGTTCTTAATTCTACATAACAGGGGGGCCAGTGCTGATGGTGTTGGTCCCAAACGCGCAGACTGCGGGGCCACCACAGGGAAACTCGAGGTTTGGCTCCCGTAGGATGTCCCATCCAGTCGTGGCCTAAGACGAGATACACGCGGCTACTATTAGGGTGCCGGCACGCTGGGAGGTCTTGCTGGATTAGTTTTACCTTTGTCGAAATATCTTGAGCACGGGATTCCAAGAATACTCGGGTCTTCCCAACATGGAGTTGCGACTCCGCAGATCGTGAGCTTGTGATGGGCTAAGTTGGGACACCCCTGCAGGGTTTTGAACTTTCGAAAGCCGTGCCCGCGGTTATGTGGCAGATGGGAATTTGTTAATATGTGGTTGTAGATAACTTGACACCATATCTTTAAGAATACACTACCTGTCGTGGAAATAACACGGCAGATGTCAGGTTTAATGGACTTGATGATGGAACCATCGCACGGGTTAGCTTGAAGGGGTTAAAAACACACAAAGGACACAGAGGGTTTATACTAGTTCGGCCCCTTCGATGAAGGTAAAAGCCTACGTCTAGTTTGGTTTGGTATTGCTTGGGCGTCGATGAACAGGGAGCGGATCGCTTGCCTGTGTCTCGACGGGTTGTTTCTTGCTCCTCCTAAACCGTCGCCGGGTCGTCCCTTTATATAGAGGCGACGCCCGATCCGGTTTACAGAGTCCCGAGGCCGGCTCATACTCGTGTCCGCCTCGGTCTCTGCTCTTTCTTCCTTATCTCTCAAGTTACATGATCAGGCGGTTTACAAACCATAACTCTATACATGGGCCCTAAGATCTCATGGGCCGTAGCCTTTGCTAAGTATTACAAGGATACAAATATATTATAGTAATCCGGTTTACACTAGCCGGTTCATACCTGCTAATAATATCCCAGACATTAGGCCCCAGAATGATTTGAACTTGTTCACATCAATCTTCCCATTCTGCATAATCTTCCTTCTTGTGTTTTCTCATTTTTGTAAACCGGCCCTGACGTCATCCTCGAGAATCACTTAATCTGACCATGACATCACTTCTGCATTTAACGCCCCCAGCTGTCCATCGGCTTTGTTTAAGGGTTGTCCCGAGAATCGAGGCGACAGAGGATCTTTATCCAATCTTTTGCCTCCTCAAATCCCGCACATGTCGTTTCAGCTCTGCCTTTCTATAAATACCGTTGCTTCCATTCTTTACCTCCCTCCGTTCGTTCTTCTTCCTCCGTCGCCCGAACTTAAGACTCCGTCGTCACCCTTGACTTCGAATCGCCGCCGTCGTCCGTCGAATCCAAGTTTTCGCTGGCCGCTGCATCGACCTGAGCTTGACCAGAGAAACTCCGCCGCCGCTTCCTAGGTATTTCATCTTCCTCATTGTAGATCCATAGCTCTAGGGTTCTTCCTTGCATCTCCGCCATTAAATCTTAGTGATAGCTTTGTCTGTTCATCACAAGCGCCAAGTTCGTAGTAATTTTAGCCTTTAAATCTTACCCTTAGAACTTGCTTCTGTTCCGCCGCTGCATGCTTTAGATCTCATCCTTTATATTCGATCTGTAGATTTACCCGCTCTGTATAGGACCCTTGTAGTTCTTCCTGTAATATCGTTGCATTTGTTTTTCTTTTTCCTGGGTGCTCAGATCTGTTTTATTTTAGCTGTCTGCGAAAACTTGTTTCTTCTCCCTTGTATATCTGTAAAGTACACTCCGGTTTAAACAGTTACATGCTGCTGTAAAAATTCAATGAAGAACGCGACGGTTTAGCTCTCCAGCTCTTTCTTTTGTTGTTATGAACCGGTAGTAACACAGCTTCTCGTTCATTGCTGGGTTATCCATATCATTAGTCCCTTGCTTAAACCGTCGCGTGATCCTTGCACATATATTCCGGTTTATGCCACTGTACTCGAATAATCCGGGTTTACACTTTTACCCTTTCAGCACTTGTTCTTCTGTCGCTATGGCCAAACAGTTTGTCTCCTGCAACTGGGTCCCTTCCGTTATTACGGAGCAAGATTTAGTCAATGCTGCTGCAATCGGCACCTTAGGCCCTCGATCTGTTTTAAAATGGCGGGCTCCAGGAGATGAATGTCTTCCTACTCCCAAAGAGGGGGAAATTATTATCTTCTTCGACCACATTGCTCGAGGCTTTACTCCTCCCGGTTCAAAGTTCTTCCGGGATGTGCTTGCTGCCTTCCAACTTCACCCTCAGGACATAGGTCCCAATTCTGTTTCCAACGTCTGTGATTTTCAAGTTTTCTCTGAGGTGTACTTGCAAGAAGAGCCATCTGTCGATTTGTTCCGGGTCTTCTTCCACCTGAACCGGCGCACTGAGTTCACCAGCGGACCTCATCAAGAACTGGGCGGGGTCAGTATTCAGAAAAGGAGAGACGTAGTCTTTCCTCATGCCGCTCTCCATACGCACCCCAAGGAGTGGAACAAATCTTGGTTTTATTGTATTGACACTTCACCTGAAGGGGAAAATCCACTGCCGGGTTATCGCGAGCACCGTCTTCCGGAGGACCACCCTTTGCCGTAGCGCCTCAGCTCCTCAGAGCGGCCCCGGTTTGCTTCCCAGCTTGCCAGGCTAAAGGCCTTTATGGCCAATGGCTTAACCGGAGTAAATTTTACGCGCTGCTGGCTTTCTTGGAGCATTCTTCCTTTGAGCCAGCGCTCAAGCTTGATGTGTAAATATTCTGGTAAACCGGATGATCCTCAACGGTATTCCAAGGAAACACTTTCCGAATCGGAGGTTATTGAATCGGCCAAGAAGATGCTCAATGTCTCCTTAGACGAATGCAGCCAAACCGGATTGGCTCCGTACTACAAGAAAAACAAACTGCCCGCAGTAAGTCTTACTCTCTGTCATGTATTGGTAATCCGTTCCTTTAAATCGTTCTTTCAATTATCTTTCTCCTTTTGAACAGGCTGACGATCCCTTTTGGAAGAGGAAACCTCAGGAGAAGGCCGGAAAACAGCTACGCCGGAAAGCCTTCGCTACCAAGAAGAGAAAAGCGGCTGGTGGCTCCGGTTCTCATGCTGAGGATGACGATCCGGACTCTGAGGTATGAATTAATCCGGCTTTGACTTGTTCACCTTCACCCATATATGTATTTAATGGTAACTTTTCACAGGAGTTGGCTGAAGGAGATAAACCGGCCGAAATTGAGGTAACTATCCTTTCTTCCAATTCAGAACCACTTCCACAAAGAAGTCGTCGGACAGTCCGAAAATATCAGTTTTCTCACCCTTATGTTCAATTGGATCCCAATTTTCTTTTGAAGAAACAGCAACATGAAGCCCTTCGCCGGACCACTCGCCATAGCGGCCTTGCAGTGGAAACATCCGGAATATCTCTTACTCCGGCTCGGAGGCGCCGCTCTGAGGTTATACTCTCTCCTACTCTCCTTCATCCCAAGGGCGGGCTTATATGCAAACCTCTTAAACCGTCTGACCCTGATTATCAGGACACTCTCTTGTCTTCTTCCGGTGAAGCAACTGCCACACAACTCCCACCCCTGAAAACTGTCCTAGGGTAAGTCTTTTAATTTAACCGGTTTATGATTGCACTTTGCTTTATAGCTCTAACTTGTTTTTCCAACTTCTTCCAGCAAGCCAAAACCTAGCAAAAAACCGAAGGCCAACAAACCCACTGCTGAGACTGCCATTGATGATCCGGCGGTTGATCCGGATTCTACTATCCCTCCGGAAGGCGAGCCCACAATTCCCCTTGAAGATCCTACTCCTATGGATCATACTACTGAACTTGAAACTCCCAACATTGAGAACGTCACTGAACCGGCGAGTTCTGCCCGGGCTGATCCTCCTCGGACTAGTCCGGCTCCTGCTAGCCCGGTTCACACTGCGACCCCACCACCAACAACTGCTTCTCCGGAAGTTGAAATAACTCACACAGCTTATACCGCTCCTGCTGAACCCACTGTTTTGGCCAAACATACGGCTAAAGCAGAGAAGCTATATCAGGAGAAGGGAAAATGGAGTACCGAGCTGTCTAGTTTCGCCGACATGAGTGCCCAGGAACTCTATTCCAGGTATTTGAACCGGCTCCACACTGGTCGAGACTATGAAGCAGGCTTAATTAACATGATGAAGGATAAGTATGAGGTAATCCTTTACATTTTCTTTTGACTTTCAATGTACTTCTGTCTATACCGTATCAGCCCCCAAGTTTTGGTTTAGCTATGTTTAGAAGGTGAACCGGTACTTACTGACTTTTCCTTTGATACTTCAATTATCCATTAGCCCCCAAGTGTCAAGTAGACAACTTGCTTGTGTGCTTGAGACTTTGTTTTTGAATTGCTACTGCTTACTGCTTCAACTGCCCATTAGCCCCCAAGTGTCAAGTAGACAACTTGCTTGTGTGCTTGAGACTTATTTTTGAATTGCTACTGCTTACTGCTTCAACTGCCCATTAGCCCCCAAGTGTCAAGTAGACAACTTGCTTGTGTGCTTGAGACTTGTCTTATTTTTTCTTCTTCCCACTTTGATTTTCCTTGCAGGCTGATTTGACCCGGAGGGCAGAAGAAATTACTGAACTCCGGAATAGACTTGCTGAAACGGAGTCTGCTGCTTCTAAGGCCAAAAAAGACTTGGCGCTGAGCTTAAAGACTGCTGAACAGCTGAAGAAATTCTTTGAAGAGGAACGGACCTCCTTTGAAGTTCAGAAGAAGGATTTAGAAAAAAGGGCTAAGGATGCTGAAGAAGCCCTTAATCCGGTGACTGAAGAGTTAACCGGTTTAAAGCGGTAAATAGAATTGATGACTTCTGTTGTCTTCGGTAAGTATTTATTCCGTATTCCTGCTTTCATCCGTGTAATCCTCCATCCGTGCCGGTTTAACTGTGATAATCATATGCAGGGCGTCGTGTCACTCATCTTGGGGATGACTTGCGGAAAAAACTCAAGGCGTGTTATACTTTGGTCGAGCAGCTGTATTCCGGCGCTCAAAGGATCATAAGTGCAACATCTTTCAATAAACCGGCCCCAACCACTATCCAAGGCACATTAGAGAAGATGTCTGTCTTGCCAGTGCGCTTAGAGGAAGTGAAAAAATCTGCTGCTCGAGCCGGTTCTCTCATGGCGCTTACCAGAGCTAAAGCTTGGGTCCCAGATTTTGATCCGGAAGAAGCCTTGAGTGGGTATCCCGACACTAAAGAAGACGGATCAACTTTTACTGCAAAGGATCTCCATGCCTTGACGAAAGAGATGCGTCCTCTCGCCAGCAAACTTGCAGCCGAATCAGATTTATCCAGGTATCATCCGGGGTATGATTTACAGAATGAGCGGGTGGAGCGGCCAGTTTATGATACCGTCAATCTAATCCCACCAGTACGCCCTCATACCTTCGCCCCAGATATTGATCCGTCTGAACTCATCAATGAGGAGATGTACTTTCGTGCCTTAACGAAAATCGACTGGTGCGTCCCTGACTTCCAACCGCTTCAAGAAGAGGAGGAGACTCCGGACCAAGTTGATACCCAGCCGTCGCAGCAGGAGGGAGCGTAGTTCATAGCATATCTTTGTAGTCGCAGTCTTATTTCACCGAACAATTTTTAATCCGTCAGGCTTGCTATGCCTTGTAATAGGATAGCTGAAAACATTGTTCGCTTTAATCCGGATACTCCGACTTCTTGCTTTAATATTACCAATTTCAATTTGGCCTAACATGGCGTATCCTGCATACCATCTGTTCCTGCATAGACAATGCTGAAAATATGTCCTAACGGTTTGACGCTGGACCCATTAAATTGTTCTCATAATATATCAAATAAGTGTATACTTATATCAGAAACAACTTTATACCTGAGATCAAGTATGCTCGATACTCTTAATCCGGTAGAATTTAAAATTTCCTGATGGAAACCTTGATAGACCCAATAATAATCCCGGGTTTGATAAAAGACACCGGTTTATATCACGCTGAAACTTTGTCCAGAAATTTGTAGCTTATACTTGGCTTTTGCCTGATGGATGATCCGGGTTATAATGAACACCGGTTTATCTCATGCTGGTATTCATGACCCAGACTTTTAACTTTATAGATATGTGGTCAACTTCTGGAGCTGTTCCACTCCGGTTTAGAGAATCATAAAACATAAACACCAGAAATGCAAGTTTTGCAAAGAAGACCATGTAGTCGAGGCTTTTTACGAGCTGCCAGGCTCAAAGAAAGGTTCAGCCAATCAATGGAATGGGCTTACCATCCAGAGGGCCGGTCGATGGATGCGGGTACCATCCATAGGAACCATAAGAAAAACTTTTAGCCAATCATTGGATGGTTGTCACCTGTCCAGAGGGCCTCCATGGTTCCATAGAACCATAGGTAAAACTTTAGCCAATCACTGGATGGTTTTCACCAGTCCAGAGGGCCTCCATGGTTCCAAAGAACCATAGGTAAAACTTTAGCCAATCACTGGATGGCTGTCGCCTGTCCAGAGGGCCTCCATGGTTCCATAGAACCATAGGTAAATCTTTAGCCAATCACTGGATGGCTGTCGCCTGTCCAGAGGGCCTCCATGGTTCCATAGAACCATAGGTAAAACTTTAGCCAATCACTGGATGGCTGTCGCCTGTCCAGAGGGCCTCCATGGTTCCATAGAACCATAGGTAAAACTTTAGCCAATCACTGGATGGCTGTCGCCTGTCCAGAGGGCCTTTGCGCCATGTCTTCTTTGGTTTGAACACGACCTATGTTTGAACAGGAAGCCCTTCAGTGAGTTGTTGCTCCAGCATACATATGCCCTGTATACTTATTTTAAACCAATCAAAATGTTTGGAACAAGAGATAATAAATGTATGGTTGTCACCATAAGATACTTATATTGGAAAAAAGGTTGAGCCCCCGGTTTACCAAGGGTGCCGGTTTATTCATTAATCATAATATATACATAGGATACAGTGGAGCTCACGGCTCAGGTATAATAGGGCCGCAAGAGGGCAATGTTCCACGGCCTCTTTGTCTCTTCTTCTGATGTCCGTGAATCCTTGTGTTCTCGAACATCCACCAGGTAGTATGAACCATTGTGCAGATTCTTGCTGACCACAAAAGGTCCTTCCCAAGGCGGGGATAGCTTATGCATGTCTGTTTGATCTTGTATGAGCCGGAGTACTAAGTCTCCTTCCTGGAATGTCCTGCTCTTGACCCGGCGGCTGTGATACCTGAGCAAGTCTTGTTGATAGATCGGTGTGTAACCTGTGGACCGGTTTGGTGTAGTGTTGATACTCCAAAGGACAGATGGTAACTCCTCGACCCAACATCCTGGGGATCTTTGCAAGGGAGTCATAAGCCGGGGCTTGATACCTCGCAAAATCTCCTGGTTTGCTCTTTCAGCTTGACCATTGGATTGAGGGTGTGCTACGGAAGATACGTCTAGGTGAATGTGTTCCCGTTGACAAAATTCTTCCATCTCACCCTTAGATAAATTGGTGCCATTGTCTGTGATGATGCTGTGTGGAAAGCCAAACCGGAAAATTACCTTTTTGATGAATTTAACTGTTGTTGCCGCATCACACTTGCTCACAGGCTCTGCCTCAATCCACTTTGTAAACTTATCCACCGCCACCAGTAGATGAGTTTTCTGATCTTGGGATCGTTTGAAGGGTCCAACCATATCAAGCCCCCAAGTTGCAAACAGCCAGGTTATTGGTATCATCCGGAGCTCCTGTGCCGGAACAAGAGCGCGTCGTGAAAACTTCTGACAAGCATCACACTTCCGGACTAGATCTGCCGCATCGGCATGAGCTGTCAACCAATAGAACCCATGTCGAAAAGCTTTAGCCACCAAAGATTTTGAACCGGCATGATGACCACAATCCCCTTCATGGATCTCACGAAGAATATCACAACCTTCCTCAGTTGATACACACCGCTGAAATGCCCCCGAGACGCTGCGATGATGGAGTTCCCCGTTCGCAATTGTCATGGACTTAGAACGCCGGACTATTTGTCGCGCTTCATTCTCGTCGTCCGGTAGCTCTCCTCGGCTTAGATACGCCAAGTAGGGCAACGTCCAATCCGGAATAACGTGAAGTGCCGCAACTAACTATGCCTCCGGATCAGGCACAGCTAGGTCTTCTTCGGATAGTACTTGCACTGATGGATTGTGCAACTCATCCAAAAAAGTATTTGGTGGTACCGGTTTACGTTGAGAACCCAGCCGGCTTAAAGCATCAGCCGCTTCATTCCTTCGCCGGTCTATGTGGTCTACTTGATACCCTTTGAAATATCCAGCAACTGCTTCTACTTCTTGTCTGTAAGCTGCCATGAGAGGATCTCTTGAATCCCACTTGCCTGAAACTTGTTGTGCCACCAAATCTGAATCGCCGAAGCACTTGATCCGGCTCAAGTTCATCTCCTTTGCCATCCGTAAGCCATGAAGTAACGCTTCATACTCCGCTGCATTATTAGTGCAAGGAAATAATAAACGGAGGACGTAACAAAACTAATCACCTCGCGGGGAAGTTAAAACAACTCCAGCCCCCGAGCCTTTTAACTGTCTTGAATCGTCAAAGTGAATCGTCCAGTATGTAAGATCCGGCTTCTCCTCTGGTGTTTGCAGCTCTGTCCAATCATTGATGAAATCTACCAAGGCCTGAGATTTTATAGCGGTGCGTGGCACATATTTCAACTCATGTGGGCTGAGCTCAATGGCCCACTTCGCCACTCTACCCGTAGCTTCCCTGTTCTGGATTATGTCCCCCAATGGTGCTGAGCTAACAACAGTTATTGGATGACCTTGGAAATAGTGCTTCAACTTCCGGTTTGCCATGAACACACCATACACCAGCTTCTGCCAATGTGGGTACCTCTGCTTAGACTCAATGAGTACCTCACTCACGTAATAAACTGGACGTTGAACCGGATATTCCTTCCCTGCTTTCTTGCGTTCAACCACGATCGCCACACTAACTGCCCGTGCGTTGGCGGCAACATATAACAGCAAAGGTTCATTATCAACAGGGGCAGCTAGGACTGGTGGCCTCGCTAGCTGTCACTTTAAATCCTCAAACGCAGTATTTGCCTCATCACTCCATATAAACCGATTCGTCTTTCTCAGCATCTGATAAAGCGGAATCGCCTTCTCCCCCAAACGACTAATGAACCGGCTCAATGTTGTAACCCGGCCAGCGATACGTTGAACATCATTAATGCAAGCCGGTTTGGTTAAAGATGTGATTGCCTTGATTTTCTCCGGATTAGCTTCTATTCCTCTGTTTGACACCAAAAATCCGAGGAGCTTGCCTGCCGGAACACCAAAAGCACATTTCTCTGGATTAAGCATCATTTTATAGGCCCGAAGGTTGTCAAAGGTCTCCTTGAGGTCCTCTATCAGCGTCTCCTCCTTCCTCGACTTCACCATGATATCATCCACATAAGCATGAACATTTCTCCCTATCTGCCCCTTAAGACAGTTCTGCACACAACGCTGATAAGTTGCTTGGGCACTCTTGAGCCCAAAAGGCATAGATACATAGCAAAAAGCACCAAAGGGAGTTATGAAAGTTGTCTTCTCTTGGTCCTTAACTGCCATCTTGATCTGGTGATATCCTGAGTATGCATCCAAAAAACTTAGCCGCTCACATCCTGCTGTGGCATCGATGATCTGATCAATGCGAGGGAGAGCAAAAGGATCAGTTGGACAAGCTTTATTGAGGTCTGTGTAGTCCACACACATTCTCCATTTCCCATTCTTTTTTAACACCAGCACCGGATTAGCCAACCACTCTGGGTGAAAAAACTTCCACTATGAACCCTGCAGCCAAAAGCCTGGCCACCTCCTCTCCTATAGCCTTGCGCCTCTCTTCGTTGAAGCGGCGCAGATACTGCTTGACCGGTTTGAATTTCGGATCAATATTAAGACTGTGCTCAGCGAGTTCCCTCGGTATACCTGGCATGTCAGAAGGTTTCCATGCAAAGATATCCCGGTTCTCACGGATGAACTCGATGAGCGCGCTTTCCTATTTGGGATCAAGGTTAGCGCTGATAGTGAGCTGCTTGGATGAATCGCCTGGCACAAAATCAACTTGCTTGGTCTCCTCTGCCGATTTAAATTTCAACGCCGGATCATGCTCTGTAGTCGGCTTCTTCAACGGGGTCATATCTGTCGGATCAACATTATCTTTATAAAATTTCAACTCCTCTGTAGCACATACTGCCTCCGCGTAAGCAGAGTCTCCCTCTTCACACTCCAACGCAATCTTGCGACTTCCATGAACCGTGATTGTGCCCTTGTGACCCGGCATCTTGAGCTGCAGGTAAACATAACACGGCCTGGCCATAAACTTGGCATAAACCGTCCTCCCGAACAGAGCATGATAAGGGCTCCGGATCTTGACGACTTCGAAAGTTATCATCTCTGACCTGGAATCATGCTCATCTCCAAAGGTAACTTCTAAGTCAATTTTCCCAACTGGATAAGCTGACTTACCTGGAACCACCCCATGGAATACCGTGTTTGACTGCCTTAGCTTCTTATCCGTCAGGCCCATACGACGGAAGGTCTCATAGTACAAGATATTGATGCTGCTACCGCCGTCCATAAGAACTTTAGTGAACTTGTATCCACCCACCTGTGGTGCTACCACCAAGGCCAAGTGGCCCGGATTATCCACCCGCATCGGGTGATCCTCCCTACTCCAGACGATGGACTGCTCTGACCAGCGCAGGAATTGTGGCGTCGTCGGTTCAACCGCGTGGACTGCCCGCTTTAAAACCTTTTGATCTCGTTTACACAAACTCGTGGTGAACACATGATATTGCCCACTACTTAGCTCCTTCGGATTGCTCTGATATCCGGATTGCTGCTGCTGTTGCTGACGCTGCTGATTACCTTGGTTGTTGTGATTACTTTGGCCCGGCTGTTGGCTGCCTTGGTTATTGTAACCACCCTGACTATGCGGTTGATTGCCTTGGTTATTATAACCACCTTGACCATATTGATTACTGGCCCGGCCATGATAACCACTGTTATTGCCCCGATATCCTGATCCGGAGTTGTTCCCCTGATGACCCGGACCATAGAACCCTGGGCCTGAACCACCATTTGGAGGCCTATCATTAGAATTGAAGCGGCCCATTATGGCTTCCATCAAGGGCCTGCATTCTCATATAGTGTGTTTCGCTGGTCGTCCCCTTGTGCTATGCTTCGGACAAGGCTGACTTAACTCCTGGTCCCAACTAACATCCCCTCCGCCGGTTTGTGGGGGTGGTTTGCCCCTATTGCGCTGGAAAACCTCTTGAACTTGGGTATTGGCCACGAAATTAGAGCCACCCTCTGCCTTTCGTTTTCCTAGGAAACTGGTACTAGCCGGGTTAATCTGCGCCGGTTTACCAGGCTTATTGACCTTCCCAGCTTTGTCTCCTTCCGCTTCAGGATATTTGTTGTTGTCGGAGTCCCCGTACTTCACCAGAGCGCTCATGAGAGTCCCCATGTCATTACAATACCTTTTAAGCCGTCCCAGTTTTAACTTGAGAGACTCAAACCGGCAATTGTTTTCTAATGTCACTATTGCCGTACTCGGATTGATACCATTCGAAGAATGCAAGATCTCTGACACTCTCCGCACCCATGCACTTGTAGATTCCTGCTCTCCTTGCACACAGGCTGCTAGATCCACTATTGACATTGGCTGCTTGCACGTATCCTTGAAATTTTTGATAAACTGGCGACGTAGCTCTCCCCATGACCCGATAGAATTAGGGGGTAAGCCCTTTAGCCAGGTCCGGGCTGTACCTTCTAGCATCATAGTAAAGTATTTCGCACAAGCTACTTCATCCACATCCAGCATCTCCATAGCCATCTCATAACTCTCAACCCAAGCTTCTGGATCCAAATCCGCCGTGTAATTGGGCACCTTTCGCGGACCTTTGAAATCCTTGGGCAGCTTCACGCTCCGTAAAGCGGGGATAAGACACTGCACCCCAAAGGAACTCGTTGTGACTCCTGTCTCTGCTGTGGCTGTGTGAACCGGCGTCGTTTGACGGACCTCCTCCCGGGCTACCGATCTAACCCGGTTTGCATCCTGAGCTTGTGCGTCCACGCCTGCCGGGTTATCTCGTCTGTGACGGTATTGCCTGCGTTCACTGCTAGACACTTCCGGTTCCTCCCAATGCCTAGTGTAACTCCGGCTGGGACGTGGTGTTGAATGTAGCCTCTCTCTGCTATGAGAATATGCTTGCTGCTGTACTAACGCCGTATTAAGTAGATCCTTGACCCTGCGTGCCTCCAACGCCATCGGAGACGTCCCCTCAATGGGTAAAGCGGCCAAACGCGAAGCAGCAGCAACGATATTGTCCAAAGGATTCGAATAATGACCCGGAGGGGTAGGAACGTGAGGTGCAGATGTGATCCGTCAATCATGCTCCGCAGTAGGCTGCTGAACCGGCTCATCCCTCGCTGGGGGTGCCCTCCAGTTTAAAGCCGGATCATTGCTAGTCCCCGCCCCTGGTGTCCTGAACAGATCCATCGCCTCATAAACCGGCGGTAGACGAGACTGGTACTTCCGACTCCTTACTCCTTGTGCAGAGGCCTGCTCCATCCTTAGATGAAAAGCCTGATCATTCAGTTCCGCCTGCCTTATTGCTATCATAGCCTTCTCTGTTTTTAGGTCATCCCTTGCTTGATCAATCCGGCCCTTTAGCTGAAGGAGCTCTGCATCATGTTGCGCCTTGTCTGCTGGAGCTACCTCTGCCATGGCTCGGGCCGTGAACTCCTCGCCTAAGGTGGATAGAACGTCAGTGGGCGAGTGGGCCTGGCCACTCCCCCCTATACCAGCTTCTGCTGTCGCTCCGATCACCGTGGACTGTGGCGTAGGTTGTGAACCGGCCATAAAGACAGCCACCCGGTTTGGCGGGACAAAGGGGCTCGGAATACTGTCTCCGTCGGACTCACCCTCAGACCGGCCGTCCCGCAGCTGATACAAAGACTCAGTCTCTCCGGATGAAGATTCGTCGTCGGAGTAGACAACTGTTTCACCACCGGATTCCGATCCGTCCTCGGTTTGGACCCCGTGAACTGCTCCAACGAAAACGTGCTTCATGGCGGGCTGAATCCGGGCCGATCTCGCACGCTGAGCCGGCTCGACGATGTTGGGGAAGATGTCCGGCTTAGGTCCCGGTTCGCCGATCTTGCCGATGAAGACGTGGATGCCACCGAAGGGAACCCGGTACCCGTATTCGATTGAATCGGCCTCCGGTCCCCAACCTGCGTCGTCGATGTAGATCTGGCCACGGCGACTCTTGGTCATCCGGCCGACCGTGTAGCCCTTGAGTCCTTCGAAGCTGCCTTTCAAGAACTCGAAACCATCGTGTGGAGGCCCCACGGGGGGCGCCAACTGTCGTGGAAATAACACGGCAGATGTCCGGTTTAACGGACTTGATGATGGAACCATCGCACGGGTTAGCTTGAAGGGGTTAAAAACAAACAAAGGACACAGAGGGTTTATACTAGTTCGGCCCCTTCGATGAAGGTAAAAGCCTACGTCTAGTTTGGTTTGGTATTGCTTGGGCGTCGATGAACAGGGAGCGGATCGCTTGCCTGTGTCTCGACGGGTTGTTTCTTGCTCCTCCTAAACTGTCGCCGGGTCGTCCCTTTATATAGAGGCGACGCCCGGTCCGGTTTACAGAGTCCCGAGGCCGGCTCATACTCGTGTCCGCCTCGGTCTCTGCTCTTTCTTCCTTATCTCTCAAGTTACATGATCAGGCGGTTTACAAACCATAACTCTGTACATGGGCCCTAAGATCTCATGGGCCGTAGCCTTTGCTAAGTATTACAAGGATACAAATATATTATAGTAATCCGGTTTACACTAACCGGTTCATACCTGCTAATAATATCCCTGACACTACCTGTGTGAGTAACCGTGGCGGTCTCTTTTTGAAGGGTTTCGAGAAGTGAACACGGTGGGGATATGCATGACCGTGAGTAGCTAGGATCACTTATTGATCATCTTTGGCGACCGTTGGCACATATTCTCTTCTCGCTCTGACTTCTTAAGCTAGTATGCTTAGTGATTGCTGCAGCCACTTTATTACCTCACCACACCTAAAGGCTTTGTTAGTTTTGATACCCGGGAATGGGATTGCTGAGTCCTTGTGACTCAAAGATTACTACACACACCAGATGTAGGTACAGCCGAGAACGATGCAGGAGATGGATCAGAACTTCAATGGGAGTTCGATGAAGAGTGTGGTCGTTACTATGTATCGATCCCTACGAGCAGTAGTGGTTCCTACTAGGGGCGATCAGGGCTTATGTTTGTGGTATCTTTCTCGTTTGGTTTTCGTCCGTAGTCAGACCCTGTGTTATTTGGATGAATGTATGTCATTGTATTCATTGTGTGACGTGGCGAGTGTAAGCCAACTATTTTACCCTTTCATCCCTGAACTTTTACATGAGTTGTGCAAAGATACCACGCTTGTGATCATTCGCTTATGTCTCTAAGTCGTGCCTCGACACGTAGGAGATATAGTCGCATACTGGGCATTACAAGTTGGTATCAGAGCCTTCTCCGACCTAGGAGCCCCCTGATTGATCGAACCGTTGACGGTTGAGTCTAGGCACACACACAAAATGTTTTGAGTCCTATATATATATATATATATATATATATATATATATCGGAGAGTAGGATTTCTTTTTACTCCTCATCCCTTCATCGCTCTGGTGAGGAATCCTGGCGTTTTTTTAATGGCGCTATTCTCAAAATTTCACCAAATTTTTTTAGGATCACGCGGGTATTGTTTGGATTGTTCCGATATCTTTGTGACGAGAACATTGTTCTCGATGCCTCCTGTCATTTAGGGGTTGTGGCAGTGTCCCGGGGAGTTGAGCTCTGAGGTGTTGTCGTCACAAATGTATCGTAGCGGTTCTTGAATACCAGAGGCGGCCGACATCGAAAACTCTTCTATGCATGTCTAGTGGTGAGATAACCCCGACGTCACCCAGTACTGGGGAGATAGTTCGGGAGTATTGCCACAGCTAGTATAGCGGATGCGTGTTGAAGGTCCGAGGTAAACAGTTTCCGAAGATGACTGGTTATATGTTGACAGATGGATACAGCTGGATGTAGGTTTAGAGTTGAGTGCGTGGTGCATCCCCTGTATCCCCAACACCAGAATGCATAACCAGAAAGCTTCGGGAATTAATAGGTGGGATTCAAGTAGCTCTTAGGTAATCTTCCAACGGGTGATTGATATGAGGTTGGGGTTCAACATCTAGTGGAGAGGTTATCATGGGCGTTGTTGCACTAGGGGGTTGCATCTTAAAGGATCCTTGGCTATGCCGATCCTGGGATTGCAATGTGATAACCCACAAGTGTAGGGGATCGCAACAGTTTTTGAGGGTAAAGTATTCAACCCAAATTTGTTGATTCGACACAAGGGGAGCCAAAGAATACTTTTAAGTATTAGCCGCTGAGTTGTCAATTCAACCACACCTGGAAACTTAGTATCTGCAGCAAGATAGTTTAGTAGCACAGTAATATGATAGTGGCGGTAGCGGCAATAAAAGTAACGATAGTGTTTTTGTAGTTTTTGTAATAGTGGCAACGGAAAAGTAAATAGCAACTAGCAATATAGTAAAAGCTCGTAGGCATTGGATCGGTGATGGGAAATTATGTCGGATGCAATTCATCATGTAGAAGTTATAACCTAGGGTGACACAGAACTAGCTCCAGTTCATCAATGCAATGTAGGCATGTATTCCGAATATAGTCATACGTGCTTATGGAAAAGAACTTGCATGACATCTTTTGTCCTACCCTCCCGTGGCAGCGGGGTCCTATTGGAAACTAAGGGATATTAAGGCCTCCTTTTAATAGAGTACCGGACCAAAGCATTAACACATAGTTAATACATGAAATCCTCAAACTATGGTCATCACCGGGAGTGGTCCCGATTATTGTCACTTCGGGGTTGCCGGCTCATAACACATAGTAGGTGACTATAGACTTGCAAGATAGGATCAATAACACACATATATTCATGGAAACATAATAGGTTCAGATCTGAAATTATGGCACTCGGGCCCTAGTGACAAGCATTAAGCATAGCAAAGTCATAGCAACATCAATCTCAGAACATAGTGGATAGTAGGGATCAAACCCTAACAAAACTAACTCGATTACATGATAGATCCCATTCAACCCATCACCGTCCGGCAAGCCTACGATGGAATTACTCACGCACGGCGGTGAGCATCATGGAATTGATGATGGAGGAAGGTTGATGATGACGATGGCGACGATCTCCACTCTCCGGAGCCCCGAACGGACTCCAGATCAGCCCTCCCGAGAGAGTTAGGGCTTGGCGGCGGCTCCGCCTCGTGAAATGCGATAATTCCTTCTCCCTGATTTTTTTATCCCCGAAAGTGAAGATATAGGATCTGGGGGTACGTCGGTAAGGCACCAGGGGGCCCACGAGGCAGGGGGCGCGCCCCCCACCCTCGTGGACAGGCCCTGGGCCCCCTGGTGTGGATCTTCTTGCAGATATTTTTTATATTTTCCAAAATAATTCTCCGTTGATTTTCAGGCGATTCCGAGAACTTTTTAATCTGCACAAAAACAACACCATGCCAGTTCTGCTGAAAACAGCGTCAGACCGGGTTAGTTCCATTCAAATCATGCAAGTTAGAGTTAAAAACAAGGGCAAAAGGGTTTGGAAAAGTAGATACGTTGGAGACGTATCAACTCCGCCAAGCTTAAACCTTTGCTTGTCCTCAAGCCATTCAGTTGATAAACTGAAAGTGATAAAGAAAAACTTTGACAAACTCTGTTTGCTCTTGTTGTTGTAAATATGTAAGCCAACATTCAAATTTTCAACAAGATCATGAACTAACCACATTCACAATAACTTTCAGGTCTCAAGACTACTCACATCAATGACATAATCAGCTAGCGAGCAATAATAATAAACCTCGGATGACAACACTTTCTCAAAACAATCATGATATGATATAACAAGATAGTATCTCGCTAGCCCTTTCTGAGACCGCAAAACATAAATGCAGAGCACCTTCAAAGATCAAGGACTGACTAGACATTGTAATTCATGGTAAAAGAGATCCAGTCATGATCATACTCAATGCAAATTCATAGTAATACATGCAACGACAGAGGTGCTCTCTTACTGGTGCTCTTTGATAAGAGGATGATGACTCTGCATAAAAGTAAATAGATAGGCCCTTCACAGAGGGAAGCGGGGATTTGTAGAGGCGCCAGAGCTCGATTTTTAAATAGAGATGAATAACATTTTGAGCGGTATACTTTCATTGCCAACATAGTAACCAAGAATCTCGATATCTCCCATGCTACGCACATTATAGGCCGTTCCCAGATAGAATGGTAAAGTTTATACTCCCCCAACCACCAACAAGCACACTCCATGGCTAGCCCGAAACAACGGGTATCGTCCAAACCAGCAACAACCCTGGTGAGTTTTGTTTAATTATTATGATTTTGAGCATGGGACTAGGCATCCCGATTACCAGCCATTTTCTCATGAATGATGAGCGGAGTCCACTCATCGTGAGAATAACCCACCTACCATGGAAGATATAGACAGCCCTAGTTGATACATGAGCCGTTCGAGCATACAAAATAGAATTTCATTTGAAGGTTTAGAGTTTGGCACACACAAATTTACTTGGAACGACAGGTAAATACCGCATATAGGAAGGTATAGTGGACTCATGTGGAATAACTTTGGGGTTTATGGAGTGGATGCACAAGCAGTATTCCCGCTTTGTACAGGTGAAGGCTAGAAAGAGACTGGGAAGCGACCAGCTAGAGAGCAACAACGGTCATGAACATGCATTAAAATTAATCAACAATGAATGCAAGCATGAGTAGGATATAAATCACCATGAACATAAATATCGTGGAGGCTATGTTGATTTGTTTCAACTACATGCGTGAACATGTGCCAAGTCAGATCACTTAAATCGTTCAAAGGAGGATACCACCCATCATACCACATCACAATCATTTTAATATCATGTTGGCACGCAAGATAGACCATTATAAACTCTCACTAATTAAGCATGGCATAATCAATGATCTCTAATTGTCATTGCAAGCATGTTTCATTCATAACAAGCTGAATCAAGAACGATGAGCTATCATATTTACAAAAACAAAAGAGGTCGAGTTCATACCAGCTTTTTTTCATCTCAATTAGTTCATCATATATCATCCTTATTGCCTTTCACTCGCACGACCGAACGGTGTGAATAATAATAATAGTGCATGTGCATTGGATTAAGCTGGAATCTGCAGACATTTAATACAAGAGAGAAGACAAGGTAATATGGCTCAAGGTTAAATCAACAACAAAGCATATGAGAGCCACTAAGAATTTTAATCATGGTCTTCTACTCTTATCCACCAAAGAAAAAGAAAAGAAACTATTTACACGGGAAAGCTCCCAACAAGCAAAAGAAGAACGGGAAATCTTTTTGGGTTTTCATTTTTTTAACTACTACTACAAGCAAAGAAAGTAAACTAGCTAGAAGCTACAACTAATTTTTTTTGTTTTTCTGGGTTTTTCTAGCACACGAGAAAATAAACTAAGAAAACGAAATTGAAACTAAGCATGGATGGTACAGTGAAAGAGTGTGAGCACCGACATTTAGAATAAGTGTGAACATGAATGTAAGTCGATGAGAAACACGTACTCCCCCAAGCTTAGGCTTTTGGCCTAAGTTGGTCTACGGCCACGGATCGAAGCCACTCCCTCCAGTGTACTGAGATGTATCCTCTGGGTGCCACTGGTTGGCGAGCTCATCCAGCTCCCACCCATAAATAGATTGATGGGAAGGATCAAGTGGTGGTTCTGGCTCAGGCTCTAAAGCTTGTGCCTGGCCTTGGTACTTGTAGAAGGCATCTGATGTGATGAGGAATACGCATGTAGACAAATCAAACAAAGATGGTGCAGGCAAGGTAACAATTTCACAGTATATTTCATCAAACCTTAATTTATAATTAAGCTGTCTATTCTTGTCTTTAACAATAAAATCATGGGATACCATACTCTTGTAGTCTAGATAAACAGGAGCAAGCAATTTTTCTTCCTTCTCATGATGCCTAATAGGTATTCTAAAATGTTCAGCAAGGCGAGAAGCAAAGATGCCTCCAAAGACGGGCCCCTTTGAGCGGTTCAGACTCAGTCGTTTAGCAACGACGGCACCCAAGCTAAAAGTTGTGTCTTGAAACAAAGCACGGCATAAAATAATAATAACAGGGGCACTGAGATTCCCACTGTTCCCGCGACCAATTAAACATCTACTATGTGACGCCCCCGATTTGACCGTACACTAATCATGCACGCAAATGTGTACGACCAAGATCAAGGACTCACTGGAAGATATCACAACACAACACTAGACACAAATTAAAATAATACAAGCTTTATATTACAAGCCAGGGGCCTCGAGGGCTCGAATACAAAAGCTCGAAAGCACAAGAGTCAGCGGAAGCAATAATATCTGAGTACAGACATAAGTTAAACAAGTTTGCCTTAAGAAGGCTAGCACAAAAGTAACAACAATCGAAGAGGCAAGGCCTCCTGCCTGGGACCTCCTAAACTACTCCTCGAAGCCGAACTCCACGTAGAAACATCCTCGGGATCTTCTGGCTCCTGGACTCCATCAATCTGGTTGCATCATCCGAGAAAAAGGAATAAGAGGGGAAAAGGGGGAGAAAAGCAACCGTGAGTACTCATCCAAAGTACTCGCAAGCAAGGATCTACACTACATATGCAATGATATCTGTGTAAAGGGGGAATATATGTGGACTGAACTGCAGAAAGCAGAATAAGAGGGGGATAGCTATTCCAAACGAAGACTACGCTTCTGGCCACCTCCATCTTCCAGCAGAAGAAGAGAATAAAAGGAAGTAACAAGTATCCTCGCGTCTCGCAGCCTCCATCTTGCAGCAGTAGAAGGGAGCAGATGGAATAGTAACAACTATCAAAGCTTCTGGCAGCCTCCGTCTTGAGTAGCAGAAGAGTTCACCAAGTAACATCGTATAGCATAAATCCTACCCGGTGATCCTCCCGCACATCACCCTGTGAGAGAGTAACCACCGAGTTATATCTGGAACTTGTCTGGGTGTGTTTTATTAAGTATCCAGTTCTAGTTGTCATGAGGTCCGAGTACAACTCCGGGTCGTCCTTTTACCGAGGGACACGGCTATTCGAATAGATTAACTTCCCTGCAGGGGTGCACCACATAACCCAGCACGCTTGATCCCATTTGGCCGGACACACTTTCCAGGGTCATGCCCGGCCTCGGAAGATCAACACGTCGCAGCCCTAACTAAGCACAGCAGAGAGGTCAGCACGCCGGTCTAAGTCCTAGGCGCGCAGGGGTCCGGGCCCATCGCCCAACGCACACCTGCACGTTGCGTACGCGGCCGGTAAGCAGACCTAGCCTCTCCTAATACCAGAGTAGGCTTTCCAGTCCAATCCGGCGCGCGCCGCTAAGTCGCTGACGTCAAAAAGGCTTCGGCTGATACCACGACGTCGAGTACCCATAACTATTCCCACGTAGCTGGTTAGTGCGTATAGACCAAATGGCCAGACTCAGATCAAATACCAAGATCCCGTAAACGTGTTATTATGAAATAACCGCGGACAACGACCAGGGCCAGGCCCACCTGTCTCCTAGGTAGTCGCAACCTGCCCTGTCGCTCCGCCACAAAGTAACCAACAGGGGGCTGTCGGGAACCCAGGCCCACCACTACCTGTGTGGAACCACCTGCCCCTTCAGCCCCCATCTCCGAATCATCATCAGGTGTATGTAAAGTATGTATATAGTATATACCCGTGATCACCACCCAAGTGATCACGGCCCGATAGAATAGCATGGCGGACGGACAAGAGTGTAGGGCCACTGATGGAATACTAGCATCCTACACTAAGCATTAGGATGGCAGGTAAAGTATCAACAGTTGCGGCAACAATGACAGGCTATGCAACAGAATAGGAGTAACCGAACAGTAACATGCTACACTACTCTAATGCAAGCAGTAGAGAGAAGAATAGGCGATATCTGGTGATCAAAGGGGGGGGCTTGCCTGGAAGCTCTGCAGACGAAAGGAATCTTCGGAAGTGTAGCCGTAGTCGAACACCGAAGCATCAATGGTCTCGGGGTCTATCACGGTAACGAAGTCTACCGAAAATAAGCAAAGAAGGGGGAAACAAATAAATAACAGAGCAAACAATAGCATCACAAAACATAACAAGGTGATACGAGGTGCTACGTGTGACCTAACGCGGTGCTCGGTGATACAGACGAAGAGGAATAACATCCGGGAAAGTATTCCCGGTGTTACGCGTTTTCGGGCGGATGAAACGGAGGGGAAAAGTTGCGGGTTCGGTATGCTAGGGATGTGTGGCGGACGAACAGACCGCGTATTCAGATTCGTCTCGTCGTTCTGAGCAACTTTCATGTACAAAGTATTTTCATCCGAGTTACGGTTTAAAAGATATGATTTTATTAAGTTTTTATTAATTTCTGGAATTTAATATTAATTAATTTAATAGAACATTATCCAGAATAGTGCCTGCTGACGTCATCATGACGTCAGCATGATGTCAGCGGTCAACTGTCTGTTGACTGAGTCAAACTGATGTGTGGGTCCCGCTGACATTGACTGTTTAGTTAACTAACTGTTTAATTAGGTTAATTAGAGATTAAGTTAAGCTAATGATGGTTAATTTTATTAATTAATCATATTAATTATTAAATATTTTAGTTATTTTAATTATTACTATTTATTATTTATTAATTTTTTTTAATATAAACGTTCTGGGCCTAGGGCCCCACCTGGCAGTGGCCCCGGGGGCCTAAACGGGCGCGGGTTGCGGGTGCGGGTGTGGGTGCGTGCCCACACCAAAGGCCATAGCGGGGCGCCGGTGGGCGGCAGTCGCGGCGAGCCGGCCGCAGCTGCTGGCGGCGGCGGGCAGGGGGGGTCGCGGGGCGGCAGAGCAGGGAGGGCAGCGGGGCATAGTGATGCGGGCTCGGCCGACGGGGGTGTGTGAGAACGGCGACGGGGGCGAGGCCGTGCGGCGGCGTGCGTCGAACAGGGCGACGAGGGGAGGCACAGCGCGCGGCCACGGTGGCGCCGCCGCGGCCGGGGCGTGCCCGGGCGCGCGCGGGCGCGGCGATGCAGGAG